>AP025377.1:10000000-11232000 GCA_030295005.1 Cephonodes hylas
GTTTACTAATTAGCTGTAAATTTATTACGATCTGAATCTGGTGCCATTAGTTGAAGTGGGGAGGAGTACCCATGGGAGGAGCTCTTAATTACGTGGGTATAATGCCCCTGTACCACGTTATTGATTATTATCGTCTCTTTATAGTGGTAGACTGTCTAATTATGCATAGTAATTCTGCTCTTATTTGTACCTTATTCTATTGATAAATAATATATAGAATGCATGTCGAGAATCTCGACGGTCGCGGGTTCGAACCCCAGGCACACACCTCTGACTTTTCGAAGTTATGTGTGTATTCACATTATCACTTGCTTTAACGGTGAAGGAAAACATCGTGATGAAACCTGCACACCTAAGTGTTCTTAGGAATTTCTTAAGTGTGTAGTCCGCTAACCCGCACTAGGCCAGCGTGGTGGACTATGGCCTAAACCCTCTCAATGGTAGAGGAGACCCGTGCTCAGCAGTGGGCGAATATGGGTTGATGAAGATATAGAATGCATATTCCTAAACATACATTACAATACAACTCGTATTTAGAGACGTAATAGACCCAAAAACAATTCAAGAACACCCAAAAAATAGTCTCGAATCTCCGAACCTGCGGGCCCTCATTTCATAAGCAGGCATACAACCAACAGCGCCAAGAAAACTACAGATAAAGTACAAACATTTGTTTCGCTACGTGCATTGCATCAAATTATAATTTCACATTCGCGGAAGCAATGCATCGTGGCTGAACGATTTATTAAAACCAAATGCAATGAAATTGTTGTAAAGAAAGCGGGGTACAAAGGCTGACATTATAATTGCTGGGTAGCCCAGATTTTATTCTGAACATTGGCTCGATTCTGAAACTCATGCTACGCCTATTCGGTCGTGTTTCCATTGAACACATCGTACGATTTAGAGACCTTCAAGAAGAGAGCTTATATCTTCCTCAAAGGCCGGCAACACACCGATGATTCCTCTGGTATTGTGGGTGTTCATGGGCGGTGTTGACCACTTAACATCAGGTGGCTCATTTGCTCGTTTGCCTCCTTTTTCCATAAAAAAAAAAAACATACAAAGTAAAATCTATTGAACTACGAGTATGTTTTGAATCGGCTTAAATATTGTGTTCTACTAATAAACCTTTTGAGTCTACTAAGAAAGCATAGTTTACTAGTCGTGGGCTTAGCTTTAGCGTAATTATAGATCCAGTGCTCATCGCACGGAAACAATAAATACAAAAATACAAAACGCCGGCGTATTGCCATGAATTTTACCAGTCACGAAGCTTGGCAAGCGGGTTGGTGACGACAGTGGCTGGAATGCTTTAGCTGACGGTATTGCTGCCCACTAAGGGTTTGGGTAGCGGATGGATGAGGGCCGCTCAGGACCGGGATGGTTGGCGCTTACTTGGGGAGGCCTACGTTCAGCAGTGGACGGCAATAGGCTGAGTATATATATATAAGGGTTTGGGTATTAAGGCATTCCAGCTCATACAAATAGATACGCCCGCTCTAGTTGGCTGCCGTAGTCACATCCACCGCGAATCATGATGGTCCAACGACTTGAGGATATTGTCGGTACTTCCATAGAAGCCTAAAAGCATTGAACTCTTTATAAAGGGAACTCAGGATGTTATTGTATGTATATTTAATTACTGTTGAATGAAGATTTAAAGCTTCAAGATTATAAATATTATTGAGACATTTATGAGGTAACACGTTCGATGGATTAGGAGAGCCGTAGCCAGCTGTGGGACGTATATGGGTTGATGATGATGAAGAAAGCTAGACATTTGGGCTTCTATGGAAGTACTTCCACTGCTAAGGACAATGACCAGAATAGCACCTACTTGGGTGGACTTCATTCAGCAGCAGACGACAGTAAATTGGAAATAAAACCGTATGGCAATGGAAACACGGTCAATTTTACCGTGACAGTCACCAGCAGTCACCGCGGCCCCCTCGCCACTACGCCGCAGGTATTTAAAACATTTCCCCGTATATAATTGCCTTAACATAATAAATGTTCAAGCTATTTTCTGTTATGTAGGCCATGATTGTAAATATTGGATACTTTGTGGGGTTTGTTTATTTTTTGTTCATATTTACATCTTCTTTCTTCACTTACGAATTTGTCTCATAGGTATAGGGAGAGTCTATTGAGGGCACAATCTTAGATCCTGACATATCTCTTTTCCACATTCATACATCTTATTATACAATTCCGTCTTTTAAGATTGCTCCTAAATATTCTCTAACAAAGAAGATAATCTATTTAATTGGTGCAATTTATTTTCACACGTCCTTATCCGATTTTTCCATCAAAATTCGATCGACACCTTTATTAGTTGTCTTATATAGATAAAATCGTAAACATGATAATTAATAGCTTTCAGACACATAGATTTCACCACAATGTTCTATTTCATTACATAAAACCATGACCATAATGAATACTAATGTAATTATTACAATACTAGTTTAATAAAATTGTTCAATTATTTATCTAACACCCACAAAAGAACATCAAACGAGTATAAAAATCACATCGGCTACACAATTATACACGTATTGGTAACACACCAGTGGAACCCTCATATCTGAATACTGAGCTTCGAAAACGATTTTTCAATTACAAGCCCTTTCAATCCTCTCCCGTTTAGATCCTCCTCACGTTCCATAGAGTGCCTCTCCACCACTCATTTCCTACACTCATGTCGAATGAGGGTCGGTGGTACACACAGCGCACCCCACGCTAACCCACGTCACTTAACACTTGAGTATTACCATATGGTAATCCTGTGGGTCTTTAAATGATTTTCTTTTGTTTTTGCTGTCATGGTTCGCGATTAGAAGTTTGAGACCTATGAAAGTGCTGTCAAAAGTCCATAGCACTGTTATACTGTATCATAAAAATTGTATAGACAGCGGCAGTACTTCCATAAAATTTGAAAAGCGTTGTATTTTTTTTTGTAATGTCTGGTTTATAATTGTTTGTTTTGGGGTCAAAATTGGTTAATATGTCAAAATTGCTTCTGTTAAATAAATATTTAAAGATTATACGAAATTTTAAAAGTACCACCACTTTCCATAATAAAGTAAATTCATTTACCGGTGAAATAAAACCTCAACTGCTTCCACGATAAAACTTAGTAACGGTGTAAGCTATACTACCAAGAAATCAGTATCAATCATGACATAATATTTTGGCTACATAATCTCATCAATCAAACAGCATCCCGTAGCGTTACCCCAATGTGTCCGTCTTCACGAACTGGAAGTAATAAGGTCCGATTAAACAATTAGGGTAAGTTTGTTTAGTGATAATTGGTGTTCGATTGTCTGACGGGAGGGCGGAACTATCCTCGTATTAGAGGAAACAGCTGAACTCCGGAGAAATCCAAACAAAACGTCGGTTAAACATCCGATAGCAATTGTTTTTATTGGATAAAAATAAAGTAAGTGCAGGTCAGCAGGTCGTGACACGAGCAAATTTATTACATCGAAAATATATACGGCTATTGTTTCATGATCTGTAAAGTACGCAGATGGCATTATTTTAGCATGGCGTAGTTTAAATGCGGATCGGATATTTATTGTCCGCGTGTTCCGATTTAAATGTTATAAAAAACATTAATTTCAAACGGGGACGTAATGATATGGCGTGTCAGGCCGTTTCTCGTCACGGCAATTGAGTTGGCTTTACTGAGTGCTAAAGTTAATGACATAACAAACTACATATTTACCATATTATTACAGTGTGATTTAGGTTTTATAATGAAATGACGGCAAAAGACAGCGTCATGCCTTTAACCGTCATGGTGTCATACGTATGTAAGGATATAAGAGACGAGGCCTATTAGATAATGTAATACATAACGTATCTGATATTATTTTTTTTACCACGAGTCATTCAATATTTTTATGAATTTTCCTTAAAACGTTACGATTATGCAATTCCCATACTCTCCCATTATTCTATTCCCCTATTCCCATACTTCCAAATAAAAATAATAATAAAAAATGACATTTCGTGTTGCTGAGGAAGTTTCTTGCCGTTTCTTCTCCACAGCGATAACACGTTTCGAAGCGGCACTAGTTTTTTCTTCTTCATCAACCCATATACGCCCACTGCTGAGCACGGGTCTCCTCTACCATTGAGAAGGTTTAGGCCATAGTCCGCCACGCTGGCCTAGTGCGGGTTGGCGGACTACACACCTAAGAAATTCCTAAGAACTCTTAGGTGTGCAGGTTTCATCACGATGTTTTCCTTCACCGTTAAAGCAAGTGATAATTCAATGTGAATACACACATAACTTGTACTAAATGTTTATTTAGTAGCAGCATATTTTTTTTGGTACGTAGGACTAATAAATACCTACCGGTTAGTACTCACATTCACGTTTATAGCGTTATTTTATAAATAAACAATCGTTAAGTTCGTTATTCGGAACTATGTAAGGCAAGTCGGGCTTTCGGGCTTCTATGGAAGTACCGCCATTAGTCCATATATGTACTTTCTACTGCTGGGCACGAGTCTGCTCTCCAACTACATCTAGCTAAATCTCAGTCCGTCATCTTTTGATTATCAGCAGATTAAAATTACAAGGATTTTTAAAACTTCCAAATCCAGATTTCCTAACAAATTTTCTTTAATCGGCGAAAGACGTGATAATTAATTATTCTTATAGTATTTTTGTCTAATTGCTTACATTGCAACAAATGCAGGACAATTAATCATTTGCCCACAATATCGCAATGGAGGTCTTAATTTGCACCAACGAGCCACTAAGACACACACCAGACGTAGCAGGCTTAACTCTTTAGCGTCCTCCTGACGGTTTTAATACCCAAGATCAAGAAATTCAGTCAATTTGCAGCGAAATTCTAGTTTTCCTTTGAAAGCCAAATTGCAGTAGTTTGGAATTGTTTGCGTTCCTTCCTGTGGTGTCTAAAACAATGTAAAGTGAATTGAATGCTACATCAAAAAGCCGGTAGTATTACTTCATGCATAAACAGGATGTGTTCAAACCGTGACCGGAGACTAAGGCAGGTAATAGCTGAGGCGATCACAAACCCCTTTGAATTTAAAAAATCCCGACATGGCCCGTGCCCAGCAGTGGGACGTATATAGGTTGCTGAGATCATGAGATAAGATATTGACAGAACTTTTATTTACCGAGATGATTCTTATTATTTTGGCAGAATTTGTTTTAATGAATTATACTCACCATTCACATTATGTACAAATTTTTGACCCCGCACTCGGATACAAGTCCTGTGTCATGGATATCAGAAATCACACGATATAATTCCGTCTCACAAACACCCAGATGTGAAGCAAATATTTGTCAATCACACAAACATTTGTCTCAGCGTGGGGAACGAACCTGCGACCTCTCGCAAGCTGATATCTAACTGCACAAAGGTTCTATCAAATTAAATCGATACATAGAGACTTTCTCATTTCTCCCAATACCACAAACATTATCTTTTAATATCACATATTTCTACTTCACGATAAAACTAAACGCATCGAATGACCTAAGGTCCCGTGGCAATTACTCTGTCCCTCTCATGTTAGATGAGGCGTAAAGATACACGCAGCAATTACGTTTCTTCGTCTAATGCGTAACAACTACGTCAAAACGTAAATTGGGCTGGCCTGCTTGAATCGTTAGATAACCTAAGTACCTAGGCCATAGGATGAGCGGCAATACGCTTCACACTGATAAAGACCTAATTTTCATGCTGGTCAGAAGGGACAGAACCGTATCTAGTTCTTTCTAGCTATTTTAAGTAGTGATGAATTTGAGGTTTAGACGCACGGTCGAGAATTTCGGTAGCAGATTCAAACCTAAGGCATCTCTGACTTATCGAGGTTTAAGTGTGGATTGACAATGAATTATGACTAATTTTACAGAGGAAGGAAAACGTCTTATAGAACCCTGCACAGTTTTTTTAGGAATTTCTTGAGTTTTAGGCCGCGAACTAGCACTTGGCCAGCGTGGTGACTAAGATCTAAACTCTCTGAGTTGTAGAGTATATGAACTGAGGCCGGCATAATTTTGTTGACTTCATTCAGGGGATGCAACCATAGTCACCATCCTTGGCAAGCGGCAATACACACATTTTTTCCACTAGACGACAAGGCAGTTAACTCAATTCATTGAACTGAAGAACTTCATACCACTGTAACCCGTATTTGAGTTTCACATTTTTATTCAGTGAAATAACAGGGATTATTAGTGTTCCCACGAATCCACTGGATACATCCAATGATGTTTATCGAAATACAATTTGAGAACTTTCGGTATTTCCGAAAAATAATAATGTTCCATTCGATAAAATATTTTTCACCGTATTGCTCGGACGTTCGCTCTAATAATAAAATTTAATTCGTGAGTATCAACTTTTGTATACATTTGTATCGTTTGTTTTCAATTTTAAAACTGTTGAAAGAGAACTGAATAGTGACTGGCAACATATTAAACAAGTGTTCTTGAGATATATATATTTTTTTGTATCCTACTATTATTTCAAATCATCATCCATTTGGGCTGTTTTCAGTTTGGGGGATAATATCAATGGATTTTTCCTTAGGAAATTCTCAATTGCAGCATTGAATCTGGAAATGTACCCTTAGAACCCTAGCGTGGAGTTATGTGTGCATAACTAAAGGGTTAGGAAAGGAGTCTCAAGTTCATACAAAGACGCTTGGAACCCTATATTTTTCGCCCTGTGAGGGCGTAAGAATACCGCCACGGTATCCCCTGCCTGTCGTAAGAGACGACCAATAGGGGTCATCGGGATTTTTAGGCGTATCACGGGGGAGGTGCACCCTAATAGAACCCTATATTTTACTTCATAAAATACAAACTATCGAATCAATTGCGTTATAACCTAGGCCAAAATAAAGTACAATGTCCAATTCACGACAAAGTCTCAGATTTAGTGGCCGCGTCTTAACTGACGTGTGTTTCAAAGATAATTATAGCGCGCCACTTACGAGGGATAATGGAAATGCCAAACCCCAGCCTGACCATGTTCCACCGCGGCCAGCCCATTTAACTTACCCAGAGTTCGGCACAATCAAGCCGTAGTTATGGATCGTCACCGATTACCAGAAGTATTGATCGAAATTCTGATACATTTTAAGAAGTTTTTTTTTTTTTTTTGGTGGCAAGCTTAAGTGAAAACTTCTGTTAGATGAAAGACTATTGGGTTTGATAGTGTATGTATGGCAGAGCATATCATCATTAGCCCATATAGGCACTGGGTCCTGGGAACTGACAGACATTGGCTTAATACAAGTTGGCGGATTCCATAATAAAAAAAATTACGGAACTTACGGCTTAGTCATACGAATAAAATTTTATTTCTAAATTGAATATATTGGATACAGATTTATTAATATTCCCTATATATTTATTACAATGTGAGTTTTTTGTCCACTTCTTATAAGTTTTACTATACTTTTCCAAGAGCAAAACTCATATATGTTAGTGATAAATATTTAAAAAAAATATGAAAGTTTTCGCCTCACGCAGTACCAGGTATATGGATATTGCAGTTTCAATAGAATATAATAGAAGTATTCGGGGAACGAAACATGAACAATATTAAAAATTTATAAAAAAACAGGCTACATTTTTTTTTGAGCCAATAACAATTAGACTTGGATTTTGTATCAATTAAATTTTTACAAATAAAAATAACTTCAAAAACATTTATAAAATAGCTTATTTTAAAAACAATTACAAAAGAATAACATATTATATCTTTAATTTTTTTATATAAGCATGCGAATTATTCTTCTATTTTTAAGTTTAAGTTACTATAGACATACGATCTTTTTTTCTAGAGACTGTTTTCCTAAACAACATCATAACTATATCTCCAGAATAATCACAATAATTAAGTAAAAGGAACAAAATTTATATCATTTTAATTTTGGAAATCAATTGCAACTTTACAGCAATAAGTATATAGACTGATATAATAAGTGAAAAGAACGTTATTCAAACCAAAATTAACATTAAATTGGCTTTTACCACTCAGATTTCAGAACAACTCTTAAATGTACACGTACTCAGAGCCTCTTGTCTCAACGACTCTTTCAGTATACCATACAAAGTATTACACATTGCCTTTATTTAGTGAACGGTTACAGGACCGGATTTTATTCACAGTACAAATAATTAATTGAATGTAAAAAATATTTTTCAAACATTTCCAGTCGTTAATCAAAACTATGCTATGATATGACGGAGCTTTTTGATGTGTCTGTTATATAAATGTTATTGAACAATTTTCTTTCAATTTTAGACTCAAAAATATTAATTGTATTGTTTTACAATCCCGCGGCAGTGGGCCGAGACAGCTATAGTACTATAAGGCTGTCCTTATCTGGTCCCGATCTGGTCCTGATCCGATGTGCCTTACAATATTTGATAACATTTAACATAAGGCTACCCTTATCTGGACCAGATCGGGACCAGATAAGGACAGCCTTATAGTACTTGATAACATTTAACATAAGGCTATCCTTATCTGGTCCCGATCTGGTCCTGATCCAATATGCCTTACAATATTTGATATCATTTAACATAAGGCTATCCTTATCTGGACCAGATCTGGTCCTGATCCAAAATGCCTTACAATACTTGATAACATTTAACATAAGGCTATCCTTATCTGGTCCCGATCTGGTCCTGATCCAATATGCCTTACAATATTTGATATCATTTAACATAACGCTATCCTTATCTGGTCCCGATCTGGTCCTGATCGGGCTTGCCGGATCGGGCATGCCACATTCTATCCTGATCAGGACTGATATTTGATTTCTAGTCAGGGTGGTCCTGAGTTTGATCGCGGATCAGACGAAGATCGATTTTACATTTTCCATTGAAAATGTGAAAAAGGTGGCGGGTAGCAGATGGATAAGGGTTGCTAAATTCCGGGATGGTTAGCGCCACTTAGGGATGCCCTCGTTGAGCAGTAGACGGCGATAGGTTGAGAATATAATATTTATTTAAATTTTTGGTAGCAACACGGATTCTAGAAATCCGCCAAAACAATATCTTTATTCTTGGCCCTAGAAACCAAAACCCAGGACATCTAAATAGTACACACGTATTTTAATCTGTCCCTGAATTTAATTAGAACACCAATGCCTAAAGGGTGACGTAGCCAAGGGATTAATCACCAGGATTTACGGTACAAATGTGTCCACCCAGCATCGAATAGGCTTTAATTCGTACAGAACAACTTTAAGGAAACCGCATTGCGCCTGTCGTGTTAAAATCTGACACGTGGTGCAAAAGGTTCCCGAGGGAATAATAATACAAGTTAAACAATAAAAGTACGGCGAGTTACGCCCAGGAGTGATTTTAAAGGGATTATTTTAGGAACTTTTAGGCCTTTCTTTGTATGAGACATTTTTACCTGAATATTAATTAAAAGGTAATTTCAGTAACTCTTGTTAAATGTCATTTTCTTCTTTAAAGATGACTGTGTTATTCTGATATCCAACGCAACGGTTTGAGATTGTATTCATTGTTGTACCTACATAGAGATCAAGAGAAAAAGTGAGTTGATAATTAAGTTATAATAAACGCAAATATTCCTTTACATTATAGTGCATATTATTTTATTGGAAATTAAAATTTATATAAATCAAAACAATTCTACACTGCTATACACTAGACTGATTTTTGCGTAAACGTTTGGCGTACTAATAATATTACTGATGACTTTTTTTCTGAATACCTAACACAAGTTAGCGTTGCTTAGAGAGTCCCCGAGCTTCTTGAAGATATGCACTAGCGGCTAAGTGCAATTTTAGTGCCTCTGTCAAAGCAAGTTACAAAGTTGCAGTGAGTTTAAATAACAGGTATTATCTTGAAGGCTTACGTTTCTTTATTTCTATGCATATGAATGACGAAATGCGGGCGAAGAAATGCATCTCTGTTTAGCCTTTGACGGACTTCAAAGGACTTTTCCGTGTGACAGTTTTTACACGATGTTTCCCATCGCTGGTATTGTATGTTATAATTCATTCTGAAAGGAAACATAACTTCGAAAATCAGACGAAATGAAGCAGTGATGGCCTCGAGGTTTAGGCACGCGGTCGAGAATCTCGGCGGTCGCGGATTCGAACCCCAGGCACACACCTATGACTTTTCGAAGTTATGTGTGTATTCAAATTGAATTATCACTTGCTTTAACGGTGAAGGAAAAGATCGTGATAAAACCTGCACACCTAAAAAGTTCTTAGAAATTACTTAGGTGTGTAGTCCGCCAACCCGCACTAGGCCAGCGTGGTGGACTATGGCCTGAAACCCTCTCAATGGTAGAGGAGACCCGTGCTCAGCAGTGGGCGTACATGGGTTGATGAAGAAGAAGAAGAAGAAAATCAGACGTCTAATACTAAGGTTTTGAATCCGCGACCAACGAGATTATTGTTCCCGTATCTAAACCTTTAAACTATCAAGTTTTTATCGATCTAATAATAATAATAAATACACCCAACAGTCACATACATAGTCCTGACCCCACATTAAGATACGAGTCTTGTGTCGTGGATATCAGCAACTACGAGAGACTTTTCGGTCTCACAAACATCCAGACCCGAAACAAATATTTGTGGATCACACGAACATTTGTCCCGGTGCGGGGATCGAACCCTGGTGTTTAGCCAACTGCACCGCGGGGCTGTCTAACATTGACATATTGTAACAAATTTACAAAGTGGCAATATCGGTATAAATCAACACGAATTATGTGATTGTGACGAGACGTCCGAGCGTAGCCGAGTGAAGACATGCTAAGAACCCAGCCAGCGCTTTAATTAAATTCTACCAATTTATTCGCCTCGCGGATTACAGCTTTAAACTATCATTTCGATCCGTTTCCACTGGATTGTACAATCTGTCCATCCTCGATACAACGCACTATAAATTCCTATTTTATTAGTTACTGAGAGAGTTTTACGCAAATGTCGATCGGGAATGTGCCGTTGCTGTTTTTGGATGTTCAATATTTTAAATGGCGGCTCGGTCGCGCGTGACGGCTCGGGTTTTATTGGTGTCAAATTCGAGTGTTTGTTTCGTCGGATATATCATTTAAAAGGCAAAAACGAGGCCGATGAATATACTCGATAAAACAAGTACCTATAATTTAAGGATTCAATACATTCATTCACATTTAAACATCCAGATGAGATACCAGTAATTTTACATCTGGGTGACTTTAAAAAGTATCTTGTACTCATAATATTCAGTACTCACAGCTGAAGAATATTTTTTACTTTGTGAGATAAATACATAGGTATGTGATTGTTGAATAAATAAGTATACAAACTCATGTATTTTACTTCGCGAAGGGGTAAGTTCGACATAATAGGGAGCGAACGCCTTCGAATTTATTAACTAACACATTAACAATTTTCCTCACCTCGGAAAACAACCCTGGATCTCTAGATTACACGGCGCATACTTTTGCAGTGAGGCCACGAAGCAGCCATCACAGTATAATCACATAAGTATTACAAACTCATCATCATAACCTCGAACGATAAGCAATAAGCAAATTCCAATTTCAAAAATCCAGGGCTTAAACGTCGCATCTCAAAGGTTGGGACGCCATAAGGGGAGGCAGGAGCGCGGGGGGCAGTCTTCATAAGAGGATTAAACACGGTAATAAGGTTTGCAGCCGACACACTTGGCTGGGTCAAGTAGGGCTTACCGGGCCGGCTGATGTTACCAAGTGTTTAAGAACATTCACCGGCCTTTTATGTGGTTAGTTAAACGAGAAATTTTGTATGGAAGTTGTTTCGTGAGGTGTCACTTGGGAGTTTCGAAAATGGAATTTGGGTTTTTTTTTTTCAAGAAGTGTTTTGACCTGATTTTTTAAATATAGAAGCTGTCGCGCTGACAGTTGATGTTGAGCTCTTTTGTGTGTTTTAAAAAATGCACGGATAAAACGTAATTTCTTACAAATCGATATAAGTGTTGCAGAAACTGCTAGTTTATACACAAAGGGTTGCTTAAGTCAGAGGCGATACTTCCATAGAAGCCCATAAGTCCAGCTTTCGCTCCAGAAATTCGAATTATATCTTTAAGCTTTAAAAAACTTACTTTAAAAAATGGCATATAAATAAAATTATAATGACGTTACAATAAACAGTTATAAAATTAAAAAAGTGGATACAATAATGAGTAACGGGTTCTTGAAAGCGACTAAATTGTTCCGATACAAGCGATGAAACGTCTTCGAGTTGCCGTGGTACTAGCCATCGTTTGATGAGACATACTAAAGATTTAAATATAATATATTATGTATTTAAGAAGCAAAACATTGTGAATGTATTTACAGAGGTTGGTAATAGGCGCTGTTCTTAAGTATGATCTTCAAATTGCCTAAAAAAATATTTCCAATTCAACAGTCACGATGCAAACATTTAAACAGAGAATTACGTAAGACGCAAAATATTATGTCATCATCGTCAGCCCATATAGTTTCCATGGGAAGGTTAGGTCGTCACATATTCCTCATTCATCATCAGCCTTTATTCTTCCACTGTTGGACATAGGCCTCTCCTATGGCACGCCACTGGGCTGATGATGATGATGATGATAATATTCTTCATTCATCTACATACAGCAAAAAGCGGTAACCATACCATAAATAACTTTGATACCTTAAGTTTGAAACATAAGAACCACCAAGTTCATAATATCACTCCTGTTCTCCAAGAGTCGTTAGTCACCTATCAAAAGATGGCGGGCGTTTCCACAATTCAAAATGACAAGTAAAAACAAATAGTAATTTAGCTCAAACACAACAGGATATAAATTGTGTATATCAGCTCGGCGCTCGAGTCGTGCTCCGAAGTGCGGCTTGGCCGGCGGTCAACTCGTTACCGTGCCCCTGAGACCGGAATGCTGAGTTCCACCAACGAACAAATCAGTGCAGACGAGACACCTGATTTGGCTCAACTTGATTCTGGTTAACAGAGTGGACAGTTATTGGTCAGGCGAATAAGTTTAGGTGTGATTTATATCGGGTTTGAGTTTTAGTTCGAGTGCTGTTAATGCGTTTTTCTAGCAGGTAAGTTTTAATAGGACTCGGCAACCCGCACTAGGCCAGCGAGGTGGACTGAGACCTAAACCATCTCAATGGTAGAGGAGGTCCGTGTCCGGAAGTAGAACGTATATAGGCTGATAGCGATGATGATAGTCTCGGAAATCCTAAGTCGAAAAAACAGATCAAATGACGTGTTGCTTAAAACACATCTAAAGAACCGGGAAGCAAAAACTTATATGAAAATTTGGTACGGAAGTACGGCGTATCAGTAACTAGATCTGAATAAATCTTAACTGAAATTAAAGTATGCATATTTTAAGGATTTTGGCTCTCACCTAAAAAGATGCGTGATTACTATCGCTAAACATTCGTTAAAATGCGAAGATAAGTACTAACCTAGCTCTGCACAACTGTTCTCTTCATAACAATACCATGAAACTTCAGAATGTCATAGTAAAACGGTATTAATGAATTGTCCGTTCTTCGCTTGTATATTCTTTGCGTCGTCAGTGATGGGAAGCCGCGGTGACGTAGTGTGCGCTGAACTTAATGGCGACGAGTCGTTGCTTTATTTTGCTAAATTAATGTTTGTTGCGTCAATTTTGCATTCTATTTATGATGAGGTTCATTTCAAAGAGAATTTAATTTAGGTTGCCAGGGTTTGAGGGGTTGAAAAACAAATTTACTATTACTTTTAGATAATGTAACTGCCAATCACGTGTCTATGATTATTACCATTAGCCTTATCTGGTATCTAGATCTTACATAGTTTTAAGGCTTCATTCGTCATACATTTACAAATAATAGTATTTGTAAATGTATTAATTTCTTACTCCAGGATAAGAATGTCCCAATAAAAGACAACATTGTGCCAACCCGTGAATCAAACCTGGCACCTCTGCCTCGACAATCAAATAATCATCAACTCATATGCAACCTACTAATTGACACGGGCCTATCATTACGTCTACCATTGAGAGGTTTTTAGGCCATAGGCCCCACCACTAGACTAATGCGGGTAAGGCTCCCCCTTCGAAAAAAATATTTTTGCACCTTAATCACAATTTAAACCGTCACTACAGACGCTAAACAAATCAATGTACAACAATCAACATAATGGTTTGATATACTGAGTTACAGTCTCCCGTGGGACTCTACCGACCGCCGACTAACGAGTTTTACAAACAATATTTATCATACTAATATGGCAATTAATTATACAGATGTTCATTTGTTTTTAATGCTGTTCTTTGAGTTGTGATTTGAGCGATATTTGTTCTTTGACTTGTGACTTAGTTCGATATTTGAATATTGTTCAAAGTTTTGATTTAAAAGTAATAGAGTTTCATCAGGTGTGAACACTTAAGACTATAAGGACAGGAAACTCAATCACTCTTCATCACCTTCATCATCGGCCTAAAGACATCCAACAGGACACAGGCCTCCTAAAAAGACTTCCCCAATCAATGTTAACAAAGTATTTTGAGTGACACCTAAGATGAACCAGTGGATTAGTCCCAGATTTGAATGTGGATTTTGAACAGTTTTATTCCGTTAGAATAAAACCCAACAGAAAATCACGAAAAGTTAAACGTTTGCTCAATGGTTAGATGCACAGAAGATTTTAAAGAGACTACACAACTTTTAGGTTTGCAGGTTTCATTACGATGTTTTCCTTCACCGATAAAGCTAGTGACTATCTATTGTGAACACATAAAGTTAAAACGTGTGTGCCTGAGGTTTGAACCCGCGACCACCGATATCCTCTACCGCTTGCTTAAACCCCGAGCCCATCATATTCAATATACATAATATACAGAAATCAATCAAATTTAGCTCCTATCCACCGAAAGATAAATCAAGAATAGGCCTCGACATGCGAACAATATCCAGCATTTGAAAATTCACGTGCGCAGTAAACAAAACCGAAACACGTCAAACTGAACACCGAGGTAGCTGACGCAACGTTTTATTTTCGCAAATTAAAATCACGGCGGGATTGTAAATAAAAATACTAGCAATTTGTTCCCAACTCCAGTTTTGAATGCTGAAATAGAGGATTTAAATTGACGTATTTACAAGCTTTGTAGAGGTCGTGATTTGTTTATATCATCAATAAAGGTATAGGTCCCAATGTAAAGACCTTCTCTGCAACTAAGAGGGTATAGGCCGTAGTCCATCGCGATGGCCAAGGGCGGGTTGGCGGACTACACGCCTAAGAAATTCCTAAGAACTTTTAGATGTGACCTAGTATGGATTTTTTTCATTATTTTCTCACCCTTTTTTATTTATTACAAAAAGACAAATTATTATTATTAGACAATAGACTGTATATAAACTATCCAAAATGTAAAATTTCAGCGACGATAGTTTATAAAAGCAACTTTGAATATAAAGCACAACCTTTACTTTACGTCACACAGTTATCAGAACGGAGACTTCAAATACTAAAAAAACGGTAATTTACTTTAACATAAAAATTACATAGTTAATGAGCACAAATATATTTCTGCCTACCTTTCAAAGATACCCGCTTGAGTATATCTACTTATTAAAATCCAATAATCAGTTACATGTAAACAACGCTCCGTAACTCATTACTATGCAGAAAATAATTAAAAATGAATACAGTATTTTAAATACGAGGGCTTAATATTATGCTAATGGATTTATCCTCGTTACTGCTTTAAACCGGAATAATGTGGAAGTTGCTTTATTTACAGGAAATGTCCAGTTCCCGTTTTACACTTCAGTTATTTAAACTTGTAGACACATTGTCCTTATTTATTTATGTTCAGCTATTTACTAATTTAGATTCTATGTTAGTCCATGTCCCAGTGCTGGGCATGGACCTCCACGAGTAAAACTGGTTAGACCTTAGACCACTACTGAGGTGTAATGCGATTTATATATAGATTCCTATTATCTATGGTTGATCCAAATTCCAAACGGAAAAGTCATCCAACAAAAAATGCTCATAAAATTTTCTCCGCTTAGGAATCGAAGCCTAGACTTCCAAGACAGATTTTTCACCTAATTTATCAGCTGTTCTTTCCAAAAACGAACAACCACCCTCTATGTTGGTTCACATTCGAAATAGATTAACAAGTCACCAGTGATTGGACCGGTACCACGTTACAACTCTACACGATAATTACCGGTTACGTGGTACAGGGTAACACTATCGGACTGACTCGATACCTCTCCCCGAGGGAAGCAATGACACTCCGACTAATGGCGCTCGATTATCTTTCTCATAATTTAATCTTACAGTGTTACTAGTTAAGTGTGTTCGAACTATATTTACATTATTTTGACAATCCCGTGGCGCAGTTGGCTAGACACCAGCTTGCGAAACGAGCGGCCGCGGATTCGAAACCCGCACCGAAACAAATGTTTGTGTGAGCCATAAATATTTGATTCGGGTCTGGGTGTTTGTGAGACTGAAAAGTCTGTCGTAGTTTCTGATACCCACAGCTCAAGACTCCTATCTTCATCTGGGGTCAGAACTATGTGTGTGACTGTTGGGTGTATTTATTTATTTCTTTATTTATTATTTGTACGCTCTTTATGTATATGATTATCAATGATGGTACTTCTATAGAATTATGATACTTCCATAATCCATAAGCCTAGTTTGACTTTCCTTATTCCGAAAAAACTTAAAGCTTTAAATCTTTATTATACAAAAGCCATATGTGGATCATACAAACATTTATCGCGGTGCGGGGATCGAGTCCGCAGCCTCTCGTTTCGCAAGCTAGTGTCCAGCCAACTGCGCTACGGGGTTGTCCAGAAAATAAAATTTCAGAAGATCTAAATGAAGTGGTAGCTACTAGAGAAGATTTAACTGAAGTGTTACCAACGTCCCAAATAAAATGAAGGAATCTAGTTCTATGAGTGAAATTTCCTTTACCTTTTTACTGGTAGAATATTCAAACTTGGCCAGGTGGGACGTACGTGATAAACTTGAATATTATATGACAGTCATGAAATAATACTGTTATCGTTTCATTTTCATGAAGCGAATTGGTTTTATACCGCCACTAAAACGTATTCATATATTTACCTTAATGAGATATGAGTTTGGGGAAATAGATCTTATATTCCCGGGTCTAGGTAATTGCATAGATATGTAGGCTAATGAAAATAAGTTATTTTTTGTAGAAAAACAAGGAGTAAGATAATCTTAGTTTAATAACCATAGACCAGAAAATAAATACACATATTAATATACGTATGAATATGGTCATTACAAATTAATTAATTATATTATTATCAGTGTAGTATATCTATCATAAAGGTAACGCCCAAATGTTTCTTTAGTCTGTTTTTCTTTCTTTTATTTCTAATTATTTATTATTTCTTTTTTTTTAATTTAACTTCTTCCAAATTACCTGACATTTTGCTACTAAAAATTTCCAAAAAAAATAAAGCATCTGAAACTATAGTCAAAGAGTTTAAAGATGCCTTATTCTAACCACTAAAATCCTCATCTACTAAACTTTGCCAGGTTCGTAATCTCGGCAGGGCACCTCAATTATTTACAATAAAATTAAGAGTAATTGGCGGGCCAAACCCGGGCTAGGGCAATCTAGATAAGAGCTCGTTACTGGACGATGTTACCCACAAACGCTTAGGCCGAAGATTGTCTGCGTTTAGACCACTTGAAATATGAACGGGACTATGTGGAGTTATGTAGACTACGAGTGGGATACGGGTTTGCCCTTTATTCACAGTAATTTTGGTATGAGGATCTAATTATTGTGTTAATTAGAAGGTAACTAACAGTAATCTTAGTATAAGGATCCAAATAATTTTGATTGACTAAAATCTGTATATTACACTTATGTAGGGTCAGGATATTCTCATTTATACAGGATCTCACGTATTCAGATCTTGATCGGCAACGAAGGCAGGTAATTACAAATTCCCTGGCATTAAAGAAAATCTCAACAAAAAAAAATCGTTTTCCAAACAAACCGCATACATTTTATACCGATGATTGTATCTTCATCTTCTTCATCAACCCATATACGCCCACTGCTGAGCACGGGTCTCCTCTACCATTGAGAGGGTTTAGGCCATAGTCCGCCACGCTGGCCTAGTACGGGTTGACGGACTACACACCTAAGAAATTCCTAAGAACTTTTTTTCCTTCACCGTTAAAGTAAGTGATAATTCAAATTGAATACACACATAACTTCGAAAAGTCAGAGGTGTGTGCCTGGGGTTCGAACCCGCGAACGCCGAGATTCTCGACCGCGCGCCTTAACCTCGAGGCCATCACTGCTTTTTTTTTATGATTGTATGGAAAACGTATTGTTTTTTGTCGGGATTTTTTCTAAACTAATGGGTTTGTGATCACCGTAGCTATTACCTAGCTTAGTTTCCAATCACGGTCTTAGTACTCTCTGTATCATTTAATCAATCAATCAATCAGCCTATCGCCGTCCACTGCTGAACGTAGGCCTCCCCAAGAAAGCGCCAACCATCCTGGTCTTGATCAGCCCTCATCCATCCGTTTCCCGCCACCTTTCTCAAGTCGTCGGACCATCGTGTATTGCTTTTGTTAAAGATTTTATTGTACGGCATTGAAGTCCGCTGGGGTTTTGTACTTCTATGGAAAACCCGCCACTGGTTCCATCATATTCATAACATTATATACAAACATTATCGTACAAACAGGACGTGTTGATTATTTCCATATATAGATAGAAATGAAAGCAAAATGTTTAGCGTAAATTATGTACGAGGGGATAAAAAGTTACGGCCCTCTCCGCAAATATAATAAGTTAATGAAAAACTTTATTTGCCACACGCTTAGAGCAAAATGGAAATCTCTCGTACTTGTTTAGTTTTTTGTTACAAAATACTTTTTACTGAACAAGCCAGTTCTAAAAAAATACTTTCATAAAAAGTACTAACTGACAGACTAGTATATAACAGATTTTTTACCTCTCGTAACTTAAGGTACGATTTCCGAGCCAGGGAAATTTTTACTGGGATTTTTCGTTTTAAAGGCATTCTCTATTACGAGTAAATATCAGCCATAGCTGACTTAAATATCATAATATTTAAGTCTGCTAAGACTTAAAGTTAAAAAAATCCCAGCAGCTTAGTGTACGAGGACATAAAAGTATTAATAAGAATGTATTCAGTTCTCATCATTCCCTTTACGAATCAGCTTCTCCTTCGAATTTTATATAAAGCAGAACGTTGTATATTTGTTTTATCTCTACATCTTCTGCAAAACGGATTTATCTCTACAAAAATAAACATTCAACTCGAGGTATAGTATACAATACCAAATACTCCTTTTTTGCAATCCAACACATAGGTAGTATATCCACCTAAACTCGCACCATAAATTCACTATTTACACTACAAAAATCCCCGAAAATTCCCCGATACGACTCCCGCGGGGTATTCGAGCAACTGATCGGCATCCCCCGACGTAAACCGCAAATAAAAACACATTAAAAAGCATTTAAATCGCAATTCATCAAATGCAAGCGAGGGCGTGACGCTTTTAAATAAGGATCCGAAACACGTCCCCAATCCTTTTGGGACTTATCAATCTTCCAGGCATTAGTCGGCGCCACATCAACTGCGCATCAATCACACGATCAAGAAAATGTTTCGAGAAAACATAAGGTGTGAGGTGTAGACTGTAGGGGTAAGCGCGAAACGGTAGAATGCTCCGGGGGTCTTTTGAAAATCATTTTAGATTAATTTACTTTAAATATACAGAGTTAAAGAGACCTTGATCGAATACTAAGACAGATGATTACAAACACGTTATATACATATATAATCAGCCCATCGTCGTCCACTGCTGAAAGTAGGCCTCCCCAAGAAAGCGCCAACAATCCTGGTCCTGTGCAGCCCTCATTTATCCGTTACCCGCCACGTTTCTCAATTCGTCGGACCATTGTACTGCAGGTCGTCCTACATTACGTCTTCCTAAGTGCGATCTTCACTCCAACACTTCAAACACGTTGACGATAAAAAAATATATGTTTTCCAACCAACATTATTATTTCCTGTCACAGTTATCGAGACATCTACTTTACTTCATCCTATTAGCCTTCTTAAAGAGGATAGGTACATCAAATCTATGCAGAGAATAAGTCCAATATAAATACTTCTCAAGTTATTTTCCGAGAACCATCTGGCGGAACCCAAAAAGCATTCCCGGAATAAGATGACAGATAGAATATGTAATTTGTCGTTCACATGTGGTGATCGCACATTCGTTCCGCGGACATTACGCTAATGGAAACAAATATCTTGCTTGAAATTAAATTCGCTCAATATTTTTTTTTTTTTTTTTGTTGAAACTTATCTCTTATATCTCTTGGTATGTTACGACCAATGCTCTCAATAAAAATAATTATCCCTTAATCTCATTTTGAATAACAGTGGAGTGTTCAAACTTTTATTTTACTTTATTCATTAGTTATTACATTCATGAAGGATAACTTGGCCTCAAGGTTTAGGCAAGAAGCAAAGATGATCCCGAGGTTTAGGCGCGTGGACGAGAATCTAGGCAGTCGCAGATTTAAACCCTACACACGCATCTCTGCCTTTTTTAAGTTACATGTTTATTCACAATGAATTATCACTTAGTTTAACGGTGAAGGAAAACATTGTAAAATAAATACATCTTTGAAGGTACTTAGGTATTTCTTAGACATGAAGTCCGCCAACCCGCACTAGGTTAACTTGGTGAGAGGAGGCCCATACCCAGCAATGGGACGTATGACATGATAAAACATACATTTTTAATCCCCCGCCCACAATTTCAAAATCACGACGTCACAAAAGCTAACTTGCAATGCACCAAAAACCCAAACAGTAGCGCTGTCATCGCATATTTTCGGCCCTAAATCCTCGTTTATCGTTAATGCACGTCATGAATTTCACTATTAACAGGTATTCCGAGTACAATTTCCGCAGTAATCCTGTACATCCTAACATTTAATTTGCGGGTGAATTTATCCCGGGATTACGGCCGTTCATAATTCACGACTTGTTTGATAATATTGTAACAGTTTGAGTTTAATGTGACGTCATATATTAATTAATGTTTCATGTAGTACCTGGTTATGTAATGTTTGAATTACCTTTCATAGTTGTATGGGTAGGAGAAATTTGTAAAGGTAAATATATTGTTATAACTAGTTTAAAAAAAACAGTATAAAAAAGTGTTAAAAAATGACGAATCAAAAGAACTTGTAAAAGTCTATTTGAATAAAGGAGATTTGACTTTGACTTTTTTTTTTGACTTTATTGTCACAAAAATTTCGCTTCTAACTTTCTTTCATCATCATCATCATCAGCCCATACACGTCCCACTGCTGAGCACGCGCCTCTTCTACCATTCAGAGTGCTTGGGCCTTACTCCACCACGCTAGCCTAGTGCGGGTTGGCGGACTTCACACTTAAAAAATTCCTAAGAACTTTTAGATGTGCAGATTTCATCACAATTTTTTCCTTTAAGCAAGCAATAATTCATTGTAATTACACACGTAACTTCGAAAAATCAGAGGTGCTTGAGGTTTGAACCCGCAAACTTCGGATCCTGATAAATCTTCACGCCACCACCCATAAGTATCGCTAATTATTCTACAACCTCCACTTAAGTTCCATCAAGTAATTACACTGAAAATTAGACTATCCAACTGCACATCTGCAAGTATTAGAAGTAAGGACTTAAATATATTAAAGCTCGTACAATTGTAGAACGCTAAGCGTCTGCCTCAACCATTAGACTCATTGCAATTCCCGTAATGGGCGGATTACTTCCAGCTGATTTCTAGGCACTTCTTTAATTTCCTTTTACAATACCATCAGCCAACAGGTCCTCACGGTTTTAACCGCCGCTCACTCCCAATTAAAACTAGATGTTGATTAAAAACCTTGGCTCTTGTGATAGATAAGGAGCTGTCTGTCGTGTTATAATATTAGAAGGGATGTAATATAAATAAGAATAACGATGTATAAGCAGTGATGGCGTCAAGTCGTGGGGTTTGAACCCCAGGCACACACCTTTTACTTTTTGAAGTTATGTTTGAATTATCACTTTCTTTGACGGTGATGTTTCTTTTCTTTTTTTTTATCACGGAACCCATCGTGATAAAAGCTGCGCATCTAAAGTAATTAGGACTTTTTTAGGTATGTGTCTCATGTACATCCAGATACGACACAAAAAATTGTGGATCACACAAGAAAAATATCTCGGTACAGGTGACGAACCCGTGTTTTCTCGTTTCGCAGTTGGCTAAAACTGCGCCACGGGGCTGTCATACTATCGAAATCATTTTTTTAGTTGTAGAAACAGCCCGTACCCAACAGGGGGACTTGCATTAGCTGATAATGTTAACCAGCTAAGACTTGACGCTAAGTGTGTTTAGTATCTTAAATTAGTTAAGGGACGCCACGACAATACAAATTACATTTCACCTGAATACTCAGAAAAATATTGACCCGAAAGGAATATTTTTGATTGTTCATATTTTTTCTCTATGATTTAATGGAACACATCGGAGATGGCACAATCGAGTAAACACCGGCTTACTAAATGAGAAGGCGCGTCTCCAACCCCCGCACCGAGACAGATGTTTGTATTATCCCAAAATATTTGTCTGAGTGTTTGTGGGACTTCAAGAAACGTCTCTCATAGTGTCAAATAGCCATAATACAGGACGTGTACCATAGTAGGGTCAGAACTAGCACTGTTAAGTGCATTTATTCATTTCATTTAAAAAAAAATCCGTTCTAAGATTTTCTCTCTCACAATTCAATTTAAATCAAACCTAGCACTTGTTTACACTTGAGAATTCAATTAAATTAATAGTGAATATATTAACAAAACATCTGTTAGTACGAAATACACAAAATAGAACTCAATTAGCGGAGTACCTACAGAAGGTACACACCAGCCACTTGATTAAGAGAATGTAAATAATTTGCTGTGCGATGACGTCGGTTGGAAACTTAGAGCGGATTTGGAAATTTGAAATCTTATGCCTTTTAGTGTCTGAGAGTGGAGGCTCTATAGCCTTCTCTACAATTGAGAAGGTTTAGAACTTTAGGCCTTTCGGTAGGTTTTCTTGCGATATTTTTCTTCGCTGTTGAAATAAGTAATTATTTATTTTGAATACCCACATAACTTCGAAAATCCAGAAGTGTGTGCTGAGGTTTGAGCCTATGACAGACCATCACTACTTATTTATAAGTAGTACATGTATTTTATACATACTTATATTTAATATCTTCTCCATCAGCTAACTAGCTCCTTATGACATCTGCTAACAATCCTTTCGCCTATAACTTAACCTTCAATGTCAATGAATTTTCACTGCCTCAGAATATAGCGTTAGAATCGGATTAAACGGTGTTTAGTTAAAACCGATGAAAGGGTGAATTCTCTCTGATTATTGCGATCTTCACTTAGCTCTGCCAATCCACGCGTACTCCGCCCAATTACATACTTTGAACGAGCGTATCGGCCCTTTGACTTTGAAGGTAATTTGTCTATAATTTGCAGACGGAAGACGCCTTTGCTTGTGTCATTTCGTCTCTACAATTGTAGCTCTAGTAACTTTCAAGGAACTATCGGTCTTATGTATGTAGTTGTATAGAACATTTTCGCTTTGTTGGCTGCTGGTCGGAATACTGGGATAATGCCGGCCTTGTGTATGTTATTTCAGTATGTAAACTTAGGAAAGAATATAATAAGTTTTTGATATTTGAATTCCATATAAGTTGGATAGATAGGTAATAGGAAAAATTCAAACTTTTTACCGACCTAAATTAAGTAGTAAAGCAAAGTGTTACTGTATGTTTCTATTAGAAGAGTTTAGGATTATTATATGCGCTTGAATAACAGCAATAGACTCGCCATCCATTATGTGCACAAATAATAACCTGGCGAATTTTGGGTGCAGATATGAATGCAATGAAATTATGTATGCAATCCTTTTGTCATATATAACAAAATATAAGCCAATCTGCAAATAACAGGTAGATGATTCTTAACCACGATAATTTACAAATAAAACCAGCCCACGTAAAAATATCGTAACCACATCCCGATCCCGGGCAATTAATTAAACAAAGTGATGGGCCTCTTCAGGATAATGCTTGTTGACAAATCGTCTGGCGCGACGAGGGTCACGCGTCCCCGCCGTCTTAGCGCCGTATCATTTATTTAGATAACCCATTGAAATTACTGAGACATGTCTCACGTGGACACCAGCTTGGCTTGCGTAGTTTTTGTTAATATATATTCATTGTCGTAGGTCTAGATTATGTCTCATGCAAATATCGCGTTGGTAATGAAAGTATTACAGAAAGACAACGATACTTTCGCGTTTATAGTAAATACATAAATACACCCAACAGTCACATACATAGTTCTAAACCAACGCTAAGATATCTCGTCACGTCGTTTGTCGTGAGTGTCGAAAATTTCGAGACTGTGAGTGTGTGTGAGGAGATAGAACCAGCGGCATCTCGTTTAGCAAGCCGGTATCTAGCCGAATGCGTTATGGGACTTTAGTTCCTATCCCACCACACACCCGCCACTGCAACTCCTGTAAACAGGATCAACAGCAGCACGCACAGTATTGGCGCCGAGCAATAAAGCTCAGCGAATCTAAGGGGACCTAAATTGTCACAATCCCGCAACGAAGTTAATCAGAAAAGCAATGTAAAGGAGGAGTTGGAAAACAAAGAGTTGTCCACTTCCCTCCACAACAAAGCGGGTGACAGAACATTGAGGTTTAACCGTTATGGGACTGTCATAATATTGATATTGATTATGTTTTTTCACAAGTCTCTTATTTGCAGAAACTTCTATGTGCCTAGCAGTAGAACGTGTGTCAGCGGATGATGAATATTGATAAATTTATTAAAATTTCACCTTTCTTTTTCCTTCAACATACTGTAGTATTAAAAATGACACCATTCCATATCTTTATTCTTCTGTTAATCCCCAAGCAGAACAATTTACCGGCAGAACAAATCTGGCAACGTACAAAAAAAGTAGCAGTTAATGCGTTATCCATCCGGGGCATGCCGTATCGCCGGCTCGGAACTTACGCGATCACGTGCGCGGAAATGGAATTTTAAATCCGCACGTTGTGCTTAACGCCAGACCTCGCCAGATCGGGATATACACCGGGAGCAACGTAGGCCTTATGAACTCTTTTTAAGTTCCAATCCAATCCATCAGCCAAAAGAAGTCCCCTGCTGAATAAAGGCCTCAGATGATTTCTTTTTATACTAGTACATCCAGAATACTGGGGTATTAGAAAGGCCCAAGGGGCAGAAAGGTTTAAAGCCGCTGGAGGAGGCTGCTTCCGACAAAGCGCTTTGGAAGTATTTTCAGATGATGATGATCTATAACGATAGCAAGGAAACAAGGCCATCCCCAAGAAAAATGAGAACGAAGAATGGAAGATGAGCTAAAGATATCCGCAGACGAACATATGTATGTATGTACTTACCGGTATACAGATATCGGTAGCACAAGACAGTAAAATATGGAGGGAATCCTTTATTCGACAAGAGGATCTTAGTAATTAATATAAAAAAAAATGTACAGCATGTATTTCTATATCGAAAATTGTTTGACTTTTAACTGGTGCCCCTAGAACTAAGCCATCAACAATTAAATGTCCAATAACAATGAGTACCCATTGTACCCCCAACTTCGGCAACTTTCTGGCCGGCGAATGATACACGCCGCGCACTCGCAGCGCGTAACACTGAATTCGCAACGAAAATACTCCGCCCATTCATCCGATCGTTCAATTATTTACCCACATGGCTATTATGAATTATATGTATGGTCGCTGGGAATATATTTGAGGGTATTTTTGCTTTTGTCGCAGTAAGTATGTGGCCTCGGGTTTTAAGCGCGTGGTTAGGAATCTCGGCAGTATGCAAAACCTACAGAAAAGATATAAGACTATGGATGTGTCTAACATACTTTTCATGATCCTATGTATTCATCTTTCTAATATGTTATACTGATATGTCGTGGTTTAAATCCATTATATACACTCAGCCTATCGCCGTTCACTGCTGAAAGTAAGCCTCCTCAAGAAAGCGCCAACCATCCCGGTCTTGAGCAGCACTCATCCATCCGTTACCCGCCACCTTTTTCAAGTCGTCGGACCATCGCGCTTCAGGACGTCCCACACTACGTCTACACTCCAACACTCGTCTGTTCCACCGACCATGATTAAAACCTATTAATCATACAAATTTTATACAAACCGAAATAGCAGTAGGTCCTTAAAGCCAGTTAAAAATATACCAGACATCTTTCGACATAATCTTACCCCGCGAACTATTCAAGGGGAAATTCCGTGTGACTACTTGATCGCGTCATTAAATTCCTTTAAAAAACGGCCCACACGGCATGCCTTATCAGGCAAGCGTCTCAGATAATTTCCAAGAGACGTCTTAATTTGGCCCGGGCCGTAATTAAGAAGACAACCGGGGGCCTGTCAAATTAATTACATCTCTTCGGGATAATCACACTTGGAACTCTAGACGGCAGGTTTTTTATTCTTGGAAGTTCAGCGGCTGGGATTAAGGGACTCGGTGTCTGTTTACAATTTGTTAGTGGAAGTTTTTTAAGGGATGTGGACGAAGTTTGTACCGCCCTTGATAACGCTTTAGAGTAACTTGTTGGTGTTGGGAGTGTGCGCCGTGTGTTGGAAAGGTTACGGGATCTTTTTCTCAGTAGTAGCACTGGGTGTATAAATATGACCAAAAATGCCAATAGGTTTGTCTTTATGAAGTAGGACTTTTGGCTTGGCGGTTTGTGAAGACGCCCTTTTGCTACATATTTTTATTTTATTTTATTAAAAATCAACAAGGAAACCATTATTAGCTTTAAATTGACATGACTAACTAAACCTTCTTAATACATAAATATTGCCTGAAGAAAATATAATCAATGCTACTCACTTGACAGCCCCGTAGCGCATTTGACTTTTTTTTTTTTTTTTTTTTGTTATCGAGGGGAAAGCTGTTTATGGCTCTACTTCCCGCCAGCCCGGGGGCAGTGGGGGGCGGGAAGCGTATGTCGGGGTCACCGGTCTTCCAGCCCGGCGCGCGGCGACGTCATGTCCGCGCAGATGTTAGTGCCGGGCTGGGTCCCTAACGAAATCCCTAAACCGGCATACCGACCAAAACCCCCCGGTGGCCATCTCCGCGCCGAGTGGGGCGACCACGGTACGCGGGCGAGAAGCGCCCACCGTTAACCGCAGCCGCCCTGTGCGCCTCCGAGACGTAAACGTCTCGGCCGTCTCGGAGTTATAGGGGGCGCAGTTGCACCCCCACCAGCTTGTTCGGACGCCCAGGTTGTGTGTGGGCGCCCGCGACGTACACAGGCCACAGTGCCGCCGCCCCTCTCGGGGTCACTTTCAGTAAGGACGCGCCGCCCCCGCAACGCGCCCAGCGACCCCAAGGGCCCCTTTGAGTCGCCTTTTACGACAGGCAGGGGATACCGTGGTGAGATTCTAACGCCCCCTTGCCACAGGGCAGGGCGCCGGGTCTAATTGTCTCTGATGACCCGGCGCCTCCTTCTCTGACGTCTTTGGCGGGCGGGATCGTTGGTCTCTCGATCCCGCTCCGCGCTCTCCTTCTGCGACATGACGTGCTCGCAGAAGGAGAGCATCGCTCGCCAGGACCTCGGACTCCCGACCATCGAAGAGACGACGGCCGGGAGCGAAAGGTCGCCACCGATAACAGCGCGGAGAGCGCTGCGCTGCAACTCCCAGGCCGGGCACTCTTGTAGTGTGTGCTGGGCTGTGTCGTCCGGGCAGTTGTCACAGTGGTGACACACGGTTGAACCCTCCTTCTGTGCCACCCGACACAGGAAGTGGCCGAAGCACCCGTGCCCCGACAACACCTGCGTCAGGCGGAACGTCGCCGCACCGTGGCGCCTGTCCACCCACTGGTCGAGGACAGGACGCACTGCCTCGACGGTCCCAGCACCAGCACTGGGATTCTCCAGCCTAGTTCGCCATTCCTCCACGGCGGCCGCACGGAGGGAGGCTTTCAGTGCCTCAACCTCTCTCGGGGCCAGTCTGTCCCCGCGACTTGACGCCTCCTCCCGCTGATGGAATAAACGCGAGAGGAATTTGGCGTCAAGGTCCCACGGCAGGGACCCGGCCAGAACGCAGGCCGCCTCGTAGGAGATCGTGCGGTAGCCCCTTATCAGTCGCTGCGCCAGCGCACGCTGAGGCTTGCGCAGAAGAGCGACGCAGCGCTTGCTCAGGGACTCGGCCCAAATTGGGCTCCCATACAACGCCATAGACCGCACGACTCCCATGTACATCCTTCGGCAAGGGATGCCCGGACCTTCCAGGTTGGGCAACAGGCTGGAAAGAGCGCCTGCTACCCGTAGCAACTTTGGCTGCAGCATCTCAAAATGGGCGCGGAATTCCCACCGGCTGTCCAACAGCAGCCCCAAGTATTTCAGCTGTTTGCTGATGGAAATTCGCACGCCCTCAACCTCAATGTGGGCCCCTGTAGGTGGTCCCATCCGAGGCCGGTGAAAGCATATGGCCTCGGATTTGTGGAGGGCCACCGTGAGGCCCAGCCGCCTAATTCTCCTCGCCACGTTGCCAGTTCCAACCGCGGCGAGGTCAGCGGCCTCCTGGAAGGTCCCGCCCGTCGCTGTGACGAGCGTGTCGTCGGCGTAA
The DNA here is from genome assembly GCA_030295005.1 of Cephonodes hylas. Lineage (NCBI taxonomy): Eukaryota > Metazoa > Arthropoda > Insecta > Lepidoptera > Sphingidae > Cephonodes > Cephonodes hylas. The sequence continues at coordinate 10,028,817 of AP025377.1, forward strand.
CAGAATACGCCGACGCCCCGGGGGTTGGTACCACGGAGCACCCAGTCGTAGCCGATGTTCCACAGAAGGGGCCCAAGTACCGACCCCTGTGGAACACCGCACGACATTGCTCTTCGCTGCCACCCGTTGGTGCCCGGATACACCACATCCCTGTCAGATAGGTACGAGTGCACCAGGCGCCTGAGATAGGGTGGCACCACGTGATACCGCAGTGCTTCTTCAATACAGGCCCAGGGCAGGCTGTTAAAAGCGTTGGCGATGTCTAGGGACACCGCCACGACGTATTTGCCCCGGGCTACTGCGTCCTCCGCTTCTGCCTTGACCCGCAGAATCGCCGAGATGGTGGATCGGCCACGCCGGAATCCAAACTGGCAATCGGCTAGGTCCGGGCCGATGCTCTCAAGATGCTCGACGAGGCGCGTATGAACGATGCGCTCGAAGAGCTTGGCCACCTCGTCGAGCAACACAATGGGCCGGTAGGCCGACGGCGACTCAGCGGGTCGTCCTTCTTTCCTGAGCAGGACCAGCTTGCCTATTTTCCACCTAGATGGAAACTGACCCTGCTCTAGGCACGCGGAGAACAGGCCGCGGAGCCTCGCCCCCAGGAACTCGACCACGAGCACCCAGACACGTCCTGGGATGTAGCGCATTTGACTAGACATCAACTTGCGAAACTAGAGGCCATGGGATCGATCCCAGAGCCGAGATAAATGTTCGTGTTACCACATACATTTGTTTCGGGTCTAGGTGTTTGTGACACCAAAAACGTGTCTCGTAGTCTCTGATACCCACGCAGGACTTATATCCTAGTGAAATCAAAACTATTTGACTGTTGTACATATTTAGACAAGTACATATTTATTGACTCACTACTGATCAAAAGCAATCATTGAAAATCCTGCACCATATGTTCTAATTTCAAAACATCACAATTAAAACACGTACACAACGCGTCATAAAACGGCAGTGCGCAATTTGATTGTAAATTTAAAGACCCCCATAAAAAATCTTGTTACACATCTGTTGGGTCTCGCGGAAATATTTCATTTTATCCTTTGAGGGCTGCCGTTGTTATGAAAACAGAGTTTCGCCGGGATCCGCCGCCCATTCAACGAGAAAAGGAAACATCGGAAAGATTTATTAAATTCAGCCTAAAGTCCCTGCGGGTACAGGTGCTGTATTTCTTGAGCCTTCGATAAGTATGTCGGAGGTTTTTTTTTAATTATTTTTTTCTTTTGTCCTTTGAAGCAAAAAGATTATGTCATGGTAGAATAAACGTTGTTGTTGATGCATCAGTTAAGTTGCTGGCATTGAAAAGGAATAATATTACATAATAATAACCGTAAGTTACAACAAAACATATTTATCTACCGATTCATGAGTTCGAATTCATAGGAATTGTGATAGATTTCGCACGTAACCGTTCTCTCTAAAAATATCGTTAAATTTCTTAACAGCAACAAAAATCGTGGTGATAATTTTAGGGAATTTGTTGCTGAAAGTTTAATATTTAGACATTAGAAAAAATATATTAGTCACCCATATCCGAATTACTTTACCTTACCTATCGAATGGTCGTTAATTTTTTTAATCTAATCAGTGAAAGCCAACAGGTCACTCTGGAAGTCATTGGGGGAGGCCTATGTTAAGCAGTGGACTTCCTTAGGCTAAAGAATCCCTCAGCCTCAATCTTCAATCTAGGGACAAAGTAACACAATGCTCCTAATATCGATAAGGCGAGAATAAGGGCACCGACATTGCATTTATCAAGAAACGGGAGCATGTGTGGAATTTTGGAATATTTCATGTCGCCGGTCACGTCATGCTAATAGATTTATGTAATATTCATTAAAACGTGATACATAATTTTAACAAAAGGAGAATATCCTCAGCTTTTACGGAATAAAATAATTTCAACGTGTGAAGTTTGGAATTCAAATGAGGGCGGGTTTTAACGTTATGTTTCGACGAACTCGCTTAGCGGGAAAAGATAATAATCATTATATTTTTGTACTGAGGCTGGTATTACAGAAAATATTGGTGTGTCAACCTACGTTAACCAAGCTATATTTGATGTTTCACAAGAAAAAAAAGCTAATATTTTTTTCCTTACAATTTTCAAACGGAAGAATTATTATCGATTGCCTAACCAAAGAATCTAAATTTTATGGAAATATTTGACACGATATGAAACTGATTGCAGTTACGTTAGGACGTAATTTATTACTAGACCTTATAAATGTCCGAAACACAAAGACTGATAAATATACATAATATTCTTGCGCCATTTGACTGTATTTAAACAAAATTTTAACGACAATCAGGTGCGATAATTAACGTCTGTAATACATGCAAATTAATCTGGTTCTCATTCAATTTCAGTTACAAGTGTCAATTTAAAACGGTCGTGGCTCCCGCGTCCCAACATTCACGAATAGTTTTGCCCCCAACAAAAACAAATTGGACCATTAAATCCACGCATTCTGGCAAAGGCTTCGCCCGATGGGTCATTAACAAATATTTAACGGTGTCTAAATTTTGTTGGAACATTGCGAAGTTCAAACTCTGTGTTTTACGGCTAATCAAAATTCAACTATGCTAATTTCGGCACTGAAACACTATTAAGCTCTATGTAACGCTTTTCAACGCTTCAGAGCAGCATTTCGTATATTTAATTATGTCCCAACTGGTTATTATACATTCTGGACTGTGACACACTGCTATTGGCGGCGTTTAACTTCCCTTAACAGAAAACTTACTTTTTTCCGCGTATCATTAATCCATATATAGTCGATTAAATTATTATTGCGCACAGGTCTCCTCTACCTCTGAGAAGGTTAAGGCCTTAGCCTACTACGCTGGCCTAATACGGCTTGGCGGACTACAACTATAAAAAATCTTATAGTTTTTTTTCCTAAAAAAATTATGTGTGCCGGTTTCTCGGGGTTTGTAAATGGTAGAGCAATATCGAAATCATCTTACACTGTGGAAAGGAAAGCCTTGTATGTCATATTTGCTGAATAATATTTTTACATGTTTCGGATACGACGTAAAATCTACAGGGTGTCATAGGCTATATATTTCAAGATCTGTCTGTGTACATTTAAGAACAATTGTTGTCATTTTTGTGACTCAACTTTCATCTTGGACCAAATTGTTGCTACTTAATTTATAACTACAAACATTAATTTTGCGGAATAAGTGTGTGAGCGATACATCCTCCATTTGTTTTTCCAGTCAAACGGTTTCATTTTGATTTTTTGGCAATGAGCCCGATAAACGGCAACAGCGAGTCTGTTATCTCTATAACCTGGATCATAATAACTAGCAGTTTATATTCAGCCTATCGCCGTCCATTGCTGAACGTAGGGCTCCTCGAGAAAGCGCCAACCATCCCGGTCTTGAGCAAACCCTCATCCATCCGTCACCCGCAACCTTTCTCAAGTCGTCGCACCATCGTGCTGCAGGACGTCCCACACTACGTCTACCTAAGCGCGGTCTCCACTCCAACACTTATCTGCTCAGCCGGCCGTCCGACCGTCGGCAGACATGGCCGGCTCATTTTAGCGTGCTTATCTTGCGGGCTATGTCAGTGACTAGCATTTCAAAGTTGAAGAAATATAGCTGTACCAACAATTCAAGAATACAGGCGAAGAATTCATTATCAAACAGACTTGACGCTACCATCACCAGTGTGTCACATAATTCCCACAGCGAGGAACTAATTTAATCTCTGTATGACTATTGAAACGATAACACAATGTGTGCACTGTATTAAAATTACGCATTACGTGACTAACTGGCTATATTACACGAAATTAATAACAAACAAACCCGGTGTATGTATTTGTGCAGTGCCATGTGAACCGTGTAATACTAGTTGGAGCATAAAATATCCCCTTATTAATGACCCGATGATTCATCTGAATCGCTTTGTCTGTATATATTGAATCAAACAATAGTCAAATTCGTGGTATTTTGAATGGTTGTTCTAGGAACGTAGCACAGAATCAGAAAATCGACATACTAAGCCTTCATTAGCTATTGCCTGGCTTCGATTCCGATCACGGTCTGAATATACATGTGCGTATTACACCTATAGCTGTTTAGGCACCCCACAGGACCGATGAGGCAGACCAAGTCCCTAATTATAGAAATAGCTAATGCTCAAACTTGACTCTTATGACTTGACTTATATCTTGTTCTTCTTCATCAACCCATATACGCCCACTGCTGAGCACGGATCTCCTCTACCATTGACAGGGTTTAGGCCATAGTCCACCACGCTGGCCTAGTGCGGGTTGGCGGACTACACACCTAAGAAATTCCTAAGAACTCTTAGGTGTGCAGGTTTCATCACGATGTTTTCCTTCACCGTTAAAGCAAGTGACAATTCAATGTGAATACACACATGACTTCGAAAAGTCAGAGGTGTGTGCCTGGGGTTCGATCCCGGGATCGCCGAGATTCTCGACCGCGCGCCCAAACCTCGAGGCCATCACTGCTATATATGACTTATATGGAGTGCCACAAATGTATCATTATCAGCCCATATTATACGTTCTGATACTGGACCTATGTCCTGTGTGTGGACCTGTGTGTGTGGAGGCCTGTGCCTCCACTACAACTGAGAGGGTTGATACCTTAGTCAACCACGCTGGCCTTTTGCGGGTTGGCAGACTACACACCTCATAAATTCCTCAGAATTTTAATACATGCATAGCTTCCAGAAGTCCGAGGTATGTGTGTAGGTTGTAAACTTTTTCGACTAAGCCTCAAGGCCATCACTACAATCGTATCTATAAAAAAGATTTTAAAAACTACTCGAAACCTCAACATACATGGAAAGAAACGACATAATATGACTATCAAATATCGCGAAATAAAACAGAAACTGCAACTCTTGCCCTCAGTACAACTATCAAATTACTGAAAATGATTGAACAACGGGAAGGATCGGATTAAATCGGTTAGCGGAGGTGAACGCTGCCAACTTCCACGGATTGTTCCCAGCCCGGCGCCGAACTTGCAAAATGGCAGCTCATTTGGGTAAATGATCTGTTATCTCGACTCCGAGCTGTGCCAAGCTAATATGAACCTTATCGCCCGGAGCTATGCTTTTGAAATAAAAGTTGAGGAAGGAAACACTGAACGGCTAATCTTCCGTGGACATGTAGCTTGAAAAATGAACGGAACGGATTAGTTTTGTATTGTTGTGGTATGGTTTGGAAAAAATATCCTTAGCTTAGTGGGAATTTGAGTGGATTGCTAAGTCTGTTATTAGTTTGACTTTATAGAATACACATTTGACTTATCTAAGTGTGTACTAGTAGTTATTTTATCAGTGTTTAAAGCTCAAGCGGATTGGAGGACTATACAGGGTGTATTCAGACCGTGATCGAAAACTGAGGCAGGTAATAGCGAGGGTGATCACAAACCTAGTGGCGATATTAAAAATCCCGACAAAAAATAAAAATTTTGACGTTTTCCATACAACCATCGGTGTTAAAAGTATGTGGTTTGTATGGACAACCTCAAAAATTTTATTTTTTTTCGGGATTTTTTTTTATGCCACGGGGTTTGTAATCACTATCGCTATTACCTGCCTCAGTTTTCGATCACGGTCTAAATACACCCTGTATACCTAAGAAATTCTTCAGGACTTTTAGGTAGGCAGGTTTCCTTTATCGTTAAAGTCGTGGTAATTCAATATTAACACACATAACTTTAATTCCCCTTGTATACATACGTGTATATAATAAAGTTTAAATAAATAAATGAATAAATATTTCTGGTGTTTAAAACCACCACCGCTAAGTTTCTTGACCGCGTGCCTTAACCTCAAGGCTATTAAATTGCCCAAAAAACGGCAATAGACTGAAAACTGGTGAAATTTGAGTGCAGAAATGCACTTTTATTACCTACCTCTTTGGGGCATACAGTCTTTTATGTATGTATGCATGTACGAGACATTTTTTTACCTTATTAGATCGCGAAGAAAATATTGGGAATAAAGCTATCCATATTTCATCCTGCCTGTCTAAAATACGTGTACAGTTACACATTCTATACCTGTATTTGAGAACATTCCACTAGTAGTAATGAACACTGATTATTAATTATAACAACCGCATTATGACATGGAGTCGATTAGCAATTTCCTACCCATTAACCAAATAGATAATTGATACGCATAGCTGTTTCAGTCAGAGGGTATTATTACCTATGTCAATGAATACCTACTTTAATATTGATGGAAAACATCGAGAGGAAATCCGCACGTCATTTTTAGGACTTTTTACGTAGGCCCGCTTAAGGCCAGTGTGGTAGACTGAGGCCAACGGCTCGTGCTTAGAAGTGGTGTGTAGGATGATGATAACTTGTGTGAAATTAACCTATCATCTACCGAGAAGGGATACCCCTCATGCCCACCAATGGGACGTATATGGGACGAATTCTGAGAATAAAAGTTTCAGTAGTCCCAGAAACTACAGTTCAGGAAAAACTGCGCTGGACTTGCCACTTACATACTCATAAAGAGAGCTCATAGAGGCGCCTACGTTCAAACCTCTTTACCTTTGTTACCTTTAAAACTTGTAAGCAAAGAGTTCTAACTTCAACTTCAGAAGTAACCAATACTCATTTAAAAGCCCGTTATTAAGCCAGTATTCCCATCCCAGTCCATTCCCATTTGCATAAGTTAATTGACATTCTACATGTTAACTCATTCAACGTAATGGATTTTATCATCCCCAAGCAAAAACAACGCTCGAATAATCCACGATTAAAGTGTTGCGTTACAAACAGCATTGTTTTAAAACGGGCCGCGATGTCTGTTCTCGTGTGAAAACTGATAATGTTTTTAATTTAAAATGTTGTTGACAATGTCGTGTTTATGCTGGGAATGTCATGGATTGGTGCAGGTTGCCTTTTACTAATTAATGAGTGTGAGCAGTGATGGCCTCGAGGTTTAGGCGCGCGGTCGAGAATCTCGGCGGTCGCGGGTTCGAACCCCAGGCACACACCTCTGACTTTTCGAAGTTATGTGTGTATTCAAATTGAATTATCACTTGCTTTAACGGTGAAGGAAAACATCGTAATGAAACCTGCACACCTAAAAAGTTCTTAGGAATTTCTTAGGTGTGTAGTCCGCCTACCCGCACTAGGCCAGCGTGGTGGACTATAGCCTAAACCCTCTCAATGGTAGAGGAGACCCGTGCTCAGCAGTGGGCGTATATGGGTTGATGAAGAAGAAGAAGAAGAATTAATCATACCAATATATACAGCTGTTAAAGTGGATAAAAAGTATATTACTTATATCCATTCTTATATTTTAAATTCGAAGTGGATAAAGGTACTAATTATGTGTTATCGAGCATCATACGTGTAGCTAGTTGTTTTTCATATAAATAAACTTATTTATATGAAATCCTTTTCATCTCTGCACCGCCTAAGGTTTGACTGGAAGAAATTGTCTCAGGCATCTTTCGTACGTTGAACATATGAATAAAAAAAAATTTGCGCTTAATGTGCTTAATATTACCGACTCACCCCCTATTACGTGGGACTGATACACATCCGGCAAAATGGGAGTGCATAAATGCATCTATGCCTGCCCCTTCAAATCTTACAAGCGTGAGATCATGTATGAACTATGTTTTGTTGATAATTTCACAGCTCTTAAAAAATTCTCCTTCACCATTTTTCTACCGAAAAGACACTTCAAAACGCCCCACAAATCCTTACCACCAACATTAAATCACCTTCGAAATCAAGTCTCCCAGCTTCTTAATATTCGTCGTGCATTTTCTTAGGGTAAATCTAAAAGGCTATATCGTAAACATGGGACCGGTGGTACGCTACAAGTCAGTGGCAATGGGCCAAAGGTTCCAGCTGCAAGCCAACGTATTTACATTCATTGTTCATATTTATATATCGACGGGCTCAACGACGGCACTTAAAGAGAATCCCAAAAGCCCAGATATAAATAGTAAGGAATCTTTAAGTTCAAATCTTTATTTCAATAAGGAATTTTATATATAAATGACATACATACATAACATGCCTATGTTCCCCGATGGGGTAGGCAGAGATGCATTCCTGCACCCACATTTCGTCAAGTATGTATCAGTCCCACGTAATAGGTGGCACATTTCCAGACTCCGTGCTGCTACTGAGAATTTCCTGATGGAAAAACCCAATAACACTTTGCCCGATCCGAAAATCGATACCATGAGGCGATATATAAAATATGTGATTATCCTAACTGCATATTACACACAATTAACTTAAAGGCTTTTCGACATCTATAGAAGTACCGACACTTGTCACTGATCACTATCAACGCAGTATCATAACAGTAAATACAACGAATCTCACTCAGTTATTGTATAAAACAAATATGTAGGATTTCTGACATGCTAACAAATATACAGGGTGTATTTAGACCGTGATCGAAAACTGAAGCAGGTAATAGCGATGGTGATTACAAACCCCCTGGCATTAAAGAAAATCCCGACAAAAAATAAAAATTTTGAGCATTTCCATACAAACCACATATTTTTAACACCGATGGTTGTATGGAAAACGTCAAAATTTTTATTTTTTGTCGGGATTTTCTTTGATGCCAAGGGGTTTGTTATCACTATCGCTATTACCTGCCTCAATTTTCGATTACGGTCTAAATACACCCTGTATGAGAGAAACCTACTATAAAAAGCAGTAAAACCAATTTTTCGGAAAACTATATAACTTTATCAATGTTCCAAAAATGCAAAGAACAACAAAGTTGAAACAAATAAAGATTCCTTACTCGATTTTATTAAAAATACAATTCGCTTTCCAAAACAAACATGTTTATTTGGAAATTGTAAAAGGTATCGGAAAATTCGATTTCAAATAGTTATTGTTGCTATTTTCCAAAACCAGTCATATTATTATAAGACTCTTCTGTGGTATAAAAGAGCTTGACCGCATTGATACTAGTATCTCAAAAAGGGTAGGTATACTGAATAATATAATTCGGAAATGTCAGAGTCTGTGCCTGGGGTTTGAACCCGTGACCGCCAAGATTCTCGACCACGCGCCTTAACCTAGAGGCCATCACTGCTTTTTTAGCTCTATCATTTACACTCCTTAATTTTCGCCACAGGACCGACGTCTCAATTATAAGAAATCGTCTTAAGTAAACAAAACTTGTATGAAAAGAAATCTACTTCCAGCCTGTTTGAGCGCAACCTCCTAATCCTCGCAAAACCGTCGCTTATAATACGTGGGCCATTTGCTCGGCGCAACTTAATTTGCGAAATGAAAAATTCGACAGTCTCCCCTCTCTTTTATTTTCTAATCTCGACGGAATCTTCTTAAAATAAATTAGAAACGGGCGCGCTAACGTCGAAAACTTTGTTTTTAATTTCGCCCGTACTCGCGAGCAAAAAATCCGGTGTTACGTCTTTAATTAATTAAGGACCCTCTTTTAAATCAAGTGTCTAATGAGTGTTGTTATTTTTTCCTTTTCCCTTAGCGTTAAAGGAACGCCTTTCCGTTGAAACTTTACGCGATAAGATTCTAATTGGAAAGGCGCTTCGTGATAATTCTTGTGTCGCAATTAATTCGGTTTTCGGGGCCGTGATTGCTTTTTGTTTGCCAGACTTTCTTTAGTTCTCTAATCGGGAATGACCTATTTAGTTTTTCAACATTTACTTTTATTTTACTATAACTGGAAATTTGAACTTTATTCAGGTTTTTACTTAGCATTTCTGGTATTTTAAGATATACTCGTAACAAGTTTGCGTTCTACGGGATAGCAATCTCCGCGGAAAAGATATATTCATCACTGGTCAGCAGATTTCAAAATGAAATGCTCGTTTATTTATTAAGTAAGCATAACATAGCATTTAAGAAAAAAAATACTTAAAATATACCTGACATAGCACACTGGTCAATAGAGTTTATATATTTTTAAATCATTTATAATATTTCATTTTCAATGAACGATAAATTATTTTTTTATTTACCGAGTGATAAGAAATGAGGGAACAAATTTCCCCGTAGAAGATATTCTGCTTGGACTTGAACACAATTACGGCCATCTAAAAATTCTCTACTCAGAGTAAAAGCTTTAACAAGTCTAAAGAAATGAATTAAAATAATGAACAAATCGAAAATAATCTCCAATTCTACACAACTAATAGAATAATGACATCGTGGGAAGGCCCAGCTACACGGAGCAAACAAATTGCCATCTCGATTCACCTCCATAATATTCTTATTCTTAAATTTTTAATGAATGTCCTCTTTTGTACGGTGTTACAGCTTTTTGTTTCGTTCGCAATCACGGTTACAATTATCGCTCATTTTATTTTTGAGGCAAGCGAGTCGCCTGTATTAAAATTGTCGTCGAGATTTTTTTTAATAAAGCTTATTCGTGGTCCGTTGAATTCATATTTGAAGGTAGAGAATTGACCCTGGTTTTACTGGTATTTTAATTCTGTGTTTTTAGTTGTATCATTTCAGCGAACGAGCAAATGGCCTTTATTTTGTAAATTAATGACTCTACTCATAAAAACTTACAATTTGAAAGTCGCAATTGTGTTGCTGGTTTTTTAAAAATGGATAGACGTTGTATAGGGAGGAGGTAACAATAAAGGTATTTTTTTTACAACTGTGGTTGCTCAAAGCTACAATAAAGAATAAGAACGCAGACCGATCTCGGTGTAAATTCTTGGCTACTTGATATTTGATATACTTACATACTTATGATTTAAAACTTATCTTAGAAAAACTCTATCTAAACTTCAGCAAACCTTTTCACCTTGCGCTAACAGACTTTCCTTGTGTTACTCATCATCATCATCATCAGCCCATATACGTCCCACTGCTAGGCACGGGCCTGCCCTATTAACATGGTTGCTATGAGAGGGTGAAGGCTTGAATCCACCACGCTGGCCTGGTGTGTTTTGCGGACTACACACAAAAGAAATTCCTAAGAAATTTCTTGGTGTACAGAATTCAGCATTATGATTTTCCTTCAGCGTTAAAGCACGTGGTACCCCTTTGTAAATACACACATCACTTGGAAAAGCCCGAGGTGTGTGCCTGGGGTTTGAACCCACGACCGTCGAGATTCTCGACCGCGTGCCTAAACTTCGAGGCCATCACTTTTATGTTACTGCGGATTCATAATGTCATTATTAATTAGCCTAAAGCCGCCGTACTTAATAAACGCTTCTAAGAGATTAAACTGTTTTAGCAAACATAAATAATGAAACTAAAACATACCTGGCCGAGCAAATCGCACATTTACAATATAACAGATCAATAAGGCAACTATCACGCGAATCTTACCCAACACACCTAATAGCACTTACAATGTATCATGTACTTTATGGTAATAAGATTAGAGTTCAATTTACAATACTATAAAAGCATATAGGCAAAAGCCTACAACCAGCCAGCGTTTCTTGAAAAAAGAATTCGATTAATAATGTACTTTATTGTTTAGATTCAAAGTTTAGTTTTGAATGGAACATAAAATTTTGCATAGGTAAAAACTACTTACCAAAAACCGATGTTGCTGCACTGGATATAATAGTTTATTAGGTAGTAAATAAGGTTACAATTCCCTTGTGTAAAAATCGTAGACGAAGGCCGTCTTAGCGTACAATTTTCCTAAGTGTCAGTAGCAATTTACTCCAACACTACAAGGTAATGTAAAGAAGTTAGACTGACGTTTTAAACTTCGCTTGCATTAGGACGTGAGCCGAGGGTAATGCATTTGTAGGTTTAATATTAAACCAGGATAGAAAATATACCTCACACCAGTAGTAGTATTTCCATAGATGGCTAAAAGCGTTACTTGTCCGTAATGTCTACTTTAAAATTGTTTTTTGGAGTCATTTATAAATGGTTATTGTTAAATAAAGATTTAAGCAGTAAGGATTTGGACTTCTGGGTTTCTATAGAAGTATCGCCACAGCCTCACATTTGCACTTTCGAAGAGACAGCTATAGAAGTATATTTGGAACCCACGTTTTGATAATACATTACCACTTATAGGATTACATAAATCTAGTTTCTTGAACCCTTCTATTCTTGATTGATCTTCCAGGGGCTCTGTATGAAAAAGGACTTAAAACCAGCAAAACCCACGTTCCATATCCAAAAAACCTCGAAATACCTCCTCATTTCCCTTATTCCAAGACTTAGGATGATAATAAGCACCCCGTTCCGAGCTGAAGTGTGTTGATAATGTCCCTGATACAAAGTGAACCCGACGGGTGTATGATAAAGCGGATAATCCTAAGCCATTTCCTTCACTCGCCACGGGCCGGCAACTAATATTGATTGACACTAAGTCGTCACGACACGGTACGTGCAACGGACACGCTGGACACACGCCAAAAGTCCTCAGCAGCGTGGATCTAACACGCTTCGGAAATTTCATACATAAACATTGAGGTGTTTGTGGATAACGGGACTTTTTATGCATTTCAATAGATGTGGCTCACGTAATAGGGGGTAGACTGTTTTCGTGCTTTGGGCGCATTTCCAAACTCTATATTGCTACTGAGAATTTCCTAATAGTAAAACTTAACTTTGCCCGACCCGGATTCGAACCAGGGACCTCCAAATCATATGGAATCAAATCATACTTGTGCTGCGAGACGACGAGGCAGGATTTTCTTATGATAAAATTTTACCCACAATTACAAAACGGGTTAGTTCTATTCTTCTCGGACCTTGCGCGAATATTTTCTCATTTAAAGGTCGCTATTACTAAATTTTACAGAATGTTTACCCATTCAAGCATTCTGAAAACAAGAATATTTCAAGTAAACGAAGTAAATATATCCAAAAGTCGTCAAGAACCATAATTATAGCTTAGTATTCATAGCCAGAGCAAACGGATCTCGTAAAATTCTGATGAAATGCGTCTTAAAGATAATATCAAACTTATCCAGAATGTTTTACATCAAATATGCTCATACGCCCGCTTATTTATTTCATAGAATCACTATCTATGGAATTTCGAGCAAACGTCTCAGAATCTCTATTACCTAGTACTGCTTCCATTCTGATTACGTATTCCTTTAGAACCTATTCTACTTAAAATAATAAGAATTTACCAGATGCCTGCCTAAAAAGGGGTAACCGATGTTTATTTATGTTATTAAATGTCTGTATATGGATATAAAAATGAAATCATCTGTGTTAACATTCCTAAGCCATGTTCGCAATTTTATTTGTGGTCGTTGCAGTCACCCTTTTTTTCATATCTTCTCTCACGCGCTCTATCCAACTTTTCTTTGGCTTCTCTCTAATTGCCCATCCTGCAACTTTCACATGCATTTGTTTTACCTATATATCATCCATCCTTTCTTATAACATGCCCATACCACAACAGACAGTTTCCCCATAGCAAAACTACTTTTAAACTTTCTCTAAAGTATTCATTCCTTACTCCGTCAATCCTAAAGCTATTTTCTAGATAGCATGAAACTTAGAAGGCACTGTAACAAACAAGTACTCTTCTGTAGATGGTTGTCGGCATAATCCCCGAGGCTAGATCCTGACTATATTCTTACACATTCATTTATTTTTGCCATTTCCCTGTCCACTGTTTATTGTTTCTAACTACTTTCATTAAACACTGCTTTTTCTTTGTTCTTTTGTTTTTTTGCGTCTCTCATCAGTAGCTTAAGAGTTGTTTTTTACTTCCAATTAAATTATTGTGCCTGTCATTAAAATAGATACACACTCGCGCCTGCATTCTCGAAAGAGTAAACAGACCTTACATATAAGTGTAACCACGTTTCACTTTCATGTTAAAGTCTATCAAAGTAAGTGACAAGTTTATTACCGGTTTTTGGAAAGAATTATGAACTTCATTTAGCATGTGATTTTCTAATGAATAAACTCAAAAATACTCGTACTTTGCTTTATGCACCTATGACCTTTAATTTGTTTTGGTTTTATTCCCTGTTTGTTTGTTTTAATATAGCTATGCCCGCCCTTATTAAGTTAACTTTATGACTTTGGTAGTAGATTTCCTAGTCTTGCAGCAGGAGAGGACAATGTGGATTTGCGCTTTTCCATTAGGAAATTCTCAATTTTGAAAAGTGCCTTAACACGGCAATAAACTCGCCTCTACTAGAATTAACAACACAATTAACAAAACGAGGACGCATAATAGTACGAGAATTCAGGCATTATATGAATAAAAAATATGCCACCTAACTTATAAAACTCGTTAATGACCTAAATACATTAAAAACCGTATCGGTAGCACAGCGATGAGCCAAAGCATAGAGATTAATCGCAGAGCCGTCGGTGCTCGCTGCATGGACGCGCAACTAGCGTATCGCTCGCAATTAACACTTTCAAGTGGTTTAACGCTTTTTCCCCACACGTTGATGTTGAAAAGCGCTTTTATAACGCCATGTTTGATATTACGCGGTAGGTGACAGTTTAAAAGAGGTCTATTTAGAACAGATGCTGCGCTTTTGAGCTGCGGAATTTGCTTATGAGTCGCTTCTGTTTTTGTTATGTTATTACTTTAACGATACTTCATTATCAGCCCATATAACGTCCTTCTGGTAGGCTAGGTAGGTAGCAAGGTATAGGCTTAGGGTTTAAACGCGCGGCCACCTAAAACTCAAGCCATCACTACTTGTATTATAGTATCATCATCATCATCATCATCAGCCAAAGGACGTCCACTGCTGGACATAGGCCTCCCCCAGAGACTTCCAAAGTGCTCTTAAAAGCGTATTATAGTATACTAATTATATATTAATTGGATATCTTCATGCTCCATTGGATCGATATGATTGACTATTGACAAGAGAACTTTTATTAATTAATATCTTTACCAATAAAAAAACGGATTTAAGTAGCGAGGCTGATACAGTCTGTTGACTGCTATTAATTAGACACGCACATTTGACCACCCCAACAAATCAGCCATCTAAAAACCACATACCAATTCCCGCTTAAATTGTACACTAGATTACATTCAAAGACAAATTTATAAGTGTTTGTAACAAATTGCCGAAGGCAGCACGCCCAGGAAGGCTTGCGTGAGGTTTACCATTGAATTAATACCAAACACGAAGAAAATCCAACTCTATTTAAGTTGGATAGGGTAGAAAATTGGATTGCAGGTGTGGATGATAGGTTCCGTGCAAGACATCGCTGGTTCTATATCGTAATGAGGATGTTTACTAATGATTACATGGTTACCCACCGCTGTGGATAAGGCCTGCTCGTTATTTATACGCGAAGGTCGGTAGTTACACTTCGAATTGAATATACACATAATAATCAATTACTTGCCCTTTGTAGTTGCCTTCGACTTTGCGGTCAGAAAAGTTAAGTGAGCAATGAATTCAATGTACAATTTAAAACGGGTGTAGCAAGACACATAAACACAAAATAAATTAAATAACATCAAATCTTTGTAACAAGAGTATTAAGTATAAAGAGTTGTTCATCTTCCGTCACAATAATACTGTTACTCTTTCTCACAATTTACCTATTCCTGCCAAGAATGACACAAAACATAAAATGGTTAATACAGTCATAAATCTGTAACAATTGTCTGTTAATAAAAATTTAATAAATCAATGTTAATAATATAATTAATTAACTCTTACCTAATGAAGAAAGCTACAAGGGAAACCCATCAGTCAAAACATCATTAAAATAATCAAAAGTTTTATAACCTTTAAAATTTATACAATAAGAAATAATCAAGTTAAAACGGTAATTATAGAACAATGTTCTGTTATTTGGCATTTTATGACAATTGTAGAAACGTCCATGATTATGCATTTTCAAATAGTAATTCATGCTCTCAAATCTGTACACAGGTAAAGTCGATGAGAAAGCATGTCGCGCCACAAAACGTGGTAGCTATGGCCGGCCGTTTCCATTTAGCATGTTGTTGGTAACACTGAAAGCATTTTCATGTACTGCTGATATTTTTTGTTCAGCCTCACATTAATGAGCTTGCGGGGCCTTGGGTCTGGTTGTAGATTTAAATCTAGCCGGCAATTTATGGACACTTGCCTCTTGAATGGTAAGGCATCTCGTCGTTGGGCAGACGTTTGATAATTGGCGTGGATTGTAATATATTTCGCATTGTAACGTTTTAAAAGGTAAATGCAACGTTACTTTGACAGCCCAGTGGCGCAGTTGCGAAGCGAGAGGCCGCGGGTTCTAGCCCCGCTCTGTCAAAAATGTTCGTGTGTTCCATAAAAAATTGTTTAGGCCTGGGTATCTGTGAAGTGTTCGTAGTAGCTGATACCCACGACACAGTATCCCAGTGTTTACTGTGGGGTCAGAACTGTGTACATGACTGTTTTTTTGTCCACACAGGAATTTTGGGCTTGTAGCGAGATGGAACATTTTTCTGGTTTCTAATACTTCCGGCACAAAATTAGTGTTTCATTGTAAAGTAGGACCGACCGATGGGATTTTTGAATCTAAATTTTGTTTTAAAGTTTTGTTAAGGAATTGACGACAAAATCCTTGAACAATATTTTAAAACTCACTTAAAAACGTCGACGAAAGTAGCATCTGTATTGTTTAATAAAAAGGAGGATTAATGACACTATCCATTCAGACGTATTTTTAATTAGAAGAGAAATTATTCGTTGTTAAAATACGACATGTCGGCCACCCCTTTTTATTATGGCGGCAGTACAGACGGTGTTTCCTTTGCCTTTTTATCTTAGAGATCCGCAATTTAATTTAAAAACCAAGCGTAAACACAAAAAGAGCCGCTGCGGTAGTTAAGAAATTACTTACCCTTTAAAAGGATTTTAATTTGTTTTTATTAATGTGCTAATTTTTAAACGTCTTCTTTGACAAAGAATATCGCAGGAATGGAAAGCTTGTTCATTAATTGCCTGACTGTTAGTCTTTGTATTTTTTTTTATTTTGTCGTGACACAAGTGCCGTGCGGTTTTAGGGATCGGGGAGATTTGTTGAGTTTGTGGAATATAATATGGAATATAATGATAATGGAATTCTTAATCGCTGTTTGATCTCTAGAAATGTGGGCAAACTGGAAATATCCAAATGTATTTCTAACTTAAAAGTAAACTATTTGTGTACTTATGTGTGTGTATGTTAATAAATGTAACACAATAGAAAGTGCCTCTAAAGCTACGAGAATGCGCTAGTATACTAAGGTAAGGTAATTATTTAAACACGTTTCATACCTACGTTCTCTTCTTCTTCTTCATCAACCCATATACGCCCACTGCTGAGCACGGGTCTCCTCTACCATTGAGAGGGTTTAGGCCATAGTCCACCACGCTGGCCAAGTGCGGGTTGGCGGACTACACACCTAAGAAATTCCTAAGAACTTTTAGGTGTGCAGGTTTTATCACGATGTTTTCCTTCACCGTTAAAGCAAGTGATAATTCAATTTGAATACACACATAACTTTCGAAAAGTCAGAGGTGTGTGCCTGGGGTTTGAACCCGCGACCGCCGAGATTCTCGACCGCGCGCCTAAACCTCGAGGCCATCACTGCTTCCGTTACCTACCATCACTGCTACCTACGTTACTGTTCATTTTTTTATTTGCGTCATATCTGCGTAGAATAAATCATCATTAGCTCATATTATACATCGTACTACTAGACACGAACCTCCTCTACCTAGAGACCTAGGCCTTCCACTACCAAAATCATACAACCAAAAGCACATCAAACAAACCAATCATCGGAAGCGATCAAATGTCGATGCTTAGCCTCACAAGCTGTCCACGTTAATTATCAAAATGACGTCATCACACAGCAACAGGCGTAAAAAATATAAAAAAACACAGCGGCACATTACGTACATTAGAGTGACGGACGATCCAAAAAATCCACCATTAGCCCCTGCAAAAAGGTTAATCACTTGGATTAACGCAAATGGCGAGTAGCGTGCCTGTAATTGGCTTTTCGAAGGGCATCTCTCCGGTAGTGAAATGATAGGAGTAACGCAGGTTGATCGGGATACAGATCTGCATACTCTAGAAACGTTCTTTAAAAATCATCCTGAGATCGCCGAAATCATCAGTCCGTTTACATCATACGCTTCTTCTACAACTGAAAGAGTTGCGGCAATAGACTACCAAGGTGGCCTAGTGCAGGATGTCAGACTACACACCCGAGAAATATCTAAGAACTTTTAGGTTTGGGTTTCGTCACGATGTTATCCTTTACCGTTAAAGTAATCGATCACGATCGCCGAGATTCTCGACCGCGCGCCTAAAATTTTAATTGGTGTAATTCTTCTTCAAAAGTCCTAGTAAAAAACGAAAAATATTTTTTTTTTCTAGATTTTTGACAAATTTTAACGCTTTATACCTGGCTTGAAATACCCGGTGAGATATAGCCTACTGTTTACTTTTGCACTGTGGTCCCTTCCAGGCTTTTTGGTTAGCAGTACATTCAGCCGCGTCATCGACGTCGCATGGACTTTAACGGGTCTTACAATTTAATTGGAGACGATTTACGGACAGGCACGAAAAAGCCTTGATGCATGGAATAATTATTGAATAGCATCCCGACGGTAGTGGTAAAATCGTGATAGCTTTTTTGGTTTAACGTTACAAGGCGCATAATATGAATAAAGATAATAAATATATCCAATAGTCACATTTATAGTTCTGACTCCACATTAGGATACCAGTCATGTGTCGTTGGTATCTCAACTACGAAAGACTTTTTAGTCACACAAACACCCAGACCCGAAATAAATATCTGTGGATCACCCAAACACATTTGTCTCGGACCCATGGCTTCTCATTTCGCAAACTGGTGTCTAGCCAACTGCGCCATGAGGCTGTCAATGACTTCTGTACCTACATATAACAAAACTCATGAAAATTTTTACTTTCAGCTTAAATGCCTTGCAGAAGGACTAGAAGAAGTGAATAAAGACCCAGATTCCGATGAACAATGAATTCTAGACAATTAATATCTATTGTAGAGAAGATTGAGGTATCAGTCACGACGTTCTTCTCTTCGTAGTTCTCTATTTTCAATTGTTTAAAAATAGATCACTAATATAAATCGACACCACTAATCCTTGAGATGAAGACAATAAAACAGCCAATAACGTTTGAAATTTCATTTCAACCGAGCAACAATCGCGCAGTACAGAGCGGAGTGAAAACTCCCGTAAAACTTTTTAAGTGATGACGTATATCAATAAACTAGAAACTCCCCGAGAACGCTCGATTAAACTTCCACTTCGCCGTGATTAACACTTAAAACATCTCACTTCGGTATATTTTACCCGCAGTTGCACCGGTTGAATATAAAGTTGTTGTAAAACGATTCTTTGTGATTTCATTGGGTTTGTGAAGGGTTGGAACGAGTTCTTTCATCTTTCTGAATTGCTCATTTATAAAAGTGATTTGAGAGGAACTGTTTGAGTGGAAGTTAGATTTGCATCCATTAGTGAATGCACTGTGATGTCTTATTTTTGAGTAGATTAATCGTGGTTAAACAGAATTTAAGCAATAAAGCAACAAAAGGTGCTGGAGTGAGACAAAGAAATTATTAGCAAATATTAAGTACACAAAAGTAATGAGGGAGGAACAAGAAGAATTAAATGAAAGAAGTACGAGGGAATAGAAAAGTTAACGCGACATTCGTTCTTCCAAATCAAAACAATAGCAGTAAACATTTTCCACTAATAAAAAAACGACATAATAGGGGGATACTCACATGCGAGATGAACAATAAAATGAGTTTAATCCACAGCATACACACCGAGAAACTGTAAGGAAAAATTAAAAAAGAAAGACACATCGACACAGTACTTTACCTCGTCTATCTTAGTCTACATTGTTCAATTTCATTCACATCGAATTCCCATTGCAATACAACCTTTGGATCTTACTCTTTTTAATCCAATTTATACAGTGATGCAGCCAGGTTGTCTCATCCAGTGCAGTCACACGCTGTTACCACGGGACATATCAGCCGAATCCGCTCAAACGTTCAGACACTGCGACGAAATTGGCTGTCCCGCCACTGAAATAGATTGGCCAACTTACAAATTTAAAATCTTCAGATTTTTTCGACTCTACTGCCCTGGACAGAAGAACTATATCACCTTGGAAAAGGTTTGGAACGAAGTTTGTTTTCGTAGCAGCATAATGGTATGGAATACAAGGCAAACCCTCCAAATAGGTGTGCAATCTGGCTGGCGAATCTAGTGCATGCAAAACGCTTTTCGACTCTTCCAGCGGTGTCCTAATTCTATTGAATCAATTGTGAATTCCTAACAGTTTTTGGCTAGAATGTTACTGATAAATTAAAATGGTAATAAATTTCTAACCGAGCTTCTGCAAAATTTTAATGGTTGACTAAAATTGAGAAATCTGATATTTAGGCAGTGAGTTTTCATTTTAACACCTACAACATTTTTAGGTTTATCTTATGGAATGTTTATGTCGAAGGAGTGCAATCATAAGGGAACGGTACGAACCGATCTAGGTACTGCCTAATCAGGACCTTTGTAGACAACACTGTCCCCGTAACGGCAATACTTGGCCAATTTGAGTGCAGAAATGCACATCTACCACTTAGAGAATACAGGCATGTTGTTATGTATATGCATATTATTTTTTGTAAAATTTTTCATAAATAATGTTCAATTAATAGAATAAGAAAAGTCAAAACAAATAGCGGACAGGTTACAGACAAAACAAAGCGTCTCGAGGCACCGACGAGTAAAAAAACCACAACGACATCGATCCAACTCGATACCAATTATTCTCGAGACTCATCTCACATTTCCGCTGAACAATAAAACGGTACAACGAGCGGTCTCAGCGGTCTTGTATAATTGGATGTTAAATAATATGCATTGTCTGATTGTAACTGACAATCGTTGAGAATTACTGAAAATGTTACGTGAGTTGAGCTTTCTTGGTTGTCTTTTGTTTTTCATTAGACATTTTTTATTTAAGTACTTTATTTTTATTTGGCAAATAATGATGTCGAAGGCTCCGGGGCTTGAGTCCAAGACATTATAGTTAGCTAGGGCCCACTGATAAAATATAAAAATTATAAGAAGAAAGCTTTATATTATTGAAAAACTGTTTGTTACGAAATAATTCAAATTCTGTATGATTTTTATGAAGACATGAAGGTGAGATTTTGTGGAAAGACATTATTTAAGTAGTGCCAGTAGCGAATTAAAGCGTCAATATTGAGTTTAAGGTAGCGTGATCGTAAACTAAGGAAGTTTTTACAGTTATTACACCCACATTAACACAAAAAAACATCTTTTCTTAATAAAGTAACGTTTTCCTAACCACCATAATTAATACCTGTCTCAATTTCGATCACAATCTTCTTACAGGAAAAAGCCAAAGTAAAAATTTATCTTATTATTTCTTAATATTATAATATATATCTATAATGAAAACAGATGGTAGTCGAAAACTTATTCAAGTAATAGTTACAGTGATTAAAAAAACGGCAAATATTTTATTCCTTTTTGGGATTTTGTATCGTGAATGCCTATTTCATCACAGTAACTTTCTAAGTTTTCGATCATGGTTTGATTAGATACAGTATGGCTTTACTTCTGCATCAAAAACATCTGGATCTCTACTCGCTGTCAAAAATCTGATTACAAGACGTCGCTGGCGGGCGATTTGTTTGACATGTAGCTGACGTACAAAATATGAATATATCAAGAACTCCTTTGTAAGCGTTTACAAGTCTACACCCACTCGAGTTTAGTCTCTGTATGTATTTGTATTTTTACAGGCGCACATTGCAAGACTAATATTGTAGTGTTACGCTTTAGTTTATTATCGTCTTGACGTCTTTTTTGACAACAATCGTATGTATAGTCTTAAGATGTAAGATAAAAGATCTTAATGTTATGATAACATACAAGTCTTGTGATATGAGTATAAGAAACCGTAAGAGGATTTTTGGTCTGACAAAACTCACACTCAAAAAACCTAGCTATCAAAACGTTGGTGTAGAAATGCCTACCCGCACTAGTCTAGCGTTGTAGACTAAATCCTCAATTGTTGAGGAGACCAGCAATGGGACATATATGAGCCTATATGTGATAGTGTATAACTACACCCCTTCCTACCTTCACGCACACAAGCACAACATACGTAAATAAATTACTAGACGAAAAACCTTGGCCATTAATACACCCAAATGGTCGTATTATTCAAGCCAACGTAAAATGAAGCGTGTACTCGGTTCAAATAGACGTACACAAAGAAATATTGGATCAATTCGTTTGTCCGATTCTAGCCGGGGACACGGTGGGCATAAATCACGCATCACTATGAATTATTGCCCGGAGCACACTAGCGCCACAACAATATGTAAAACTGAACGCGTGACAGACTGTACGCAGTTGTACTGGGGACAGTAGGGCAAGTCTGTGTTGCGTACTTATACGTAAATAAATATTTAGTGGTAATGGTAAATTACGGTAGTCTGTTAATATTTTCCTCTATGATTAAGGATGATTAATTCATTATAATCTATACTATTAATATTATAAAGCTGAAGAGTTTGTTTGTTTGTTTGTTTGAACGCTAGGATCTCAGGAACTACTGGTCCGATTTGAAAAATTCTTTCATTGTTAGATAGCACATTTATCGAGGAAGGCTATAGGCTATATAATATCACGCTATGACGAATAGGAGCGGAGCCGCAATAAAGAATGTTTCAAAATCGGGGACATTTTTTCCTTTTTGTGAGCTTCCGCTGCGTGCGCTGCGAAAACGGTTAAAGTTTCGCTAAAATAATGTTTGAGAGAAATGTTCCCCTTTAAAAGTTCTAAAAAAAGACCGCGACAGCATATGTCTATTTTTTAAGGTTGGCTCACTATAACGTTTTTTATCCTAACCAAATTTATTTTAAAATAAAGTTTTATTTGTGAAGGTGTTTTTATAAATATGATATTAATCCTCATCCAAATAAATACGTTATTCATTAGAAGTATTTAATTTTAAATAAAATTGCCCTTGACATCATTTGATTTCACTGAGTATCTTAGAAGATATTGCATTTTAAAATATTGATCAAGCGCGCAGTAATGATGCGTAAGGCGCCGATCGACGCGTTACGGTTTTACGTTTGAACAATTTGACCAAATTGTATGATTTTTGGTATGGACATAAACAGGACTCTGAGAAGTAAAATAGACTACAACTTATTTTCCTTCTGAACTCAACCCTGTAGTCTACGCGGATGGAGTCGCGAGCAAAAGCTAGTATTGGATAAAACATTAACGCATGCATTAAAAGACAATAAGAAGAATAAGTAGAGAAGTAAAGTAGAGAGCGTCTTCTCCTATACGATTCAGGCGTGAATACATAGTATATGTATGTATATAAAGCATAAATAAATAAACGAAGTGCAACATGACACAAATACTAGTTAATCTCCCCAACATGTACTACAGTAAATTTATCCGTTATATATTTAAAATAGGTACGGTAAAACAACAATTTGAGTCATATAAGACACGAATATAAATCCGTGCGAGGCAAAATGTAAAGGTAAAAATTCCAGATACTTTCAATATTCCGACATATCCGATGTCGTAACTGCCCTCAGTCGCTCCCTGGTGTGCTGTGAAAACTAATACCACTGCGTCTTCCTATAAAGGTACAAATATACTACTTTTGTGAATGTACACTTTAGAATATTCATGAAAGGAAAATTTGTTTTGCGTTATAATAAATTGGGCAAGACGAGGGAAAATTATCTCTAGCTAGAATCGTCATTTTTAAACTATTTTCAACTGTTGTCATTTCGAAACGTGAGAAGAAGAAACGGCAAGGATTTTCCTTAGCAATATAAAATGTTTTTTTTTTTTTTATTATAAATTTAAGATATAATTACACTCTTTTGAGTCATAACTTTAACGATGAAGGAAAACATCGTAAGTAAACCTGCACATCTAAAAACTTAAATTTTTTTTATATTTATTTTCTGCTAACCTCTAAAGGCCAGTTGTGGACATGAATCTAACCAGTATCAATTGTGTAAGAGATCAGCGGGAACAATACGGGCTTATATCTAAATACAGGAGTTTGAAACATTTAACAGCATTTCATCTATTTCTTAGCAGTTTTAAATAGCAAACAGCACACAGTCGAGTCATGTGTCTTCTCGGTCATTGATTGATTTATTTTAAAAATACTTATTCTATTATCGTTCCAAAATTTGTCTGGAAAAAATTGCCCAGTGCAATAAGATCGCCTCTGTTCTTCTTTTTTTTCTCCATATAAATTTGTTTCATTTAATTAATACTTCCTAATTAATACACCGTTTAATTGCAACTGTGGTGACAGTAAGTAAAACTCGCCCGTGACAGCTAAGTCACAATCATTTGTGCGAATAATTTGTTGCGCAATATGCGTTAAATTAAATCCGGACGGCGTATGTTATTAGAGGCGGGATATCAGTCATAATAAAGGTGGGATAGCGCGGTGATTGTTTTATACTTGAGCTAGTATAGCTTTAGTATTAGCGTTGTTGAAAGAAGACAGCTTAGGAATGAATGGGCCAAATCGACTGGAGATCTGTCATCAGTCCATAAACGACCCACTTTTGGGGGCACGGGCCTCCTTTGCCATTGAGAGGGTTAAGGTCTAAATCCACCACACTCGCCTAGCACGGGTTACTTACTATGACTTAATGAAAGATAATAATAATTTATGAGAAGTGTGTTGAATTTTCTTCGTACAAAAAAATACTTTATCGTACTAAGAAAGAATTACTTCTTAGTTTATCAGCCATGGTTCATTTAGAAATCGCTTTTTAAGGTGGTTTTGTTTAAAAACATATAAATCTAAGGTTTGCTTACCAGCGATCACGGTCGTTTTAGCGCAAACCCTAACTCAATATTCTCTGAACAAATCAGTCGGCAATGTACATCTAGACTGGTCATTTTAAAAAAGTCCTAAAAGGAACCCTTACCCTGACCTTACGTCTCTAATAGTAACAAGTTTACGGTATTGCAGGTTATAAAATCGAGTACCTGATTCCCTAACCTACTAAGCTCAGCAAGTAAGAGATTATCAAATTCCTTTAATATCGGCACGACGCGAAATATCCAAAGTTTGGAACTGAACGATCGACTACTAAAGGAAATGAATTTCACTTAAGTCTAATGAAAATTCTTTGATAGCACCGGGAGATAAGCGCCAAAATTTTCAGCTTTTGAATATTTGAGAAGTATTATAGGTTAGAATGTCTGACTTATATTAATACGATTAATCGTATCGTTACATAGAGTATGGAACGAAATTTTTAGAATTGAGAAATGAATGTTGGCATTCTTAAAATGGGTGGATAATGTCATAGAAGACATATTTTTAAGTCACTAATTATCTCTCATCGTATTAAATCAGAAGGTATTCTTTCAAGATTATTATAATTTACTATACCAATCATGCTAGCTTTTAGAACCGTATGGTTGTACGCAAAATTTTATTAGTAGGCTACTTTTTTTTTTCTCGAGGGGAAAGCTGCTCATGGCTCTACCTCCCGCCAGCCCTCGGAGAGGGGGGCAGGAAGCGTATGTCGGGGTCACCGGCCATCCAGCCCAGCAGATGTTAGTGCCGGGCTGGGTCCCTATCCTACCCTACCTGCACCGGCATACCGACCAAAACCCCCCGGTAGCCATCTTCGCGCTAGGTAGGGCGGGCGAGTGGCGCCCACAATGGTTCCGCAGCCGCCCAGTGCGCCTCCGATACGAGAGCGTGTCGGCCTACTCAGAATTGTGTCCACAGGGCTATTTGTCGGCTAATTGCTACACTAGTTGAATTTAAACCACACGTAAAAATCATTCTCTTACTAAAGAGATTTAACTAGCAATTTTGAAATGAGTGACTTCAGAATTTGTGATAGACGATGTGTTTTGACTAGAATAAACTTCAAGGTGAAAACCACGAAACGACAAGTTTTCTAGGAGTGTTAAATTACTATTAGGAATAGGTGCAGGAGGTACTCAGTACTATTGAGCGGAAAAACAAGATTTATTTTTGTCAACGCAAATTACTTATTCAGTTTATTATTTGTCAACGTTTTAATTAACATCAACTTGAGTCCTCATCAAACGTTTGCAACAAATTAAACATCTTGAAATTTTGATTGATTTACAGTAATAAACAATTTTATCATCACTTCACTCTGTAATCAATCTTCATGAAGTATTTTGATAAGTATCGGAGGCCGATAATTGTCGTTTCGTCATTCAAGAGTTGGTCCTTACCCTTCCCTCCGACTTTCACTATTTAAATGACGCGGTAACTTCAAGGAGCGATCGTTTATTCATGACGTCTTAAAAGCGAAGATGCCTTGCGGTGACCCCTAGTAATTTGCAGTTAAGTTTAAACGCTAGAAGATATTTTATGTGGACTTGTCTTTTTACAGCTGTTGTTTTGTTTATTACCTAGTACAGTTAGAATTAATAGTAGAACGCAGGACCTCGCTGGCTGCAGGCGGCTTCCGACCGATCCTTGTGGAAGTTATTGGGGGAGGCCTATGTCCAGCAGTGGACCAGAATTGGCTGATAATGATTATGATGATAGGATTTTCTTTGCAAATACGGTTTTATTGTAGATGTGTTAATGATTTGTAGACTTTAATCCGAATATTATTTATATTTGAAGCCCAGCCTGAAAGCAAACTTAGAAAACTTGTAATGACCCCACGAGAAGAAAATAAAGTGACTGTGAAATCTGAGCAAATCTTTCTCAAATAAAAGTTGCCTGTGTTATTTCAAAATTATTTGTCTACATTCATACCAAAATACATTTATATCAATTAAGTAGTTTTTGCGTTTAATTGTTATACAAAAATACAAGAATTAAAAATATAAACACAAAAAACAGTCAAATCCATAGCACTGAACCACTGTTGACCACTAGGATACAAGTTCTGTGAAGGAGTATCTTAGACTACAAGAGACTTTTCGGTCTCCCAATCACTCACACATGAAATATTAGTGAATCACACAAACTCGGCGTGGAGTCGAACCCGCAGCCTCTCATTTCGCATGCTGGTGCTAACTGTGCCACAAGGCATTGAAATACCTAAAGACCTTGACCTCAACACGTAGCTATTGGTGTTTATGACATTGCGAACAAAATTCTCAAGCAAACCCCCAAGAATACTGTAAATCGACCATTTGAACAAATTGCCGTGTTATCACGGTACAGTGTACAAACCGTAGTGGATTCAATCGGCCAACACTGGCAAATGTATGCGCATATTTGGTCTCGGAGGCCTTTCCAATGGTTTTAGTGATAGGAGCGACAAATATGCTTCGGTGGGCCTACAGATTCTGCGGGTAGTGCGGTTTGAATACATTTTGGGCGTTCTGCGCTCTTTATGGCCCACGGCGTGCGGGGAGCGTTGCAGTGGAACTAAATATCTCTGACAGACATAAGGATTACTGTTATTTTTCTTTGAAAAGCTACTAAGAATGTAGTCAATATAATTGCTTACGTGTATTATAATTTCATAAATAACATAATTTATTGCAGAATATAGAGGCCTTATTTATTCGTGGCCTCGCGTTATAAGCATGAGCCGTGCGCTCCAGAGGACCTTATTTGGAATCGCGAGTTGTTGAGTTCCATTAGGAAATTCTAACTACATAGCAACAAGCAAAATATGAGTGTAGAAATGTGATGCGAGATTTTGTAGACAGGCGTTATACAGGCGGTTACAATATAACCTATCGGCGTTAAAAAAAATAAAACGATAATTTAAAATGTGGTTGTTAAGAAAACATGTCATGTTTTTCGTTTTTTTTTACGCAAATGGGTTTGTAGTCGCCTTAGCTAACCTACCTTAATTTTTTATCACTGTCTCAATACTCCGTACATTAGCAGTCCAAAACCATCAGCCCCACAGCGATGAGGCCGTAGTGTTCGTACATTTCCACTACAATTGGCACCAGCGAATATTTCGGAAGAGATAAATTGCCCGCGCGTGACGAGCGATTCGTTCCGGCGACAGCTGAAAAATTGTTTCATCATACGAAATGTATCCTGTACTGCCAGTGAATGCGTAATGGACCAGTTGGGGTTCGAATCAAACATTTTGTTTAAAGTATATGGCAATAGCAGTAATAGCAGTAATGGCCTCGAGGTTTAGCCGCACGGTCGAGAATCTCGACGGTTGCAGTTTCGAACCCCAGACACACAACTCTGACTTTTCGAAGTTATGTGTGTATTTAAACAATGAATTATAACGTGATTTAATGGCGGAGGAAAACATTGTGATGAAACCTACCTAATAAAAAATCATAAGAATTTCTTAGTTGTGTAGTCCGCCATCCCGTACTAGACCAGCGTGGTGGACTAATTGCCATATTAATTATTATCAGCCCACATACTTTCCACTGCTTAGCAGGGACCTCCTCAACACCTGAGAAGGTTTAGACCTTGGTCCAACATGCTGGACTAATGATGGTTGGCAAACTGTTGGCGTCTAGACTGACTTAGACCAAACCCTCTCGGCTATGATTTACTACATATAAATTTCCAGCATAATCTAGGTACGTGAAAAATTCCCTCTTCCACTGGTAAACATCGAGTTGTGATTAAATCTAACGCACAAAGGACTTAGCGGGTAATCTGGATTAAACCATTGATCGAAGTTAAACTTTCAGTAAGCCGAGTCTCCCTCAAGCTGAGCGCTGCCGATTATAACATTCAGCTTAACGGAGCGTCATTTATTAACTTTTTTATTGATTGTATCGGAAACTAAAATTTGCTCTGGGAAAGAGGGAAAAACGCCAATTTATTCCGGTAAAAAAATTCTAAGTTCAAAAATAATACCGGTAGATTAGCTTACTATATAGTGTAAGTAATAGAAGTGGAAATATATGTAAACACCTACACGAGAATTTATTGAAAATAGAGGCGAAAATTCCATCATCCATATACGTCCCGCTAATGAACCGTAACAACTGAGAGGGTTTAAGCCTTAGTCCATCTCTCTGCCCTAGTTCGAGGTGGCGGATTACACACTAAGAAATACCACTTTGGTTCTATCCCGCTCCTATTTATAATTTAATTTATCAATATTACGAAGATGTGAAAATTGCTATCCTAACGTCGCCCTCATGCCTCATGCCCTCATGTACATCCTCCATTACAACTAATTCGTATACCACCAAACCAACACAAAAAGAAACCTATTGAAAAAATCATTCCGCATCAATAACCCCGCTCAAACATCTTAAAATGTCTTCAAATATTTAAAAAGCGTAGAAAAATACGGAGATTTGATTAAAATGTTTACTTAGGCGCAACAAACGGTCTCGAGCGGGCTTTCTCGAAAATTTTTCATCGGCTTAAATTAGGGCCCTTTCACGGCACGGGGTGGATGTAATTACTCTATTGGGCCGCATGAAATGTGCTTCGGGCCGTACATTGTATACCTAATGCATGTGATTTACCTACTCGCTTTTGTACGTTTGGGAACACTGTATACGGCCAAGGAATTAGCGCGAGTGTTTTTTTTTATAAATGTATACTCTTGAAGTAGTGATGTCTTGAAGTTTAGCCCTGCGGTCGGGAATTTAGGCGGTCGATGGTTCAAATGTCAGACGAACTGACTTATCGAATTAATGATTCACATTGAATAATCACTTACTTTAACGTTAAAGGAAATTAAAAAAACACTAAGGAATTAGCGTGATGATTGGGACCTAAATGCTTTCAGTTATAGAGGAGATCCGAGTCCAGCAGAGATATGTATATGGGCTGTTGTTGATTATGTATTCGTAAGTATGAGATAGACATTTCCGAAGAGTTGCACTCTAGTCCCTACTGCCCTTTCTTCAGGCGCTGGTTAAAAGAAAAACATTATTTTTTACATATTAAATATAGCAAAAAGATCAACAATAGATATGTATCTATAATAACACATTAATTTAATGTAGAATTTAATCATACCGTAGCACTCTGTAATATCCATATGGCCACCACAAATAACATGCCGTAAGTCTATAATGAAATTCGCATTTACAAAATCCCAAAATTTCGTAGTAAAATTAAAGAGCATATTGAAAATATTAAATTAATTCGGGCTTTCAACAATGCACGGCCATCGACGCGTGAACGAAAAACTGATACATAAAAGCGAAAAATATTTCGGGATAGCGCTGGGAAATTCACATTATGCGCATTAACCCAACTCGGCCTCATTAAAAGAAGATAAAAGGTATATTTGAAAAAGCTGATCGGATTATTTTACGGGGTGTAAAAAACTGTAATCGAAAACTTACTATACTAACGACTTAAAAACTATTGTCTGTCTTAATTTTCGATCAGGATCTTACACTTTGTATATAAATATTTTATTCAAAACTGCTAGTAAGTATTTATGCCATGTCACAGACGGAAATACTGTGATTTGAAACTATACTAGACATTACTTTAAAGAAGTTGGTCGTCAAAATTATAGCCTCCATCTCTTTCAAACTACGTGGACTCGTAAGTGTGATCAAGATGTGATGGGTTTAATTTTCGGGTCTGGCAATGTTATTAAGAATTTCAATTAGGAATTTCTTAGCAGTAGCATTGAGTCTAAAGGTAAGCCCAAAACTAGATAATAAGCTAATATTTGGGGCTTAAAAACTACTGACAAAACGAGGTTGCATTAAAGCACCCCTTCTTAATTCTTCTGATATAAAATCGCAAGTGTATGTGTGTACCTCTCTTTCATTGAAGTACAAAGTTATACATCTGACTCCCAGTGAATTAAAATTATTTCATGTTTGTCGAAGCTGTAATATTCGAAAGTAATCCGTGATAATGATCAATGTTGTGTGTTCGTCGCTTCCAAACCCTAGCGGTAATGTCTGCTATTGGACGATTGTGGTGTAAGTTACAAGAGTTATTAAAAGGATATTTTTTAATCGAATCAGTTTGTAATAATGACTACGTATTATTTTTCAATCAATATGGACTATTGTATAATGAATATTAATAAAGGAGACATGTTAAGTAAAATTTATAAACTTTAAGTAGTGATGCCCTATAGGTTTAAGCGCAAACGAGTATTTCGGCGATCGCAGGCTCAAACGCCAAGAACACACCTCAGACTCTACGAAGTTATCTGATTATTCACAAAGAATTATCACGGACATGGACATCGTGGGTAACCTAAGGTACACCTAAAAATCTTAGAAGGATAGTCCGCCAACCCGCAATAGACTAATGTGGTTCAAACCCATTCAAATATATAGAAAACTTGAGCTCAGCCATAGGACATACATTTTTTTTGTTATCGAGGGGAAAGTTGTTTATGGCTCTACTTCCCGCCAGCCCGGGGGCAGTGGGGGGCGGGAAGCGTATGTCGGGGTCACCGGTCTTCCAGCCCGGCGCGCGGCGACGGGCCGTGGGACATACATAGTAGGACGTCCCATTCGTTCATGATTTTAATAACTTTCTATACACTAAACTATAACATAAAACACGAAGCGTCATTTCAGCTCAGCAGAGCTCAATGAAATCAAATTTAAATATCGCCTTCTTTCATTTTTTAAAAACGCTCAAACGTTGTAACTTACGTCGCGCGAAAGAAAATAACGTTATTCGATCTAATCTAAACGGTGGCAGTCATTAAAATCGACTTATGTATTGATTCGTCCCTCTGATATTGCTTTGATGTTAACTCCTATGTTAAGATTATTTAAGATATATTTACGTTTAATAATTTGGAAAAGATTGCGATTTAATACATATACAACATGCAAAACGAGAGAACAGAAACTTGATATCTAAGGCAAACAAATATTTCTAGATTATAGAATCTAGAAATACTTGTTTCGAGCTTAAGCACTTGTGAGATCGTTTGTCGTAGTTAACTAGTATGAAATCTGAACTATATATGTGACTGTCGGGTATATTTACCTAATTATTTAAAGAATTGTAAAAACACGGATGCAAAACTATTACTATGGCATAGTTTAAAAATCCTTCATAAATTTCCAGGCAAAGTTAATTTATGTAAAAATTAAAAAGGACTAGCAAAAGCTAAAATTTTAAATATTGTGTAACTAAATATCGTGAAAAATAGGGTACTATTGCTTTTTATATGTACTTCGTGTAACCAACGTCGTCAGCAGAACATGCGCGGCGGTTCGCGCGTTTCACATAACATTTCAAAAATGGCGAAGCCGAAATGGCGGCAAACTGGCCGCGTCCGTTAACGAACCTCTTTGTTACACCTGGACGCAGAGCTACCAACACTGACAGAATTATATTCTTTTTTTTAAATTTTCACGTTCAATTATAGAATGGTGAAAATATAATCTATTAGGTCTGAGTTTCGGCGAATGAAAGAGCTGTTACTTATATAATTGTTCAAAATCCTTGTAATGCTAAGTCATTTAAAACAGGCTTTATCCCCCTGTGATGAAAAACCGTTCTACATGAATTTCATTTGGATATAAATTGAATTTTAAAAAAGATCTTATAGTCAACATGCAAGTAGTGATGGCTTCGAGGTAAAGGCGCGCGGTAGTCTCACAACTCTGAGGTTTCGGGCTTATGAGTATTTTCTCAATAAATGGTCACTTACTTTAACGGTAATTGAAAACATTTTGAGGAATCCTACGCACCTTAAATATCTTAGGAATTCATTAGGTGTGTAGTCCACCCACCCGCATTAGGCCAGCGTGTAGGACTTAGACCTAAACCCTCTCAGTTGCCCAAGGTCCGTGCCCTGTAATGTGCCTTATATAGGCTGCTATGCCCTACATAGGCAGCCTATATAAAGCTATAAATGAATACCATTTTTCTAAATCCCGTATAAAATAAAGTTCGTAGCGCGTGTTCACGAAGCCGAGCGAAGCCATTATTTTAGGCTTTGCTGACCGGTCGCGCTCGTTACCTGTCCACATTTACAAAAGAGTGTATTCTAAACCACGTACACTTTTATACTGTAATCTATCGTCTTTTGTTACATACAGTGTTGCCTAGAATCGTCGATCCATTGTCTCAATTCCTTTCGAGCTGCGAATGTGATTCCAATCGCAATTGTTCGTGCTAATTTTAAAATAAGGGTTCGGTAACTTTTTTGGAATCAATTGTCAGAAACATAATAGTATGTATTTATGTATCTAATATATTATATAAGTAGTAATTAAATATATATCCTAATAATATGTATATGTTTACTGTTTTATATATTTTTGAGTATGTACATATCTCTGCACCGCCTTAAGGTTGACTAGTAGATTTT
The DNA here is from genome assembly GCA_030295005.1 of Cephonodes hylas. NCBI lineage: Eukaryota > Metazoa > Arthropoda > Insecta > Lepidoptera > Sphingidae > Cephonodes > Cephonodes hylas. The sequence goes on from AP025377.1 coordinate 10,062,097, forward strand.
GTCTTCGGCATTAAGTCCGTTTTTATACATTACTAGCGACCCGCCCCGGCTTCGCACGGATGCAATGCTGATATTTAATGGATGTTATCATACATATAAACCGTCCTCTTTAATGACTTTATAAAAAAAAACCGCATCAAAATCCGTTGCGTAGTTTCAAAGATTTAAGCATACGAAGGGACAGAGAAAGCGACTTTCTTTTATACTATGTAGTGATTTGTTTTTAAAGCATAAATAAATAGAAAAATGTATTCTAAACCGCGCAAACTTTTATTCTGTAATCTATCGTCTTTTGTTACGTATAGTGTTGCCTAGAATCGTCTGCTCTATTGTCTCAATTCCTTTCAAGCTTCAAATGTGATTCCAATCGCAATTGTTCGTGCTAATTTCGTCTTTTTATTTTGTTCTCCAGACACGTTTTGTGAATTGTTCTGTAAGAAACATTGTTATGTAGAAATATATGTACGTTTTGGGTCTGGTGTCAGTGACATCGAAACTTTCTTATCATACCTTCTACACTATCCCTTATATTTACATTTTTAAAGTATAATAAATTTAAACTCTAAGGTAGTCTGGAAGAAAATGCCTAAAGCGATAAGGCCGCGTCTTGTTTTCTTTTTAATAGTTAATTTTCTTTATTTTTTTATAGTCATGTACAAGAATGTGTAAATTCTAATAAAAAATCAACTAACTTACAAAATATTTGCAACAGTTGATATCCGGTCAGATAAAATGCCTCATATTAGGCCTCCATCCAAATCCTTTTGTATATCTTACGTCCTAATAATGAATGTTGTACATTTTCCATTAGTACCAACTTAAGTAATTTTGAAAGTAAACTCTTTTAATTCACTTGAGTTATAACATTCAAACACATGAGCATCAAACCTTTATCATTGTTTAACTCCACTAAATGCTTCCCCAAAACGCCCAGGCCACTATTACGTAAACCATACAAAGTTTGCGGACACTGCTATGCGGGGTACATCCACTGTCCCAAACTCCATGGGCTGTACAGTGTATGTACATGTAATAACTCCCGTGCGATATAAACGCGTCACGTATCCCCCGGCAGGATCGCAATGCGCCCCGCGGTGCCGACTCACTACTTCTTCTTGCTACCCCTACTAGGCATCTTTGTATTATTAACATGAATCTGCAAAGGGGGAGGAAGTAGTAATTTGTATCTATTTTCCATCCATATGGAGAAGGGAAAAGCAGATTACATTTAATTTCCAGACTCTGTTCATCATCATCAACCGAAAGAAACTCCTCTGCTATTGAGTGGGTTTAAGCTTTAGTCCAGCACGCTGGCCTAGTGAGGGTTGCATGCGGGTTGAATAGCGACACACACTGTATTGACCGAAGCACTGAACCTTTGGGAATCTAAGTGTCAGCAAACCTAAGGGAGCCTATTTAGTTATTATGCCGAAACAAAGTTAATCAAAAAGACATCAAAGTGAAGTTGGGAACAATGAGATCGCCACATCTACTAACGGTTTATAGTATGGTACTATCGTAAAGTCATATCGTAAATGATAATGATGATGCCAACCATGGCAAAGATTAGGACATGACAGAATACATGCACTATTAGGCAGTTTCCTTCGCTATAAGCCAAGCGACATTATGCTGGTACACTCTATTAAGCAAAGAACGAAACGCACTCCCAAACCAACAGTAAGGGCAAATAATAAACTTCAAAACTCGTCCCGAAACTAACTTCAGCGAATAAATGTAGCTGAAACGTTTGAAGCTTTAATCGAAATCCGCGAGCTCGGACCGGCTGCCGGGATAAAACGAAATTTTAAACAACCACGATGTCGTTATGGCTATCTATTGTTCGGAATTCTGGAGTACCTACATATACACAAAGTTCTACTGGAAGTTGTATTCGATTTGCGAAGATGATACAGATCTGGAGGAATCGAGGGTTAGTCGCAGATTTAAACGCCTCCGAATTTTCAGAATGATGTGAATTCGAAACAAATTTAACGAACTAATAAATACCCAATATTTTTCACAAAAGGTTTAAAATTTCACGAGTCTGCCCAAGCTCCGCTAGGGCAGCGTGGTAGACTAAAGGCTAACCCTCTCAGTTGGAGAGGTCTGTGATCACAGTTTACCAATTTCAATAGACATAATATAATTAACATAGTCAGTGCATTAGTTTGTTATAAGCGTACGCCGTTTATGAAATATTTAATTACCTTACATTTCACATCGAAAATATTAAACACATTTCTCTGATTCCAAGTTAAACAACTCACAGCAGAAGTAATACAAAATCCTTTTACAATCGTTTTCGAATTGTAACTAAAGACTCGAGAGAGTAAAATAGAGTAATGGCTCCTACTATTTTTCCTTGACAAACGGTTGCTTCGAAAACTTTCTGATAGGCTTCATTTCATTGAATTACGACTTTGAAAGACATTCGAAACTTCGAGACGTAATCTCAAGTTTCCGATAATTGAAAAGGTATTAATATCTACAATTGACTGCGCGACTGAATTCAAGAAAATTCGGAAATCTCCTTTTAGTAAATTAAACTTCAGTAGTTTTTAAACGTTTCTAGAGCCTTTTGTAAATGCTTATGGGGTAATGGTGGCTTGTAGTGGATTTTCTTGAGACATATTTAGTTTAAACTATTATTGTGTTTTCTATTAGAAAATTCTAAGTATTTTGCTAATGCGAAAAAGCATTATGTCGTTATTTCTATGGAATAGTGTCGCATAAAGATTCTTCGTTCAGTTACCCATTGGAACAATATCAAGCTTCCTATATATATGTATATGAGCACTCTGTACTAGAAAAATGCATTAATAGCCATTAGTCCAATACATTAACTAAGTGAGGATAGCAGAATTTTACATACCCATGATATTTCTTTTAGATAAAACATAAAAATAGTTAGGTCTTTCTCCTCGCTCAATTTTCCTGTATCATTGCACGATCAACTATGACCACATCTTTGTAACAGTCAGTCAAATTCAACGTTAAACTTATTTCAAATAAACTTTTAAAAATATTTAGAATAGTTGTGATTAATTTTTGAACTATTTTGTTTGTGCCTGAAATTAAAATCTTTAACTGCGGATATTACATAACGAAAACCTGAACCACACCTTAAACCTGGAAACCACCCCCACGTATCAATAAAGAAAATTAAATAGCCCAAAACAAAACAAGATATCACTGAAATCTATTCGTTCAGTTTTATAAACCAATTCCCTATTCATTTGGCAGATATACGCCAATCACAAAACCGCCGAATCGTCGTCCCGGGTTCGATATTGACTCGGCCATTTATTCAGGAAGACTAGTTATGTCACGCTGCCAATCGCACGAGCTAAGATTGGATTGGATTTAGATTGCACAGCACTGAAAAGGCTTCAGTCATTCCGCTTTACTTATTTCACTATAAAAAAATGATATTAATACAGAAATTATTGTCGATATTTTTTATTGGAATTTCTATTTATTAAATCTTTTATTATTATAAAGTCTTAGAGCGACCAAAAAAGTCATAAAAACTTTAGATCTGTTTTAATATTTGCAGACAAAAACAGTCTAGATACGGGAATATAAAACGTGCCGCTAATCAGTAGTACACCATACATACTTTAAATATATATTCTCCTTCAGAATCGCTCAGTACAAGAAAGCGTTATTTATTGTGATTGATGTAATATATCAGCGGAAAAAAATTGTACGACGTAATAAAGCAAATTGTGCGTAAAATTAACCAGAAGACCGGTGAGATATGGCTCTCTACGACATACTTGGACCCTTTAATGACATAGGTAATATTGTTCATCTTTTGCCTCGTCGTAACAAGCGGTACTTCCATAGAAGTCCTACACCCCAGCTTGCCTTACAAAATTCCAATTATAATCTTTACGATGTACATCTTTATTTAAAAGCAATTTGACAAATGAATGAGAATATCTTGAGCCCACAATAAACAGTTATCAGCTATACACAATTAAAGTGTATCTTGGAGGTACGGACACTTCTCGTTGTTTCGAGACTAAGAGGTCGTGCGATCTAAATGCCCCGGGTTAGTGTCCGGATCAGTTAAAATGTTATTAAGTTTTTCGTTTAGAAATTTTTACAGCCGTATGAATATGGTATCATAGACCACTTCGTTGATTATAAGGCACTACCTCAGTTGTAGAGGTAGGGAAGGAGGGATGATAAAATAAAAAAAATAAAAATCTCTTTATTGCTTAAAAGTAGATACAAATAAATAATTAAATTTGGTTTAACAGTTCAAAGCAAAAGGACGTGGCTCAGCTCGTGCTACTCAGACAGTAGTCCGAGTAGCGCTGATTTTCAGCCACTCCCGAAGTTTGACAACACACAGAATAACAAAATAAATATAATGATTTCCCTCAAAATTAACTAATAAAAATATAAAAATAAAACTGAATATCTATATTCTATATCTATATTCTCTTTGTGCGTGTGTGTGTGTGTGTGTGTGTGTGTGTGTGTGTGTGTGTGTGTGTGTGTGTGTGTGTGTGTGTGTGTGTGTGTGTGTGTGTGTGTGTGTGTTTGTGTGTGGAAGTTGTATGTCAGAAAATTTTATGTAGGCTATTGATTAGCCACCGAGCACGTTTTAAGTTTTCTGCAGCAAGCTGTCGTCTCAACAAAGCGGATTTGTATTTTGTTTTAAAACATTCCACGCTCATGATGACGACGGCACAAGCATACTCCTAACGATTTATATGTATATTTACACTTTATACATTTCGTATAGGTGGACGAAATGCCTAAGGCATTTTCTTACAGTAGAACCTGAGTGATGCAAAGTTAAGATAAGGCAGATGGGGAAAAATGATTACAATACTATTATTTGGAGGTTCAGAATTAAATTTCCAACTCCGATTTTTTATGCAGGGTGTATTTAGACCGTGATCGAAAACTGAGGCAGGTAATAGCGAAAGTGATTACAAACCCCCTGGCATTAAAGAAAATCCCGACAAACAATAAAATTTTTGAGGTTTTCCATACAAACCACATACTTTTAGCACCGATGGTTGTATGGAAAACGTCAAAATTTTTATTTTTTGTCGCGTTTTTTAATATCGCCACTGGGTTTGTGATCACCCTCGCTATTACTTGCCTCAGTTTTCGATCACGGTCTAAATACACCCTGTATAGATTTCAGTCCCATAGATTGTTTTCTGTTTACACACGAAGTCTGAATATATGCCCGTCATCAGTAACAGTCTGTACCTACTTCCAGACTATAGGTAGTTCATGTATCCAGTTGATGACAAAAGGGGGATTTGAATGAGAAGTGGGTGTGAAGGCGGCATTATCCGTGGGCAGTGTGTGCCGCTCGCCGCACAATGGTGTAGGGTTCACTGATCATCTTCAATTGTGGACACTGATCGACTAGGACTTCACCACTCTGACTTCTGACTTAGGTATTATTGTTGGAGTCAATATACGAATGTACATATTTATCTTCAAAGGTAGTGAGAGCCCCCTGGCGAAATTGGCTAGTCACCATCTTGTGTAACGAGAGGTTTGATACCCACAGCGAGACAAATATTTGTGTCATCTTGAAATATTTGTTTCGCATCTAGGAGTTTGTGCGATCGAAATCTCTCGTAATTTCTGATACTCACTTTTAATCAATTGTTTTAAGTTCCACGTAATAGAGGTGAATTTATTGTCCGGTCACCTTCTTAGATACCATTTAGCTTTTTTATGAAAATGTTGTGATGGAAACCTTTTTTTTATGTTTCACGACGGACGCAGGCCACAATGCTTCTATCTGTCCTGGGGATATTTTTAAGTGGAAAATCTAACAAAATGTTTTTAAATTCGGAAAGTAAAGTTTCTTTTAAAGAAATGAGCTACTTCTATCTGGAATATTTATTTATTTATTTACACTTTATACAATTCATATTGCAAAGGCGGACTTAATGCCTGAGACATTCTCTACCAATCAAACCTTGGGCGATGCATAGATGATAGGTGTGTAGGGGCAAATAAATAATTTATAAACATACACAGACATACACACATAACGTACTAGTATACTGTGGTAAAGGCAAAAGGTAATAAATAAAAAGTAATAGTAGCTATAATAGTAAATATATAAATATAACAAATATTTGTATCGGGTCTGGGTGTTTATGAGACCGAAGTCTCTCGTAGTTTCTGATACTCACGACACAAGACTCGTATCTTAGTGTGGGGTCAGGACTATGTGTGTGACTGTTGGGTGTATTTATTATTATTTTATTATTTAACTCTTTGTAACGCGCGTAAAAATGCCGTAAAAATAATGAATATTTGCATTCAAGTCCACACTCAAAGTGGTCATAGATACAATAGAGTACATATATTCAATAACCATAAACGCCTTGACGCAGAACTAATGCTTATAGTGGCAAATCTGCGGCTTCTACTTGATCTAATACCTCACATTCCACTGAATAGCTTCACTCTATTCATACTGTTATGAATGATGAATAATTTATTGAATTTCATTCATTCATTTATTAAATGTTAATTTGAATGCATGGTGTACTGGGACGTAGATAGGAGAGAATCGAGGGGTTGTGTGTTCGAATCCAGACTTGGTAAAATTTATGTTGTAAAACGACTGTCTTGCAGCGGTTGGATGAGATGAGAGACCTCCTAAGGCGGACTACACACCGAAGAAATTCCTAAGGAATTTAAGATGTACCAGACTTCCTCATGGTATTTTCCTTCACAATTAAGTACGTGGTAATTATTTATAAATACACCCATAACTTCGAAAAATCATAGGTGTATGCCTGGGATTTGAATCCTTGAATGTCGAGCCTCTCAACCGCGTGCCTAAATCTCGAGCCCATCATGAGTTTGATGATGATGATGATAAAACAAACCCTAAAAGTTTACCTTGAATTTTGCCAGATGCCCGCCGATTTCATAAAATAACTATCTTCTAAGGAAATAATCATTTTACCTCCTATTATATTCAATGAGATAAAAACAAAAGATATCATGATTTCATGTTCAACATTTCGATCAAATGTATTCAGATAATTATGAAAGGAAAAAGTCCGTATAAAGTAGGAAGAAAAAAACATTCTTCATAAACGTACCCTTGTCATTGGGCCTTGGGAAACAATAATGTCTTTCAGCGGCGCATAATTCCGAGATAACAGGGAAGTTATCTGACAGACTGTCAGGGACGGATGCTGCGGAAATTTCGGGGTCCAGGGAACCCACCTTAGGATGTTTCATGTTTTGTTATGCAGTTTTTAAAATCACACACGCATACATAAATATCCGCCAGTAAAATGTATTTTTCATCAGTTTCGTCCCACGTAATATGAGCGATGCTATCAATGCTTTTAAGTATAATTTCGGACTTTGTGTGGATACTGAAAACGTTACGTTCCTTTACTTTACTACGTAAGGTGGATTGATGATCAAATGGAGATCGCTGGAAGCCGCTAGATGTAGACTGCTCAAGACAGAATGCTTTAGAGGAGGCCTATGTCTGCCCGCGAACATCGTTCGACTGATGATTGTGATAAATAAAATTATGCTTAGATATATTCCGACGAAATAAGCAACGGAGAATTTACTTACAGACATTTCTCAATCAAGTTTTTATGGTACTAAAGAGGTTCATCAAATTGACTCCTATAAAATATGTTACACTACATTATCTTGCCATATACTTCTTTGACTTACTTTTAAAAATTATTTTTCCACTCTTTTACCCCCTGAATGCGTTTCATACGATGTCTTATCCATACTTATCTGATCGGTGGCGGGCAAAGAGACGCTGTCGGCTAGGCATTGAGTTCCGCCTTACCTGCTCCCGACACAAAACAAAACCCATTACTAATGATTTGATATCTTCGCTGACGGACATGTAACTAATTTTCTGTGTTATGCTCCATTATACAGCTGATCCTGACAAGGCAAAATATTTTTGTAAACATCCAGGCAAAATAAATACACTAAGTTATTTATTAATTTAACAGGGAGCTTAGTTCATGGTCATCATCGCCGTCATCATCAATTTCATCATCATCATCATCACGCCATATACGTTCAACTACTGGGCACAGGCCTCTACTACCATGAAGAGGGTTTAAGCATTAATCTACGAAACACCTAACAAATTTCTGAGAACTATATTCTTTTTTACGTGTGCAGGATACATTACGGTGTTTTGGTGGGTAGAGGGAGCTGCGTTTCTGCACCAATATTTTCGATTTACTCGGGCAAGCGATAGTAGGTTTCTAATCAATATTTTTCATGAACAGTATTGGAGACTCAAAATGTGCATTAAAACGACAAAAGTCTCGCCCACTACTGACCAGACTTTAACACCAAGCGAGACTTTGGTAAAACCTCTGCCTACCCATTAGGGAATACAGAAATAAGCATACCCATTTCAACGTGTACTCGAGGTCGCAAGAAAATAGAATGCACTCTTTGTATTTAAATAACTAATTATATCTCTAGATTCTCTAACTGGAATAACTTTAAACTTTCTTCATTATGAGCATTTTACAAGTTCCACGCAATAACTCTGTGTCTGACATTTCAAATAAAACTTAAACTTGCAATTTATATTCTTTCGTAATTTATGACTGATTTTGTAAGACTTCTTTGAAACAGTTTGTTTTTTTTTTATAATTATATTTCGCAATGAATCTGAAGTTTTGCTTTCAAATCTATTTTTTTATTTATTTTTGACGAGCCCATGGCACAGTTAGCTAGACACCAGCTTGCGAAATGAGAAGCCGAGGGTTCGATAAATGTTTGTGTGATCCACCAAGTATTGTTTCGAGTCTGGGATGTGGTGTGTAGCGTCCTAGCAATCTTCATCAACCCATATACGCCCACTGCTGAGCACGGGTCTCCTCTACCATTGAGAGGGTTTAGACCATAGTCCACCACGCTGGCCTAGTGCGGGTTGGCGGACGACACACCTAAGAAATTCCTAAGAACTTTTTAGGTGTGCAGGTTTTATCACGATGTTTTCCTTCACCGTTAAAGCAAGTGATAATTCAATTTGAATACACACATAACTTTCGAAAAGTCAGAGGTGTGTGCCTGGGGTTTGAACCCGCGACCGCCGAAATTCTCGACCACGCGCCTAAACCTCAAGGCCATCACTAGTCCTAGCAATATTAATAATAAATTGTAAGGTAAGCGTAAAAATAAATTATTATATAAGTGCTGTTCCCCACTCAAACCGGTTCATTGCTACGCCGGACATCGGACCGAGTGGACGGGCCAGACGCTTTTGAGAGTAAGAATTTGTAGTTTTATTTGTACAAACCAAACCTGAAACATCAGGATATTACATGGTGAGACCGAAAAATCGCTCGTAGTTTCTCACACGACACAGGACTTGTATGCAAGTGTGAGATCAAAATTATGATGTCACTGTTGAGTGTATTTATTTTATTATGTTTTTATACAACACGCTCATAAACTACTGAACCCTTTTTAAGATTCTTTCTTATTAAGGTATATAGATGAGACGTTACGAAAGAATATACACAGCTTTTACATAAGTATGAATACTGGAAACTCGTCTTATTTGTAGGTATAATAGGGGAAACAGTATAGTTATTGGCCAGTTAAGTGACCAGTTGGTAAACAAAAACACATAAAAAATTATATCCTTACTGAAAATAAATAAAACTCACGATATTATGTTGCTTTGTTAATGTACTACAAAAGAAGGTACTTTATATAAACTTTCACAATACATGTTAAGAATAGTGTGAACTCAAAAATATTAAACTCAAAATCACAGTAATTGGTAACATAGTAGTTATAAAGAAAGTAAGTTATATTGCACCTTTAATATGGTTATAACGCATAAAAAAACCATCTATTGTGAAGTATAAATCATTGACAAACTACATATTCATTTCAAAATATAGCGCCAAAAAAAATATGCAGTCTTAACATTATTTTTAATCGCTTAACTGAATTTCTCCCTCCGGCAAAACATTACACATCGGGAAACAAACAAACCACATACCTAGCGGAATTTCGATGAGACTTTATGACAGAGAATAAAAGTGTCACCATTATATAATTTTTAAATCTTCTATTAGTATAGAATATTGCTAGTTTTTTGGTAGCAAAGTTGAAATGGCTAATAACTGTACAGGGGCCAATAACTATACTGTTTCCCCTACATAAATTTAATTCAATTACTATTCAGTTGTTATTAAATACATGACCAAGTATAAATTAAATTAATTTCTCCTCCCCTTTATTTCATCGTAAATACTCCTTACATAAAAGTCATTGGGAGAAATAAGATTGTCTATGTGATGTGTTAATGATAGTTAGGGTTATCAGTAAAATAATTTCTTACAATCCGACTGGTAGTTTCAACATTCCTCACATTAAAAAAAAATGGTCTTCAGCTTATAGAAGACTAAATATTGTCTGCAATTTCGTACCCAAAAGTTTACACATCAAAAAGAACACGATTTTCTCGTTTTTACCACATTTTTTATAATCCGCACTAGGTCAGCTTGGTAGGCTTAAGTCTAAACCCTCTCAATTGTAGACTAAGCCTGTGCCCATCAATAATACGGATATAAGCTGATGATTATATATAATAAACTGTACGTCCCTTTCTCGGTTCAATCATTTTCATTCAATCCCCAGTGTAGCCGAGGCCCTAACACGCCTGATATATAACATTAGCCGTTAGCTGTGGTTTACTAGACCACACTGCATCTAGCCCACAATTACTATCTCCATAATTAATATATCCAAACAATAATGCTGATAGATTACATCGCCCCATTATGTATTCATTTCACAAGATTATGGAACATCGTGGTAGAAGCTACATTGTTTTAGGATTCTCAAAATAGATCCCGAGTATAAAATTAAGCCTTAGGCGAGTAGACGAGACACTATGTGGGCGGTGGCGGATTCAAACCCCAGAAATACCCTTCTGACTTTTCAATGTAAATTTTTGTATTTACAATGAATAATCCTGTATTATAAAAGTGTAGGAAATTATGGTAAGAAAGGTTTAGAGCGCGGAGGCGGACTACACGTTAAATAAAATTATTTTTAGAACAGGTTATTTCATTCAATAAAATAAATATTGTTATAAACGCAATAACTTTATTACTATCGTACAGTACAAGGAGACAGAGAGGACAAAAAATGACAGGACAGAGTAAAAACAAGCAAAGATATGAACGACAAAGTAACAAGAGCTGTGAAAAGTAATACAAAGATGGCGCTACTGGAAAGATTTATTATCGTAATATTTACCAAGAATTGCAACAAATATATAATAAATGCGTAGGTATATCAATACGTTCGTACTTCGTTGTTATTTCACACCCAAATCATTATTCCGACTTTGTTTAAAAGTGCAATATCTGAGGGTGTTCTCAAAACGTTTAAAGGCTACTTTTTTATTTATTGACAAAAATTTTAAATGAGAAAAACACAAGTTAATTCACATTTAAAAGCTTACTAGCTACGATGTAAAACATATTTGACAGCGTCATGCAAATAGGGTTCCTAGAATCGTACTCGTGACATACAAAAGCTTTATGCTTTTAGTTATAAAAGCGATGCGATTTAAACATTAACTTTTTCAGTCTCAATTTCATGGAATGGTGTTACTGACGTCAATTGTCAACGCTCAAACGAATTAAAGTTAAATGAATTAAACATTAGGTTCTTTTACTCTTGGATGACATTGCTTTTATGTAAAGACACATTGCAATTGCCTTTTGAATTTAGAGGTGACAGCCTCATTGATTTAACGGCAAAAATTTAATATCGTGATCATCCCAACTTGAGAAGTTATTTTTCGGTGTTAAATTCAAAAATAATTAAGAAGTAGAAGTACGGAGTCTGAACTCTATAACATGTCTGTAAAACGGCAGTAGACACAATTTATTTAACGTGAAACCTTCACATACTCCCAACCTCTTGGGGATATAGTCACGAGCCTGGTCCTGTGGCGAATCTCAAAAATCAAGAAGTTATGTCTTCTAATCATGGCTCAGACATTTTTATCCGACTCTTTTTCATAATATGCAACATCAGCAGGCTTATTATTGTTTTACAAACGCATTTCCTAACACCGTATTCAGACTCAGAAATTAGCAATAAAAAAACCCAGTATCACTTTTCTTCACCCGGAATCAAAACCAACGACATTAAAATTACCACACAGTAGTATGGCGTAATGAAGAAGAAAAATCATGACATTTATAATAAAGTACGTAGATTTAATAAATAACCGATATCCAATACTGTAGATGTTCATGAAGAAATTACGCGCATCGGAACAGATCCGTTGGCTTGTTACTGAGCTTGTTACCCTCAATTCATGGTAATGAGCAATCTATATTTTATGGCATCGCAAACAACAAATTTTATGGTAACTTGTTTAGAGATAACCGTTTGGAAGACACTCTGAGTATAACGTTTTCTTCTTTACTACGAGCAGCAACTTTTAGTCGCTTTATTTTAGAAGCCTAATGAGGTCTAGGGTTATATTTCTTTACTGGATTTTTTTATATTGTGTGGATATAATCTAGTTACTTAAAATTTACTTCAAAACCTTCTTTATTATTTCTTTAGTCTTTCTATTTCATATATACCTTCACGACAGTATTCCCTAAAGAGCAGGCAGAAGTGCATTTCTGCAACAAGTCCCCATAACGAGCACTTAGGCAGTTGTTAACTAAGTTTATTCTTTATGCTAGTTTCTATACAGTATCCGTTGATGTAGCGTTCAGAACACAATGGTGTGCCAACGAGATTATCACAATACAAGTCGTGATACCATTACCACGCCACTGAATCTGCAAACATATTGTCGGGATAAAGCGGGCTATCTTTTAAATTATGCTTTGTTAATGCCTGCTAGTGCTGTAGTGGCTCCGTTTATGAATAAATGTGTGAAATATGCGATTAACAGTCTGTGTTTTTATAGTCTGATGTTTTTATGGGTAACTTTCGTTGGTTATGTTGCGATTTTGGGGATCTGTGTTTAAATGCCAGGTCGGGTAAAGTGTTTTTGGATTTTTGTATTAGAAGTTCTTGGAAATGGAGTATTGAATACTTAAAAACAAAAATATTTTGTTGTTTAAATTATTTTGCAATTTTATCCAACCAGCTTGACATATTTTATAACGATATAATTTATCAAAGTTGTCCTATTTATACATCGTAACGTTTGAATTGAATCAGTTAATTACAAGCAGTGACTGAAAATGAATACTGCCTACTTTTAAGCATGTATGTTAGCTACTCCTGAATATGTAAATGGATTATTATTACTGCACCCACGTTTTATCTGCTTGCTTTAGTTCCAAATTATCAATATACTAATCACAATCAATGGGTAATAAGAACTTAAGTTTTGAATATTATCATTCATTTATGATTCATTCATGTCCTACTGGTAGCAATACCCTGCCCGCTTCCACAACTAACAGGGTTAAGGCCTTAGTCCAACACGGTTACCTAGCGCGGATTTGCAGACTAGACATCTATGAACTTTATAGATGTGCATGATTTCTCACGCTATTCACGGTTTTTGACCTTTTGATTCCTGATATTGATGACAATTTTTAGGGAACTATTAACCGGTCATTACTAGACATTCCCACGTGTTGTGACAACCGGCGTGCACAGTAGACGCGTGCGTCGCACTGATAAGGCCGCCGCCGTAATTTACGACTCACGGTCCATCGCTGCTCCACTTAATGTGACCGACCGCTCATTATCAACGCCAACTTGCACCGCAGCTATCATACCGTGAAATACTTCACTCGCCAATGGTAGAGAGGTAGGGAAGGGTATAGGGAATTGTCTTTTGCGAGAGGAATTGCGGTCGTAGTGGTTACTAGATATTTTATACAAATCGGTAGAAGTATAATCTAAATTACTAAGTAGTAGTCGGATAAATGCTTTATTTATTTATTTTATTATGGTTTATTGTAGGTAAAGAAAGCTTGGAAATAATCATAGAGACCATGTTAGAAACATCGATCTGCAAGACAACGCTTAAGAATTTTTTTAATGTTTCACCTTTAAAGTCCTTGATTATTCACACATAATTTTGGAAAGTCAGAGGCTTATCTCGGATCTGAACCCACGATCTCAGGGACCTGATTTGACGACGTGCTTTAACCTCGTCAAATCAACCTTACTGCTCAGGAGCTCTAAATTACAAGATAATTAATTATCTATAGTATTAATACTATAACCATTGGCAATTGCTTGTATGTTTGTTTAAAACTAGCCCCAACTGGTCTGTGTCCACGGATGCATGACCTGGCAATCAAACAGCCCGCAGGCCCAACATCTCAGTTTGTAGTGGAAGCAAACATCACTAGTTGACATGCGGGCGGTGCACCCACACACACACAGCTCGAACAAATTAGTAGTAATAATGTGACGATCATTGTTAATTAACAGATTTTTAATTTATATTTCGCACTCTACTGTAAAGCACATAAAAATAACAAATCATTCTTAAAATATATCGCTTCATAGTATAAAACAAAGTCGCTTTCACTGTCCCTATGTCCTTTGTATGCTTAAATCTTTGAAACTACACAACGGATTTTGATGCGGTTTTTTTTAATAGATTGAGTGATTGAAGAGGAAGGTTTATATGTATGATAACATCTATTAAATATCAGCATTGCACCCGTGCGAAGCTGGGGCAGGTCGCTAATATACATATAAAAACAAGTAGAAATCTAGAAAATTTGGTGTATTGCTTACTTAAATAGGAAATAACTGAAGAGAGCGTTGGGGCCACTTTAAAACGCGGAGCTATGCTATGCTATTTTTTAAAAAAATCTTTAGATAATGATAGTCTTGAAAATTTGTTGCACTGTTCACACAAAATGTATATAGTCGCGTTTTATGTCTTAACCATACATCATTGACTATAATAGTTATGACGATATTCATAATGCTCACGTTTTTAACTGTAAACGATACCTACGGAGCAACAATGTGCAAAAATATTTTTTTATTGTAACGATAAAATTATCATGCAGTTTTGCCTTTTTTGTACATTTTCATAAGCACGTGCCTGTAATAAATGTAGCGAAGACCTAATCAATCTTAAAAATACTATGCATAATAATATTAACGCTGAGATATTAAAATCATAAGTTAATGATCCCGGACTGAGGTTTATCTAATGTCACCATACAATATTAATAGCTTGATGGAATGACATAATGATCATTAAGATTTTTTGCACCTTATTTGTTCAAACAGTGATGGCCTCGAGGTTTAGGCGCGCTGTCGAGAATCTCGGCGGTCGCGGGTTCAAACCCCAAGCACACACATCTTTTTGAAGTTATCTGTGTATTCAAAAGGAATCATCACTTACTTTCCGGTTAAAAAACCATCGTCATGATATCTGAAATAAATCTAAAAGCTCTATGAATTTGATAGCGCGTCAACCCGCGCTAAGCCAATGTGGTAAGGTATTTGTGGATCACACAAAATTTTGTCTCGGTGCGGGGATCGAACCCGCAGCCGCTCGTATCACAAGCTGGTGTCTAGCCAACTGCGCCACGGGGCTGTCCACAAATTTTACATTTTTACTACGCAATTGTTCAACGTTATACATTCATAAAAAAAATAGTATTTTATAACAACTCAAGATTCCTTCCGTCAATTTGCTAGCTAAAGATGCAACGAGGGAATTGAGTTTCCTAACAATGATAGCGGTACTTGAAGTATTTAAAGGGAATCAGAGGTAAATTGGAAGATCGCCGACGCTTCCTCCACCTGAGCAAACAATCATAATAATTATCATTCCAGCTCAGTGCATCTGTAGAAATTTGTATCGTGGAACACAATAGTACAATTTTCCACCGTATTCTCCTTGGTTTTGAGTGGAATTTTGTTTGCAGTTTGATACGAAAGGTGGTATATTGTTGTTCGTTTTTGCTATCAATTAGACTGCTATGTTTATTAGTGGTATTTTGCAGCGTGCGATCGTGTGGTTCTAGGTATGAATCTTTGATCGTAATGGCATTTGATTTTTTTTTTATCTATGTCATATTAAATAGTGTTAAGACGGGTGAAAAAATAACCACTGCATTTTCCTCTAGAGAAGCAGGCGTAAATTTATTTACGAGATAGTAAGTAATATTAATTTCCGTCTGTCTGGCACAGTTCAAGGCTTTAACGCTGTTATGAAATTTACACTAAGAAACCAACACTTTTTTATAAAAACTGAATTTTATATCACTAGATCTCGCGCCGCATTCCTACATACAGGGTGTATTTAGACCGTGATCGAAAACTGAGGCAGGTAATAGCGAGGGCGATCACAAACCCAGTCGCGATATTAAAAATCCCGACAAAAAATAAAAAATTTGGCGTTTTCCATACAACCATCGGTGTTAAAAGTATGTGGTTTGTATGGAAAACCTCAAAAATTTTATTTTTTGTCGGGATTTTCTTTAATGCCAGGGAGTTTGTAATCACTATCACTATTACCTGCCTCAGTTTTAGATCACGGTCTAAATACACCCTGTATAACGCGTTAGAAGAGTTTAAATATCAAAATTGGAAATCAAATATTTAACTTTATCGCGCTCATAAGATAAAAACACTGAAATACAATAGCCTAAATTAGTACAAATGATATTATCGCACAAGACGATATCTTACAGACAACCAAGAATGAAGATGTAGGAAAACAAATGAAACGTAGTCTTAAGTAGGTACACAAAGTGAATTTAAAAATAAATAAAATGCATCACAAATGCAGAAAGACACGCATATCGAGATTCTATGCTACTCAATTAAATATACAGCGTTAAGACCTTGACAGACAATTGTCCCTACTGCCGACCCCATGGACAACGCAACGCCATCCAAACTCCCCTCATATTTCGTAATAACACCAACAATTTTCCCCCATCCAAAGTCACTCATTCACAAACGAAAACTAGGTCAGCAGAGCTTAAAAAACGCGTTTAACTAGAACATTTACACACAACTAAATTAAAAAATGTGCGCTTCATTCATCCGCTTAATCTTCAAAAGCGAAATGTTTACCCGTTCATTATTAGATGTCATTAAAACTTACTTCGGCCGCATATCATTAGCGGCAGCTTTTATTGACGAATCTATTACGGTATATCTGTCTCTTTCACCCATATAGGTATCTATACTCTAATGTTCAGTCTGTCCCTCTCGCGCGGATCGACCGACGCACCGCAGCAGTCTAAGCATTGCACTCATTTTGGCCGGGTAATATTGTTTATTTTTGTAAGCATACGAGTAAGTGCCGCTGAGAGAGAATGTATTGCTTTGTGCGTTATTAAATCTGGACTGTTTTATTAAAATCTATGTTAAAAATGTGCTTGTGACGTTTTCAAAAGGCGCATGCGTGTGTGCCTGTCAAAAAGCTGCGTCAAAACCGGGTCAGCTGGATTTTATGGTTATTTAGTTTTTTTAAATATTTTTAGTGCTCTAGTGAAGACTGAGTTTTAAAACCGTTGGGAAAATGTCGAAGGAAACTCCATTAGTCGGCCTGGATGCTATACTCAAGCAGTTGGGCCCGTTCGGAAAGTACAATGTGATAAACTACATATTATTGTTGTTCCCTTGCTTTTTGGCTGGAATGTACGGATCGGTTTTCGTTTTTGAAGCTGCAGACATTAATTACAGGTAAGTTTTGAAACCTCTTGTCCTTTGCATTTCTCGTTGAAGTCACTAAGTTCGATTCATTACAATGTATTGAGTTGTATTAGACTATTAAGGTAATACGATTAACAATTTTACTTGTACGACTTTCTGTCAGTATTTACGCATATTATCTCAGTTGAATTAAGGATAAAATCACGATGTTTTAGAGACCGAGTTGTAATCCGCGCATGCGTCACAACCGTCAAAACAGGATTGAAAGCTATGGACATTGGACACTTATTATACAGCCAAGACTATTCGGACTTCAAAATCAGTTGTATTATTATAAAATTAAACTTTTTCTTAATAAGTTTTATAAATCATATATTTCACCCCCAATTTAAAACTCAATAAGAGACTTCAAAATACGTATGTTAATTTAATAATGATATATTTGTTAACACGCCTAACTTACTCACTCAGACACAAATACGCATAAAAGTAGTAGCTAATAATCAAATAATTTATCCCCAAAAGCGTTTCATTATACACATTATGTGCATTATATTCGCCATACAAATAAACTTTCTAAACATCGTACGATAGTCGTATGACTTGACTCAACAACTTTTCCCGAGATCATAGCTTCGCCTTGTCGCGACCACTTTCTATAGCCCCTTCCCTTATTTTAGCTTTTCTGAATTATACAACTGGAATCCTATGAACAAACTAGAAACTAGAGACACAGTCAAAACAAAAACGAATCGGCTCCTAGATCAGGCATCATACTGTATGCCGTAATTCACCTCAGACTATCCCTTTGAGTAAAACAGCATGAGGAAAACAATAATATTGTTTTTCTTACACCAGTATAGCTGTTGTTGCTTCGGGATTCAAGTTTTAGGTAACCAAAGGATCGAAAAAGTCTGTCAATTTTAGTATTGGTATATTTTATCTGACAGTTCGATATTACGAGTATATTAAAACCGCACTAAATCCGTCAGATATTGTAATCACTTTGCCTTCCAAGTACAAAAATAAATTTAAATTATGAATGCGACGTACGTTTTCCTCTTAAACATTTATTCATAGTCCATTGTTTGGTGAACTATACATGCCTACTGCGCGTGGTATTTATAGGCAATATATAGGTAATAATGATTCTTTATACGATAATAGCAAAATAATGATAGGAAAAAATGCATAAATTCACACATACATTTACGAAGGATATGCAGAAGTATTTCTCCTCTACAATTTGCAAACTTAAATGTCACCAAACAAGAGGACACAATTGTAACGTAAGCCACATTCAGCTAAATATCCCAAAATATCCGAACTAAAATAGATTTTTTAATGTTGACATTTATCCGACCTAGTAATCAAACCTAGCACATCCTAATAGCACAAGGCGTTGAACTAATTCACATTTTTCACAATAACCATTCAACGATAGCCACACATAAAACTGTGTCAATTGAGTTTTGATAGCCGTCAATTCACTTAATAAATATTCGATATCTAATTAACCCCCGAATTGTGATGGACGGTACGCTAGTTTAACTTTTGAACCGAATGATCAATGAACATTATACTTAATAGGGGATTGACTGTACGCTATTAGGGTTCTCTAGTTCACATCTCGAAGCCATAATGTCTCGTCCGACCGTCTATTTATTCTCCAGCTTTCATTGTACGTAGTACATAAACTTTAAAGGAGAACAATAAAGGTTTAGATATTCTTTTGCTTCAAGAGTTAGAGCGACTATTTAGACGTTCATTACTTTTTCATATCAATAAATACTACCGATACCTTACGGAGTGATTACTTTTTACTCTCAATCCGTTGATTTTATTCAGATTTGCAAGCTTTGCATACATTTTACTTTTAAATAGGTTTTGCTAGCAATTCCCGTCATTTAAGAAATATTAAACTTACTGTAAACATAATCCTTCCCAAATTACTTAAGCTTAACATACTTCACAAACACTTCATATCTCGATATACATATCGTATATATCGGCAGTTCAACTAACAAATTGCGCAGATAATAATTTTATGCAAATGGAGTTTACATTTGATAACATATTTGACATTTAAATGTTACTTGCATACAAGACTTGAAAAAATGTAAATGAATCATAAAAATATTTTTCTTGTAGCAATACCCGCAGTTATTGGGTGTATTTATAATTTTACATATTATATTATATTGAGATAAAAAATATGTGCGTGACTATCATTAACATTACGCCAAATTGGAAATTGGCCAATCTGTAAAAAAAACAATTCTTCGCCCAATAACAGAAAACAAATTTATATACTTTGAAGCCAAAGTGACCTATATTTATTGAGCAATGCCGTCGGAGGTCAAAAAGTCAATGGACCTATGCAGTATCTTTTCAAATATCCCGATAATGTGACTCACATCAGCAGCCGTTTTTCGTCCACCGCTGGACAAAAACCATATGGACATTGTCTGACTCAAACTCGCACAGTTATGTCGATTTGTAAAAGGAAATCTCGAACGTTTTCAACCAGTCCTCATTTCTCGGACTAGAATTACAATCAGTTGCGAGTCAGAAAATGGCCGATGAAACTAATGCTGAAAACTACGTGGGTACTGTCTAACGGGACTTTTGTAAAAGTAAAATAAATAAATACACCAAACAGTTCTGGCCCCACACCAAGATACAAGTCTAGTGTCCTGTCTATTTCTTCGGTCTCACAAACATCCAGATCCGAAACAAATATTTGTGTGTCACACAAACAGTTGAATCGGTGTGGGGATGGAACCCGCATCTTCTCATTTCACAATCTGGCCATGTACGCCGTGGGCTGCTGGTATTAAAGAAACAACCTTAGGTAGTTTTTGGTAACCATTATACTACTGTATCATAGTGTAGCGTCAGATTTTATTTACTTAAACTTGATTGCACTTCTAAAGAAACAAAAATAATCACAAATACAATGATCTTAATAAACTGCTAGAGTATAACTATCGCCCTACAAAGTGTATTGAATCCTTTATTATTCACTGGTTGTTAAACAATAGGTTCCTTATCTTGTCTTGCTCCCATTGTGGGTCTTACATCACGTTTCAATGTATTGACAAAGATTACATCAACCGCAGCGATTGTTTTAGTTCCAGCGTTGAATGAACGCTTCCGGTCGAGCTGGTAGCGAGATGCGATTATTCGAGCAGTATGAATTCAAATCCTGATTAATCAGTTTTTAAGAACTGTTTGTACGTCCTGCTACCAAATTCAGTCTCGTACTGTAGTTACGAATGAAGCAATACATTTACCAACACAGTGTCACACTACTTCAGTTTTATTTATAAGTATTATTGTAATATTTACAGTAACGATAAGAATTTATTTACACAATAATTTACTACAGATGTTATCAGTCAACCTTATTGATTCTACTAAGTTCAATGTTGTTATCTTGTTGTAGTTTTGTTATTGTGTAACTAACGTGTGTCGCAGCAATAATTTACAAACGATAAGCCTTGATTTCTCTTAACATTTTGATACAAATCAAAATAAAAGAAGCATGTCTAACTGATATTTTCATACCCTCAGGAATACAAACATTTTTCGGAACAAAAATGTACTAAATCATTACCCTATCCATATTTTGACAAAAATCATCAAAATCTTATCAAGGTTTTGGCGTGAAACTTAACAAACTCTTGTTAATACATGGGATACCGACCACGCGAATACACCACCCGAATTACCACAGCCCTAAGCACAGCTACATATCCCAAGTGAATCCCTAATATAAATGCCAGACGCATCGCAAACGGCATACGTAACACATGTGACCAAATCAGAAAGCAGAAACACCAGCGTGCTAGGAAACAATTCTGTGCCCGGAGCCGTGGGTATGAGACACGAGCCATGCAAATATATGTAAATGGGCGCATAGTGCGACCAAATGTGACGCGTGCCCGACAGACGAGACGCCTTTCAATTTACGTGACACCAGACGCTTGCAATGGCTTAAATTTGAAGACGCCTCGGGCTGATTTGTGCAGGGATGCTCCCAGCGTGGGTAGTCATGAGATGGGTAATAGTGTATATGGCTTGATTTGGCTATGAGACTGACAGAGCAGGTGAGCGAAGGATACAGATAGATCGTAGAATTGCCTCATATACCCGAAATTTGTTCCAATTGATCATTAGTTTATATTCGTCTTACTGCTGGACAAAGGCATATGGCTTGCTTCAGATGTGTGGTAAATAGAGAATTTTCTTCAATAAATAATAATAAATCATTAATACATAATAAATATTTGTGCGTTGTCCATGTGTGTGCTGTGTGTGTCCATGACACAACACGTCCTTAAAATTTGTTTTTAGTATATTTATTAGCTAGAAGTCCCAAACTAGGCAAAACCTGTCATCTTGGGAAACCAATTAACAACTAAAACTTTTAATCTAATGATAACGTAGCTCAGAACGTCCTACACCACGATGGTCCGATTCACTTGAGAATGGTGGCGGATAGCGGAATGATGAGGACTTCACAAGTCTGCAATAACGGCACCTATTTAGTTAGATTTTCTCTCAACAGTGGATAGCGACAGGCTGAAAATAATGATAAAATAAAATGCAGTAATTTGCCTTCATAAATCAGTTTAACCTTTACTTACATTTTATGTACAACATTTAGATAGGCCTGTTGGTTTCCTTTTGATCTCTTATGTTCTTTTTTACTGCCCGATGGTTCATCTATATTATTTTTCATTTAGAGCCTGACATTTAAACCTAAAACTCCCTTAAAGACAACGGGACTGACCTTGTAGACTATCACGCACTTTCAACTCCCACGCACGATGGTAATGCAAGTGACAGTATCTTGATGACAAATTTATCTCATTTGAGTGGCGAATACGCATTTTGCACTCCAGATGCTGTTCTTATCTAATCAATATCGATAAAAGGTTAATACCTCGCACGTCAAGTTTTGATTGAAGACTTAAAATTTCATAAGATGTTGTAATATTGAAATGTCCACCTGCATATCATTTTTGGGATAGAGCTGACGATGTAAATAGACATTTTAACTTAATAATGGGCAAAATAGTAAGTTTTTTTTATAAAATTAACTGACTTAGCCAGAATGAAATCTAACTAATTGGCGAACCGGAAGGGCAGATATACATTAGAAATTTCTTAAGTGTGTAATCCGCCAACCCGCACTATGCCAGCGTGGTGAACTAAAGCCTAAATCCTCTTAATGGTAGGGGAGACTCGTGCCCAGGAAAAGGACGAATATAAGCTGATGATGATAAAAAAATTTGGTGTAAACTTAAAATATTTTTTTTGCAACAGTTAGCAATCACTAAACTTTACTTTGTCGTTGACAGTTATTATCTTATCACAAAATTGTATAATAACGTGCATTTTACAATGTATCCATGCAGAATAATAACGTCATATAGGTATGTTATCTAGACAATGAAGCGACAGCCGAGATATTTTATCAGACAGAAACAGATGTGCAAGAACTTGACTTTTTACATTTTTACTACTGTTAGAAAATCACACTGTCATATTAGCATTAAACACGCAAAATTTAAAACGTCAGAGGTCCGTGCATCGGATAATATTTTTTAATTAGAATTACAGCTACTGAGATAGTCAAGTGCAAGTCGGACTCTGTCCTGGATCATTATTTATAAAAATAGCTAATAATCATGTATTTGTTTTATAAGAGTCTTAATAATTATTTACTCAATTTCTTTTTTGTATTTATTGTTTCAGCGGCAATAGAAATACATAATGTTTAAAAATATCAACTGTCCATTAATTTTTGTGATACTACATGGTGATAGACGAACAGACGCAGAGCAAAATCTTAGTAATAATCCCATTTTGCCTTTTGATTGCGAAATGCTTAAAACAATCTCTTCAGCTTTATAATGTAATCGCAGACTTTATATAGCACTAACAAATATAATAAGCGTACAAATAATGCGTTATGAGAAACGTGATTGATCGTATTGAACATTCATTTAGAGTTACTTTCCTAATAATTTTTATACAAAGAGCAAATATGAATTTGGAACTGAAAATTGAATCTTACGCAAGAATAACGTAAGCCATATTAACAACAATGTTAAAATTTATTCAAAAGATACTGTACCAGTGGCGGTACTTCCATAGAAGCCCGAAAGCCCGACTTGCCTTACATAGTTCCGAATAACGAACTTAACGATTGTTTATTTATAAAATAACGCTATAAACGTGAATGTGAGTACTAACCGGTAGGTATTTATTAGTCCTACGTACCAAAAAAAATATGCTGCTACTAAATAAACATTTGGGCTTGCCTTAGTTTGACACCCTAGGCACGCCACTATACTGTACTAAATAAATTAACAAACACTTTATAAACGTATAGAGCAGAAGAAATAAAATTGGTTAAGAACTGCTCAAAAAATGCATTGACTTCTCCTTTTAGCAGTAGTAGTATATAGGGAGAATAGTCGAGATGTACTGAAAACCATGTAATAATATATGTATGTATGTATGTATAATGTATATAAAGCATTGGTGACATAATACTTTGTAGTAATGTCCTAGATATTTAGGCACGCGGTTAAAGATTACGGCGGTCGACAGTTGAAACCCCAAGATAAGACTTTTCGAAGTTATTTGTATATTCACAAAAAATGATCACATACCCTAACAGAAAAGGAATACCATCGTGATGAAACCTGCACATTTAAACTTTTTCAAAATTTCTTAGGTGTACAGTCCACCAACCCGCACTAGGCCAGCGAGGTGGACTAAGGCCTAAACCCTCTCAGTTGTAGAGGAGGCCCGTGCCTAGCTCTAGACGAATATGAAGCGATATTTAGCCCATAGATCCCACTTATATACCGTTGTCTGTAGAGATATAGGCAGTATCAAATGGTAAATGTATCTCTGAAACTCGAGATTTTGAAAGCCTTGTTAAAGCTACACTAAAGCGAATATGTAACCGACGTGATCTACGAAAATATCTCTGGGTTTACTTCTACATATAATAATTTAAAAAACCTATTAAAAGTACATCCAGCACACAAGTTAAAGTCATAAAAATATGGTCAAGAGTTAGAAAACTTACGACTATTGTATAGTAAGTTTGCAAATGTTGATCTATGATAGTTTTACACTTATTTACTTAAATCATATTTCAAACGTTTTCTTTGTCAATAGTATATGACAACAAACTTCATAGAAAAAATAACTTATTTTTCTCATTTCCTTTTAGTGTTGTAGGATCATCTACCCTTAATCCATGATCTTAATTTATGATCGGAAGTATTTTTACCAGACATTAGACGCACCGTGCGAATAGCTCCTTGAAAAATGATAGTTCGCTATCAGAGGATCATTAATTACTCACAAATTGTACCAATTTTATATCCGAATTTTTCATGGACTGAATTACGGGATTAAGCGATTTTTTTACTATATTTTTTATTGTAAGTCAAGAAGTATACCAATTGATGCCAAGTCATGGTTTTACTTACTAGTGATTCTTTTGTAACAGAAGAGTAAGCTGTCAGAAGAGCCAAGAGCTTTTCTTGTCAACAGAAATAAATACAATAATATCATTGGAACTACTGCATCAAGCTTTGCTATTACTTCTTGTTAATTAATAAAAAATATCTTTTAAATTTAGTTACACATTATTTCTTACGGAGATTTCTCAACAATCCTTGTTGGTCAAGACAAGAAATAAAAGACGCGAAAATTATACCATCCATACTCACTCGCAAACTATTGCAGTTGGGCGATTAAGGGTCCTTCCCAACCACGCTCGCTTCGGTCGCCCAGACCGCATCGCCAAGATGCTATCAGGAACAGCCGGCCTAACCCCACGCAATCAATCATGGCCGCCCATCAGACTGATATTAATTATATCGCGTTACGCGTAACGTCGGCCCGATTGTATCATTGACACACTTATTTATAAACCATTTATCAACACCACGGTGGGCGCCAATTGGAAAAATGATTGGGTGTCAGCGGGGTGTTGGAATCCCTGTCTATTAAGTTCAGAGGGTTTGTTTTTTTTTTTTAAGTCTTATACATATGTTACTAGCTCTTATTTATATGTTGTGTAAGAGCCTATGTATATGCTATGTAATGTATAAATTCTTTGGGCTCAGTTGGAATATTATTTGTAGATAGCCTAAGTTTACAACAAATTTCCTGTATTACATTATACAAATATTGTAGTAATTAATAAAATAACATGGCTTAATATCTTTGTTAACTCTTCTGAATTAAATTTAGTCTAGTCGGTTTTCATACAGGTAACCTTTATAGCTGGTACTATGCCAATGAGGATTTAGGATAAATAGAAAAAACAGACTTTACAGATTAATCGACACCTATTTTAGCTCACTTGTCATTAGATGACATCGAGACTCTTCCAGAGTATTTTGTACCATTCATCCCGTTTCCTAAAATCAAGGAAACTATTAGAACACCCTAGAATATTCCATTGCAGTCACTCTTGATTATTATCCGGATAAAAGAAAATTGATTTCTTTGTTCCAGATGCCAAATAGCGGAATGCGAAGATTCCCTGGACGATGCGTGGGTAGAGCACGCCATTCCAATGAGGGGGAGCAGCCTATCGAAATGTAGCCGATATCCTTTTGTAGAAGAGGTGTTGATAAATGGCACCTGCTCCGCTGACATGTTTGATAATGCAAGGACTGAGAGTTGCAGCTCCTATGTGTACAGTGACGAAGATTCTGCTGTTAAAGATGTGAGTAGAAAGTAGTGCTGTATTCAGCCTATTGCCGTCCACTGCCCAACGTAGGCCTTCAATAAAGCGTCAACTATCCTAGTTTTGATCAGTCAAGTTGTCGAGTGGAGGAGTGGTAGACGTAGTGTGGAACGCACGATGCACGATGGTCCGACGATTTGAATGCATTTTTTTATAACGCTTTAATTAACCTCGTTGCGGGATTACGAAAAATTACGTACACTTGGATTGGCTGAGCTTCATTGCTCGGCGTCTATGCTGTGCGTGCCGCTGTTGATCCTGGAGCACAGGAGTTTCAATGATGGGTGTGGTAGAAAAGGGCCAAATACATAGGTTTGATTAACTGGTTGGGTAAATGGTCAATGTTTTGTCATTAGGGAACGTATAGAGCAGCGTGGAGTCAGAAAAACAGAAATAAAACATTAAAAAAAAACACAGCTTAAAGAATATATTGTCGGTACTATGAATAATAACAAAGGTTGTTAAAGAAATACACGTAGGTACTTAGTTACTAATAACAAAATTAAATCAACAATTTTAGAGGACTCATCATCAGCCCATCAGCATTATATACGTCCTACTGATGAGCAAGAGTAAAGATAAAGACTCTTAGATAGCTGCTACTTAGAGGATTCAGTTCTTAGTCCATTACGCTGGCCTGATGCGGGTTTAGTGCGTTACTTTTAACACAGAAGACTTAGATGATCAGGCAGTGATTTCATACCGCGACTACGCAACAAATAAAAAATCTTATAAAATATCTCCCATTCCAATAGAAAAACGCACGCAATTCTGCTTGAAACATACGATTTTTATAACCGGAATTTTGGCACAAACGACGAAAGAATGTGTGTCAAGGACATGTATTAATAAAAGTAGTATATTTACATAATAATATACTTAAATTCTAGTTTGCCAATTTCGGAACATCTATGACCTTTAACCTTTTGATTGAGTACATTTGCAAAAGAAAACATAAAAAATATACACCTTATCCTATCTAATGAATCACCCCATCTATTAGTGAAAACCGCATCAGACAGACAGACAGACGTGAGACTTTTTATAATATAAAGAAATAAAATTTAAAGTTTAGCAATATCGCATTATTGCCGAAACAAATGTAAATCATGACATAGATGTTTTTGTAAATAAATCAATAAATAAATAGGCAAAGATTATACAATACCTACGATTGATAAAACTTTATAACCACCGTCTGCACATCGAACATAAACACGACTTACACGTGTGGCTATCATGAATGTTTTTAAAAGTTAAAAATAATCATCACGCGATTTCTCGGACGAGTGTGTCGGTCACGCACCGCAGTGCTGCCGATAACACACTGCAAAAAAAAACACGAATGAAAAACACAATGAATTATCACTTGCATTAACGGTGAAGGATAGATAACATTACCATGAATTGAGGGTAACAAGCCAACGGATCTGTTCCGACGCGCGTAATATCTTCATGAACATCTACAGTATTGGATGTATTTAGTGTACTACTAAATAAATAACGGACAGTAGTGTATTAATATCACAATATTATCATGCTTTAACGGTGAAAGGAAAACATCGTGATGAAACCTGTTCACCTAGGAGTTCTTGGGAATTTCTTTAGTCGTAATCCGCTTACCCGGACTAGATCATTGTGGTAGAGTAAGGTCTAAACCCTCTAAATGGTAGAGGAGGGCCATGACCAGTAGTGGGCGTATATGGGCTGTTAATGACAGTAATAAATACCAATTCATGCAAGATAAAAAGTAGTAGTTTGTGATAACTTCTTAAACTCTCAAAAATTCCTTTTGTTGTTTTATTGTGGTCTACAATAATAAAGGAAACCCAAAGATTTGTTCAGAATTAAGAATGTTGACATTTCTATTTCTCTCCTAAACGAACCATTTATCACCTACACTGACCAAAATTAAGAAGTTTCTTAATTAAGCATCTTTGTGAAGTTAATACATTACAAACTCGCATCTTCGTGGAGGGTCACAACTATGTGTGTGACTATTGTGTACCTATTTGTGTATTTATTTTGTATAAATTTGTCGAGCATACCCGTGACACAAGCCTAGTTATCAAAGAACACTATCAGCAAAAGTGACCGATAACAATGTTTGCCTTGCCATAATTAGTTCAACTTTGCAGCGTGTCAAAAATGTTTTCGCTTGTTATTTTTTATATTTCAAAGTAGTGATGGCCTTGAGATTAAGGTGCGTCGGAAAAACCGACTACCGCGGGTTCAAAACCCAGTTCCAAATCTTCGACTTTTCGAATTTATGTGTGTATTGTCAATGAATTATCACATACTTTGACGGTTAAAAATACCTAGTAAAACCTAAAATAGGCCTACCTGGGGGACTAAGGTATAACCCTTCTAGGATTTAGACTAGTCGCATACCCACCAGTGGTTCGCATATAGGATAATGAAGACATTAAATGCTGCAGCGATAATTTTTCCTTTAAATGATAGTAGAGCATAAGTAAAGTATAAATCCACTTCTGCCTTACCCTTTGTAGATTTTATGATACCGTAAGTTTTCTGAGATATATGTATCTTATCGTGGTATCAAGGTTTACTTTCAGACTCTGAGCACAAATGTATGCATGTGCACAAGAAAAAATAATAATATTCAATTTATTAATAGGATAAAAGACAAAACAAATGTAATCTTCTATTACATTAGTTCTAAGGTCATCAAGTGTCTTTTAATTGTTATCAATAGTGTTATGACATTTGTCTCTTTAAATCACTGGATTTTCTTGTAATAAAGTGACTTGACATTAATGCTTAACCTCCGATATCATTACGTTTATCATTTAATGTGTTTTTGCGTTTGGATCACAGTAAATGCCCTAGGGGTTAATGGCCTTATCTCATGCGTTACTTTTTATTCATGACACTTCAATTAGATCTTCATTAAATTTTTAATGGAATAGTTTGCTGGCCCACTTGTTCTATGCGTAAGTTTCAAAAATATTATTGAATAAAGATCATCTTGACTTTTACTTTACCCAACTTGGTAATCAAATTCTATACTACTATTAGTCACAAATTTTCTTCTAAACTTGCATATTTTCTTGATAAAAAAATAAAACCGTAGCCTAATGAAGCTAATTAAAAAACCCATCTCAGTGTGTTTAAATATAATAGACCAATATTGTTTAACACTTTAAACAGAAGCTGTATGATGAGTAAAAGGTTCTATGAACGTTTGTAACCTCACGTTCTCTTTCAGTTCAATTTGGGCTGTCAAAATTGGAAGAGGACTCTAATAGGCACGATCCACAATTCGGGCCTGTTCCTATCGCTGCCTCTCACGGGCATAATATCGGATAGGTTTGGCAGGAAACGTGCTCTAGCAATGGCGTCTCTTATGAACGGAATATTCGGGTTCCTGAGATCGTTCTCTCCAAACTATGTAATGATGGTGGCTTTTGAATTTCTTGAAGCTGGGTTTGGCGCCGGCGCTTACACAACTGCCTTTGTTTTAGGTGAGTTGGTTGATTATGATTTTTCTATCTTTTCGTCTGTCGATAAGGCACAAATAATAATTATTCTACTATAATGAAAAACATAATTGTATGTTCATTTACAATGTATTTTCATCTATCAGGCGCTATACAAGTCAGTTATATTGGCCAGTAGCATCAAGGTTACATTTTTGGAAATCATTTTGGCAAACCAGTAGAATTAATAAGCCATAATTATATTTTGATATATTAAAACACCGACTTCGTCAGTAAAATGGATGTCCAATTTTTGTGTGGACCTACAATAATAAACTCCAATTTCGTAGCCTCATTTCACTGCATTCATTAAAGTAAATAAGATTATTTTTTTAACAGCTATGGAGTTGGTCGGCCCTAAAGGCCGCGTCTTCGGTAATACGCTCATAAACGTAGTCTTCGTGTTTGGTCTAATGACCCTTTCCGGTCTCTCCTGGATTCTGCAGAGCTGGAGAACCCTCCTCAGGATTATTTACCCACCAGCAATCCTCGTATTCTTCTACCTCTGGATCTTAAACGAGAGCGTCAGATGGCTGCTTAGTAAAGGAAGAAACGACGAAGCTATAGAAATTCTAAAGAAAGCGGCTAAAATGAATAAAGTCCAATTAGCAGAACAAGACTTTGCGCCTCTTTACGAGATGGAGACGATAGTAAAAAAGGATAAAGAAGATGAACAGAAGACAGATGAGCCATCTTTATTCAGACAAGTTATTAGATCGAGTATTATTAGGAAAAGACTGATTGTGTGCTCATATTTGTGGATTACGTGCACTTTTGTGTACTACGGATTGTCGATCAACTCAGTGTCTTTGGCTGGGAATAAGTACGTGAATTTCATGCTTGTGGCGTTTGTGGAGATACCAGCTAACTTCGTGTGCCTCTGCGTACTAGACAAGTTTGGAAGGAAGAGGGTTATGATCATCATGTACATACTCAGCGCCTGCCTCTGCATAGGACTGTCATTTTTACCAAAAGGTAAGTGAATTCTGTAATCTTTATGCTTCTGATATTTACTATACATAAATTGTGATGTGATATTAATTTTAACAACGACGTTTCGTTGATTGCAAGTACCAGTTGGTAGTGAGCGAGCTAATCGTCTGTTTTTTAGTAGATTTCCAGAGTACCATTAAAAGGCTACCTATTATTACATAAATGAATTCTATCCTTGCAATTTCGTACATAAATAGGACTATCTCTAACGTGGCCGTCCCATGTTGTGTAAGAGTTTATAGCCTCACACGCCATAGTAGGTCAACTGACGGCGGTTGTATAAATTTTATTAGAGTAATGTGGTCATTAGTATTCCAGACTAAATTTTCAGTGAATGTGTTAACGTTGGCATTCGGAAACGACCGAGACGGATGTGTTGTAGCGCTGTTTGTGTTACTGAACCGTGAATAGAACAATTAAATGGGCCATAATGGGCTATGGGCTTAAGTCTAAATTATCTGGCGCATATTAATGCAGTAATTACTTAAAGTAAAATAAATTGTCATTGTCATCGACATCATCGTCATTATCATCACTACCACTGCCATCATCATCATCAAAAACTTCCATTGCTGAACCTTCTGAGGCCTTCTGCAAAGACTGCTAGAGCGCTCTGTCGGAAGCAACCTGCTTCCAACATTGTTGATACCAATAATATAAAACTGCAATGTCAGTTCTGCGGTATAAATTGTTTTAAGTATCTAAGATAAAAAAAATTAAACATCTCTCCATTGCATTACATTGACTAGATTACTTAACTCTTCTTCGTGTATCCAACAAACTAAAACAAGTACAATAAATTTAAATAAAATTAAATTAGAATTAATTAAAATGCAACACTCCATTATGTATGTAAAATAATGTGAAAGCAACATTAAAATTTGTTGGCAAAACACGCGAGACGAAACTTGAGATTACCAACTCAAACCGTAAGTGGGAATTTCGTCGCACGAACA
Source organism: Cephonodes hylas (assembly GCA_030295005.1). Lineage (NCBI taxonomy): Eukaryota > Metazoa > Arthropoda > Insecta > Lepidoptera > Sphingidae > Cephonodes > Cephonodes hylas. The sequence goes on from AP025377.1 coordinate 10,094,013, forward strand.
CAGAGAGGCATTGGTGAGCTTAGAAAAATATTTTATACAAAGCTACACCCGCACTAGGCCAGCGTGGTGGACTTAGGCCTAAACCTTCTCGATGATAGAAGGGGCCCATGGCCAGGAGTAAGACGTATCTGAGCTAATGATTATACCTGATCTAGATAGAAAATTCTATAACTTTGTAACTGTGAAAAACGAGTAGACAGATGTCAGTGGCGTGCCTAGGGTGTCAAACTAAGGCAAGCCCAAATGTTTATTTAGTAGCAGCATTTTTTTTTTGGTACGTAGGACTAATAAATACCTACCGGTTAGTACTCACATTCACGTTTCTAGCGTTATTTTATAAATAAACAATCGTTAAGTTCGTTATTCGGAACTATGTAAGGCAAGTCGGGCTTTCGGGCTTCTATGGAAGTACCGCCACTGACAGATGTGTATTTCAGTGGCAATACTTCTATCTCAATGTCCCGGTTTGCTTTACAAACTACGAACAATAATTCTTAAGCTTTAAGTCTTTATTTCATAAAAGAATTCAGTCATATAAAATATTATAAAAATTAGAATAAAACCCAAAAATAAACAATTATAAACTTGACATTACAGAATTAACGCTTTTAGGCTTCTATCGACATACCGCTACTAGTGTGTCGCTATACTAAGGCAACAGTAGCATTTCGTATTGACCATTACTTCCTGCCTAGTTCGATGATCTGTTCTGTCAAAATATCAGCGAGATTTCATTAGCAAGTATCCGCAGAGCGGGGTTTCACAACCCTTATAACACACCTCGCGTAAACATAAAATTATAAATACACCTTTGGCTGAAATCTTAAGAATTCTGTCATTTCTCCTTCTTTTCTGTCATCACTCTAAGCCTTCGTAATTTTTAACTTCCTGCTTGCAACCCTGTTTGAACGTTGAAGACGTGGAACAGTGAAACAAAACATCTATCGAAGTTTGTCTTTATAATTACGTCGTGAGAAAAGCGTCCAAAACATAATTCCGACAATAACGGAGCATTGGATAATCCATTTGAAAGTAAGGATGTTTGAAATACATCGATAATTGGTTCGATTAAAATGTCTGTTAAAAAAACAGATATGAGTGAAGAAATTAATGTATTTATGGTACAAAAGTATGCCGTTTTAAAAACAGTAAATTCTATGGCCGAATTGTATGATCAGAAGAATCGCTAATCATTTAATAAATTGTATATAAACCATTCTCCTTTGAAATTCCTAGCATTTGCTGCTACGGATTTAGTTATTTATGACAATTTAATATTAATATACCTACAACGGTACATAAAAGCGACGTACACCACATAAATAAATTTATCCATTTTATCTATCGTAACAGGTCTCATCCCTCCCTATACAGCATCGAAAGACATCGATCCAAACTTGGGACTCAGCAAGACTTGTTTATTTATTAATCACTGTTTATCTAACAGATAGAATTAATGGAATATTCTCCTTAAGCCGATTTGTGAGCGTCCCGCGCGCGTCAGCTTCGAGATTTGTAATTCGATGGATAAAACACGAACAATTTTCATGGCTTTGCCAATCGTCATTCACAGATTTGAGCACTAGCTTATTTTGTAAACAATCGACTGTTGTTTCCAATTTGAGATTTGAATAATGATCGCCTAACAACAAGCAAATCCAGATTGGCTGGAACAACAAGGATTAAATCAACAAGTCTTGAAAGTGGCAGATGTTTTTAAATTTGTGTTATTAAGATCTGATGAATGGATTAAGAAATTTAATTTTGCATTTACAAAACTTGTATCATTTCAAATCCATTTGTAAATTATAATATTTAGAATCAAATTGCAATACAAATGTATTCTGAATTATTATATCTTGTTTATCTTGCCAACACGCACTAGGCCAGCATGGTCTGAATCCTCTCAGTGGTAGAGGACGCCCGTGCCGAGCAGATATGGACTGATGATGATAATTTCCTTTTAAACCACTTATAGTTTCTATAGGTACTCTTAATTTAACTAAAATTCTTTTCTCCAACAGATCAAATGTGGTGGTCGCTGATAGTGTATTTGTCAGGAAAGTTCTCAATAACAGTAGCATACAGTTCTGTGTACATTTACGTGTCTGAAGTATTTCCGACGAAGGTGAGACAGTCACTTCTAGCAGTGTGCTCGTCTACCGGAAGAATCGGGTCTACCCTGGCTCCTTTGACGCCGTTATTGGTGAGTTTTAATTTATGTTGTTGTTTTGAGAAGAGAACGAAGAATTTTGGGGGTTTAAGGTTATAATACTTGTAATAGTGAAATTACGTGTACAATGTTCTTTTGTGATAAACTTTAAGTAAATAGAAATAAATGTAATACCTGAGTGCTGGACTAGTTTTATACAAAAATGAGGGCATCTAAAATCAACATGACTGCTCAAACGCGGTTAACTATGGCCTATAGCCTCGTTGTCATTGGAGCTTTTGGGCAACAGGCAGACTTGTATGGGATAATATAGATTGGAGTATCGAAGGTGAAGTAGTTTGTCGAATAAGCAGGAGAAAAAAAAATACTATGTGATTCAAAATGACCTTGGCCTCGATATTGCCCCAGAAAATTGAAAGAAACCAGAAACCTATGATATTTCATACAAGTAACATAACAAAACAGCAAACGGAAAATAAATTTGTTATATAATTTTGATTCTTAATTCTTCTAAATAAAGACTTTCAATTAAAAGATTAAAACAGAGTAAAATAATTAATCAAGAACGCCTGCAAGATTTTCATTAGCAAATATTCACGATTGACGAAGCGCATTTTCTTCCAGGCGTTGTACTACGAAAATTTACCGGCAATATTCTTCGGCACACTCGCTGTGATAGCAGGTATGCTGGTGTTCACACTGCCGGAGACAATAAATGTCCAATTACCCGACACTATTGAAGAAGCCGAGAGGCTGTCAAGAGCTAGAAGCGAGAAAAACCTTGCTTAACTGTCACTTTGCACATTTTAGCATCGTTTTTAAATTAAACGTTTAGATACAACAATACAGTACAATTACATATTTATTCTTGAAAGGGTAGGTAAAGATGTATTTCAACAACTGTCTTCGGCTACGTTTAAAGTTCTATATACAATGGGTTGTCGTTTCTAGGCACATTACAGACTTTTACCAGAGTTGATCAGGTTATCGATTACACGCCGCACTTTTATCCTGATGGTCGAAAAGACATCAAATTACGTCCAGCTGATATTATTAATTATTCAGTCAGAAGTGAATTTGATCGATAAGGGTTGTTTATATGGACAATTTTTTTTAGCCATAATAATATTATGTTTGGATCGGCGCACAGTGCGTAATTTTCATAATCTAGGTGGACAAAAGTCAAATTCTACACTAGTCTAAACATATAAAAAAGTTACTTATATTCAAAGAAGATAAACTATATTATATGATATTAGAGTTTATTTTCTAAGAACCCTCACCCCACAATAGATAAAAATGGTCGAAAGTCAACTATATGAGTTTACCGATGATGCGCTCAAAATGAACGCATTTTTCGCCTAAGTTCTTTCGTTGAATATACTGCCTACCTGTGCCCTAATAGTGATTTTGTGTTGTTATTGGCTTTCTGGGAGTCTTAAGATAATTTTTTAAATATTTTCCTATTAATATATTTTAAAACGTAATCACAAGTACTATAGAAACAGAGAGACTTAAATTTTACACAAAAATACTAATAAGTCATTTTGAACTTGAGTTTTAGTTTATTATACGGGATTATACCGGCCTGATATTATATTTAATCAAAAGGCGTACTTGTTAGCTAAAGGGAACACGTACGTTTGTCTGCGCATGTTTGCGACACCCATACAACTTTTCTTTATTTTCAGAACGCCTTCGCAAATTTCGCGTAGACAATTTTTCGACGTTTCGTTTGCTAACGCAAAAGATATAAGAACGGATGCCTCGATACATCATGTATTGCAAGAACTTGGTAATTCGTCGTTTACAGATGACATTATAAGACGTTTGAAAATAACTATTGGAAGTTTTTGTAAATAAATCGAAGATTAATGGCGTAAGTCGGGTAGACATCGAGATCGTTTTTAAACACTAACTTAGCGTGGTAAGAAGGAAACATACCGTTACCTAAATATGTTACTCAAGCGGATGAAGGTGTTTTACTTCCTAAATCAAGAAGTTCGATTGGAAGACCTGGAAATCTCTTTGAAATGATTTGAAAAAATGGCGAATTCAATATCTCGTTGAAACATCGAGTCTGGAAGAGATATCGATGGCAACTGAAGTACATCTCCGCAAAAAAGGATTCAGCAGTAATCGTTAAATAGCTTTGTCAATTTTCATCAAGAAGAGGCACAGTTATAAAAAAAAATCGGAAGTATTTAGGAAGCGGGAATAAAATACTTTACCACGGAAAAGACATAATTGGTTCTTGTGTTCTTCCAATTGGGCAACTTTCGGAAGAAGTACACGAAGCCAGAAATAAAGATAATAGAAAATTCAGAGAATTATCCTTGCGAAAGACGTCAAGGGTGGACACAAATACGGACTTAATAAATAGGCTACTTATTACGTCAGACCCCTATATTGCTAGCTTACTTGCTGCTTCTAAAACCAAACGAGGCAAAATAAGCCCTGAAGTGTTGGAGCTCTTAGAATATTGAACTCCTCACACCGAGCAAGAAGAAATTCAGTCAGGTCATTCAGATTTTGGAGAATCTGATACTGAAAGCGAAATTGAAGAATACTAAAGTCATTGAGTGAGGCCTATGTCCAGCGGTGGACTTCGATTGGCTGTTGATGATGATGATGATGATTCTGACTAAGTTCCTTCTTGTTCCTAGCTAGGAAGTAATTAATCTATACCTATATTCGATTCTTTCAACTATTTTTATTTTTGTATGTTCGATTAATAAGGTGTTTTTTGAGTATATATGTTTTTGTGTGATGTAAAATACGATAATTGTATATTTAAAACCTTGACAATGTTTTTCAATGAAGTCCAACACGTTTTATCACGTATTAAACTTGACCATCTCATTTTAAGACTTTTGTCCACCTAGATCATGAAAATTACGCACTGTGCGGCGTGCGTAACTATATTACGTAACCAATACCGATATATTTACAAGTGCAAAAAGATGTTTTTAAATGTTTATTCTCTTAAAAACTAGTCCTTTAACATAATGATACTTGTTTATTCAACTGTCGACACATGTATTATTTCATGGACTAACCTGCTTAAATTATTATGTCTGTTGTCTTTGTCTAAACATTTAAATGTGTAATAACTGTACAAAATATATTTAAATGAGTGCAAACTGTTTGTTGTAATTCCGAAATGAAGGTGTTTACTATATAATACACCTATAAGATAAAAAAAAAAACAATACATGACGTAATGATATTATTACAAAATAACTAAAATAATTTCTGCATATTTTGATAATATAGCCAAATTTTTTACACCAACTTTAACCATGCCCATGTTTTACTAATACATCTTTATACCGTACCTACCGATTGCAATGTATTTATGTGTCACTTTGACGTAAAGTATTTAACTGTCAAAAATGACACCACAGCTATGACAAACTGGAAAAAAATGATGCTTATTACAAACCGAAAAACTGCCTTAATCAATATATTAAACTACCTATTGTATGTTGTGATATATATAAATATTTTTTTGGAATATTGTCGCAATATAAATCATAAGCAATTAAATAATAAAGCAATACATGCCAACACATTTTACGCAATATTTTTATGAGATTTTGAAGCAATTTTATTTTGTAAGAATTTAATAAATATGACCAATACCAATGTCTCTAAGTCAATATTTTATATTTTATTAATAAGTTTGAGTTCATATGAAAATGGATGTATAATAAAGATTTTTATTCCCTACACCGTCAGATGTCGCTATTCGCTACAAGCACAAGCTTCTAGATTTTGATATAATTTGTAATGTAATAACTTTTGACTGATATTCAAGCTCAAACTAGATTTTCATTAGACTTATTTATAATAATAATTCTTTATATTGCTATATCTGTATTATATAATGATATTTTAATGTTTGTTACTTGCAATACATCAAGACGAAGACGATTTATACAACTATTATAATAATGGATATTATTTTCGTAATTTTGTTTCAGTTAAATAAAAATGTTTTATTTTCGATCAAAATATTTTATTTCAATTTCCGACCCCTGTAGAAAGGTTAACGGCAACGTTGGTGCAATAGATATTTGGTTATCAGGCGCTCATTGATAATAATAATGTTATGACATAATTTAACACCCATTGGTTGACTTAACTAGCAAATATGATTCTTTTTAGGTTTTTTCATTTCATTTAGGAAAGATATTGCTTTAGAAGTTAAAACTATCTTGAAGTACATAGTAAATTAATAATATCTAGACTTAATGTGTATTAAAAATACCCAGGGTTTATCTTAACAAGACCTCCGACCCAGCTGGCTATGGAAACAGTTATTTCCCTTACAGATGATTCATTTATTACAAGTATAAAGTCGACCTTTTCTTTATAGGCATTTAGATTGTCGTTCACTACTTCAAACTTTATATGTATTATCTATTAGTGGAAACTGTTTCAAATTGTCTTTGTTTTCTTATATTATTAACTGGTATTGTTCTGTCCGTTTCCCAAAGAAATAATATAAAATAAAATTTGTTAAGATGTCGCTTAAAACCGAAACTAAAGCAAAAATTCCTATATTTTAGATAAGCAGCCAAAGAGTAAGAAAGGATGAGATAAGAAAACTAAACATAAACACACCTGCATTTGCTGAAAAAGTAGGCAGAGGTGCACTTATGCACCCACGTTTCCCTACGCTCTATCAGTAACACCTAATTGGGGGCTAGTGTATAGGCTTGTTAAATAATAAATTCACCCAACACCCAACTCTTACGCTTCGCAAGCTGGTGGCCAACCAAATGTGTTAACATCTTGCCTATCGGCTTCTTTTTCAGGCACATATCGCGACTCCGTGCTGCTATTAAAAATTGCCTAATGGTAATTGCTATTAAGAATTGCCCAATGACATATGTGTAGGAAAATGAGTATACCATTCAACTAAAAACAAGTTATGGCTAAGGGCAGTAGCATTACTTCCATAGAAGCTCAAAAGCGCAGGGCCCTTACAAAATTCCAAATGATCATCTTTAAGCTTTAAATCATTTAAGAACAAAGTTCGTCAATTGCTGGTCGAGAAACTGCGGAATAATCACAACTATAATTTTCTTTCTATGTTTTTATATATGTATCTATTTTATATCTATATGTATTTATATATGTATATATGTATGCGTATATGTATGTGTATTATATGTTTATATATCCTGATTCCTGACCCCAGTTTAAACAATTATAAACTTAACACAATAAACGGGTATCGCTTTTAGGCTTCTATAGAAGAACCCTTAAAGGTAAGTATACCAACAAGTATATATTAATTTCATCGGCAAACATTAATTAATAATGATGGCAATATATCTTATTAGTTGCAATGCATGTTTGCCTTGAAGTGCGTCCTAGTACGCATACATGGGCCGACCCACTCGCACGAAAGGAAACCTCTAGATCTTTCGATGAACATTGTATCTACATCATACATTCATCTTACTAGAGTCCAAATATGAATCTTGGTTCTATTCGTAACTAGGGTTTTATGGTTGGTTCTTTACGCATATATTTATTATTTATGTATACGTTCCGAGTGCATGGTAGTTAATTGTTTCACAAAAATGATCTGAAAACCTTGCAGTCATACAGCTTATTTTATGATAATAATTGTAATTTATCATTTAAACGTTACATATTTGAATTTAGATATTTTTATAACAAAGTTTACTGGGTCGAATACCCTTATCCCGCTAATAATAATAATTATCATCACCAGCCCATATACATCTGAGACGAATCAGTGGGATGGTGCACTATACATTAAGAAAATCCTAAGAACTTCTAGGTGTGCAGATTTTCTTGCGGTGTCTCCCTTACTGTTAAATTACGTAATAATTTTTAAATACACGCATACTTAAAAAAGTTCCAAATGACCTCCTGAGTTCCTGAGAAACTCGCAGCAGCCCGGATGTTGACTCGACAGCACGCCTAACCCTCGAAGTCATATCTACTAAAAACAGTGATCAATTTTATCACCATGTGTTTATTTTATTTTATCCGCAACACGGTCTTCATTTGTCTCAAGACTAAACGAATTCCACAACCCAGAGCAATTAGTATCTAGTAAAAAAATCCCTGGAATTTTCGATTCGTCATATTTCTGCAATATATCGACTCTAAAATATTCGACGTCAAACGAAGCACGAAATAAACCGTTTTAAATCCCCTCGAACGATACCAAAGTATGAACACAAAGCAACGGTTCCGAGAATACTTATTCTACCTGAACTCGACATTCAATATGAAGATCCATGCGACATTTTTTATCGGGAATTTGAAGTATGGTTTGAGCGGTAAATTTACCTCTAACTTGGGTTTTCAAGGATACGAACTTTATATTGGTTTGCTACTTTACAAAAATGTACAAAAAATTTTAATGTCCCTTCATTAAAAATGACAAACGATCTCTTATAGAGGATCTCACGGAAAACTTTAAAAAAGGAATTTAAATAAACACTAGTTTCATTGAAGCAGCACAAAAAATTCTAAAAAATAGAATTGAACTTAACGCGTGCAAATAGAGTTACCAGGAATATGTGACGAAAGTATGACTGCAGGGTTAATCAGCGTATAGTTTATAAAAACTATTTTATGGTGCTTCAGCTTCGTAAAAAAGGATTCTTTAACATTACTCTAAACATTGTAAGGATATAACAGAACGCTAGGTACGCAAACAGGCATCTAGGAAAGAAGAAAAAACGAATAACAAACACTATTTACAAAGTGGTAAATCGGATTAAAGGTTCCGTATTAAAATATAATTTTTACTCGCGATAACCTATGGCCTTACTAGCGAGTGGCAATCACATTAATAGCTTTATCTTGAACATGATTTTCACATCGGGTTTTTCTCCGTTGATAAAAATAACGTTATTTTAGTCGTCATGAAAGTCTACGTTTTCATTAAAGCGTCTTTTATGCCCCGGCTCTCAAGAGCTCAGTTCTGTTCTGTTCCTCAGAGCACAAGTCTTAACTTTTTGATTGACGAATATATATTATAATGATCAGTCCTTACTGCTAGGCATGGCTCTCCTCTACCATTGAGAGGGGTTCGGCCTTACTCCGCCACTCTGGCCCAGTGCGGGTATTTTATAAATGTATTATAGGACTGTAGTCAAAAATAGTCCGCATAGTTCTTGAAGCCGATCTAGGGGAAAGTCACGATATTCCTCCTGAATACGCCTTTGCAAGGTAACCTAATAAAAAAACAGTTTATATCAGGGTGGAATTATCAGAGAACATATTATTTGAATCTATGTAGTGAGTGAACATTGAGTCAAGCAGTGCAACAATTTGGGGATTGGTGATACAGATGGGCTCATGTTTAGACGTATCACGATGTTGTATATAGAATATCTTCAAACGATAAAACATCTGCCAATTACACATTGACATTTAAGTATGGTAAAAGATTCAGAGTGACGGGGAATATCATCAAAGAAGTTCATATGTCTAGACATTTAATACGAATTTGAGATGTTACTTCTCATCCAGGTGACATCCGCGTTGGCAGCTCTGTGTTGCGCCCGCGTCCATTCCGATGACCGACATACACACCGCGTGTCTATGTGCCAATTCTATTTAACCTGAACGTGGCGAAAACTAAGCGAGAAACATCATTTCACATATATTAGCACTCTAAATTAAGTACCTTCGACGTTGTCTTTCAGGCATCCTTGGTATGCTTGATTTTTTTTCAATAACACAATTTATCAATGCAAACCACATTTAAAATCGTTCTGTTTTGTATTGTGTAATATTTATCATTTAAAAATAAAATTATAAAAAAAATAAAACCACAATATGACACACAGAAGTTCTATAATTATTTCTATTTATGCAACAATTAACAGCTCGAATGTACAGTTTAATCGACGTTACTGCGTACAAACTACAAATCAAAAGTGCATTCCTCCACCACATTTGCAAAGGCAAAGGAAATAAAACAATCAGTCCAGCATCCAACGCGCGCTGGATTTGGTATTCCAGTGTGCAAGGATTAAGGTCAACAGAAATGTAGCACGTGCTAACAATAGATCCGTTTGAGAGTGGCGTAAGCGCGTGGCGCGATAAAAATGACGTTTCACGGAGTGGCGTCGGCGCCCGATCCTACCAATGCGCTGACGAATCGAGTGTACGCACGATTGAACGATACATCGCCAGTGCCACACGCAAACCGGTCAAATGCCGGCCGGTCGTCTCGAAGTTTTGTAAAAATATCGTAATATTCGCCAAACTAACCGTTGTGTTTGTTCTCTTAGTGGCCAAAAACTGTTTTGAAAAAAGTGCACGTGATTTGAGGTTATAAGAACTGAGTGGCAGCATGGTGTTTTTGTGATATGGGCCATGGCAAACCATACGAACTGGTAAGTGATATTCAATTTGTAAAATCATTGCGACAGTTACCGTTGTGTTCAATTAGAGCGGCTATAATTAAATGATCGGTTTAATTTTAATTTAAGAATGAGTTAAAGGCAAACACTTTTTTCGATGTGCAAGAAATCTACTCATCGCAACTTAATTAAACAACACATTCCGAGGCGTTGTTTTGAACACTTGTTGAACGGTTGTTGTATGTCTTCTTTACGATCGATTGTGCGGGAAAGAAATCTCTATTATTGAACGAATGTTACTATTATATTTCCGCATCAGTTTTAGAATTCTTCAAATTTGTTATAGGTATATTTATTTACTTGAAGTTAGCATGCAATTCGGTTAATTGCGGGTTATTGACCGTCATTTGTCACAAACATTTTTGTCTACACGCATAAATAAAAAACCCTCATTAAATTATCCAATCCTTTATCATATGTAGGTACCTATATAATTTTAGTGTTTTTTTTTAATGACACCATAACGTTTTGTTGTTTTCTGTCATGCATGGTGGCACGGATAAATGTGTACCTAGTTAATGTTTGTTATTTCATAGACCATAAGCCCTTTTTGCAACGCGTGGGGTTCCGATCATTCGAGAAACATTGCTGTACTTACGACAGAACGCGATTCAACGTTGAAAAGCTCTGGAATTTACGATTCTAAGAGGCAATTTTCTTCAAAACGACGACCTATGTCCACAATATAAATTGTTTATTATCTTTTAGGTCCACCCGAAGATTTAATTTCAGATGCCTATAAACTGAGAGGCTAGAAATGTTCGAAAAATTGTTATAAATTATAAGAATATTAAGACTTACATTTTTTTTCGATTTCCTCTAAGCATATTTTTTTCGCGTTATAAGTATTAATTAATTGATAGAAGCATGTTATTCAAAGTGTTCCCTAACTTGAGTTTTTTTTTATTCTTTCTAGAAATAAAGACCTTTGTAATGAATAATAAAAAAAACCTTGTCTCAAAACCTTGGAAATTCATGTATGCTGAGAAAACGCCATGTTTTTATTTCCCAACAAAGGAATTAGATATTCAACATTTGCGTGCATTTGATTATTTCTAAAGAGGAGAATGGGATATCTTGCTTTTTATACAAAGCAATACAGAATCAGTTTTGAGCCGATAATGTATTTAAATTATTAATAATGTATTATGTATTAAATTACAGTTAGTACTATTACAAATAAAGAAAATTGTCATCCAAAAAAAGAATAATTTATTAAAATTTACGTCTGTACACTCAAAAGATTTCACAAAGATGTATTTTACGTCCCGTTAAAAGGAGCTTCTAATTTCAACAACAATCCTAGACTAACCATGATCCACGAGAGACCATAAAAATACATTTAGAACGTCTGGAAACCAGGATCATCGTAGATGGATGTCATATATTTTTGAAAGCATTTGTATTAAAATCTACACGATATTGATTTCGTGTAATAGAAGATTCGCCTCTTACTAGACACATTTCGAGACTTAATTTTAGTTACAATTTCCTAAAGCAAATATGTACGACCTGGCTAACAAACAGATTAACATCAAAAGAAAGACTATAATATCGTAATTTGTAGAATCTACGTGATACACGAGGCCATTCAAAACATGTAATGGATAAATCACGTTTCTAGTACTTAATCAATTTATAATATTGTAATCGCGCGTAAAACGTGCTTACTGCTCCGGAAGGCATATTTTATCAATTAAAATCTTTATCAGCCCATAATCAACCTCTTACTGGGCTTTGTACAACTTAAATGTTATAGAAAAGATTTGGTATGTGCTATCAAATAGTTCGACATGCACAATTCCAAATTACTTCAATCAATTTGCATTCATGCGTGATAATTTGTTATGAATGACTTAAGTAAAAGTTGTGTAGCTCTAAACTCAAACCAATATTAATTCTTTTCATAATTATGTATTTTTATTAATAATATAAAGCAAGCCACGGCAAACCACCATAGCTAATAATACGTACAATGCTGTTAAATAGCGAGAGTTTCCTATCTTTTGTCAATCGCACTTATGTTTTTGGTTTGTTAAAAAGTAGCTTGAAGAGGCATAATGCTTATTCCTATTGTCAACATGATTAAATCACGTGATCAAAAATATTGCCTGACTATCGGACCCAACCTGTTAGATCTTGTTTTGGCAACAGTTGCAAAAAACAACTTGGATTTTTGCTTACAAGTCGACAAAGTTCGTCCTATTCAATGTATCCTTACGATCAGTATAACTTCGCCGTACAAGTGTAAACAGATTTTATTTCAACCATTAGCACAGGTCGATAACTTCTGCGCATAACCTTGAGTTCTATGCGCTAGATTAACTCGGCCGCATAGCAAATTCGCTGCGAATAACATCGCAAACTTTGTTGTACAATGTGGTTGGATTTTTAAACTGCAACTAGCAAGAAACAGCAGCATGCTTAATCAAGATGATGTCCAAACAGATCATAAAATGGCCAGAAACTCCCATCTTTCGTCAGTCTCAATACCCTTGTCGCGGCCTATACTTGAAATGTTCCTACACGCATCGCTTAAGGGACTCAGGATGAGACGTAGGAATAAAAGGAGGCTTTGCAAACTATTCTAAAATGTTATCATCATCATCCAACACTTCTGGTCCAACTGCTGGGCATGGACCTCATCTACAATGAAAAGGGTTTAGTCTTTAGTCCATCACGTTGGACTAGCGCGGTTTGGCAATTTTAAGTTTAAATATTGGTAATACAGGAAGGATAAAACCCATCCAAAAGAAGGGTTTCTCCTTTGTGCATCATTTTATGTACATTAGACTTTGTATAGATAAATCCATACACCACGACCGCATAATTCAATCGACCATACTTCATTAAAAATAAATCGTAAAAAGAATAGGTTAAACCATAACATAATCATAAAAATTGATTAAAAATTGAAGGAATAGTGAATACAATAGTGGGAACGAGGACTACTGTTAACTCTTAAGACAATAGCCGATAAAATCTTTTTTTACCAAATCTTATTCCAAGCAGGTTCAATTACAATATAAAAGAAATTTTCATGACATCGAACCCACATTACTTTAATCAAAACCAGTATTGAGCATAAGCTAGAAGCCTTGTCTGTCACGCAGTACTCCTCTATCCCTGAGGTTGCAATAAAGATATATCTGTCTTAGAATATGCCGATAAATTTATCCTTACTCCGATCTGTTAACCGTAGTTTATGCACTTCGTAATGTTGTTTTGGGACGGCATCCAAACAACCATTGTAGGAAAGTTTCGATTATCAATTTGTCTATTTCGTTTGAAGTTTTAAATCATTTTTAACTTACCTAATCACCGTCATGTTTGATGGTCATATAAATTTTGTTTGATCCAGGAACTATATACCACTGAACTCAAATGTACATATAACTGAGGATTGAAGATATATTGGCGATTTTCGATTATTTGGCACAATTTTTTTTTTTAAAAAGAAGGAAATAACATGACGTTTAGTCAGTTATTTCATACCGGTATTCTGAGAGACTATTGTTCTACTTCGATCGATGCCGATTCATAAATTCTGAACTTCACATGCCTTTGCTTTATCATGTTTAAATATGAATGCATTTAGGACAGCGACGATTGAAATTCATATCAGTTGATTAAATTCAATACATTATAGCGCCACAATAAATAGGTTTCCCAACAATATCTCAAACTAGATCTTGAATTTGTTGCATTCCGAATTACACAAGAGCTAAATCTGAGTCAATCTTGATCAGTTGAATTGTTTAAACAAAGATAATTATTTAGTGCACAGTCTACATTTTTAATGATCTTCAATCATGCAGTATTAAGTATTTCATATTAATCTTTTGCTTGACCTACTTTTTGTATTTCCTGAGTTCTTTATTAAGCTTGAACGGTAAAGTCATTGCCCTGGAATCTAATGATAATTGCAGCGTGGTTCAAATAGTGTCGAAAGATATTTTTTTCGAAGCCGAATCTATATACTCAGACTGGACTTCAATGTAGAAATTCTGAAGCGAACTTCTGCGAGTTTTATAGACGTTCTAAGTAACTGCTTATTAGTGATTATGAAATGGTCTGCTGATAAAGGAATGTCATAAAAGAAAAACAATAAATAACAAAAGCTAATCGTTTATTTATTAAACGGTAATAAAACCAAGGCAGACATAATAACAAGATTTGCTCTGCTTTTTATAATTAATGTTAAGATTATGAAAAATTGTTATGTTGTTGTCATTCATGTTTGCTTGAATAATTATTTCGAGATTTTTCATTAACACTGTAAATACAAATTATATCTATGTTTTAATCCAAAAGAACACACAAAACTCAAAAGACCTAAGCAATTTCGTCGAGTTTCGGAAAGTGTAATGCCTAGTTTGTAATTGTTAATTGAGTGATCAGGATATTTTCCTATATATCAAATTGCTTTTGTTGATTAAAGACTTAAAGTTTAAAGAATATTCGAAATGTTCTATGGAACTATCGCATCTGGTACATACAATCAAATAGCAACAGTCGAAATACTGATAATACCAAAACAGAACTTTATATTTGACATACTGGCGTCAAAGATGCTAATGCGCCTAATTAATATTGTGTTGCTCACCTCGACCGGTAACCTCCTTATAGTTTAATATTGTCCCATCGGAAATTAGCACGTATAAACATATAAAACTGCTGAGTTTACGATCAAATTAACTGCTTTCTTCAGTTATTCTTCAGACTTTTTAATAGTACTCGTTCCTTTAAAGGAAATAAAATTTATTACAGCAATACATCTTCGGATTTCATTTATGTCTAAAGAATACTTAATTTCTCAATAATATGGTATTGATAATTTTAATATCTTGGATTCACTTTAGTCTTCAATGACAGTCATAACTTGTGTTCTATCAAGCTTTATATTCCTGGAATCTTCAGTAACAGTACCTTTCTATCCAGTTGTTATTTCTAGAAAATAGTTAGCATAATTCTTTCTTTCTTTTCCATGTTTCGGTGATCAGTCTTATTGATTATATCAAATTGATTTTCTAAAACACAGTAACAGGACTTAGTCGCCCTTTGATATGTATGCCTAACAGTCTTCTCTATTTGTTATTTTATCCATTGTTTGAACTTGGTATATAGGATGAATATCTAATCCTAACCCCGTATTCAAACAGTAGTGCCACTAGCACCAATTCCAAAGCGTGCCTAAAGTGTTGCATTGAGTATTATTTATAGATTCACTTTCTTATGTAGTGTGGTAACCGTTAGATCCTTTTGAAAAAGTACTTCTACATTGAAATGCTATTTTACCCTTTATTTGCATAGATCTTTTTAATGTGTAGAGGTATCTAGCACTTTATTTGCAGGCTGGGATGAGGGTTAATTGACGCTTGATAAAAAGAGAATCTTTCTCGACTTGGATTTTGCTTTTCCTAACGTCACTGTATATTGGAAAAAAAAGCAAAGTAAAACATTGATTTAAGCATATCTTAGCAACGTTTAACAGTAAAGTCCGTGATGTATAAAATCGCTATATGTTAGTAAATTTATAACTTTAATAGACCATAGAAGGTATGTTTTGTAGCGAAATTCATGAATTTATAATTTACGTTTATTCGTGTATAGTCTTATACTAAGGTCCACCTTCTTAACCTAACAAGAGATATGGAACCAAAAATAAGATGTTTATAAGCAGATATCTCCTTTTTAATACCCTCGTAATGAAAGAAACTTAACACAGTGCGATGACCCGAAAAAATCTCAATGCGGCCTTTAGTAAATTATCTTTATGAACAATTAGCGATAACACCAGACTTCGCCCGTCGCAGATTACGCATGAATCAGACTATTGAATAAACCATTTATTGTACTGGAAATCAATGACTATTAATTTATAGTCGTTTGTAAACGGTTTTCTTATCATTTAATTCTACTGGACATTGGCCTTTTGTTACGAGTTTCTGGACCTTAGACCCTATTTCCGCTACTGACTCAAGTGTGGCCGCGACATCGGGCAATGGCTATGAAGCTCATCTTGGCCGGTGATGGAATAATCATCATCATCATCAATTGACATCAATAATTTAGACAGCCCCGTGGCGCAGTTGGCTAGACATCAGCTTGCGAAACGAGCGGCCGCGGGTTCGATCCCCGCACCGAGACAAATGTTTGTGTGATCCACAAATATTTGTTTCGGGTCTGGGTGTTTGTGAGACCGAAAAGTCTCTCGTAGTTTCTGATACCTACGACACAAGACTCGTATCTTAATGTGGGGTCAGGACTATATGAGTGACTGTTGGGTGTATTTATTTATTTATTTATCAGCCTAAGAACTTCCACTGTTCTAATATGCAATCCGAATAGCAACTACTATTCATAAGATGTCGAACCGGCATTAATGGAGTGGTATTGGCATATTGGGATTTGCCCATATGAATCGAACAATGAAACAAAATGTTGTCTACACTCCTAATTAGAGATGTTCCGGATATGATATTTCGGATCCGGTTACGGATACGGATATGGGAATAAAATTATAACGGTTTCGGATTCGGTTACGGATATGAAATTATTTCGGATTATCCGTTAGTTTCGGATAGTTTCGGTTACGGATATTAGATTGAAGTAAATTATAAACACAAATAGTATGTAATAATTTGATTTTATTTATAGGTTTTATCTATACACTGTGTTTTGTTTTGAGATGAAGTTTCAATGAAGTAGTGCCACCTCCTCCTTTCCGAGAAAAGTTTCTATCGCATTGTTTACATTTTGCGTATTCTGCATTTATTTGATTAAAAAATGTCCAAATGAAACTTGACTTTGGTCGCATAATATCACAAGACTTAAGAATAATTTTAAGCTAAGTATAAACTTTAAAATAAAACACTAACTAGATATGTTGTTATCATCATCACTCCCCTGCCCTGGTCCCAATTTATTCCTTGGGGTCGGCGCAGTATGTTTTCTCCTTCCACACATCCCTGTCAGCCGTCATGTCTTCATTCACCCCTTTCTTTTTCATATCTTCAGTCACGCAATCCATCCATCTCTTTTTTGGCCTTCCTCGGCCCGCCCATCCATCCACTTTCATAACCATCACCTTTTTTCCTACATATGATTCATCCCTTCTCTTAATGTGCCCATACCACGACAGACGTTTTCCTTTCATCTTTTCTATCACAGGAGCTACTTTCAGACTTCCCCTAACGTATTCATTCCTCACTCTGTCACACCGTGTTATACCACACATCCATCGCAACATTCGCATTTCTGCTGCATGCAGTCGTCTTTCATCCGTCTTTTTCGTTGCCCAACACTCTGATCCATACAGTACGACAGGTCTTATAATGGACTTGTATATTCTGCCCTTCAATTTGAGGGGCATTCTGGGGTCACATATTGTGGATGAGACCTGTCGTCATTTCATCCACCCTGAGTTGATTCTCTGCCTTACGTCCCGGTCTATGTCTCCGTCGCTTTGCAAAAGTGACCTGAGGTAGCGGAATTCGGAACAGACTGGTACCGGTATTCCACCTAGTGTGACGGACATAGAACTTGAAAGATCGCCGTAGTCGCAAAACAGTATGTTTTGGTTTTGCTGACTTTAAGGCGAACATTTTCAAGTCTATGCCGCCACACCTCCAGTCTGTTCTGCACCTCGTGGCCACTTTCTGACACCAGCACGATGTCGTCAGCAAATAGCATGCACCAGGGTGCCTCTTCCTGTATACCTGCCGTAACGGCATCCATAATCAACAGGAAGAGGTAAGGGCTAAGAGCCGACTCTAGAAACTGGCCGTAAAACCGACCGCAGTTCGGACTTGATTACCGATTGAGTACCGCAGATGCAGTACATGGCCCGAATCAACTGCAGGTATTTCTCAGGCACACATTTCTTCTTAAGGGCCCACCATACAACTTCACGCGGAACCCGATCGTAAGCCTTTTCGAGGTCAATGAATGCCATATGCAAGTTTTTGTGTGCTCTTCTGTATTTTTCGCACAGTTGGCGAATTGCAAAAATGGCATCCATTGTCCTACGGCCAGGCATAAAACCGAACTGGTTCCGTGAGACCTCACACTTCTCTCTCAGTCGTCGCTCAATTATTCTCTCCCATACTTTTATAGTGTGTAACATTAACTTTATCCCCCGATAATTGTTGCAATCTTGCACGTCCCCCTTATTTTTAAAAATGGGCACCAAATAGCTATTGCACCACTCATCGGGTATCGTGCCGTCCTGCAACAACTTATTGAAGAACAAAGTCAGCCACTTCCACCCAACTACTTGTAAGACCTTCCATACCTCTACTGGTATTCCATCTGGCCCAACCGCCTTTCCATTCTTCATTCCATTCAGAGCATTCTTAACTTCATCCATCTTAATTTCTCTCACTAATCCCATGTTTACCGGTATGTGTTGTTAATGACAAGAAATAACAAACAAACTGCAAGATTCACGTGGCGCGCGAGCGGTGAAACAAAAACCTGTCGAAACGTGTCGTTTTATTTAGACACCGCCCCTATCCGGAACTATCCGAAATTTTAAATCGGATACGGATACTGTTACGGATATTTTTTTATTTCGGATATCCGATTGTTTCGGTTACGGTTACGGAGCTCCATAGCATCCCTGCTCCTAATGAGTGTATGTTGGTGTTCCAGTATAAAGTCTTTGTTTAATCGACTTCACAAACTCTATCTCGACAATGCGAGGATCGCCGAATGATGGCGGTAATATATTTCATAAAGAAATAACATGACCGTTTTATTGATATATCGGCTCTTTCTCCGTGAAAATCTCTGTTAGCAACCTAAGTCACAGTATAAAGAATAGACATGTTAATATTTTTCAGTCTTCTCTTGATATTTATAGTGACATATCAACTATTTCTGTTGTCATGTCTTTATTATTCTTTAATTATTCCAAGGCAGTGATGGCCTCGAGGTTTGGTCGCGCGGTCGAGAATCTCAGCGGTCGCGGGTTCGAACCCCAGGCACACACCTCTGACTTTTCGAAGTTATGTGTGTATTCACATTGAATTATCACTTGCTTTAACGGTGAAGGAAAACATCGTGATGAAACCTGCACACCTAAGAGTTCTTAGGAATTTCTTAGATGTGTAGTCCGCCAACCCGCACTAGGCCAGCGTGGTGGACTATGGCCTAAACCCTCTCAATGGTAGAGGAGACCCGTGCTCAGCAGTGGGCGTATATGGGTTGATGAAGAATTATTCCAATACCTTGTACATTGACTACCAAAGCGTTACAGCTAACAACATAATCTAGATAGGTATCGTTCCATTTCACCTATCGCTAATTAGTTTTGGTTAATAACAGTAGTTATGACTAGTGTGTGACCGCATGACATTACCCCAGTAGCCCACTTCGATATGAAATATTAAGTCTATTTACATTGGACTTTGTATCTCAGTCTGGCTTACTTACGTATCTTTCAAGATTATTTCGGAAAATTGGAACTAAAGTATTTTTACATATGATATTACGCACAGTCATCCCAAACAGAATTACCTATTTCAGTGATTTTCGAAAGACATCTTCCATAGCGTAGATATTTTAAAAAATATTTTTGTAAACATAAACATAACTAACTAAACTAACTAAAGGTAAACATAAACTCAACAAATACATTCTTAAATTAAACTTTTTATTTTCACAAGACTAAATTGCAATGACCCTCTCACTTATTGAAGACTGAAATGGTTTTCTAAAATGCAACATCAACAAAATCTGAATGAGTAATAACTAGATTATATGATTACAATACATTCCACTCAAAATTATCTATTCAACACGTGCTTCTTATCTGCAATGTGCTATATCTGCCGTTCTATTGTTATCTTTGGTAAATAGATAAGCCATAGAAAGCTTTTATTCGAAATTTTTAAACGTACAAAGTACATTACTGAGTCCATCATAGGGAGGTTCCACCTAACAGAAAACCGAGTTGTCAATAAGGTTTTGCTTTTGCTATTTATTCGTTCAGTAGTATCCCGTGGATTTTAGAAGCTTTTAGAGTTGCCTATGAATATATTTACAATGAATAATGATGGAACCAGCACTCTTAAAAGTTCTTAGGTGTGTAGTCCGTTAACCCTGATTAGGTAAGCTTGGTGAACTAAGATCTAAACCTTTTCATTTGTAGAAGAGGCTCGCACTCAGCATTAGAACGTATATGGGCTTGTGATAATGAAGACTTCCATTAGTACCTTGGTACTTTGATCACAAACGGATAATCCCACGTTACCAAGACACTACTTGACCACGTATGCATCACCTGATATCACATCTGCGAGTAAATAAGTTTATTTTTACATTGATGCGTCGCCTCGAATACCAATCACCCCTTTGCATATTCTAAAAGGGTCGTAACTTGTACTGGTTCGATCGCCTTCATGACTCAGGCGTGAGTCATTTGGGACTTGCCAGTATGCTGCTATTAGGAAAGAAGACTAATTTACTCGTCTCCGATGTCTGAAGAAATGATAACAAACAACAGTATAAGCCATCACATTAAATGAAGGTTCTTAGGAATTTCCAATCCACGCTAAGTCAGCGTGTTGTATGAAGGCTTAATGTTTAAGTTGTAAGGGCAATCCACGTCTAGCAGTGGGACGTATATGAACCAGTGGCGTGCCTAGGGTGTCAAACTAAGGCAAGCCCAAATGTTTATTTAGTAGCAGCATATTTTTTTTGGTACGTAGGACTAATAAATACCTACCGGTTAGTACTCACATTCACGTTTATAGCGTTATTTTATAAATAAACAATCGTTAAGTTCGTTATTCGGAACTATGTAAGGCAAGTCGGGCTTTCGGGCTTCTATGGAAGTACCGCCACTGATATGAACTGATTGATTTAACACATGTGACAACTTTTTGTCACGTTTAAGTAGAGGCCCGTCCCCAACAGTAAGACGTACATGAGTAGACGTAAACACTCGTATATAGATGTACAATAATGAAACTTTAGAATGGTAATTTACCACTTAAGAAAAACTGGGGCGTAGAAACTCTCCGAATAAAATACGGAACAACATATCTATCATAATTGACACTATTAACGAAGTTGTCTTGCAGAATTAAATCCTAAACCTGATAAAATTAGATAATTTATAATACCCTTTGGACTTCGTCCTCGCATATAAATGACCAAGCGAAAAATCCGCACTGATGGAAAAATGGAGCTACGAAAATTTACATCGCAGAATGTGTATTTTTTAATACCCACGATTATTTAGCTATAGATTTTCAGAATAATATTGACTTTTGTTTTTATTTCAAACTTATATCTCACCACAGTTAAACCTACACGACCACAGAGCAAGCCGTTTAGCATTTAGCAGAAGTTTAGCATTTATCACCCATGAAATATTTTAACGCACGAGCGTAACCTCTGCCTAGACATTGATCTTCTATGTCAAATATTCCACAAAATATTTCGTCAACTAACACTACATCGGTGAATCAATTGTGAGTGAACGTGGAATACAAATTAATCAAATGGACGGATCACGAGCGCCGCGTGTGCTGATAACTATGAATCGGTCAAGGGTAAATTTCAACACACGAGATTTTTTTATGAAATTCAGCTACTTTTGATATTTGTTCTGTTAGCTTCGTTGATTTATTTTGTGCTTCAGAATTGGCTTTATACGTAATGGGTTTTATCAAAAGAGGTGTCATCATCGTCAGCCCATATACGTCCCACCGCTGAGTACAAGCCTTCTTTACTGTTGAGAGCTTAGGCCTCAGTCCACCACGCTGGCCTAGTGTGGGTTCATGGACTATGAACTTTTTGACTGCTTTTTAAATAACTGAGTATGAAATACTTTATGCACTTCGCTAGTATAACTAACAATTATAGCACACTTTACATAAATATCAATAATTCCATCAATCAATACTCGTCCCCAATTTTGTCCCAATTGAACGAGATTAGGTCTTCGCCCTGGTGAAAATAAACAGGAGAACTAATTTTTGTAGACGAAAATCGAAATTCGTTCAAGAACTTACGATTTAAGCCCATTAGCTGTCCGATTGAAATATCATTGACTTTCGACTGATATTGATAAAACGGTTATATTAAGACTGAATGAAGCAATGAAGAGGATAATGCGTTGCGATGTTAGCCAGACTTGAATCGTTTTGTTGATGCATCTAACCAATAAACAGATTTACTCAAGTGTTAAGTTCGATAAGTTTTCAAATGAATTTTAAATATACAATTACGACTCTAGTTCTAAAGAGGTAGGCTGATCAACAACGCAAATTTTCTTTTGTATCTTACGAAAATCGGGGGAATAATAGTAAACATTTAATTATCTTCATTTTAATAGACATTACAAGTACTTTTGAATCAAGAATTTCAAACTATTTTTAACTGAACAATTGGAAATCCAAGCCAATTAAACACCTAACAACAGTCTGCCTAATATGGAATCGAACTTGGGACCTTGCGATAGAAGTTCATACCGCAGTACTAGCTTCAATCTGAGTAGAAGCAATGAATGGCAATTGAAAATCTGATTTTTTTTATCTGCTCCTATAGTGTTTGGTCAGCGAATATTTATATTATGATTAGGCACGCACTTGAAAAAATGTTTCTGATAATTCCGAGAAACAGTGATCAGTGAGTGAACAGAATGACGTTTATTGCAATATATTTTTATCTTTATCCATATACGTACATAATTAAAACATTGGGATATTAACTACTAACAATATTGGGTATTGGTTTGTTATTGTGAACTTGGAGGGCGCTTGTTGTCTACAAAACAGTATGAATACTCTTGCAGAATTTAAAACTAAGTTAATGAATTTGGAACTTTTAAATAATATTGAAAAAACTATTTTTTAAAAGCTTGAGAATATAATAAGTAAATTAAGCAATAAACGAATTCCTAACACAGATCCTTATCCTTCTCTGTTTAAGGTGATTTTAGTTCCAAGTCACACAGAAACACCATGAATATTTACACATACATGTAAAGATAAAGATTATTGAGTGTTTTTGTCATTTTTTCACGCTCGAACGCTTTGATGAATTTTCATGAAACTTAGTATGTGGCACGTAACTTAATTATTTGTGCAGGACTTGGTTTTGTATCATGATAACCTTTTATTCCTTTTTTTACCATTTTTATCCCTAAAACCACTACAAAAAAATCTATTCAGACATGTTCAAAATACCAATAAATAATTGTATCACTCATACAAATTGTCTCATGGAGTCGTTGAAACGTAATTAGTATATAAATATTTAACACGTCGAAACGTTCTGTTTTACGATGTCATATTTACGCCTTAGAAGCCATTGACCTAATCATAACGTCATTAAAATCTATGACACGTAAACACAAGGCTACCATGGGATCTTTCCAGAATTTATCAATGGCATCTGTTGTCGCTTCGTTCATGCTCTTACCGTGTCGACTGTAGTCTAATGTAGATATTGATAGTTTGGTTTATAACAACTGTTGAATTGAATATTTCCATTCATTATTTTATTTAGCCTTGATTCACATACGTAGTTATAAACTTATTGAAGTCTTATTGTGGAAACTACTAGAGACCAACAAGAAAATCCCGATAAAAAATAATTTTGACGTTTTTCCCACATCGACATAAATTTTATACCTCTGATTGTTAGGAAAACTTATTTATTTTTTGTCGGGATTTTCTTGAACCTGCCCTAGTTCCCGATCACGGTCTGAAAACACACTGTATGTATGTAAAATATAACATCTGAAAATTAAGATACAGTACAAGCAACCATCAAGTATTTTTAAAATAGAACATCAAAATTAAGAATTTTAATCACATTGTTAAGATTTGCGTGCGCAGTGTCATCGGATATTGGAGGCAGCCTTGGGGCAACAATATTACTGAGGAAGCACGCCTCAGTGACTCGCACCCAGCTCGGAACCAATAGGAAATATGTTACTGAAGGTTTCATTGTATTTACGACCTTTTTGATTTGACCTCCTGGTTTTGGAAGAAAAATTAAAATTCTACCAATTTTTTATATTATTAGTTTGGATTGCCAAAAATTCTGCATTATATAGCTACATTGATACTTGTAGGTATCGATATTAATGTATCTAATAATTATTATTTACAATCACATCATTATTTACAAGCACATAACATCAAAAATTTACTCAAATCTAGTGAAGCTCAATCAATATTAAAAAACAAAATTACAAGAAAAAATCTTAAATTATGGGATTAAAACAAATATACCCAGTGAATCTATACATTATAACTTGATCTAAATTTCATAAAAGACGAAACTTAAGATCCAAAACTGTTATTCAATAAGATCGAAACTTCAACTATGATCAAGCTACATTTTTAAAACGTTGGCATCATCGCAGTCACGAAGCACACACGAACGGGACAGGGGTTGAATCACAATGAGTTACAACGGGGGAGAATATCCATTCATTGCAGAATTCACTGCATTTTATTTGCCTTGAGGGCAGGGATTGAAATGTAACCAACTGCAAAAGTACTGCTTTCGATGACACTCCGATATTAGTTGGGTTCTCGCCTGAGATTGATCAGAGTTTAAAGATAGTTCACTTATAGTATGTTGAAATTAAATAATATTAATTGCATCTATAAACAGTTTTTTGAGGTTTTTGTCCAGTAATAGAAATCTTTTGGATGATGATGATGAATCTATAAAATGGCACATAACACCACTTATATTATCATTTCAAAATTTAGTTTACAACCCGTTCGCAAGGCAATCATCACTAGAAAAAAACGGGCAAGAAACTCTTGTCAGTCTTTTCAAATCCAGAGATAGTTTACAACATTGATACCAAGCCAGTACCCTATAGATTTTAACAACCATTTCTTCCATAGACCTGTATAGCTCTAAATGCTTTATCAGCCGAAAGATATCCAATGCTGGACATGGACCTCTCCCGAACTTCCAGAGCGCTATATTAGAAGCCTATAGCAGCTTCTTGCATAAATTTTATTTATTTATATATAACCACGTCATTCGTGATACTCATGACTAAGTTAACCGAATGCATCGCAGGCAGAGGCCCTAAATGGCGCTTGACTCACGTTCCCGCGGAAGATTAAAAGGTTAATGAATCGAGCTAATCACACATAACGGACAATTGGCGGGCTGATTCTGTCCAATTGCGACCATCTACTAGGATTACTGATGTAATGAGCTAATCAGTGATGTAATATAGTTTTTAGTCTACTTTCGAATACGTTGCTGCGAAACATATATTCTGTTCAATATATCTGGCAATGAAAAGTAATATGTAAATTTGCCCTCATTGGGTATTATGAGCACGGAATCTAGAAATGTGGCCAAAACAGCGATCATAGTAATAAATCTATTGTAGTTCCTATTTTGGGGAATCAATAAACGCATCTTTACCAAACTATTCAAAATAACATCTAACTCAACGGCGGTCTAGTTTATATTTTTTTATTGTGTGATTAAGGTATTTCATATGTAAAATTTTATTTGTTAATTAATGAAGCGATTATTAATGTGAATATTGTAAGGTAAGCTTGCCTTTTGGGTTTTAATAGAAGTACCGTCGCTAATCTAACTATACATAGCTATTCAAGAGCAAACAAAACTGATAGTAAAGGGGAAAAGTTATGCTTTTGCTATAAAAAAAATACTAAACTATAAATAGTAACATTGACACATCTGTTCACAATATCAAGGACCGTGGGACTACTACTGTCGGTTACAATGAATTCATTATACTTCCTCAAGGCAATGTCATATGCATGATAATTATATACCGTGAACACGTGTTTTATAATTAAATTAATAAAACTTCTTCATAGTCATTTATAGGTTGAAAGTCAACGTGTAATTATCAATGCTATTGAATCTATTTCCATTAATATCCGTCCATATACGTCTCCGTAGACGTCCGTCCACTAGGCCAGCGAGGTAGACTAAGGCTTAAACCCTCTAAATTGTAGAGGAGTTCCATGCTGTAGGACATAATTAGGCTGATTGTGATATACGTCTCATTCCTTAGCTCAGGCTTCTATTACTGAAATTTTTGGTCTTAGTCTAGCACTTAGTGCAAGATGCATTTACGCAAAGAAAACTTAGAAGATTCCTCACTACATATCCTACAAGGTGATAAGTAGGATAATACACAACTTTGAATAGCCAGAGATTTTTTAAACGCCAATCAAGAATATACCAATTATATATTCCTAAACAGAGCCAGCCAGCTGTTTAAAAGTAGCAAGTTAATTGTCTTTGTAGATCCGACTGCAAGACTCCGTACTGCTACTGAGAATTACCTAAAGGAAAATATTACACTGCCCAACCCAGGACCTCTCAATAGCACGCTACAAAAATTACCAATACTACCAAGCTTCTAGTCATTCTCAGTCGATTTCCACTCATGCATGGATTTAACATAACACGTTTAATATAGATATCTCGAAATATTCAGATAAGATATGAGAGATAGCATTTCTGAAATATCTGATTGAATGTCTCGGTCTACAAATATTCGCTGATAAAATTCCAGCATTAATCCAAGAATTAAGGTCATCAATAGAAATAGATACGTATACTCACGTTTATATCCCTAGATATGTAGGTAGGGATATTTCCATCAACAGCCTTTGTCACGTCCACTGCTGGACATAGGCCTCTCTCGATCTTCGGCCCTCCTCTTCCAACCGCTCCCAGCCACCTTGCCAGAAGACATCCGATACTACCACTACCTGAACACCTTTTCCTCGACGGAAACCAGTTCAGCTACAGATATGATAATCAGTACATTACCAGCATAATTATGTTCACAAAAGAGTAATGTCCGTAAAAGTTTTTTCCGACACTGTTTAGATCCCGTTCTAAACCATCAGATATGATATTCTCACTTTTCAATGCTTAAGTAATGGATTAGAACCTATTCAGTGAAGGTAATTCATACAAAGACTACATCCATACATGGTTTATACGGTAACCTCAGTAGTCAGTGGAGGCAATCGTCTTGGGGCCTCGTGACATTGAATTTAAATTTATAATATGCGCTTACACCTTTTATGGGCATGTACCACAACGGAACTTCACCGAACAATGTGGAACAAAAATCGACGGGTATAGATGTATTTTGATTGCCGGCAGTAGTAAAATGATAACAAATATGGTATCATATATAAACGATTTTTTTGTTAATTTATTTTATTTGTTAAATCGTGTCGACTCCCTCGTGGAGTCTTAAGTATTTCCAAGAAAAAATTCTCAGTTCGTGCATAGGCTGCCCTCTTTTACGTGATACATGCCAGGCGAAAAGTGGATGCAGAAATGCACCCTTGCCTAGCTTCTCGGGGAAAAAGACGAGAACGTGTATGTGCATATACATTATACATAATCTTGTATTCGGACCGTGATCGGAAACTATGGCAGGTAAAAACAACAATAATCCTGTATAAAAACAATAACGATACTTTACTTGCCATAGCGCAACTTCTAAGAAATAGAACTAGAGTTTAAAAGGAAATAACAAGCTCTCGCTATTCTTATCCTTAGATTAATAAGTCCACGAATTGCTCATTAGATATCAAGCTGCGAAAAGTCAAGCAGATTCGATTCCCATGCGATAAACATGTGTGTCATTAATATCTGTCAATCTTGGGTGTTCGTGACCACAAAAAGTCTCACAGACATTTTCTATTCGTGACTGTGGGAAATAATAAAATCTTAATCAATAACAATCGATTAGTAATTAACAATTTTACTGCTTGTGTGCACATAAAACGGAAATCAACGCTAGAAATCGTAGTAACTGCAATTATTTCACATGTTTAACGTTTCCTAATATTTCATTAATTAATAACTACATTAATTTTCAATTTTCGGAAGTTCAAAATACGTAGCGAATTCCTGTCTTATTTTGAATACAATGTAGAGCAAGTAAATTAATATCAAAAACCTCTTTCTTTGCCAAGCTAATGACGTAAAAACTTAAGTGATAGTACCAATATTATTACATGTAATGCGACCCACAATCTAAACAATAAATAGAGTCCCAATTATTAAATCCATGCTGTTAACATTTAACAAGTTCATTTTATTATTTAATTAATTCTTTTCAACAAATCTTAAATAATTTATTTTTATAGGCACATTTCTTTAGCATGACAGTAAACTAATAAACAAATTTAATTAATTAAAAACGGCAATAACAAAGGTACCAATAACTCAATAATTTCGCAATAAACCCGAGCAATGCTACTTAATCAATAAATGTTATATTGTCTCGACTACACCAATGAAATCGCAGCAAGTCGTAAATCCGACTGAACTTTTCAAACTTAAACGCTCTTTTACAGAATTAAAGCGGAGATTTTTATTTGAAGAGCTGCAAAATGGAGGAAGGCAAGAAAGAAATCAATCTAGATTCAGTGTTGGAAAGCCTGGGTCCTTACGGCAGATACAACTTGTTGAATTTCGTGTTGCTGCTGTACCCAATACTTTTAAGTAGTTTCTTTGAGTGCGGATTCATTTTCGAAGCTCAGGAACAGGTTTACAGGTGAGTTGACTTCTTTCACTGCATGTACTTATAATTGTAGTAGGATCTAAGAAAGATTCAACGTTTTGAAGTTATAAGGTTTCTCTGCTAGTCTCAATCGCGAAGATATGAATTCAACAAAATCGATGAAGAATCGGTGAAGAATCGACATATTTGAGATGCAATTTTTTTTAACAAATTCCCATATAACACTATGCCTTTTACTACTTTACCTGAACCAGGTTCAACAGTGTCTTATAAAGAAATCATAACGAGTAAAACTGAGCTAGTCTCCTTACAGACTTAATTTATCCTTACCCCGCAACGACACAAAACAGAAAAAAAGAATTACGCTGTCCATTTCTTTATTTTTTCTATACTCCATGCATCTAATTCTAAACCTACACCCATCCAACAGATGCGAGGTAAACGGATGCGAACAGAGGTTCAACGACACATCATGGCTTAAATACACCATACCAATGGATGTAGAGAAGAACAGGCCTCAGTCCTGCATGCGGTACGCTCCACTTACCAACAGCACTGACCTTCAGTGCTTGCCTGAAGAGTTCTCCAACCACACAATACCTTGTGAGAACTTCGTGTATGAAGATAACCATTCTTTTGTTAGAGAGGTATGTACTGGCTTAAATTGTTTAAAGATGGTAATAGTTATTTGTGAATTAGAATTACCCAAACTAAATCACCCAGTGGCATGCCACAAAAGAGGCCTATATCTAGCAGTCGACGTAACAAGGCTTGCTAATGATGATGATTATGAAGAATCCACCATCGTAGTTTTTTAATAGCTTGATTTATGTGACAATGACTTAAACCATAAATACATTGGGAGTCTTTTAAAGAAAATTCGGAACTATTTCTATTCCCGCCATCCACTAGCTCCTTGCTGCAATATTTTATCCGTCGATTCAATTGAATATAACTCAATTTACTTTTCGTTCCGCACTTTCTTAAGATTTTAAAGCTTTAAAAATACATAAAGCAACGAGTCAAGTTACCTAGCTTTGTTGTAAAATTTCATCATTTCATTAACAAAATAAGCGTGATTCTTCTTTATAATAACAATTTGGTTAACTCACTTCAATTCGTTTCAGTTCAACTTAGGTTGTCAAGAATGGAAGAGAGCTTTGGTTGGGACCATACACAATTCTGGAATGTTCGTTGCTATGCTGTTTACTGGTGCTATATCCGACCGGTTTGGAAGGAAGATCGCTGTGGGATTCACATCTTTTGCCAGCTTCGTTTTCGGAGTGGCTAGATCATTCTCGCCAGGCTATCTAACCTATGTGACGTTGCATTTCTTGGAAGCTGGCTTTGGAGGAGGACTGTATCCTTCCGCTTATGTATTCAGTAAGTACATTTATATTATTAATGCAGCTTAAAAAAAATATTAATGAATTATTAAAGAGAGTTGACCAAAGACAATTTAATGAGCGTAGTTAAGAATAAATGTATGGTAGTTTTATACAAATTAAAGTAATTGTATGTAATTTGATCTAAGTAAGTTCAAACAAAGAGTATATTAATTTAAAAAAAAGAAACCCGTCTCCATCTGCAAATCAAATGGATGGCAAAACATCATTAATATTAATATTTTGCTAACAAAACCGCGGATTAATGGTTATAAAAAGTTCAATAAACTATGACCGAGTTTTTGCGACCTTCAACGTATGTTTTTCCACAGTTGTAGAACTGGTTGGGTTGAAGCAACGCGTTATCGTCTCGGCCATGTGTAACATGACCTTCGTTATTGGCGTCGTCCTCATCGCCTTGCTGGCTTGGTGCGTCGACAACTGGAGGACCTACATCCTAATTCTTTACTGCCCGGCCATCATTACCGTCATTTACGTGTGGTTCATGAATGAGAGCGCCAGATGGCTCCTCAGCAAGGGTAGACGGGATGAAGCCATCACAGTTCTCAAACGAGCAGCCAAGATCAACAACTTGGATCCTAGGAAACTTGAGCTTGATGCTTTGGGGGATCCACTGCTGAAAAGAGAAAGCCAGACGACTGATAAGAAATCCCAATTATCGAAAGCAATTCGTTCAAGTATTATCTGGAAGAGATTGGTGATTTGCTCGTTTTTGTGGATGACGTGCTCTCTGGTGTACTATGGATTGTCCATCAACTCTGTGTCTCTGAGCAGTAATAGATACGTCAGTTTCATGCTGGTTACTTTAGTGGAAGTACCGGCTTACATCGTGGTTGTGATTGTGCTAGATAAGTATGGGAGAAAGAAGACTTTAATGACGACTTACATCACGTGCGCAGTGATGAGTTTGCTGTTCGCATTTTTACCTAGATGTGAGTATACTTTTTCATATTATTACTATAGATTTCCTACTAAATAAATGGTAGGAATAGTGTAGTTTACATTGATCGCCTTTATCCTTATATATTAATTCAGTTTTGACATTGAGTCACGATTTATTTACATAAGTATTATGGATGAGGCTGTCTGTTATAGGCACTAGGGAGCCATCTAAGAAAGAAGAATACAATATGTTTAACTTAGACACTACTTTCGTAACCCTCTCAGTTGTAGAGGAGGCCCGTGCCAGCAGTAAGTCGTATATGGGCTGATGATAGTGATTTTACTTACGTAGCCTAAAAAATATTTTAAAATACTCTCTTTATCGTTACCAGTGGCGTGCCTAGGGTGTCAAACTAAGGCAAGCCCAAATGTTTATTTAGTAGCAGCATATTTTTTTTGGTACGTAGGACTAATAAATACCTACCGGTTAGTACTCATATTCACGTTTATAGCGTTATTTTATAAATAAACAATCGTTAAGTTCGTTATTCGGAACTATGTACGGCAAGTTGGGCTTTCGGGCTTCTATGGAAGTACCGCCACTGATCGTTACCTCTGCAACTAGGTCTGAAAATACTAATAACCTCACGCCTATAACAGGAGTAAGCAGTGACTTTCCCAAAATACGATTTTGACGCAGTTTTTTGCTCCTTTTACAACGAAATACAGTTTCACAATGATCCTTCGATAGCTTTAAGTGGACGTAAAGCGTAATATTCGAAAATATTACTACTTAGGTAATAGGTCGAAGAATTAAGTCTTCCTCTTCTTCTTCATCAACCCATATACGCCCACTGCTGAGCACGGGTCTCCTCTACCATTGAAAGGGTTTGAAGGTTTGAGGGTTTGGTTGTTGGGAAGAATTAAGTATTATCAAGTATTATTTCTATGAAAAAACAGGCAAATCCGCAAATGTAACTTAGTGTTATATCTAGTCTATTTATAAAGCACGTGTAGGCGAATTGAAGGTGAATGATAAACATTATGGCGACTATATAATTCTACTGCCATAATAAATATAAAATGCATGGTTTTCTAGATAGTTCTAATGAATATGTGACGATAAAATACATGTTCTACGTTGTTTTTTCCTGCTTTGGATAAAAGTGTCGCGTGAATCCTGGGGCATTAGTGTGCTGCTTGTTATAGTGTCGTGCTTGGTTTGATTCCCGGGCCGGGAAAAAATACAATCAACAGCTTACAAAAGCCTGACCTCATAATTACATACAAATCTTAAGTCGTGGTTATCAGAAACTAATACAAGTTTTGAGTCGTGACTCGTGAGTATCGGAAACTACGAGAGACTTTGCGGTCCCATAACTCCCAGACCCGAAACAAATATTTGTCTTTGTTGCAAGTGCCATTATCTTAGATCAACGAAAGACTGAAATAAGCCTGTTTCGAGTATATTATTTATACAAATTGCTAATTCAGCAGCCATAAATAAATAAGGAAGGTGTTTATAAATATCATACACGTGTTGCTATGTTTACTACGAGTAATAATGCTTGCTCGACAAACGTGCACTAACAATGGTGAACGACTTGTGAGTCGACCTTACCTATTTCGAAAATCACGCACGTAGATAATGATAGATGAATACGATAAATAAACTATTGTCTTCTGCCTCGTGGATTTCTGGCTTAAGTATTTGCGATTTAGAAGAAATTCTCAGTAGCAGCACGGAGTCTGGAAAGTGCCCGAAAAA
This sequence comes from Cephonodes hylas, assembly GCA_030295005.1. Lineage (NCBI taxonomy): Eukaryota > Metazoa > Arthropoda > Insecta > Lepidoptera > Sphingidae > Cephonodes > Cephonodes hylas. Next base: position 10,127,203 of record AP025377.1, read on the forward strand.
TGGCAAAAGGCAAAATTACGTGGGATTAATACTTAAGCAAATAGTGATTGCAGAAATAAATCTCTGTCTACTGCTTAGAGGAATATAGACTTATGGTTATGGATGTAATGTAGATTCAACTAGGCTAAACTGTATTTAGTGCGCGTTTTCAATTTGTTTATTTTTTTTTACCTTAGGGTAACTACTTAGCTCCTTAAGATCTTAACCTAAATTGATAGATTGATACATGGACGACGATATTTTAAATTCAAAAACTGTCGGATGAATCAATCATCAGGTAATTTCCGAAATTATAGAAGCAAATAAAAATATATAAAAAAAACTAAGCTTTACGTCAAGTAATGTGATATTGCAGTTTCCGTAGATATTTGCGCGTGTTTCTTGCACCTCGGTGAAGGACAAACACATTTGTATCTCAATTGACAAGTGCCAATAATTGATTCAAATAAATTGTCACTAGCGTGGCCTTAAACTGTTTGTGCGTTAGATTATATGCTATGTGTGAATGTCATACTCGAATTATGTAATGCGTTTTGGACTTAAAATGTAGCTGTGATAGATTTTATTAGAATTTTCCGGGGCATGAAATCATACGTAATAGGTACGCCTTCTTTATTAATTAATGAAATGATACAACTAAAATTTCCGTATAAAAACCATTAGGTGATTTTTTGTAATACCACAAGCAGTGTTGATAGTGGCTTTAGTCATTATCATCAGCCCATATACGTCCCACAGTTGGGCACGGGGTTCCCCTACAAATGGGAGTGCGATAAATAATGACTGTAGCGGCGGTCAAACCCATTTTTTTTTTATTTTACAATCGAGTGTTTTATTAGGCCAGCGTGGTGGACTAAGGCCGAAACCCAGTTGCAGGAGAGGCCCGTGCCTAGCAGCAGAACGTATATAGGCTGGTGATTATGCCCATGTAAAAGACTTAGAATCATTTTTAAAGGCTCAGTGGGACGTATGAGGGCTGGATATGACGATGAGGATCATGTATCACATTACTAAGGACCATTTCATTCAGTCAATGATGATGATATATCGCTGTACATGCAACCATTTCATGCCCATACAGACGTACCTATATGGACTGATGATGTGTAACTTCGACACTTAGGCCCATTTCATTTAGCCACCAAATAAACAAAACGTAACACATCACCGCCTACCCCGCAGCGGACTACTGGTCCATCCCGCTGTACTTGGTGGGCAAGTGGAGCGTGACGCTGGCCTACAGCTCGGTGTACATCTACGTGTCGGAAGTTTTCCCCACAAATATGCGACAGACGCTCATCAGCGTGTGTTCCACTGCGGGCAGGATCGGCTCGCTCATCGCGCCAGTCACGCCGTTGTTGGTGAGTGTAGAATATCTTCTATAAGACTGTCCTAAGAAAGAAAAAAATTAACCCCAATTTTTATGTTCTCCAAATTTTTTGGTAACCACTAATTTCTTGAGTGGTCTACATCAAATCCAATGCAAAATTTCCATGGTGAGATATTGGTATTTTTATCTAGTTCTGGGAATCACCGAAACCAAGTTTTAAAATTGGTCTATGAGAAAACTAGTCTGGGAACCTCTGACGTAAAGGAACGTGACCAGAAATCTAGTTGTGTAATGCGTAGAAGTTTAGAAAATTGATATATCTATATACATTTGAATATATAATGATATTTCTGACTGACCTGCTGGCTATCTTAAGTTTTTTTTGGGAAAAATTAATCATCTGCCTCAAATCGAAATACTAGGCAAATAAATTACACTTTTTATCTGCGATTCGGTATCAAAATATCCTAAAAACCCACTTATTAGACAAATACTATTGCCAGTCTCGTATTCCAAACAGTCCTAAGTAACAACAAAACCGCACACCAATTTCTTCCAGTCACTGTACCACAAGTCGATGCCAACGGTGATATTCGGGTGCATGTGCATCATATCCAGTACCCTGGTCCTCATGCTGCCGGAGACGAGGAACATGAGGCTCCCGGACACTATAGAAGAGGCTGAACAACTGTCAAGGATGAAGAGCAAATCGGACACTCCATCTTCACTTTAAATTGGTGAAATTAGATCAGTAGACAGCGGTTTTGGGACAAAATATAGATGAATTATTGTAATAATGATGGATGAAAACAATAAAATAGTAATATAATCAAATTTGTTCAATTGAATTATAAAAAGACCGAAGATTCTTTCGTAGCTTCCGATACCAATAGTACATAAGTTGTATCGTACTTTGGAGTTAGGTTGGTATACATTGCTGCTTTTGTATGAGTAAAATTTTAGGTGTCTCAAATGCTGTCTACTTTAAGTTCCATTGCGGCTTAAAAAGGAGGGTTGTATTTTAAGTCGTGACTAAAGGTGTGGTGTAGATATGAAATGGAAAAGACAATGTGAAATTATGTACATTTAAAAAATGCATTTTAATTAGAACTAAATGTGGTCGTCAAAAATGGTTAAGCCTAATGATTATTGTAGTATTTAAGTTTATGTATATTGCGTTAAGTACTTTGTCATTGTCATCATCACCCAGAAATCATTGCTGAGAAAAAAATGCACCTCACAGAATTAGAACATCATAACAAATTCTATGTCTATCCTAATACTTTCTCTTGCAACATGTAAATGCATGGTCAAATTACCATACATATATTCGTAGGAAGCAGTGATGGCCTCGAGGTTTAGGCGCGCGGTCGAGAATCTCGGCGGTCGCGGGTTCGAACCCCAGGCACACACCTCTGACTTTTCGAAGTTATGTGTGTATTCACATTGAATTATCACTTGCTTTAACGGTGAAGGAAAACATCGTGATGAAACCTGCACACCTAAAAGTTCTTAGGAATTTCTTAGGTGTGTAGTCCGCCAACCTGCACTAGGCCAGCGTGGTGGACTATGGCCTAAACCCTGGCCTAAACCGTGCTCAGCAGTGGGCGTATATGGGTTGATGAAGATTCGTAGGAAACAAGCCTTCGTACTAAATATTAGAATTTGCGTCAATTTACAAATGATCAAACATAGAATCACGCATTGTAAAGATATATTATCAAAACACGAGGAATTAAAATATACAGTTATAATATTTGCAACTGCATTTTGTACTTTCTATATATCTCACAAATTCCTAACCAACAAACTTCGTATTCCTTCTGTAAAATATCAAATATAATTGTTACTATTATACAAATAATGCTTTTATTCTTCTTCTTCATCAACCCCTATACGCCCACTGCTGAGCACGGGTCTCCTCTACCATTGAGAGGGTTTAGGCCCTAGTCCACCACGCTGGCCTAGTGCGGGTTGGCTAATGCTTTTATTACTGGTATAAAATGTTTATTAAAACTGTTTTCGCTTACACCATGTATTGTACACAATATACTTAAGTTATACTTAACTCGAATCGAATTCTTATTGCACTTAACAACTACTTAACTAAGGTAACATATTTTAATGTATTTATTTTTTATTGATCTATATCTTTGGTAGCAACTGATTTACCTAAATAAAAATAATTTCACAAATTGAAGGAAGAAGAAATCGAGCTTTCTTCATATTAGTATTGATTATTTCCAAAAATAAAAAATATTATTTTGGAGTTAGTTTTTAAAAACGTTGAAAAGAGGCTCTAAATTTGATTTTGTAATGTAAAATGCTGATGTTTCAAAACTTGCTTGTTTGAAAATTTGAATGTCGGGCATAACAAAATGATTTTTTTTTTCGACGCCTTATTTTTTTTAATGTAAAGATAAATCTTAACAGAATATATGACAGTAAAAAATCAGGGATTAAAGTTAATAATAGTTTCTACACTGAGCACATCACCCAACCAAAATTCATATTTGGTATTACTTTGTTTATCTAAAATATATTATATTATACAGTATTTTCATGATAAGTGTGTTTTGTATTACTGTAGAAATTTAGACGGGACCAATATTACGGAGTTTTTGTATCGTCCATAGATTACAATTTACAACTATTCGTAATACGACCTATGCATACAATAAGGTTACTTATGACTATAACACCGAAGTACTTTTTATGTCTTTATAGAGTTAAACTTGTTTATATATTGCACTAGTGAAGTAATAATAATGATAAATTTTGTTGTTGTTTGAAGAACAAAAAAAGTTACAGATAATTTTGTGCCCACTTAAGTTTAAATCGCTGAGAAAGAGAAGTTGTGCAAAAGCACATATAACTTTATTCTGCGCATAGGTCGAAATAATCTTTACACCTTTTTACACTCTAAAAGGAAAATCACCCACAAACTACGTAAGTTGTGGGTGTTTGAAGATAATTTTTGCCTGTATGTATAAAGTTATAACTTAATTGTTAAATTGTGGGAGTTTTAAGAAATTGTTTCCTGTAAGAAAATTATAAAGTTGTTGGTTTTATGAATTATGGCTTGAATAAATCTTCATTTATTTAACGTTAACAACATTAATTGAGGAAATTGACAAGTTATTATAAAATCACTTTGTAAAAGAAATTATTACGTTATTATATTACAAATATTGTAATATTAAAATACATTTCATAATTTTTTGATATATTAATTATAGGAATTAATAATCGAAATTTCATATAATACATATATTTAATCTCACTCCTATAGTCTCTGAAAGGGTTACTAGAGGTGCACTTCTGCACCCACATTTCGCCACGTATGTTAACAGTTCCGCTTAAAAGGGAACCTTTTGCTGTTTTTCTTTGTCTATGGACGATACTTACCAACTCCATACCGCATTTTCCTTATTCCTGTGTAACTTAATTAGTAAATTTGTATTACTATCTATTTATTGTAAAACTATACATTTATCAGTACAAAATTGTAATATACTGTTTTTACAATAAACTTTTATAATTTTTGTGTGTTTTTTCGTTGTATGGCCTTAACAAAAACCTTCAACAATTTAATCAGAACGAATACATAAACATACCCTTGTGTTCGCCGATGAGGTAGGCAGAGGTGCATTACTTCAACCACAAATAGCACATTGTCTTTCAAGTCCAATGTTATAGGGCGTGAACAATTACGATATTTTGGTCTTATTTCTACACTTGAGCTGCTCAAGACCGGGATGGTTGGCGCTATCTTGGGGAGGCCTACGTTCAGCAGTGGACAGCGATAGGCTGAGTTATAGTTATTTCTACACTTGATACTGTTTTCAAAAATGTACTAAAAATACAATTACTTTTAAATCCGACTCGGAAATCGTAACCAGGATTTCTCAACTAAACAAACCTCAATACTTTGAAACACTTTCCTTATTTGCCTTTATCTAATTACCTACCCTACTTCAAAAGAGTAAACCATACAATATCCCAGTTAATTCGCAATTTAATAGCAGCACGGCGCAAAAGAATGTTCCTTAATCCCACAATATGCAGTATTTCCGTTGCACGTTGTTAACCGCGTACGGAGCTATAATCTTGTAGTAAAACTGCAGCCACCTGCCTCATTAAACTTTCCACAGTACCCTTCCGAGAACTCAATTTAAATATTTAACTAAGCTTAAGTAATTAGTGTGCTCCGGACGTCGGCTTTGATTAATTGAATGAGTGTCTTGTAAATCATTATTCGACGGAGTTATGTCATAAAAAATACGACGACATAAATACGTCCACGCTGGACATGGGCCTCCTTCCTCTAATACTAGGGTTTAGTTTAGTTACAGAATTGTTATAGCAAATTTTAATTATTTATTGACTAAAATTGCATCAGACGTCAAATTGAAAACCAGGGCATCTTTTAATATATAATCTGAATTCGGTTTACCATTAGGAAATTTCCGAATTCAATAATCGGATTAAACCATATTTAAGCCGGACCTGAGAATACAATTCGGAACATCTAAATCGCACAGCACATACGTAAGACCACGAGGTAGTTTTACAATTAACAATGAAACGAGCATTTAGAAGTCTGTCTCTGTTTACATTTTGTGACATTACTATTTCTTTGTAATATTATTGTTTCACTGTTCATTTTTCGTAACAGCAAAATAATGCAAGCTCTACTGTCCAAATAAAGTACTAAATAGCAAGCCCCACTCGATGCAGCTGCACAAGGACATTGCGCACTCGGCTACAAATCCGCGCCATCTTACCGTGAACACCAACTGAAATTTTCGCTAGAAGTTGATTAAAAGCGGGGAGCATTAAGCGTTCTCTTTAAATCTTGCGCTCGAAATTAAAAATAGCACTCAGTAAGCTTTAATCCCTTGGGCGTCTATTTTTCTAGTTTCTCATTAGGGGCCACACTCGAGGCCAACTGTTTTTTTGGAGTGTGAAAACGGCCTGTGAACTTTGGGGCCGTGTCAGTGTGTGCCTCGGACGAAGGAAACATTAAGGATATGGCATTTCAAATACCTATATATTTCAAAGATTAAAGTGACAATAAAATATTCAATGATTTAAAAATGCGAAGACTACTCCATAGTTCGCTTAAAGACTAATTAAGCCTTCAATTTGTCGAGACCAGCACCTTGTCTCGAGAATCTCGGAAATAAAACATTTTCAGGAAAATCGTATTTTTAGGTACTCTCTACAAGGTATATCTAGTATTTTTCCACTGGGCCAATGCTCTGGACTAAGACTTTACCCCTAAAACTGCACCTTGAGAAAGTTAGGCTGGCTGATGTAAATTTTAATGAATATTATACCTTTTACAACGGCAGTTTCAAACTTTTAATAACCGTTATAAATCTGTGTTAAATACAAATAATTTTGTTTATGTTCATTGCCTCGGCTAGGCTGTATTAAATTGTACGTACTATTAGGTTTCAAGTTCTATTACAGGCTTGACAAAAACGTAATAGGGTATTTTTATTAGAAAAAGGATCAAAAACTACTAATGACTAACTAATTTACAACCAAAAAATTGGAGAATGTAGTATTTTTTTTTTTAAATTAGATTTGTAAATTTCTTCAAATTATTAAAGACGATACAACTGTGAATAAAGATTTTTCTACCTACCCACTTGTCTTTTTAAAGCAAAGATTTCGCCCGTCAGGTCATGACATATCCACGCGTTAACTTTCCTCGTTCGTTGGCAAGGCAGAGAGGATGTATCAAGAGATGCAACAAAGCCGTAGTTCCGGAACACTCGGCCCTTTTGTTCGGAACAATACTCGGGTCGCGGAGAGACCGAAAATATTGCACTTCTCTAAATCGTCTGCTAGGCACGGCCGTTTTCAAGTTGTTGTCGATAGTTCGGCAATAAGTCGGTAGTTTGAAATGATGAGGCTTATTAGCCACAGGTAATGTTGTGAATGTTTTAGAATGAAATTACTAAAAAGGAAGCTATTGACCTCCCTGCGTAAAAACGAAAGATTTCTCTTCTTTTATTTGTTTCACTGCTTACTTCTTTAATATTCAACGCACTTTTTTTTTCTTAACTTTTTTGCACTAATTTTGTTACTTGCCTAGCAAGTCCTAAAAGAATATTCGAAAACGTCTATCTAGTTTAGTATCCTGACAAATCTACGTCTATTATAATGTATATTTTCATTTTTTTTTGTTATTCTATTATGCTAACTGCTTGGTGTATGTTTTAAGATCATTACCAAATATTTTTAATGTTCCTTTTCTTGTTAATTTTTGATAAATTTCAAAGAAATTGGTGTAGTTGAAGATTTAGAATAGAATTCTATCACCATCAAAATAGAAAATCTCGTCAAACCTGAATAGAGTATAAACATCTTAGCTGTCCTCTATCGCTCAATCCATCACTTGTATCGTGTGCTAGCATGATTGATCCTAAAAATAATCCGATGATAAAAGTATACATTATAAACAAGAAACTAAGATTATCGACAACCCCCGCTCCATGGCCGTCCCTTTCAGTTGACACTGGTGCATAAAGGCTCTTTGTGTGATTGAGGCGAGGAGTTTCGGGAGACAGCCAACGAGACGCTTCGAGGGATGCTGATCAAACGATACCGTGCTGAAACATCACTAAATATTACAGTCTTTCACTACTTCTGTCCACGGTAAACGCTATAATTGCTAAATGGATTTTTGTATACTTCTTCTTCTTCTTCATCAACCCATATACGCCTACTGCTGAGCATGGGTCTCCTCTACCATTGAGAGGGTTTAGGCCATAGTCCACCACGCTGGCCTAGTGCGGGTTGGCGGACTACACACCTAAGAAATTCCTAAGAACTCTTAGGTGTGCAGGTTTCATCACGATGTTTTCCTTCGCCGTTAAAGCAAGTGATAATTCAATGTGAATACACACATAACTTCAAAAAGTCAGAGGTGTGTGCCTGGGGTTCGAACCCGCGACCGCCGAGATTCTCGACCGCGCGCCCAAACCTCGAGGCCATCACTGCATTTTTGTATACACACTACGTTAACCTAAAAGTTCTTAGAGTTTTTAGGGTTTGCAGTCCACCACTAGGCCAGCGAGGTGGACTAAGGCCTAACCCGTCTCAGATGTAGAGGAGGCAAATGCCCAGCAATGGAACGTACTCTTAAAGCTAATGATTAAATATAAAATATTGTAAGCGGAGCTAGGACGGGTCTCTAGTTTAATAAAAATGTCGGGGTTTATGCAAAAATCAATATCAAGTAAATCTGTTTGTAATATCATCGTATAGCGGTTTAGATCCGTTCACGACAGCATGGCGGCCCCTTGTGAAACCAACTTCCATATTGCAGTTTTGCAAGCTCTAGGGTATTGGATCCTAGTTTCGTAAACGCAAAGAGTTTACAGCCTAATTTTTTTCCAATTCACCTTTTTTCTTAGTGCGATAAATCGATACGAAAAAATCTAAAAGCGAATTATCCTACCTTGAATTATCTGGCTTGAAACCTTTTTTTAACAAAAGCAATTTGAAGTAAAGCTTAAACCGTCTCAGTTGTGGACGAAATCTATGTCCAACTGTGGGACGTACCTATATGGGCTTATGATAGTTATTTTTTTTTATACTTTTTCTTAATGGAATAAAAACACAAAGTTAGGGATATCCTGTGGCCAACATAAACAATATTAAACAAGATATTGCACAATTCCCCGACGGGGATATGCAGAGGTGCATGTCTGTTCTCCCAGTTGTAAAAGAGGCCTGTGCCCGATGGTGAGATGTAGCTACACGAGCTGATGATTATGTGATGTTGTTACTTCTAAATTGATATAACCTGACCACTGTGGACAAAAATAAGAGACAAAACACGATCTTCAAGGAATTTTGATTAGGATCGATGGATGATGAATAAAAATTTATAATAAAAAGAAACATGAATTCCCACATATTTCTCAGAATTGATCTGAAGAATTATTTTGGTCGCTAAGGATGTGGCTATCATTCCTTGTGGATAGCGATTACTTCCTCTGAATTGTATTGTGTTTCTATACAGATGATTTAGTCTTTTCAAAACTGGGATGGTTGCCGCTTACTGCTGGGGGAAGCCTACGCTATGCAGTGGACAGTCATGTAATAAGTAAGTAATCCACTAATATTTGTTTCGGGTCTGGAGGTTTGTGAGACGGAAAAAGTTTCTTCTAGTTTCTGATATCCACCACATCAGACTCCTATCCTAATGTGTGGCCAGGACTATAGGTGTGACTATTCGGTATATTTATTTAAAAACTAAAAAAGTTTTACGAATAGACTATCTTGACATTGACTGTCTTATTTTGTTATCTGACTGAAAATTAGCGTAACTACTACTAATGCTTATTTTCTCCCTCCACAAATCGAGGGAATCGCATTAGCCTTCATTATTCCGCTACCTTTACATCTTCCGCGTCATCCTATGCCGTGACCTAAGCCCAGGGTCAGTGCGTGGGGAATGTCCAATTACTGTCCAGTGTCGGACACGTGATCGCGTGATACCCGAGCCACAAACGAATGGACACACGAGATTTACTGCGATCAACCCGAAATTATCCTCAAGCGCCGGCCCTAAACATTTAGACTTTAATATGGAAAGAATGCAAGTATCTAATGAGAGTTATAAATGTATTTATTCGCAAATATCAACCCTTTGTAAGTTTAATTCAGGCGATTGTCAACTCGCACTAGGCCAGTATGGAGGACCAAAGCCTAAAACCCTCTCAATGGTAGAGGAGCCCCATGCCCAGCAGTGGTAAGTATATGGGCTGATAATGATGATGATATATAAATAAATTCACTCCACAGTAAATAACTTATAGTTACTTACTTACTAGTTAAATTATAATATGTATTTCTCACCGTACACTAACGTACAAGTTTTTGGTCGTTGGTTTAGAAACTACGAGTTTTAAGTCACTTTACACCCCTCTATCTCTCAATCAATTTTTTCATAAAATTTGTCTTCTTTAAATTAGGTTACACAGTAATATTAGCGTATTTTCCGCCTAAATACAATATAAAAACATATTTTGAAACACCAAGCTAAATAGGACCCGAAAGAAGGTTAATAAAGATGAAGGATAAAAGCGATGTTATCTATCTTAGATCTAAATATGTTCCAGGATCGTTACCATAACCTAAACTGAATACGTTGCAAACAGAATTACCTCAGAAAAGAGGCTATATTACTAAACAATGGGGTATAAAAACCGCAATTCAAAGCGTGTTGGTTAAACTGCGTACTACAATTAATAAGTTTTACAGGTGGCTTATATTTATACATACATACATACATACATACCAGTGGCGGTACTTCCATAGAAGCCCGAAAGCCCGACTTGCCTTACATAGTTCCGAATAACGAACTTAACGTTTGTTTATTTATAAGATAACGCTATAAACGTGAATGTGAGTACTAACCGGTAGGTATTTATTAGTCCTACGTACCAAAAAAAATATGCTGCTACTAAATAAACATTTGGGCTTGCCTTAGTTTGACACCCTAGGCACGCCACTGATACATACATACATACATACATACAATTACATATTCATTAAAGATACTATATTTCTTCCGGAACTTCTCCTAAACGGCTGAACCGATTATAATTAAATTTTCTGTGTATCTTCAGATGGATTCGAGAATTATTTAGATTGGGAAGGAAAAAAGTGAATTTAAAATTGTGTGCAGAACAAAATCTGTCAGGTTCACTTATTTAATAAATACATCCAACATTCACATACTTAGTTCTTCTAACTACAAAACGACAACAAAACTACAAGACTTTTGTGCCTCACAAACACCCAGGCCTGAAACAAATATTTGCGGATCGCACAAACATTTGTCTAAACGAGGATAGAACACGTGGCCTCTTTTCGTGTCTAGCCAACTGCGCTAGATTTAATAATACTAGTACCTTCTCAACCCTGCGTATTAAATGGCAAAAACGGGTTGGAAACGTGTATTTGTTGCTCATTTGAGAGTAATTCGTGGCCCGACGAGCTGAAATTAGATGTGCGGTACACGGTGTCGCACTTACGCCATTTTGATTTACGTCACTGTAGGGATCGTTAATACTCAGGTACGGATAGAAAATTAAACCATTTAATTATGAATGATGATCATGTAACATAATAAGAAATATTTTTACTGAAATACTTTTATTTATCACACTTTATTGTACAATAAAAAATAGAGAAATATGATTGAAAAATAATCTGGGTTAGAAAGGAGCGTAACGAATGGCGGTGTTATCGCTGAATTTGATTTCTCTTAGACAACCTTTTTTATTGCCTACCTATGATGAAAACGTTAAGGCACGTGATCGAGTCGTTCAAACCCCCCACACCTCTGACTTTTCAAATTCATTTTCACAATAACATATAGTGCGTTGAAGGAAAACATCGTGAGGAAACTTGCACACGAACAAATATAAGGATTTTCTTAGATACTTTAACACAGAATCATGTTTTTAACTAAATATTTCATATCAATAATACAATTTTAACACCGACTACAAAGGAACTCAGAAGTAACAAAAGAACTTTCAATATTTGGGGCCCCTTGTAGCTAAAAAACTACATTATAGAATTTGATTACCATTGTAGTGTTTACACTACACTGACTTGGCAGGAACTAAAGGTGAAACGTGTCTAACTGCGTACTTAGTTATGACCTTAGAATAGCGGACAAGTATTAAAAGTGAAGTAACGAATCCCATTCACTTTCTGATGAATTGAATTTATGACTGATGCAAAGGTATTTGAAAGGGAAGAGATAGGGATTCCGATTCATTCTACTACGATCACGGCCAATGATACCAATTTGACTATTCTATAACCTTTTAAGATCCCAGTAAAAACAGCCCATTTTCACCAGTACTGACAACACATTATTGACGGTCACAAAGAATTGCAATCATAACCCTCGTTTTGAAGTAAAATAAAAATTCTCAAGATTTCCCGCTAGAACATTAATATGCATTTGAAAATATCAGAGGCATTATTGTAATTACTTTCCCATTTTACTTGGACGTTAGGATTTGCAGTTGGAAACTTGGGAACTTCACAACTCCCGTCTGAACGATTCATAATTCAAACCACTCAGGATTATTACAACGTATTTGTGTTTTTTAATTATTATTTGCTAGCGGTTCGTCCCGGCTTTTGCCCGGCGGAATTTCATTATATTTTTTGTATATTTGTCGTGGTTTTATTAAACCTTCTACGGTTCATATATGGGCTCTCACTCAAAGCTGTGGCCTCGAGGTTTAGGCAGGCGCTCATGAATCTCGACGGTCGCAGGTTCAAAACCTCTGACTTTTTAAAGTTATGTGTGTATTCAAAGACTTACTATGTACCCTAATGATGAAGATGTACATTGGGACGACCTCGACTTAAAAAATCTTCAGAATTTCTTAGTTGCGTAGTCCGCCTTCCCGCACTAAACCAACGTGGTAAGCTAAGGTTTAAACTCTCTCAGTTATAGAAGATACCCATGCCTAACCGTGAGGCGCATGGTCTGATGATGAAGTAAGCTCTGCCAATCTGCGTCAGAAAAGAATTGGGGTAGAATCGGGCCTTAGGCCACTAAATTAGTCTAAAGCGATAAGATAAGGGCCTTACTATACTATCATATTTTAAATAATATAAGTACTAAAAATATGATTTCTCTCGTTCTCTCTAATATCACAAGTCAAACAATTTAAATTACATTTTAAATTACATAAATTTACTGGCATTTCTAAGGCAGAAAACATTGTACAGTCTCCATTTCTGGATTCTTAATACACTTATTTTTAAGAAAAACAGTTATTCCTTAGATACAGAACCATCCGAAAGGCGTTTTTAAACCTCAGAAAGAAACACAGTTGCCTTAATTCTTCACCAAGGATTTGGTGTATACCAAAAGTGAATGCTTTAGCCGCGAAACTTAACAGCGCCATAAACACTTCTGGACCAATTTAATTAATTTATTCTATGACAAAAAAAAAATAAATATAAATAAACTCCCGTCTGAACGATTCATAATTTAAACCACTCAGGATTATTACAATTCATTTGTGTTTTTTAATTATTATTTGCTAGCGGTTCGTCCCGGCTTTTGCCCGGCGGAATTTCATTATATTTTTTTGTATATTGGTCGTGGTTTTATTAAACCTTCTATGGTTCATATATGGGCTCTCACTCAAAGCTGTGGCCTCGAGGTTTAGGCAGGCGCTCATGAATCTCGACGGTCGCAGGTTCAAAACCTCTGACTTTTTAAAGTTATGTGTGTATTCAAAGACTTACCATGTACCCTAACGATGAAGATGTACATTGGGACGACCTCGACTTAAAAGATCTTCAGATTTTCTTAGTTGCGTAGTCAGCCTTCCCGCACTAAACCAACGTGGTAAGCTAAGGTCTAAACTCTCTCAGTTATAGAAGATACCCATGCCCAACCGTGAGGCGCATGGTCTGATGATGAAGTAAGCTCTGCCAATCTGCGTCAGAAAAGAATTGGAATTAGAATGGGGCCTTAGGCCACTAAATTCGTATAGAGCGATAGGATAAGGGCCTTACTATACTATCATATTTTAAATAATATAAGTACTAAAAAATATGATTTCTCTCGTTCTCTCTAATATCACAAGTCAAACAATAGAACAGGCCAATGCATATTTAAGTATTACATAAATTAACTTGCATTTCTAAGGCAGAAAACAATGTACAATCTCCAGTTCTGAATTCTTAATACACTTATTTTTAAGAAAAACAGTTATTGCTTAAATACAGAACCATCTGAAAGTCGTTTTTAAACCTCAGAAAGAAACACAGTTGCCTTAATTCTTCACCAAGGATTTGGTGTATACCAAAAGTGAATGCTTTAGCCGCGAAACTTAACAGCGCCATAAACACTTCTGAACCAATTTAATTAATTTATTCTATGGCCATTATCCCATAAAACATAATTGTTACAAACGTTCATTTAAAATTTGGTTCTACGCCTCAGCACGCCTAAATTATTGACAGATTAATTTTTACATTATGTAGGTATTTGTTTTAGATGCTCATTTAAAAAAAAAATGGAGCCAAGTTCAGAATAAAATTTATTTATTTATTTTAAAAAATACACCCAACAGTAACATAAATAGTTCTAACTTCACACTCTGACATGAGTCCTGTGACATGAGTATCAAGGAGTACCAGAGACTTTTCGGTCTCACAAGCACCCAACCCTAAATCAAATATTTGTCGATCACGCAAAAGTTTGTCTCGGAGGGGGGGGATCAAACCCGCACAAACATATAAATTTATTTAAATAAATAAACATCTTCCAGTGCTTAAATCTGGTATATTAAATTAAACAAAAATTTAAATATCTCTGTATTGTCCCGTGTACAGCGATGTTAATGCAATTTACCGTTCCACCACTTTGCCAACCGCGATAAGAGGTGGGATGGAAGCGCATACATTTGGAGCTACTTTGCGGATAACAATCCCTCAGAGTCAAAAAGTTTCAATCCCACAAAGAGCTCCCCTTTCAAGAACGGGGCGAAAAGAGACGTTCCAGTGATTTATCGATACTTATTTTTTATTTATAGTTACTTAGTTCTTAATTAACAAATGTTCCTTTTAAGTTTATTTGGTCGTTTATATTTGATTATTGAAAATTGTGTGCCTACTTTTGCTAGAGTTGATGAAGATTTTAAAAATCTCTCCTTGAAAATACCCTCAATTATATATAGAAACGTCTATTGATTTTGATTCTATCAATGTAAGAAAAAAATATATACATTTATTAGAAAGCAAAAGAAGATGAAAAATTATTATATGTATAACAATCAGTCAAATATAATTTCACTCCAACTTAGCCTAGCTGCTTGACCTGGCAGTTGCACGACATTCTCTTGTGTGCTAAACTACAAGGCAGCCCTGATATTTTGGATTGTCCCCCTATAAAAATTATCGATACACCCCAAGCACATGACTAGCGCCCCTAGGAAGTGCAATATTGGATACTAGGTCCACGTCAACGGAATAAAACACGGTAATCTCTTTGCACGGAAGTCACGCGCGGAAACGAAAATACTCATGCTTTAACAAGCGATCTTTGTATACAACTCTTTTGAACGTATGTTTGTCTTTAAAGTCTCCATAATTAGGTTTTTCGCTGCTAACAACTGATGGCATAAGGTCTAAATAGTATGTATTGGTAAGCAGTGACTAGACTTCGATAGAAACCCAAAAGCAGTTTACCTTACAAGAATCCGAAACATAATTATTAAAATTTAAATCATTATTTAACCGAAGCAATTTGACAAATAAATGAGAATATCCCGACCCCAAACAAACAGTTACTTGTATAAACTAGAAATTACACAATTAACCTGTAAAGGTTTTGGGTTTCTATGGAAGTACCGCCACTATGATTGGCAAAATCTCAGCTATCGCGTGTTCTTTTAAGAGATTATTTATTTATTTCTTCACACTTTATACATTAGTATAGGTGGACTTAATGCCTAGGACATTCTCTAACAGTCGAACCTAGGGAAACGAAGCATTTTTTAAGCCAAATTCATTCATCCAACTCGGTATTTTTTCACTTTCTATTAAAACTAGCAAAGAAACAGAATTAGACCGTAAACTAAATTCATTACTGCGCTGTCCAAGTCAGGTTTTACTAGCATTACCCAGGCAAATTGTTTGTCGGCAACATAAAGAAGTTTAATAAAGCATTGTGGTCTAGACGGAGATAATAAAATTAGAAATGTTGTGGCTAACCAATATGAGCGTTAGACACTCGATCCACGAAACAATAGGATTGCAAACGAATCTTTTAAATCATATGCAGGCACGTTTACGTAACCCCAACGTTTCAACATTGTTTCATGAGATCATCATCATCTACCCATTTACGTTCCGCTGCTAGTCACGGACATCCTTTACAACTGAAATGGTTTAAGCTTTAAGCCACTACACTGTTCTAGTGCGGGCTGGCTTAGCTACTACACCAGCGACGATTGCCAGTTTTGGGGAACACATCAATACTCTGTGCCGTTATTCAGAAATTTTCCGATCCCTAAACGATAAAACCAACGATGTGTATAAAGTAGATAATTACGCTAACCCGCCTAAATCCGCTCCTGACTCCTTACTTCAAATTTCCCAGTAGGGACTTCAACAATCCCATTTGCAGAAGCCTATACAGCTTTGCTTAACCGGGAATCAAACACAGGGCTTCCAGATCACATACCTCGTACTTGAGCCGCGGGACAACAAGACAATTATGATTGAATACTTCAGAAATACGAGTAGAATCTAAATAACAATTTATCATTTTGTATTTGCTTAATAAAAGGAAAATTATGTGTGACGTATGTAAAATATGATAATTATGAGTGTAATATGCAAAGTGAATACATAACATGTTTTCTTGCTCGTTGCTAAATCCTAGAAATATAAGAAAAAAGCAGGTGTGTTTGGGTTTTTGGTACTCAATAGCACTGAAGAGCAGGACGAATTAGAATCAAAATTTTAGGAGTTTATAACTATTTATTGCTGTAAGGAAGTTTGTATTCTTATAAAAGAGGTGGATTAAGAACGGTCCTTAAATTGATAACTATAGCGTTTTAAATATAGACGTGGGTCATTCGAGGCCCAGAGAACAAGACTCGTCGGGTTCACTCCGCTTAGACAAATATTTGTGTCGGGTCTGGGAGTTTGAGAAACCAAAGTAAGTTCCATCGAAATTCAAAACCTAGCAAGATATTTTTGTCAGGATTCCAGTCTGGTTTTATCACACACATATACAAAAACTTACGCCTTGCTCCCGTTGGGGTAGGCTGAGACTATAGAGCGCCAAATTATACGGTCCAAACACATGTTTGGCTTCCATTGGCATTATCTTCTTCATGTACGCACATCTTCATACGTAGGACTATAAGTTAGTAGGGATAGGGTATGCATATTCATTTTTCGTACTATCACCCAAAATTTATTATTTACTATAGATTCTGGTCATGTAGTCAGCCCACGTCAGGATAAAGGCTAGTCCATAAGTAAATTACACCTTAGTAATAAACAATTTAATCATACATTCATTAGTTTCCCCGAGAACAGGATCATTACTTATGCAGTGTGAATTATTTATCATATTAATGATACATGACAAAGTAGTGTTAGTGATCCCATGTGACATGAAACATTATTTTTTTTATTTTATCGTTCAAAGGGAAACTTACAGATATATACAAAAAATTTAAATTAGCTTAATTAATGTAATACATACATACGATTATACTACTTACTACGTTTTCCACGGATTATAATTAAAAATATAAAGACCGTTGAAAGAGCACGTGCTATGTAAATTAATATTCCATGGTAATTATTGTAAATAAATAAATGAAAGATTTTATCTTACCCACTAGAATAGAGTATACCATTAGGAGGTTAAAAGAGAAAATGCTTCTTTACTTAATCCTCTGTATGAACAGAACCGATGAGGCGAAGAATATGCGTAGTGCCGTTCTTCATACAATTTACCAGAATCTAAACTATTAAAAATTTATTTGCCATTCATCCAAGAATCGATACATATTTCTCTCAAGAGCTCTATGCACACATTCATCACCTAACTCCAGTATTTCTTGAAGGGTATGCAAAGAATTTCATGTATCAGTCCCACCTTACCGGGACATACATTGACTTTAGAAAGGTGATGGGAAACGGATGGCTGAAGTTTGCACAAGACCGGGATGGTTGGCGCTTTCTTGGGGAGACTGGCGGTCGGCAGTGGACGGCGATAGGCTGAGTATACTCCTATTTTATAGGGATTGAACGTATTATCATTTATGGGACACAATTCCAGACGCCGTTCTGCTTAAGAGAATTTACAAATTAAAAAACACAATAACACTTCGACCCGGGCATCGAACCCAGAACCTCGTAATTTCACAGCACATTGTACTGAGATACCGCAAGGCACCTAAACCACAGCAAAGCAGGTAGCAAAACAACTCACGTTTGTAACAAATTGCATATTAAAGGAAGTGTCATGACAAGTTCACCTTATAGCTATTCCTCGGTTGACGAATTAAATATCTTTCACAATAATGCTGTAAAGTAGGAACCAATAGGCCGTGCTGTGGTGAGTCTGATAAACCAGGGTTTTCCAACTAGATTGCCGATATCTAGGACATACTATATTGTAATGATTGGCCTCGAAGTTTCGGCCTTCGGCAGAGAATTTCGGCGGTAGCAATTTTAAACCTCAGGCACTCGCCTCTGATTTTTCCAAGTAATGTGCGTATTCACGAAGAACAGCCACGTATTTAAATGGTGAAGGAACGCCGTGAGGAAACCGGCAAACTTAAAAGTTTTTTGGCATTTCCTAGGTGTTAAGTCCGCCTACCCGCACTCGGCAAGCGTGATGGACTGAGGCATTAACTAGGAGAAGGCCGTGCCTACCGGGGACATATCTGCGCTAATTATGATGATGATGGTTGGCCACTTTTCCAAGTTATACTCACAATGTTGAAAGAAAACATTGTGAGGACAACTGCTGAATTGAATGAAAGGGTAGGCCACTAAATTATGGAGTTGGTAATAAATTCACACGTGCTTAATAGATAGTAAAGTAACTAATGAGGAGTTATTGCATGCTAACCTGCGTTCGCTTATTGATCTCAAATATTTCAGACTCCAGTTTCATATGCTGACTGTGAGTGTGACTGACGACTATAATACATATTATATGAATAATTATGGATTTAGAAATACGCTTACAATTTGTTCTTATTGCTTCTTCTGTTTTGTATATTTTTGTAAACCTTCTTAATTCATAATAATTTCTTAAAATAATTACCCACTCAAGTCATTAAAATTACCTGGGATTATTCCGCAAAGATGAAATTAAGGTTCATGTCAAGTCTAACATGACGTACCAAAGACTAACTAGATTTAGGCTATATCACATTTTCTCTGAGAACTGTAATCCCAAATTCCACATTTCATGCCGATGAAATCGATTTTAATTAATTAAAGTGTTCCTGATAATAAAATATAGATGGCACCACTAAATTTCCTATAAATATATGACTAGTGGCTAAATCTTCGACTCGAAAATTAAAAGTATGTTTCCAAGTACGGACAGTGCGTCGAGTACCACGCTACAGGCAGACGACACTACAGTTCATGTTACTATGGATACGTGATGTTAACACAAACATCGTTGAGGCACGCACTCGATCGCTAACTGGCGATTGTGATCAATGCATTTTATAAAAAATCTTGTTCAATCCTTTACTTATGATGAAGATGTTTTTATATGTAAACAGCTGCTTCAATTATGTTTAATTTTGTTATAAATAGATGGCGCTTTATGATGGTGCATATTTTTTACGTAAACTATGGCAATTTTTGAAAAAATATGCAGGTTGTATTCAGACCGTGGTCGAAAACTTAGGCAGGTAATAGCGTGGGTGATTACAAACCAAATGGTTTTGAAAAAATCCCGACAATAATCTTAATTTTGACGTTTATGGTTGTTAGTTTCGGTTATTACATATTCAGAATATAAATGATTATTGGGAAGTAAGCCTAGCGAACATTTTAATACATTTTTACGATCCCATTATCGCTAGAAGGTATTGCCGACTACTAACCGATCCGCTATTTTTGCGGCGTGTATTCGTGAAGTCTTGTGTTCAATTCCCGGAGAGGTATGATAAGTCGTATAAGATCAGGGGTTGATACTTCGTTATGATCATCATTATGAGACATGTCTATTATTTCCGTGGGCAATGAAACTAAGTCAACTAAATCACAATTTACAGACGCTGGTACAATTACAATCGTTAATTATAACGTTAACATAATGTTTTTTTAAACCGCTTTATTCGGACGTATTTTTAAATACGGTCCTTACAAACATTAATGAAATACCTACTTTTTACCTGGTTCTAATAATCAAAATTAACTTAAAAATTCTAGTGACTTGACCACAATTATGTGACCCCCTGGTTTAAAAATTGCATCCGTACTTAGTCTGAACTCCACTTGAAACAGGTTACCAGTGTTTTCTTAAAGAATTATCTTTTTCAGAGGTCAAGGCGTCGCGACCTTACAGCCAGGCTGTTCTAGTACAATTTCAAAGTGTGTTGTGTTTATGAATCCACTTCATACTACGCTAATCTCGTTCGTTTACGGGCCCGTGACCTATGACAAATTTGTACACATGCTTGCATTCACAAAAGGTCTTGCTTGCTCATAAATTTTTCCAGCATATTTCTTTAGTGGTAAATGGAGAAAAAAATACACACGGCAATCACATACGTTTCTTAGCCCTCACTAATAAGTCTTGTGTCGTAGGTCTGGTAAACTGTGAGAGAGTTCGGTCTCATTTACTAATGATTTTGCATCATATAAACATTTTTCTCAGAGCGGGGACCGAACCTGTGACCACACGTTTTGTAATCTAATATCTACCCAACCGCGCCTCGGGGCTATTATTATTCTTCTTTTTTTCTTTCTTATTATTCTGTCATGAATATTGCTACTGATACATACTGAGGGAAAAACTCATTTACACTTTTTCCTACCCGGGAATCAAACCTGGATCTACCCAAACGCACATTGGAATAAATAAGATAATAGATTAGACTTTCTTTATTTACTTAATGACATCGAATAAGTATACAACTATTGATATTGATCTTTGAAAACGGCTAATATTTGGTAGTCTTTTATGCCAGGTCTCACATCTTGTGGGTTGTAATCGCTACATAGTTCGTTAAATGGTTATAATAATTATGTAAATTAATCATTCATATTTATTCACGTAAACAAGTTCGATCGATTTATAAAGTAATCAATCTTAAAAGGTAATAAAATAATTAAAATTATATTGTAATAGCACACCTCATGACTTCGGTGTTATTATTGACTTGCGAAAGAAATTTCCCGGGTTTGATTCCGAGCAAGTGTTGTTAAGTTTTTTTTACTAGAGAATTTGCGATTACATTACTATAACACTTCCAATAGCGGGCATGACTGATGTTGACCATCATCATCAGCCCAAATACTCAATCCTGGGCACGGTCCTCATCTACAATTGAGAGGGTTGAGGCCTTTGTCCACAACGGTGGCCTAGTTGGCGAACTACACACTTAAGAAATTCCTAAGAACTTTTAGGTGTTCAGGTTTCTTCACTATGTTTTTCTTTGCCGTTAAAGTAAGCGATAATTAATCTATTGTGAATACATAAATAACTTTACATAACACATGACTGATGTACTACAATTCATTAATTAACTCAGTCTATCGCCGTCTACTGCTGAACGTAGGCCTCCCCAAGCAACTGCCAACTATCCCGCTCTTGAGCGGCCTTCATTCATCCATTTCCTGCCACCTTCCTCAAGCCGTCGGACCATAGTGCTACAGGACGTCCTTCACTACGTCTGCCTAAGCGCTCTTAGACATTTTTTCCTTGGTTCAAGATATATTTTCTATAGACTATAGACTACAGCCTATAGCCCTCCCCGTCAGGCTATAGCACTCCCCGATAAAGTAGCTATCTAACTATGAAAGATTTTTTCAAGTCGAAACGATATTTCCTGATTTGCGCGTTCAATTAAACAAACTCTTCAGCTTAATAGTATTAGTATAGAGGAAACATTGTATTATGCGCATATATACCTCATAAAAGCAATATTGATTTCATATAATTTGTGGCATGCATATTTCTTACATCTTTACTCCATGCAAGACCTGTTAAGACATTATCAATCTCATATAATAGTGGCGAATCGTTAATTAAAAGTCGTATTAATAGGGAATGAACGGTTTTCCGAGCACATTTCCAGACTATAAACAGTTTCTGAGGATTTCCTTAAGAAAAAAACTTAGTAAGTCTCTGCTTAACCCGAGAATCGATAACGCGATGCTTACGAAGCGTCGTATTATATACAAATTATTTAACAATAGCCCTTCCATAAAAACCAAACGTGCGTGTTAAGCCTTCCGTATTACTCTCAATTTGTTGTAACAAATCAAATTTAATAAAGGCACATAACTTTCCCACTCAACCGTTATCGGTCGACATTATTTCTATTGAGCCAATGATTTTAACTTGAACAATAAAAACGATAAATCGCAGCTCTAGCTCGCACTATCGGTCGGCCGACCGAAGTCGCGCACGCGCATTGCATCCGAGTAAATTTATAAATTGGTAGAATTTATTTATTTGACAAATAAACTGGTAAATAGCGTTTATAAATTAAGTGTTAGTGCACCATGGATCCGGAAAAGAAACAAAGTGAAGAAGTGACTGTAGACGATATATTGACTATATTGGGACCGTTTGGGAAATTCAATGTTTACAGTTTTGCACTTATTTTGTTCCCTGTTTTCTTGGCTGGGATGTATTCCTCTGTGTATAATTTTGAAGCTATGGATCTTAAATACAGGTAAGATTATCATAATTTTAAAATTCATTGATGATATTTAAAAACCTGTCTAGAAAACTTGAAGTCCAGGTTAGTGTAATAAATAGTGATCAATTTAACAAATTATTAATTAAATTAAAGTATTATAAGTGATACATAGTGAGTTTTTAAAAGTAGCTTACATTTTATACATTTATTATTTATCATGTTTAAGTTATTAAAAAGCTTTGTTCGTTTTTCAATTTATTTACCACAGTTATCGAATCAAAGCAAAATATTTAGCGTTATAGTTCTATCAAATACGTAATTGAAGTCATGAAAAAAGTAATAAAACATTCCTTAATCAATATTTATTATTAAAAATTTTTAATTTTGAAATTATATCTGTAAAATAAAATACATCACCAATAATAATACAAAAGTTATATCCATATTTGTTTTGTATGTGAAATAAATAGACAGTATGATATTTACATACATTAATTAATATACTTAATACATTTAAACATTATTAAAAAGTGAATCATTTTTTACACCTTAGTCCATACTTCTATTCCCGAGGAGTGGTAGGAATGTACTCGTACAATCGAGTTTTAGACATATCTTTTAACGACACAACTGCTAATTTTTAACTGTATTGAATTGATTGCATTTCTCATTCAGAAAATTTACAAAAGCAAATTCGCTTTGTCCTATTTGAGTATGGAACTACTATCTACGCTGATATTGACAAAATCACATCTCTATAAACTGCATTAAAATAATAAGACAAGATTTCTTCACATTATCTATAACCCATGACCATGACCATATTCGAACTAGTTAACTCAATATTATTTATTTTCATGTTTCCCTTGACCTTTAAGTACCTACACATTGTTGACACCCAGAAATGTGAAGATGAACTTCATTAGTCTGTATCTTCCAAATTGGATGCCATTATTTTTTAACCTTAGGGCCTTACTTAGATACAATAGGTAATGTGACTACTGCTCAAACATAATTTGTCTCGGTTTCTTATACGTCATATGTTAATCAATCGAGCAAGCTAAAGGATACTTTTATCGTCATCAGCCAGAGCACACAAACCTAAGTCCCCTCACTACTGAGAACGAACCTCCTTTAGGACTAAGAGGGTTTGTACCTAAGTCTACCACGCTGGCCTATTGCGGGTTAGAAGATTATAAAATTCCTAAAAACATATAGATATTCAGGTTTTCATTTTTAAGTAGGCAAATTGACTAACGTATACAAATAAAGTTAACTGTAAGTATTTAATTAACTCATTCCCTCACTGAAGTGGTGATGACCTCTCGAGGTTCATACACGCGGTCGAGAATCTCGATGGTCGCGGGTTGAAAACCGGGCACGCACCTTTTTGAAGTTGTGTATATTCATAATAAATTATGCGTTAACGGTGAAAGATAACATCGTGACGAAATTTGAACACGTAAATTTCTTCGGAATTTGTAAACGTGTCCTCCGCCAACCCGTACTAGGCCAGCGTGGTGGACTTAGGTGTAAACCCTCTCAGTTATAGAGCCCTGTGCCCAGCATTGGGACGCTTATGGGTTCATTATAATAGCGATTCACTTAATAGCATAATATTAATACATGGAATTTAATTCGGATTGTCAAACAAGTAAAGGCTAAGCAAACAAATTCGTGCAATGACCCGTTTATGTAATTACAAACAGATTAATTTATTGTGTACACACATATATCACGTATTATTGTATTATATTACAAACATAACATATTACACACACTAACGCGCCTGTATTTTGAAGGGATAGGCAGAGACGCACATCCACAGAAATTGCTAGTTGAGTTTTACATTGTAATAGAAGCGAATGTACGGCCGTCGAGAATTTCCAAGTAAAAAAACCCTATAAAACTCAAAAAAAAGAAATACTACATTTCCTTGCCTATTCTTTTAACTGGTGCTACTTGAACCGCTTGGATAATAAGAGTAAATAGCCGAATATCTATGATGTAACATGTCTCACATTAAAAAAACATTAGATTTATTGTGCTTTACCTTTAAAGGCAAAAAACGACATAGAACAGAATACGCAATGCGACAGGCAAATATTGTTGTTATGATTTGTTTAGTTTTTTGTATGATCCATAAATATGTATATATATTGCGGCACGGTAAGAACATCAAAAGAAAATAATACAGAAAATAACTTGAGGAGGAAGAGGAAATACACAAAATTATCATAATTCAAAACAATTATTAATATTAAAAAACAGTTGTGTGAGAAATAATGTTTACTTTATAAAAAGTACAAATATTCAAATTCATAACTGTAATAATATTTCGAATATCATAAACTTTATTTTCAATTTTTTTTTTTTAACATGATCTATTTATGTATAAACGACTGTATTGACCTCAAAAGTTACAATTACCTACTTATCAAGTTTCAGTACGGAGTTCGATTCCTGGGTCAGGTCCAGTGGGTTTTCCGTTAGACAACTCTCACTAGTACGGAATGTGAAAATATAGCCGATAAAGGGCTATGAACTTGCCCATTTTTATACTTAATAGTGAAACAGAAATTTTATAATAATTAGACATTTACTATCAATTCGGGTTTTACTTCGAATTATTTTGATTTTATATATCTATCCATAATTTTGTTTCTATACATCCCAAATTAACACTCTATACATATCTCATTTATTTTTACAAGCTTTTATTTAACTTCACTTTTGTATGTATGTATGTATGTATGTATGTATGTTTGTATGTTTACAAATCTTGCAATGAAGATTTGAACCACTTCCAATAGACCGATTGTGCTGAAACTTGGTATACCTACGTAACTTGGATGACAATACAATAATATGGTACCATGGAGCTGGTCTGATGATGAGGTTGGAAGATGACCATAGAAACATCGGTTATTGTGGACCGATTGAGCTGAAATTTGGTATGTCTTTGTAACTTCGACAACAATACACAAATATGGTATCATGGTGCTGATCTGACGAAGAGTTGGAAGATGCCCATAGGAACTTCGATTTCTGTGGTCCAATTGAGCTGAAATTTGGTATGTCTTCGTAGCTTCGGTAACAATACAAAAATATGATATTATGGAGCTGATCTATTGAGGAGTTGGAAGAAGCCCACAGGAACTCCGATTCCTTTGGACCGATTGAGCTGAAATTTGGTATACCTATGTAATTTCGGTGACAATATAATAACAAGGTATCATAGAGCTGATCTGACGAAGAGTTGAAAGATGCCCATAGGAACTCCGATTCTTGTGGTCCAATTGAACTGAAATTTGGTGTGTCTTCGTAACTTCGGTAATAATACAAAAATATGGTATCATGAAGCTGATCTGATGAGGAGTTGGAAGAAGCCCATAGGAACTCCGATTCCTGTGGACCAAGTAAGCTAAAATTTGGTATGCCTTTGTATTTTTAGTGACAACATAATAACAAGGTATCGTTGATCTGGTGTCATGAGAAGTTGGAAGGTGCCCATAGGAACACTAGTTTTCATGGACCGATTGAGTTGAATTTCGGTATGACTACGAAATGGATAGACTTAGAAATATTTCCAACTAAAAAGTTAAAAATAAATTAACGGTGAAAAACACATTTTAGAATCAAGCTTTTATTATGCACGAAAAATTAAAAAAATAAACTAAGAAAACATTCATAAAATTCGTATTTTTTTAAACTTTACAAGTAACAATTTACAAAAGTGTTCGGTTTATCAGTAGAAGTATGATACATAAACATATATTATCTATAACTAGTATATTAATATTCTTAAGTGATTTAAAAGCTTGTCGCGCAATTTCGTTAATGCAAAGACCTCGGCCGCGACGAGCTTTTAGATCACTTAAGAATATTAATATACTAGTTATAGATAATATATGTTTATGTATCATACTTCTACTGATAAACCGAACACTTTTGTAAATTGTTACTTGTAAAGTTTAAAAAAATACGAATTTTATGAATGTTTTCTTAGTTTATTTTTTTAATTTTTCGTGCATAATAAAAGCTTGATTCTAAAATGTGTTTTTCACCGTTAATTTATTAAGTAAGAAAAAGTTGCATACTTTTTATTTTAATTAAAAGATACGGGAGCAAGTCTTTTTTACTCTATTATTCTTTAAGGACTTTTGTGTTTAACATGTACATAACAATTTCATTGTATATTCTGACACACACAAAAAGCTCTCGCTATACCTACTCTCTTAATATATAAATTCCAAATTATTTGAAATTTTTCACGAAACAAACATAAAAAAATTCAAACAGAAATCACAATGCAACACATAAAATTATAATACAGTATTTTAATATAATGCCTACAACAGCCTAAAAATTAAATAATTTTATCACTAAAATTCATCATTACTTTCGCGTAAAAATGCACAATATCTAGACATTAAATCTAGTGTCCAAAAACAAGCCGTCAGACCATATTATTTGTGAAATAACAAAGCATATTGTTTCCAAAAATATTCTGTAGCACGCAACACGATAACATTTTGATGTTATCACCATTATATACCTATAAAAATTTTTGCTAGTACCCATAGCGTGTACCTATTTTTGTTACTTCCAATGGACACTTCTGCTTTATACAGGGTGTATTTAGACCGTGATCGAAAACTGAAGCAGGTAATAGCGATAGTGATTACAAACCCCCTGGCATTAAAGAAAATCACGACAAAAAATAAATTTTTTGAGCTTTTCCATACAAACCACATACTTTTAACACAGATGGTTGTATGGAAAACGTCAAAATTTTTATTTTTTGTCGGGATTTTCTTTAATGCCAAGAGGTTTGTTATCACTATCGCTATTACCTGCCTCAGTTTTCGATCACGGTCTAAATACATCCTGTATATAGACTATTCTCTGTTACAAATAAATTAGTTTAGGTGTTCCATTGAAGTAAGTAGTGATGGCTTCGAGGTTTAAACATGCGGTCGAGAATCTCGGCGGTCGCAAATTCTAGCCTCTGACCTTTTGAAGTCATGAGTGTATAATCAATTATTGCTTGCTGTAAAGGTGAAGGAAAGTATCATGAAAAAACCTGTACACCTAAAAGAACTTCCTAGAATTTCCTAAATGTGTAGTCCAGGAACCCGTATTAAACCAGACTGGTCTCTCAGATGTAAGGGCTGATGATGAAATAATTTATATCTCCACTAGATACTATAATTTACCATCGCAATGACGAAACAATTTTTTACCTTAATTCATAGCAAAATTTCAGAGTGAGTTCAATTAAAACAATAAAGAAATTGGTTTTAAATATTATAGTTGAACTGGAAATGCTACAAAAAATGTATACATAATGTTTGATCATTCAAATCCACTTGAATAAAAACTGTCAATAAGTTTTAAGCTCGAAGACATGGAAACATGTCATCTCTAGTACCAAATATATATAAAGCAGTGATGGCCTCGAGGTTTGGGCGCGTGGTCGAGAATCTCGGCGGTCGCGGGTTCAAACCCCAGGCACACACCTCTGACTTTTCGAAGTTATGTTTGTATTCACATTGAATTATCACTTGCTTAAACGGTGAAGGAAAACATCGTGATGAAACCTGCACACCTAAGAGTTCTTAGGAATTTCTTAAGTGTGTAGTCCACCAACCCGCACTAGGCCAGCGTGGTGGACTATGGCCTAAACCCTCTCAATGGTAGAGGAGACCCGTGCTCAGCAGTGGGCGTATATGGGTTGATGAAGAGAAGAGAAGTACCAAATAGGCCGGTATCACTATGTTTGTATAATTAATTGACACCATATCTAGCTTGTATTAAAACTTTTCTAACCGAGTAAATCCCACATAACAATACCATGACGCAATGAGAAATAAAATCCAATAGAAACAAGAGAAACGCGATTGTTTTACAAACGTCAATCCGTAGTTTTTAACAGCATGGGCATATTTACATAGCTAGCTGGTGCTAAGCTAAACATCACGAGACACGTCATAGTGCAATACTGATGGACCACGTGCGGAAAGGGCTTGCGTCAGTACATGCATAAGCTTTGCACCGTGACTTCATCTGCACATAATATAGTCTTCTAGGAGCAGTCAACAGGTCCAAAGTAAAAAAAATACTCCTTATTTAATAAGTTTTTATCAAGGTCTTTTGAATCGTTAATTTAAAACTGTTGCCGCTTCGGAACACGTTAGATCGTCAAACAATCACATCTACGTTTTGTCAACTATATGTAAGTCCCACGTGATAAAGGAGGAACCATTTGAACATTTTCTAGAATATGTCCAGGGTTTGTACTGCTACTGGGAATTTTTTAATGGAATACTTTGCCCGACGCAGGATTCAATTCCACTACCCAGGCACAATTAGAAGGAACGATACATAGTTCTGAAACCACTAAAGTGGTCAGACACGGTTAGAATTCTTAGTTATAAAAATACAAAGATGCGAATTCGCAAACCTTTTGCTTGGAACCGAGCTCGGAGCTATTTATAAAAAGGCTGTGTCGACGTAAAACATCACTTGTCGTTTTAAAGTGGACAAATAGAGGATATTTAACCACTACCTTTTTGTCTTCTTCATCTTCATCAACCCATATACGCCCACTGCTGAGCACGGGTCTCCTCTACCATTGAGAGGGTTTAGGCCATAGTCCACCACGCTGGCCTAGTGCGGGTTGGCGGACTACACACCTAAGAAATTCCTAAGAACTCTTAGGTGTGCAGGTTTCATCACGATGTTTTCCTTCACCGTTATAGCAAGTGATGATTCAATGTGAATACACACATAACTTCGAAAAGTCAGAGGTGTGTGCCTGAGGTTCGAACCCGCGACCGCTGATATTCTCGACCGTGCGCCCAAACCTCGAGGCCATCACTCCTTATTGTCACTTTTTCCTTTTTGTCACTACCATCTATATTAACCATTATCCATGTCAAATACAATCAATTTATTTCGTAACATCCCAACTTCAACATTGATGATAGTACTTAATTACAAAAACAACTACCTATTATTCTTTCTTAACACTATGTAGTAACTCTACGTGACTTTTCAAATGGAAAAGTAAATGTTCCTTTTATAAATTATTATCTATTTCTATATCGATTTTATTTTAATTTAGATAATTATTACAATAACGCTTTCATAATAAAGATTTCATGATGTTTCTACTATTTACAGAAGTTCCGTTGTCTAAATTATCCATCAACACCTTTCTATTTGTCTGGTTTTTGAAGGCCTAATTATTAAGTTCTCTCTCTAAGTAAGAGTTCTAATAATAACAAAATGTTGCCGAACAAAGTTATCTTATGAAAAACAAAGCAATGCTCACAAATTTAAAATCAAACATAAATCTGTATTTTAGGAATATAAAAATAAAGAAACAGAAATAAACATTAGTGAAGCCAATAATAAACAAGAAGAAAGAGAAACGGAAATAATTATAAGAAGCAAGTCGGCAATTAAAAGTTACGAACAAAAATTTTAAAGAAACCTGCACTTTTAATTAAGTGCAAAATTTATCGAAACCTAATAAACAAAGTTGGCATCGAACAAACATTGCTGAACTCTGTGGACGTCAGTAATATTGAAGAAACGATAGAAACTTTCTATAAATATCCTTTAAGTACCTATAAAGTCTGTGTCACTATTCTATTAAATTTTTCTAATGATGAAATTTAGCAAATCAAACATATAATTAATGTATCTGATTTAGCTTTCTTTCTCGTTTTTCTAATATAGACATTTTTAAGCATTGAACATACTTTAAAACAAAACTGTGTGTAATTAAATTTGAAACGCCATTAGCTCTTGGAATAAATGTACAAATTGCCATCAAGAGCATTCCCGTTCCATTACCAAATTAGGCAATGTTATTAAAATTTCTCCATTCAGAAATTCTTAGAAAGGAGTCATTCACCAATATTTTCAATCACCGAAATACAACATACTATAAACCCTAATTTAAATCAAGTCCCTTAAAAATTCTTGAACGTGAAAATTAAATCGATTTGAAGATCGACAGTATTACGTGTCGCAAGTTGATAAAGACTTCACGCCGGCGTCACAACTCACACCATCTAATCGTACATCTCGTTTGAAGTCACGTACGGCCGTGTTACATGCGATCATCTATTGGCGGTGTGGCTTGGAGAATTTAATAGGTTTCTGCTTAAAATTGCTATAATTTATTCAAAGACTATGGGACCAAAATGGACCTGAGTCTCTCAGCAAAGATAGTATAGATTGTCCAACACAAACACAATCAATATTACATAAAAGTTTCGGGAATGCCATACAAGTGTTCAATCAACATCTGGAGTAGATTTCTTATGATTAAGTATAATCATAATAAAATAAATCTTAAAAGTCAAAAAAATACCTTGAAACGATTTAATTTAAGATATTTCATATTAACAAAAAAACATATTTATATTTAGTTCTCCAAACATATTTACATCTATTTAGCCGTATCCGTCACCACAGTAATCCAAAAAACAAAAGAATAACCGTATCTCCCTCCACAGATGCTCAATACCGGAATGCGAGGAAGACCCTGAGAAGATAAACTACACGATACCCCACGGCCCTGACGGTACTCCGGACAGATGCTTTAGATACGCTCCTTTCAACACCACTGTAGGAAACGGCACCTTCTGCGCTCCACACTACTTCGACACATCCACCAAGATCGAGTGCGACTCGTTTGTCTATCTCGAAGAACATTCTATTGTTAAAGAGGTTAGTTAAATTACATATATAAAGTCACGCTTGCTTTTCCTACTACCTTTTTGTATACCTTGTTGGGTACTTAAAGACTATAAACCGCCAAATGCTACGCTAGCACACTTCTTTCGTTTTCTCAACTAGCATTTTCTTCAAATAATAAGATTTATTATTAAACTAGCCTTAAGTGTTCTCTATGTCATTATTTAAACTTCAATAAATATTTTTTATTTTTTTTTTTTTTTATTTATTCATCATGCAAGCACGTCTCTTTTGATGATATGTTACATTTTTTTAATAAATCACCGTTTAGGTGTTCATAGTCTGGCAAAATTGAGGGATGATTAAAATTACGAAGGTCATAAAATAACGTAAAAGATTTACTATTGGGAAATGAGTTGAGAATGTGACTTTTAGATGTAATAAACAGGCTTAAAAATATTAAGACTTGGTAGTGAAATTAGCGATGACATACTAAATTAACCCCTAGTGGATAGGTACACATCTCTAACAGCTTTTTTAGTGCTGCATATATATCTAATAAGAACACGCAAGAATAACTACCCAAGAATCGATCCCGAAACCCCCCACCTCTTGTTTATACCGTTGTACTAACAAGACAAATAATGCAATTACGGCAGTAAATTCTAGAACTTAGCCATGAATAATTCAAATGTATCAAAGCCATTCACTCCACAATCGTAAACAGAACTCAACCAACATAAAGTTTATATTTACTAATTGATAACCGTTAAATATGCATATTCATTTGCATTACATAATATGGACGTTTCTATTCGGTTCGTTTTGCCCCATTTTACTTTGAACCGGACTTATTTTTAATAGCATTTGCCCACATATTTCTATATCTGCATCACAGCAAGTATCCCAGTGCCAAGTAAGGGCATCTTGATTAACTGAGAGGGTTAAGCCTTAGTCCATCATGTCAGCCTAACGCGGATTAACGGATTGTACTAAAAAAAATTCACGATATTTTCTCCATATTATAAAATATGTCTTATTCCGCCACGAAATTATTTTGCTTTAGGATTTACAAGTTTTGACCGTAGAAATAAAAGGTTGAGTAATCCTTACTAACCTATTTAATTCATCGTTATGGTGTATGTATACTAATATTTTTTAATATTTCCTAAAAATAAATATTGACCGATTACTATAAGATTACTATAAGAATTTCATTGAACATTTATTAGTGTACTTACCCACATCATACTAATACTTAATTTTAATACTTCATAAAGAAACTTCGAAATATTATCAATGAATAACCGCATTGCAATCGTCTTTTTCGCTGAGAAAATTGGAATCTGTAGAGTACGTTTAGGTATTTGCAGACTTTACTAAGAAATTAATGTAATGGAAAGTAATTTAGTGAAAGTGAAATTTCTCACGAAGTGTTTTTTGCAGATTGTATCGGTCATTTGAATTGCGATTAGACTGAATAGTTTTTTAATCTTCGCAGGCCCTAAAAAAGTTCTAAAGTTTTTTTTTTCTTTAAACAAGTCTATACAACAATGTCAAGTGATGGTCTCGAGGTTTGGTCGCGCGGTCGAGAATCTCAGCGGTCGCGGGTTCGAACCCCAGGCACACACCTCTGACTTTTCGAAGTTATGTGTGTATTCACATTGAATTATCACTTGCTTTAACGGTGAAGGAAAACATCGTGATAAAACCTGCACACCTAAGAGTTCTTAGGAATTTCTTAGATGTGTAGTCCGCCAATCCGCACTAGGCCAGCGTGGTGGACTATGGCCTAAAAACCCTCTCAATGGTAGAGGAGACCCGTGCTCAGCAGTGGGCATATATGGGTTGATAAAGAAAGAAGAAGAAGAAAGATACAACAATATACTATTAAAAATTGAGTTGGTAAAACATAGAAATCTTTCGGATGAAATCATTTATTACAAAGAAGATATAGGAGATAAAAACACCATTTAACCTCACGATGCAAAATCTTTTGCTTATTATTTTTAAGATTTGCTTTTCATTTTTAGATATTTTTAGCCTATGTTTTTGTTTTTACTTCTTTACTTACTTTCGCCAGCAAATAAGCGTATGTTGGAGTAACCCTCCAGTGTCTTTCCATTTAGAGACACACGGGTGATCTTATGTTTGAAAGTGACAATTACACGTATGAAAGACTAATTAAAACAAAAGACAGTTTCATACAAATTCCATATCTATACTATAATATTATAAAGAGGTAAGGTTTGTGAGTTTTTATGTTTGTATGTTTGTGACGTTGTAGAAAGTAAACTCGCGATCTACTGAACCGATTTTGAAAACTCTTTTACCAATAGAATGCTACGTTCTTTGTGAGTGTCATAGGCTATATATTAGTCCGAAAAATGATAAGACTTTTTTGTTGTAGCAGGATTTGCGAAGTAAGTCGGGGAAAAAACGGGCAAACGAAACTATTTTTTGCAAACGCTGCCTTACCCATGGAAGATACATAGTTGAGTCCTAGAGAAAAGTTGTAGAGCTTGATAATATCTACAAAAAAGTCAGCGGTAGCATATGTCTAACTTTTAGGGTTGGTTCACTATAACCTCTTTTATGCTAACTAAATTTATTGTAAAATAAAGCATTGTTTGTGAAGGTATTTTTATAAAGATTATATTAATCCTTATCCAAATAAATGCGTTATTCAGTAGAACTATTTAATTTAAAAGAAATTTGCCCTTTACATCATTTGATTTCGATGAGTATCTTAGAAGATATCGCAGTTTCAAAATAATCATCAAGCGCGCAATAAATTATGTACAAGGCGCCGACCGGCGCGTTACGGTTTTATGATTTTTGGTATGAGCATAAATAGGACTTTAAAGAGTAAAATAGACTATAACTTATTTTCTTTCTGAACTCAACCTTGTAGTCTACGCGGACGAAGTCGCGGACAACAGCTAGTATTTTTATAATCAAAGACAAAAGATTTTCAAATCCTCTGATCCCTCTAAAATACCAAAATACAAATAAGTTGACGCGGTTGTTATTAATTCGACCGCCGACGAGCAATAACGGTTATTCCCGGAACCATGTTGGCTGTATCTCAAATCAAATGGGATTAATTAGCTATTCCTGGCCATTAGTACATACCTAGATAAACACTAACGTTGGTAATGAATGATATTAGTTCAACCGCCGTCTCGGGCCAATTGAATACTATAATCTGCGCTTTGGTCGATATCCGTACTGTATTATATAAACAGATTAGCAACCTGTGTTATTGAGGTGTGTATGTTATTGGTCGGAGTTTATTGGTTTTTGTATTTAGAAATTCTCAGTAACGAACGAAGTGTGTAAATGTGCGAAAAAAAACATAAAAAGTTTCCATCGAAGTAATTTTCCCTGGCATACCTTTAACCTTACTGATCGTAAAATGACGCATATTAACCTAGAGGGAACACATCTTAAGGAAGCAAAATATTTCAAGTTTCAATACTCCTGAACTATAGAAAACCATGATAAATTCATTTTAAAAATTAAGGAGGTTAAAGAATTTAATACAAACTTTTACTTCCCCTGAATTAATGAAACCTTATAAATTTAATAAAAAGAGCTAATGCATTGTGTAAATTAAACTATAATTATTAAAACGGTGTAGCTACCTTTAAAACAGACCGACATTAAATAAGTCATTTACTTACATCAAATAAATCGAAAAGCAACTTGATAACTGTATGAATTGCCAAAACTCGTACAAAATACATACTTGTAACGGTCGCTTGATTTTTATAATGACCAAATTTGCAGCAAACATCGCAGTTTTTATAAAACGGCATTATTTGTTTTTATAACCTACAATTCTCTTACTACGAGAATGAGGCCAATGGTCTTAACATTGACTTTATCTTAGACCATAATAATAATTGAACTTAGCAAAATCGTCTTTGGCTTCATCAACCCATATACATCCTACGGCAAGCCAACGATCTCCCCTACAACTGAGAGAGTTTGGGCCTTAGTCCATCGCACTGGCCTATTGCGGGCTGGTGGACTAGAGACGTAAGAAATTCCTGACAACTTTTAGGTGTGCAGGTTTATGATAAGACTAAGAAAGTTTATAAGTAAACATAGATTGCAGGTTTTCTCGCGATATTTTTCTTCGTAAGTATATTGAATGAAAGTTTAAGCAAACTAAATATTCCAAAAGTCAGATGACCAACGAGCCAGTCAGACGAAACGCGGTCTTTATCTGTAATTACATTTTGAATGTAAGAGTCGAATAAATGTTCAAACCCGGGACCACAATCTCATGAACTCGTTTCACCTCCAAAGCAGCCCGCGCCTGCCGCTAAATAATTTAAACAATAACTAGAAATAAATTGTACCTGAATTAATAGCAGCTATTACTTCAAACGATTATGTTTTGAAGAAATAGCTAACTGCTGACCTATTTAGTTAAATTGTACTTTTTGTTCTGAATAAGAATTTACAAAAACTGTTATAATTTAGCTAAGATTTCTTTGCTTACGAAATATCGAAAATACGTAAGTTTTTTAATACGAAAATAAATAATTAAATAAAATAGTACGCATTCATCAAGCATATATTCCAGAAGAAGTAGGCAGAGATTAACAACACCCACATATTTTCTACAGAGATTTTTACTTAAATAAATAAATACACCCAACAGCCACACACATAGTCCTGCCCCCACATTAGGATACGAGTCTTGTGTCGTGGGTATCAGAAACTACGACAGACTTTTCGGTCTCACAAACACCCAGACCCGAAACAAATATTTACGTAACACACAAACATTTGTCTCGGTGCGGGGATCGAACCCGCGGCCGCTAGTTTCGTAAGCTGGTGTCTAGCCAACTGCGCTACGGGGCTGTCCTTCTATCGTAATGTAGGTTCGTCTATATATTTTTATATTATTTCCCAAAACTTAATAAAACCTACCAACTAGGCTACTAACTTATAAAATACACATTACTTAGGTAAACATTAAGGTCAGCCAAGTGCACGAATGCATCGACCTTTAGACCTTTAATAGTGACCTTAAAAGATCACCGATCGCATGACATATTATCTTCCTGGAAACTGACGTTCATTATAGAAAAACAATTATACACTAATGTTAACATACTACACACTCCTTCGTACCAGGGCTGCCAGATTGTATAATTGGATACAAATCTTGTATAATCGGATGGGATATTGTATCCATGACCACTTTATATAATACGATACAAAGGCATATTATGTTCACATTTTATCAATAATTTGTGCATTTATCATCCTAAAAAAAAAAAAAAACAAGAACTATTTTGGAGGGCCCATTTTCTAACCATTTGATTAACTGTTATCCTAGAAAAAAAAAACAAGAGCTGCATATGGTGCAATGGTTATGTATAATGCGATCTAATTTTGTATAATTGCAAATACTAAACCGTATAGATGCGATTTATTTGCTGGCAGCCCTGCTTCGTGCGCAAAGGTGTATTTCAAGACCACGCTTCGTCGGTTAGGAAACTCTATGATAATACTTAGCAACCTAATGAATAAATTGAAAATTGAACCTGGAACCCCTAGACTACACCGATTTATGACACGAGAACAATGACGTAATACAATTAGTTATAAATCTTTGACAACTTAAATGTTAAGTGTAAAACAGAGTAGATGGTTTGGTCCTTAACAAGAAAGTTATCCCTTACAAAAAATGGTATGTGATTTCCTTTGAATGTTCTCAACAGAAACCAAGAGTCTAAATATGCAGCCGAAAATAGGAAAGCTTACTCGCTATAACACGCGTCTAATACCACTACTGAAGACTAGTGAGTGTTGAATTACAACTCAGCCTACAAGGGAGAGAGTAGTAAAATTAATCAAACATTTAAACATAATAATAATTATAAAAAAGCAGCGTAACAACGAAAAATTTAATCAGAAAATTCTAGCCATATTTACCTATTACGTTTCGCAATAAAACTGAATAGATTACTCGCGGTGACAAAACATTCACGCGTCACCGTATCTGATGGTGCAGTGTCACGTTCCACTGTATTCCACGTCGCCCATGTTTCGGCAAACTGGGACATGCACAACATTTCATATCCCAGCGTGTGTTTCGGCCTCGATTTTCGGCAAATTGGGACTATTGCGCCCGATTTTATCTGCATTATGACTATGTTTACGGTTAATTAGAATGAGCCGTAATCAGGTTTAGCAATACGAGCGTCCTGTGAAATATTTCGATCCTCACAAAGTTTCGAGTGTATTTTTTTATTTCGGGTGTAGGAGATTGTGAGGTGTTTGTGATAAATCTCTCATATTTTCTAATACCGACAAATGAATATTCGTCCACAAATGTACTATGCGTTTCTGTCATATTTTTTAAAAATGTTTTTTTTTTTTTTAACTTTGTACGTTTTTTTTTACATTCTTTTTCTTTACAGTTCGACCTGGCCTGTCAAGACTGGAAGCGGTCACTTGTAGGGACAGTCCATAATGCTGGATTCTTCATATCCATACCCCTTACTGGACTAATATCGGATAAGTATGGCCGAAAGCCAGCGATCGTGTTCGCTTCCGTTGCCAATGGAGTGTTCGGCGTGATTCG
Source organism: Cephonodes hylas (assembly GCA_030295005.1). Taxonomy (NCBI): domain Eukaryota; kingdom Metazoa; phylum Arthropoda; class Insecta; order Lepidoptera; family Sphingidae; genus Cephonodes; species Cephonodes hylas. Next base: position 10,165,301 of record AP025377.1, read on the forward strand.
GGCACTTTCGGTCAACTACGACATGTTCGTCGTCTTCGAGTTTTTGGAACCAGCTTTCGGCGGAGGTGTTTATACAGCGTGTTTTGTTCTCGGTAAGCTATTTTTTTTTCTTATGTCATTTCTTTATTAAAAACATTTAACCTACGACACTTGCTTTATAATTCTTGGTTAATCCAATTCAAGTTGGCTAAAAAGTTGATCTTGAAATAAGAATTAATTATCCACTATATGCTTATTCCAGGTCCTTTATTTAATGATTATTGAATAATTGTTTTTTTTTAAGTAAATACGTACCCGGAAATCATGATCAAACATAGTTAGACTTATAATTTAAAATTGAAAAAAAACTGAGGAGGGATCTTGCTTGCCGCGTCGAGCAACAACGACGCGTTTTTTTAAGAATTGGATACATCTATTGACTGATTACACTTAGGCAACTCTAGAAAACGTGTCAGAAAACAGTGGTTCAAAATGGGACATTTTCAAGTGCTCATATTTTTAAGAATTTTTTATGAATATGTGGATAAGGAATTCGCAAAAAAAGCTATCAATTTCTAAGAAAAATAATTTCAATGAAACATGCGTGAACTTATATAATAGGAAGTTAGGTTAAGGGAATAATTTATTTTTTATCAAAATATTTTCAATTACATTCAATTGAATTGCTGTATAAAATACTGAATAAGATAGTCGTAGAACTAGTATTATAGGCTATATTTTTATGTTTTAACACGCCGCATTCCTCTATACTACTAATGGCTACAGAAAATTAATTAAGCTTCCTTTATTAATTGATTTTTCTTTAATTATTCTCTTAAGACTTGTGTATATCTTGTGCCTATATCGTGTACAACGTAATAGCTTCGATGATTTCCTACACTGTGCTTTTAGCTTCCTTACATATGAAGGTTGATTAACGGAAATAATAGCAAGCATGGTAGCGTATTAATAATCAATTATTGCAACGATACGCGGAAACTAAACTGTACGATACATTTATTATGCAATTCTTCTATATGTATCACTTAGTCCATATCGTCGACAATCCCCTGAACAAGAAAATAAATACACCCAACAGTCACATGCATAGTTCTGACCCCACACTAGGGTACAAGTTCTGTGTCGTGGGTATCAGAAACTACGAGAGACTTTTCGGTCTTACCCACCCAGACCCGAAAAAATATTGCTTAGTCGAATAATTTGACCGTATTAGCACCTCTGTCAATCCGGACCCGAATCCAATAGACTGGCCTTGTGCGAGTACACGCCTAAGAAATTCCTTAGAACTTTTAGCTGTGCAGTGTAGTTTCTTCATGGTGTTTTCCTACACCGTTATATTAAGTAATAATTAACTGTAAATAAACACATAACTTCGAAAACTCAGAGGTGTGTGCCTAGGGTTTGAACCCACGACCGCCGAGTATCGCTATGAGGCCATCGCTATCGTATATGGGTTAATGATTAAATATGAAATGAAATTGAATATTTCATTTAAAATTCAGCTACGTCAATACTAGGAAATCTTTGACGTCATTAAAACATTCGAATGCAGTGGAAAACTATAAAAATCCCGGTGATAATTGTCATCAAAGTGCGCGACAATTTTGTGTTATTACAAACAGAATTACATGTTTAATGTCACACATATTCGCCAACTGTAATTTTCATAATTTGACACCAGTCGCTTCAAATGCCGGGTGACAATACAATCTACACATCTTAAAACATTGCAATTTTATAATAATAACTGTTATACAGTAATATTACTGGCCCATTGCCGGATATTTACGGCTTTATGCCTGGAATCTTGAATGTAGGCAGAGATGTATTTCAAAAACACTTTTTGCCACCAGCCAGAACAAGCCAGAAGCCAGAAATTTCGGCTTTATTAAAAGCCAGACATTATATTTTTTACGAAAGAGGATTTGAGAACGAAACTATCAAAACAAACGTAGATTACGGAAAGGTGTGAAGTAAAATAATTATTTTAAAACAATTTATCGAACAACAATCAATTACCACTTCGAATTCATCATCATCATCATCAACCCATATACGCCCACTGCTGAGCACGGGTCTCCTCTACCATTGAGAGGGTTTAGGCCATAGTCCACCACGCTGGCCTAGTGCGGGTTGGCGGACTACACACCTAAGAAATTCCTAAGAACTTTTAGGTGTGCAGGTTTCGAGGTTCGAACCCGCGACCGCCGAGGTTCTCGACCGCGCGCCTAAACCTCGAGGCCATCGCCCATCACTGCTTTTTAAAGAACCTTATCGAACAACAATCAATTACCACTTCGAATTACATAAGTTTTATTATTCATATCGCATGTTATAATAGTCGTTTCCTATGTAGAGATTACGCTTTATATTTAACATGTTTCAATGTTATTGTAGCACATTAAAACAGTATAACGAAATCATGATAATCCATTCGTTTTATTTCATACATTAGCAGGTGTTGAACGTGACTTTGTTCGCGTGAAATTCTTTAAAAGTGACTAACTTTTGTTCATTATACTTAAACTACTTACGTTGACAATTTATTATACTCTATCTATTCGATATTAATTAAGCCTTATCTATCTGATAACTATATTTTTGAGGCACACAATTTAGTCTTCCGGAACAATTTTCAGGTCAACCGTTGTTACTAAGATTTTTCATTGGAATGTTTTCATTGGCAGTATGGAGACTGTAACTAAACTAGCTTCTCGGGGAATTCAAAACCTTAGCAGAGGACATGTACAAATCCTGCTCTTCTTACACTTTCGGGGACTTTTCTCTCTGTCTGTATGTCATTATCATCATCAACAGCTATCACGTTCAGTGCTAGACATCTCTCCGCTGCTAGCCACTTTCAGGGTATGACCACAGCTATTATATCACTATATGTGACTGCTGGCAATAGGGTTAATTCCCAGACACTTTTACAACTTTTACTTTTACAACTCCGAGGTGCGAGGCCCTAGTTGAAAACTTTACCAACAGAATTTGTGTTTACTTTAGTTTAACCTTTCCCAATGTTGGGCAGATATCAATAAATTTAATACGCTCACCTCACAATCGCACTTTTTGCTGGCGGACGTGGGTTTTTATTGTGTTTTTTGTAACACCTCGTCGATCACAATCAAAACAGTACGCACAAAAAATTCGTACACATTCACCCGAATTATTTTAGTTGCTTTACTTTATTTTTCGATTTAATTGGCATATTTTTTAATCTTGATAGCTATTGTAAAATTGATTGGGTGAGTCAAAAAATCCTGTAAAAACGCAACGAAAATAGCATCAATTTTAGTACTAATAGAAATTTGTTTGTTGATGTTTGTAAACGATTAACTTTTTAGGATTGAGTCAGTTACTAATACCAGGTTTTTAGACTTTTTACCGTCATTCGTCATTAACCGAAATTACCCGTTTTTGATTGGATGTAAAAGGTATTTTACTATTTTTGTACTTTTTACAAATCTCGCAACGAAACGATCTACATTCAGATAAACAACTTCTTATATTTGTTTTCGCTAATTGTAGTTGCATTATAGATTGAAAATAAAGATTTAGTTTCCTCAATAGATGTTTTCAACTCTTGGCTTTTAAATTCTGTTTTACATCTAGATGGAGACAATCATAAAAGATATAATGCCAACTATGCAGGTGGTCGTAGCAAAATTAACGATAGGTATCTCATATAGTTTCAAAAATGCCAACTCACGTAATGTCAAGTACCCACTTTAATGAAAAGCTATAACAAAAAAAAGGAGAAATGATTAATGAATCAGAAGTATAAACAATATATGCCCCTAAAAGATACATATCATAGATTCTTACACCAGATGTAAGTGCGGTCAATTCTCCGTATTATAAAAACTTCAAATAAGGAAAACCGAGTTCAACATTCCAAGTTTTTAATTCACCACGACTGTGACAAGTGACGCCCGTTCGTCACCCATAATATTCGCCCTTCGCGCCTCATCAATCGCTCGAGACTAATTATAGTTTTTGTCGACAATTAATTTCCGGCGTGAATCTGTTTTAGTCACTTTCTTATTATAGTGTCCATGGCTCCGCATGACTTCACAAATTTAGCTCTAGTTTATTTATGGGGGAAATAAGTTCATCTAGGTTTCCCGTAAACGAATCGCAGATGAACTTGGCAAAAAATACCTACAATGAGGCAATAACTTGTTTAGAATTTGAAGAGCGATTTCATCTGGGAATTTTCATTTTTTCTTTACAGACATAGTTACATTCTCACCTGAATTCGTAAATAAGTAGCAATAGGACTATTGGAAAATTAAAGTATTGTTAAGAATGTCTTTTAACACCTTACATGGGTAAGCGCCTATTTTCATTTATTGGGTACATCAACAGACTGTTACCGAGAATTTCAATGACACTTTGCCCATCCTACACATATATCGTAGAATCATCAATTATGCAGTAGCTTTTTTTTCTACTATACCTACAAAATATAAAGAGGATGAATGTAGTAAAATAATACTAATTACTAAACGAAATGTCTTTTGTTACAGCACTTGAACTGGTCGGCCCAAAAGGCAGAGTCTTTATCAGCCTGCTGTTTAATACTATGTTCATCCTCGGTGGAGTCGCTGTCACTTTGCTGTCTTGGTGGCTGCAGAACTGGAGGCACCTTCTCTTCATCAGCTACACCCCTTCGATCTTCGTCTTCATATACATATGGATGCTCACTGAAAGCTTCAGATGGCTGTTCAGTAAGGGCAGATATGAGGATGGAATCAACGTCCTCAGCAGATCAGAGAAAATGAACGATGTTGATGTTCCCAAAGAGCATTACGATCAAGTCGAGAAGCAAGCTACAAGACAAAGAGACGAAAGGAAATGTGAATCTAAAGAAAGGAACCAGTCAACTTTCGGCCAGCTTCTAAGATCGCCCATGATATGGAAAAGACTTTTTACGTGTTCGTTCCTGTGGATATCGTCCACTCTGGTCTATTATGGGCTGTCGATAAATGCTATAGAATTATCAGGGAACAGTTACGTGAATTATATCGTTGTTTTGGTAATCGAAGCTCCGGCTAATGTTTGCAAACTTATTTGCTTGGATCGATTTGGCAGGAAAAAGGTTATAGCTGTCGCATACTTTATGACTGGACTGATTTTGATCAACTACGGTTTTGTTCCTGGTAAGTCAAATACTGTATCTATATTTAAAATTAAATTAGTATTACTTCACTTTCGCTTCTCTAATTACAATACTGCTTTTGTCTCTTATTTAATTTTTGTGAGTAAAGTAAATAAACATTTATTGGAAATGTAGTTTTATTACATCCATACAGAAGATTTTTAGACCTTTTATGTTAGACAAAAAATAGTTATAAATTACAAAATCCATGCTGTTTCTTGTAAATTTTCCGTTAGCTTTGATCTTAGGTATTTCCACAAATACTAAACACTCGTTACAATCCCTTTCGAATCTGAAGATAATTCTCAATTTAGTATGCCAGTTATTTCATAATTGTACAGTTTAACACTAGACACCGTCCTACAAATGATTTTATTACACGCAAAAACGTTTTAATACATTGTTAAGTGGTTTTTGATTGAATTCTAATTATGCATAATTTAGCACTCATCTGACGGTTAGATTTATCGTTAAGTTAGTGAATATATTTGATAAAGGAATGGGTTAATGGAAAAATAACTTTAATAGAAGTATATCTTAGGCAATGAATAATTCTTCGACAAATGAATTACGCCGCTGTGGTAACCTTCAACTAACTGTTTTAATTATTTTTTTATTCCATAAGCGACATGAGATAAAACCGCAATGTTAAATCGTGTCCAACTTTTATTTAACAAAATTTAGTAACATAGTATGAATTGAAATTTTGGACATATGAAAAAATAAAATAAAATGCACATATGCATCATTATGACGACAATATAAGGCAAAAAGAAATGTGGCGTGGCTACCTAAAATAATGAAAAAAAGTCGGTCTCCTGAACGCCCCGATTAAATACGGGGAACAAACTGGTAGCATTTTACTAGTTTAGTATTTATCCTACTACGCCCTGGAGACTGTCAAATAAATCTTATATTATCTTTCAGCTGGCAATTGGTCAATCCTTCTATACCTCGGAGGGAAGTTTTTCATAACACTAGCATACAATTCTCTATACGTATTCGCTGCTGAAGTCTTCCCGACAAACTACAGGACTTCGTTACTCGCCATGTGTTCTACCATAGGCAGGACTGGATCTACAGTCGCGCCACAAACTCCTTTATTGGTAAGAAACACAATCCTAATTAGCCTGTATAGCATGTTTACTAAATAAGCGACTCTCCTGATAGTAAAGACTTAGAAAATCATAGCTATCTTGGAGGTCGTTTGTAAGAGTTGAATAAAGAAAGGAAATAAAATCGTAAAGGGGTTAGGATTATTGGATTTATTCTCAGTGGCAACACTGAAATTAATTGTAATTACGCTGTACGGAAATTACAAAATGACACTTTCCGAGATTTTATTAATATTAAGACCCGAATTTTATTCTGATTTTTTAAAAGATTTTTATCGCTATGTTTTTGCCCGCAGACAAGATACTACGAGTATCTACCTACGATGCTTTTCGGCTGCATGGCGGCGCTATCTGGGTTCCTAGTCCTCACGTTACCAGAAACAAATAACCTCAAGTTACCAGACTCTTTGAAGGAGGCCCAAGAACAAGACAGGAAAAACCAAACGCAAGAGCCGACGGCTGAAAAAACTACAGATAATAAAACAAGGCTATAAATTAAAAACAAAAAGTTTACTAATTTATATGTGATAAGAGAAAAATGTCCAATTAATTGTAAATGTAAAGTAGTACTTTTGTAAGATTATTTTTGATGTATTAATCAAATAAAAAAAGACCGTACTTCTGTAAATGATCATATTATACATGATTCTTTAAATCATATACAAATATATATTTTTTGCCTATTTCATCAAATTATTAAATAATTCATGTAACTTTTCAAGTATTTGTTTTGGTAATGGTTTCTCGTTATTTTTTGTAATTTGAACAAATAAAGTTCATTTTCGCTGATCGAAATATTCAGTGAACTTTGTAATTTGTTTTAAATTCGTAAGATATTGCCTCTAGCATTACATATTGAGTTATTATTAGAATTATTTAACTTATTGGTTAAAAGTTGATAGGCTAGAAATGATTTTTATTTCTTTATTAATGAAAGTTTTCACGAGATTTTATTAAAATTGACGATTTGTAAAACAAGGCTCGTGATGGTAGATGTAGCATAATTTTAATGTGTGCATAAACTTATAAATAAGAGGATGTGTACTTTGTGATGTATTAATAAGCTTGTAATTTACTTTAAACAGAATGTAGCTATTGCCAATTAATAATTGTTTCGATAACACATTCGATTAAGTAAATAGATATTTCTTAAATAATTACCTCAAATCTTGTACCTATTTTCGTGGCGTATTTATTATAAGGACTAAATTTTTTTTATTTACATGGCTCAACAATCAAAATAAAAAATACATAGCAATAATTTGTTTTAAGACGTAATGTACTTTTTTTTTTAAGTAGGATGTATTTTTTGTTGCAGTGTGTAAATAAAAAAATCATTCAAGTGAAACATTATAATCAGTAAAAAATAAGTCAGGGATATATTTCCGCATACCATTTTTTATACACAGATTTATCATCAAAATACTTTTTTAAACAAAAACATGATTTTGTATACATAAAAAGTACAATATGAAATCAAAATTTATGAACTAATAAATTATTGAAATGAAATATGTTCATTTTTTGTCTTTTTTTCCAAATAATTAACCACATGATTATATTTTTATTTGAAAATACCTACAACTGGCCAGCGAATGCGGATCACGATCAAGTTTTTAATTTGAAAAACGGATTAAAACCTGACGTATTATTATTTTTTAAAACGTTCCGTTTCTCTTTGCATCTAACGGGCGCGTTCACAATTGTAATTATGCGTTTAGAACGTGATCCCATTTCTGCGTACGTGACTGAGTGGACCCGGTTCACGTAGAATTTAACAAAATCATGTTCGTTTCATAGATGTGGAAGATAACTGACTGTTAAACGAAGATTTTCTCTTCATAATTTTAAAACAGTAGAATTTAATCTCTAAAACTATAAAACCAGAGTTTGCTGTTTTGTTTTCCAAAAATGTTGCTTTAACACGACTTATTTCGTTTGTCGTATTTGTTTTTTAGTATAAGTATTGTAGACAACACATGAAAATGATTTCCTTCCTGTTTCCTCGAATCAATTTAAAAAAAACTACCAATAACCCTAACAAATGTTTCGTTTAATCAACACAAAAGCATATTACAATAATATTGTTTCTGCATCAACGAACAATCCACAAAAAATATCCAATAAATGGTCATATAAAGCCATTATTCCTCTGTTGGGTCTCGTGGTGACAAAAAATATTAGCAGACGGCAAAAGGGCAAGCGGTATTCGGGCAAAAACAATTTGTAAGTTTTTGTTAAGGCTCCGGCCCTCCTGGCGCATACATGAATATGTTAAGCCACAAACTGCCCTTTACGCGATACCTATGGTTTGGAAGAGAGCTTGTTAAATTCTCCGATGTTTTTTGGTGCGAAAAAAAGGTTTCCTTGGCGATATTTTATTTAGAAAGAGTTGTCTTTAAATATACGAGCCAAAACTGCAATTGTAACCTTAAAAAATGTCTTACCCTTATTGCATACATAAAGAACAACCTTTCTCTTATAATTGTAAGGCTTCAGGAATTGTAGGGAAAACTATTTATTAGGAATTTCTGTACATGAATTTAATTAACTTTAGCATTAATAAAGACAGATGCTACAACTGTAAAAAATCCCGCCAAAATCTTTGCACAGATTTAGGTTATGCTGTCATTACAAATACTTCAACAGCCATAAATAAACAAATGGCTCTAATATCCAGTGTTGGACACGCTAGCGGCACCGGAATTCGCAATACAACTGCGGTCACCTACTATTAATTGTGTGCTGTGATTCAAACCTATGCTTAATTACATACCTCAACATATGACTGCGTGGATTTATGTGCTGCATATTGGACATAGTGAGTGATGACGCGATTATACGGCGGCGATACAACGCCGTCCATCACTAGTGATTGCGACCTGATTATTGCTTAAACTTGCCGCTAATTGCTTGATGGCTGAGATTAAATACGTTTGTGCCGTAGCTTTATTTTAATGTTATTTATAAAGTGTATATTCATACATGATTTATCATTAAGGAAGAAGCGGTTAAAAATTTACACGGACGATCTCAAAAATATTTTAATTTTTCCAGTAATAAACAAAGTATTATAGCTAAAAACAAAAACCACCCCTAAAAACAAAAAAATGGTGACCTTATCAGAAATCCATAGACACGATATGTCTAGCATTTAACTCTTTCACGGATCGCCTGGAATTTTCAAGCGCCTACAATTCGTTACCTACCTCAGAATGAGTGCCTTAAACTCGCAAAAACTTATAACAAATTTTAATATAATTCCAATTCGAATACAAAAGGCATATCTTTTTGTAATAAAAAGGACTTAATTAACGAGTAAATTCATTCTATTCTCATATTAACATTAGTTCTTTGAAAAATATTATCATTTTGTTATACTAATAAAACTAATGGTATCTACGTGACGTCAACAGATTAATTTCATACGCTTCAAAGAAATTCTTTAACTGTTTAGCTTCAGGGTATTATATCTTTAAATTATAATATTATTACAATTGTTTAAAAGAAACCAAGTCTGGAGATTTTACATTTTATAAATTGCAAATGGAAAAGATTGGATCGTTTTATTTAAAACGGGATTGCTGGCTTTTCTAAAAAGTATTCATATTAACTTAGATATGAATAAAGTGAATTAAGCCGCATAAATAGTATACGCTCAGTATTTTGTGACTTCTTGTCTACTTCAGGTAGTCTTCGATAGGGTTCGAGTTAAGAACTTTCTAAATATCTTTAGCGAAAACCGTAAAAATAATTCTGGTCTTCTAAAACTTCTATGAAAAGAATTATTCGATATAATATGTATGTCATTAGAATACCAGTTAGATGGACGAATAACATAGAGCATGTAACTGGAAAGCTATGCGAGTTGCCCAGAACTGTCGCGATTGGAGATGGCCTATCCCACGTAGTAGACTGAGAAAAAATCTTGTGTACGCCAGGATTAACCAGACCAGCGCAATTGTATAAAAACTAACTAGTCACAATTTTAATGGTTCTTAACGCGAAGAATATATCAACAAAATCTTGCCTTAATAAAAACGTGCCTAAACTTTTTGGACACAATTTTTCCCTAATAAAATCCTTACATCACAAATATTGAAACCCATAAACTATATGAGTAAGTGTCCTGTTATGAAATTTTGCACCGACAGCTGAGTTACGCGTGCAATTGTGTTGCGAGAATCACGTGACATACAGCCCAGGGTTTATGAGCTCATGGGAGAACCAATATTGAATCAAGAATTTAAAAACGTTCCATACATTTTTATACTTATAGCTGGCAGAACTAAGAGCTGTTAGGTTAAAAAAGTCTTTGAAAAGAGGCCGTATATAAATACAAATGCTGGTCTGAGTAATTGTAAACAAAAATCTGGATACAGGACAACATTGTATTTCAGAGGAAAAAGCTTTCACCCAAAGGACATAGATCCTTCACAAAACATGCTAACAACGTCTGACTCTTCCACTTAGCAAAGTAAACATAAATAAACAACACGAAAATCTCAAATATTCCAGTAAACTTCAGGTTAAATTCCTGTTAAATAAATCAAAACGTAAACACCTAATTTCAAGAGAACAGCGCGCCAAGCTCGGCAGCATACAGCAACGTCTTATTCCCAGAGTAATATTTCATTGCAAATTGACCAAATCTGAGGGGCACGTGTTATACGAATATTTGCAAAATGTCTCCGCAAGCTACGTTGGCGAGCAGTCAGGTGGCATTCGCAATTCAGCCGCATGCTTCCAGCACCACGATAAATCGCGTCACACGTGAGGAATGCTTCATTACAACTCGCCATGGCGGTGCGGCGACCATGGATTGTTGTAGAACAAGACATTCTTAAGAAAGTATGACATATCCTTCGTTATTTAGGAAATAAAAAACGAGTTCTCATTTTAAATTATAAAAAACTAAGGTTATTTGTATGTTCGCTAACTTTCAAGATATTATAGGACCATGTTTTTCCACTTTATCTGCTGATAAAGGGTTATTAGTTAGTTCGACGATAGCAATGGAAGATGATGTTAAATAAAGTTCCCTTCCCAATAGACTGTTAACCTTCAAATAACAATTACGACTTACACAAGCAATTACTGAAAAACCAAAAGGCAACAGGAGTCAAAATCCAATAAAAATTTCAGTAATAATTTCTACAAATTAAATTTCAGGCTTAACCTTAGGTATATCAATCTTATTGAACCATAGCTTTTTTAACTCTTGTAAAATTCGTTACATAAGAACCCACTTTCTTATCTGAATCCCCTATGGCTGTAAGAGAATGCCTTATTCAATAAATCCGCTTTTATACATAACTACATAAAAAGCCCCAAAATTGTATAATAGCTTAAAAATTCTAAAATACAACATATTTTATAAAAAAAACCTTCTTAACCGCAAAGGCAATACAAAATACATTACGAACACGTTGCACGTGCTTCAGTCCCATATTTCAGCGGGTGTAAGTCGCCCTACTAGCGGAGGCCACTGCAATACGACTGTAAAGGCGATAACACCACGGAAGGCAATACAGAACTGTGACAATAATCCATGTGGATCGTAACGGCTGACCACAATACCTGGCTCGCTCCAACTCGCGCTATTAGCCCCTTGTGGCGCTAACCGACATTGTAACTCCGCAATGTAGCCTTTGCAATTTACCGTATAGGTATAGTTGGAGACATATTAAAGGGTCTAAAAAAATAAGTGATAAATGGTTAATTATATTATGCATGTTAATGTACGAAATATAATGATTATTGTCAAGTAAGTCGGAAAAAATCTGCCATCTCCGATCATTTCGGATCTACTGAACCGATTTGAATGATTTTTGGTACGGAGATAGGTCGGAGCTATCAAAGTAACATTTTATACCGCAAAATGTGGTTTTCCCGTGGATATGGGCAGATGATATAAATGCAAGAGTAACTCGAATTGAATTGGGAGATTTTCACTTATATTCCTTCACAAAACCCTGGAGTCTAGGCAAAAGAAGTCACGGACAAAAGTTAGTGTAGGTATATAAATTAAAGTACGTAATTTTTGAGGTTCTAACCGATATTTATTTTTATCCTTTTTTGTACACTATACATAAATATCATTGAAAAATAATAAAGTAGAAGACTAAGACTAATAAGACAATATAGGCACAATAGGCGGTCTTAATTATAACTCCGCTCTGTGTATAGCCTTGCAATTTACGGTATGAGGTATCGCTATAGTAGGAGACAAATTCAAGGGTCACGAGGTCTTATTATGAATAAATTTGCTAGGACAGGCTTTTTTTTACTAAATGCATAATTTATGACAACTGATCTCGGCGCTAGATAGTGTCACGCGATTTGAATGTAAGTATAATTTTCTATTCACGAGACTGGTAGCGGCTTTGAGTTTGCTATTAGCATATTTTAAGGAATCTGTAATAGGCAGGATAAATGGCAATGTTCTCGCCTCGTATAGCGTAAGGAACAGAACAGCCGAAAAGATTAAGTCGTGTGTCGCTGCTTGTATGTCACCTATTCATTCTACAACAATTACACGACCAATGATAAAAACGCGTAGAGCTAAAACGCAACTGACGAAAAGAAAATATCTATTTAGACTCTAACTGAAACTAAAGGAAATATCAGATCTATGGTAGTAGATACTTAGATGCGTTTAACACTGGAATGGAGGTATAGGTTTATAGTATATACTATGTTATATAGTGGCAACGACTACTAAACAACAACTTTGCCTAACAAAAGTCATTAAATTGTAATCAATTTTCTGACATGTTTGATTTATGTTCTATGGAAGAATATTATATTTTCTATTAAAAATAATTACATACACATAAGGTACATGCACCTAATAAGGCCCATTTTTTGTAATTGTTAAATAATTGTAAAATGATTCTTTTTTTATGAAAACAAACTTTATCACAAAATTCTTTATTTATTTATGAATAAAATTAATGTACAAATCAACAAGTTTAATTAAATTTTTAAACAAAAACAATAGTTTTTAAAAACCTCTAAATTGGGCCTTTTTAGGAACATAGGTCCTTAACATATCCCGATATCAATCAAGTAATTAATAAGTGCTATCAAAACAAACAACAAGCTTATACTGAAATATTACCCTAAATTACGATATTCTTAGCTAATCAGTTTCTCACAATAGTTTTTTTGGTAAAAAATTGGGCTGTGGGCCATCTTAGGCTTAGGAAAACTTAATAAACGTATAAAACTAAAATCTGTAAATAAAATCAATAAACAACATTTTTCTGTTATTATTTTACCGATAATTAATATTATAAGCAACAATTTCTAAAACAATTGACAAAATATTTTTCTTTATAATTTCGGTGGGCCTTATTAAGAGTGTAAAAAAGTCTGTGAAATTTACTTATATTTTAGTACCATTCTGGGCATAAAAATTTCTCTAAATAGTTCTTAGTTAGTCCGACACATTCTTCGTGGTATTAAAAAAAATATTAAATCTAAAATTTGACCAAAAAAACTCATTTTCTTCAAAAAAATATGACATCCGTAGTGATAAGGCCCGGGCCATCTTAGGAACCCCTGTGATGGGCCTTTATAGGCACGTTACCCGGTAATAATATCAACTTCTTTTGAATTAAAATTAACAAATAATTAAAACAACACTTAGCTTCTTAGGAATACCCACAAATCAAAGTAACTTTATACATAAAAGAAATTACACAAATAATTAGTTTTTCAAATGAAAATTAAAAAATATTTTGAACATGAGCTTATAAACTGATAGCCGTTTGCAACGTGTTTAACAAACTGCCAAATACAACTAAGATGGCGACACCCTACCTTTCAAATACACTTGCAGTTTTGTCTAAGGCATTAATAGAACATGGGTGCAAAATTTAAACTAATTCTACTTAGTAACTTCTAAAATTTCGTAAGTGGGCTATCTTAGGAACCGGGCCATCTTAGGCGTAGGTACCTTACATATGTTGGCATCTCTCAAAAGCACATGCTTACATCCGTATTCTATAAAATAGGTATTGAAAAATCCCAATTAAGCAGTTGTGCTATCTTAACTAGTAATTTTTACTCGCCTACGACAAAGGCAAAGGAGGGTTATGATTTTGTCAGGCCATGTATGTAATATGTTCATCTGTTCCCTACGAGCTCCTCAAGTCCATGTTAGAACTGCATAAATGCGGTACCGTTAGTAGCGTTTTGATTATCCGCTGACTATAGGCATAAGTAAACAAAAATGTTATAAGACAACATTTTATAATTCGAAATTATGAGTGAACAGGGATACACATTACACATACTTAAGTTTTATAAAAAGAGTAAGGTAAGGTATGGTAAGGTAACATAACATTCCAACAACGTACTTAAATAATCGTATCGCTTCACGTTACGAAAAATGAAATGTTTTCATTAGGTTGTCTATATTATAGAAATGTCGGACACCAAGGGAATGCAAACGTAATTTAATGCCATCTAGTGGCCATTTACATAAATTAATGTCAGCGATGATGCATAGAAATAATAGGGAAATTAAATATCATATTTTTAACACTTGTCAACATAGCTGATGCCAATTAAATCTTTAAAAATTCATCTGAAACTACTGGTAAAAGTTGGCAGTAAAACATAAACACGATTGATTAAAGTCATTTATTAATTTCATTGTAATTTTATAAAGAGTAAGACACCGGAGCACAATCTAAAAACACATGATCTGAAGAATGTTTAAACAATAAACAAATTTTATCATATAATTATAGTTTTACACAAAATCCCGTAAATGTATATAGAATTTTTAAATTACCTTACATTAAGATATGACCTACAGAAGACAGTTCTAATTTAAAAAATACATGTCAAGACCGTATTTAAATTATTCAATCAATTAATTAAATTCATCACTATGTATTAAAAACATTTTAATATTTAGAACTACATATTGCAAATGTATGCATTAATACAATTATTACACATACAGTTCTACAATCTATGTATGTAACATTATGAGTAGAATGATAAATAGATAAGGAAAGAATTAAAGATTATATTTTTAAAACTTTATTATACAATACTATGTATTATGCTGTATGTCAATGTATTCTTTTTATTTCTATTCCAACATCAGTTATTAAAAGTTGGCTAAACTTTCATTAAATAGTGACAACCAATGTCTGATGGTAAATATGATGCTTTAAAAAAGGGCAAATAAAGGCCCAAAACTCCTACAAAACTCCTTAACTCTCATGCCTCTCTGTACATAGATAGCAAATCATTTCTTGTTACTTAATAGTCTTATTTTATTAACCATACAGTAAGTAATATATATTTTCTTCAAAGGCTAAATTAGCCACACAGTCATCTAACAATAAGTGCTATTAAAACAGAGCAAAATAAAATAAAAACACAAAAAAAAACAATTGTAATCTAAATTTAATAACTTAAGTCTCATCAAATACAATCTTCTTTCCTTGGAAGGGTAAAATACCAGATTGTTTCTTCTTTGCTTCCCATGATGGATGCAGTTTCTCTGGTTTTTCATCTGTTTTCTTATGAAAATCCCTATTTTTGTCAAAACGTTTTTTGTTGCCATCATTATTATTATTTGTTCTATCAGATTTGCTGTTGAATTTTAATATAAAATCACCTGTGTCAGAATTGTTTTGCTTGAACCTCTGTCCATTATCATATTTGTTTACTTTAGGTTTAATTTTTGCAACATGTCCAAACATTGCAGCTCTTCTTAGTTTCCTATTGCCCTGTTTATGAATGTCTTTAACTTCGTCAGGTTGTCTAGGCTCCACTACAGACATATAATTTTCACCAGTGGCTGTAACAAAGAATGGATCTACAATTTTATTCTGAGTGACAGGAGCATCAACTTCATTCTTTTTGAACTTCCTCTGCTGTATTTTTTCATTGAAATTCCTATTTTTATTAACATCTTTTTTCTTATCTTGTTTTTTGCTGTTCATTTTTGCAATTTTAAATTCTGTGGCTGATTTTTCTTTCTGTATTTTAATATTTACTCGGACAATATGAGACCCAGTTGGTTTTAATGTATTGTCATTTGTTGTTATATTGTTAGCAGAATCATCTTCCTCACTTTCATCATCCATCTTTTCATTTTCACTTATATGTTCATCATCAGAATTATCACTCATTTTAATATCTGGCTTTTCCTCTGATGAACTTTCTTCAGCAGCATCTTCAGGTTCACTTGTCCTTTCTTCTTCTTCATCACTACTTTCATCCTTAATAGTTGGTTTTTCTTCATCTTCTTCATCATTATTCACATCCTCAACTATCCAATCACCTTCAGCATTAACAACTTCATCCTTCTTTCCCTTTTTTTTATTTTTCTGCTTTTCTTTTGCTTCTTTCTTGAGTTTAAGTCTTTCTTGTCTAGACATGAAGAGATCTCTAATAGGTACATTGGCAAACTTTCCTCTTATATGCTTATATTTTTGCTGCAAAGACTTGTGCAATAATAGTCTGGCACATGCTTTGTTCTGATCAACTGTTGGCCTGTTTAAATAGTCATTGAGTTCTCCCTGATGTGTTATAATAAATTGTGCCAAGTCCTTGACTTTGATTTTCTGAAACAACAAAAAATTGCCACTTAACATAGTGTAAGATAATACTTATAGGAATTTAAATGATATTATTTACTGTCAACATGATTTTTGGATTCTGACTTGACTTTATAAACATGGAGCCTTATGCTGTGATAATATCATTGCAAATTTTTACATCTATAGCACAGTTGGCTAGACACTGGCTTGTGAAACAAGTAGAACCGGGTTTGATCCCCTAACCAAGACAAATATTTGTCTCAATTCACATAAACAAGTGAACCACAAATATTAATTTCTGGTCAGGGCATTTAAGAGATTGAATGTCTCTGGTAGATTTGGATATCCACAACTCAAAATTTGTATCTTAAAGTGGGGTCAGGACTATGCATGTGACTGTTGGGTGTATTTATTTATTAACATACTGTTGATTATCACTATTCTATGTTGAAAATACTATCATAATCTAATTTGGTTGGCAATCCTGAATAAATAATTACCACCATGATCAATGCACATATGTCCATTTGCTGGGTATTTTTTTTTTTTTTTGTCATGAGAGGAAAGCGCCATTTGCTGGGTATGGGCTTCCTCTATAGCCGAGGGATGTTACACCCTACTTTATATCTATAGTGTAATTAAGATTAATATTTACCTTTAAAATTAATACTTCATTGACTGCAGATTCAGCTTTTCTTTTTAGTTTTTCCTTTAAGGCTTCTGCAGACTTTTTTTGAGTCAGAGTCTTGGCTTTTCGTGTCAATTTATGTATTATCTGTGTTCTTGCTTGATTCAAATGCTTCTTCAGCAATATAAGCTGAAATCATTGAAAAACATGATAAGAAATAAATAATCACCTAAAAACTATGAAGAAATCTGCTGGTTTTAAGCTTCTAAGAAAATTTGATGATAATTTTATTCATCTTGGTTAGGCCATACCAGCATGACCATTGTGGTTACAAAAATAAAAAAATGTAAATACATTTGATAAAATGTTTAAGTGATAATTGTTGATTTGTATATTATAGATATGCTCCTTCAAACAATTTTTGACTAAACTATATAAGATTATTTTTGTATAAATTGAGAAAACTAAGCCAAAAGAGATTTTTTTAAGTAATAACGAAAGATAATATTTGTTAGTAGATTGGGTTAATAAGTATCACCAAGAAATAATGCAAAACTACTTACTTCATTATTAAAAGCTTGTTTGACTGCTCCAACTTCCATTTTAATTCATAAATATAATTAAAATTAAAAGAATTTCAGGTTATAATGCAACACCGTCCCGGCTTAGACAGAAATATTGCTATTTGCCTATGTCAAACTGTCAAAAGAAAATCAATACATTGCTATAGTCGTTTTTCCCTAAAAACGACGATAAAGGAATTGTGCCCACACAGCTTCCTCAAACGCATAAAAATTACATTAAATGATCTATTTTTTGACGCCTACTCTTCTTAATTGAAGTTGGAAAGAAATATTACGATTTCGTTCTACGTAATAAATTAAAAATATTACTTAACCGAAAAAGCGTTTCCTTTATACCTACCTACATTAAATTACAGATTAGACCTAAAAATTAAAGATTGAATTGAATTAAATAAAATCTTATATATAAAATTCTCGTGTCACAGTTTTCGTTCCCATACTCCTCCGAAACGGCTTGACCGATTCTCATGAAATTTTGTGAGCGTATTGAGTAGGTCTGAGAATCGGCCAACATCTATTTTTCATCCCCCTAAATGTTGGGGGAAGTCCACCCCTAAACTTTTATTTTTTATTTTTTAGACAAAATTTTTAGTTTCTATTTTTTTATGATACAACATACAAAAATACATACAATCCTTAATTTTCACCCTTCTACGATCAACTCTTATTTTTTAATAGCCATTTTAGTAATTTAATCAAGTCGTGTTAGTTACACGCTTAAGTGATTTGGCTGAAAATTGGTGGCGAGGTAGCTTAGAACCAGGAATAAAACATAGGATATTTTTTATCCCATTCAACAGCGTTACCCTGGGACTTTTAATATTTTCTATATTTCCATACAAAACTTTCGTAATAATACTTAAGTCAATTTTTACTTTAATACCATACAATAAAGTTTAATATCAAAATGAATCGCTCGATGTGTTCCTAGGCGCAAATCTCGAGAACAGCTGAACCGATTTCACTAATTCTTTTTTTATAATATTTCTTGAAGTACGAGGATGGCTCTTACGGAGAGACAAATTTTAAAAAATTGCCTGAAAAGGTGTAAAAACATCACCTTTCTATATTTTCCATGCAAAATATTCGTAATAATACTTAAGTCATTTTGAACTTTAACACCATACCAAATTTGCTGTCAAAAATTTAATGTTTATCCCGTCGATGCAGTTAGAGACCCTCTCAAATAAAAGAACGTATTAAAATAAGCAATTTGAATCGACAATATGTATCCTTAACATTCGAATAGTTGCGTATTTGAGATTTAAAAAATCCAGAATTGTCATGACAATTTATTGACATTTTTTGGCTGTCAAATATTAAGGCGTGCGTTCAGAAATTTATTTTGTGTAACTAAACTCCTTGGTTGTGCCTAATTTTTAATTTTTATTATGCTTGAATATCTAAAATACTCTAAATCTTCTTCAACAAATCTTAATAAATGGTCAGGGGATGCCTTTTCCATTTATCTAGCCATTCATGGAACAGGGCTACGAGTACGCGACCTCGGCCCCTCGAGCTGTTCGAGTCTCCTACTACTTCCTCATCCGGGACTGTAGCATCCTTACCATCAGCCCAAATATCCTCACCTGCAATATCCTGTACCCAAACACACGCTATCTCTACCCCATTACCAAAACAATGAAAGTCCCAAGGAGGGTTGGTGTCAGGCAGGCGGCCCGCCGTAAAACATTTATGCATTTATATGTATCATAAGAGAGGTGACAGGCCTAGGGCGTCCCCCGTAGGCGACGCGCAGGGGCCGCACCCGGCTCCTATGAGAAATGGGCAAGGGTTGTTGCACCAGCCCGGGCGGGGGCAACGTAAGACACTACCCCGGGAAATGAGATTGAGGTATGCAAGTTGGAATGTAGGTACCATAAATGGTAGGTCAAGGGAGCTAGCAGCTGTGCTGAAAAAGAAAAAAAATGGCCAACGAAGAAGACTTACGTAAGACGACTGCATGCAGCAAAGATGTGAATGTTGCGGTGGATGTCTGGTGTAACACGGAATGACAGAGTGAGAAATGAATACGTTAGGGTAAGTCTGAAAGTAGCTCCTGTGATAGAAAAGATGAAAAGAAACCGTCTGTTGTGGTATTGGCACATTATGATAAGGGATAAATCATATGTAGGAAAAAGGTGATGAATATGAATGTGGATGGATGGGCGAGCTGAGGACGGGCAAAAAAAAGATGGGTGGAGTGCGTGATTGAAGATATGAAAAAGAAAGGGGTGAATGAAGACATGATGGCTGACAGGGATGTGTGGAAGAAGAAGAGATACTGCGCCGACCCCAAGTAAATAATTGGGACCAGGACAGGATGTTGATGATATACCTAAGTAATTAAAATTAAATTCTGTTAATATGTAACTAGACATTCATTGACTGGTAGGGCGATACAAAGTTTGCCGGGACAGCTAGTTAAATTATATAAATACAAAATAATTAAAAACACTATCTAAGTTCCAATGCAAAAAAGGTTAAAGAATATCTACTCAGTCTAAATTATAATGAAACAGAAAATCTACTCCATCCTACAAAATAATATAATAAAATTCCTAACATGTGCACAATGATATGTAAATATATATGCGTAATATCCTGATGTTTAAGGTTTGGTTTGTATAAATAAAACTACAAATTCTTACTCTCAAGAGCGTCTGGCCCGTCCACTCAGTCCGATGCCGGCGTAGTAATGAACCGGTTTGAGTGGGGAACAGCGCTTATATAATAATTTATTTTCACGCTTACCTTACAATTTATTATTAATATTGCTAGGACGCTACATCATGTATGTATATGTAATTGTGTATGTATGTATTTATAACTTATTATTTCTTTTACTTGAAATATAACTAAAATAAACATTTCAAAATTTTGTTTTATGTTATTTTTTGTTTAAAAATACCATTATTGTTTTAATAGCATTTAAGGTGATTAAATAAGTTAAAGTTTCATGAGTGATTAGAATTTATATGGTTATTTAGTACTAACTTAATAAAGTTAAGTAAATGTATTATTGCTTTTTCTGTTACTTAGAAATAAGCAAAAATTGAAAGTGTGGTCCTGGAAGGCTGCTGGTTCTTATAGCACAGGGTTTCCCTATTATAAGAACTAGCCATACCGTACTGTTGTAAACTTAAAAAGTGAAATAAAAATTTTATTATTTTTTAAAAATTTCTTTTTTTGAAAAAAATATGTAATTACGCGAAACATGAAAGTTTGTACCAGCTAAAACATATAGAATCTGCCATACCGGCCACCACCGAAGTTTTGTATAAAAAATATGGAAGTAAATTTGAAGTTCTTTGGACGTGTAGGTAGCAATTTTTACCAACCAACAAAAATTGTAGTGTTGACTTTTTTTACAAAGATTTTCAATCCATGTAACAAGAGCTACTGACCACCCTTTGTCATCAGTAGCTTGTGATGATAATTCTTCAAAAATTACAGTTTTATCAGAGTCAACTTTGACAGAATCCATAATAGTGAGATCAAGGTTGCATTTTGACACAATTTTTTCTAAAAATGTTCTAGCTTCACCGGGAGAAATCATCTGGTCACCTATAGCAATGATTGTATCTTCAAATTCTGTGTTACACACTATTAATATCATCATAAAAAATTCTTCCAATTTAGATAATTCTTCACAATCAATCATTAGTGCTACACAGTATAGAAAAAAAGATTTCACGATTTTATGCAGGGCAGACTTAAAACATTTCCAGCTGCTGACTGCATGAAGGAAGTGCGCTGTATCTAATCTAATGAAAGTATGTGGTTGTACATTAGCATTGGTGGTTATACTTTCAAACATAAAGTTAATATAATCCTTTAAAGATTTACCATTAAATGCAATAGACATTGCACCGTGCACTATTTTTTTCTGATAGCATTTGATAAACTGGTATGGTAGTATGATCAAAATTAATAACAATATGATACAGAAATATATGACCAGTTTTTTTATCCCCAGAATCTGATAGTTTTTAACTAATCCACCTGTTGCGTCAATACATATTGATGAGTACCTACTGTTTGTGAATTCGCAAACATTCTGCGTAAGTATCAAATTTTGTTGGAGTTGCATAGACGACAAAGCATGGTGTATCACTAGTCAATGAAATAGAATTAACATACAGTGTATCCTCATTCATTTTACGTATAACTAATATGGTGTCTCTTTGATCATCTGATTTAATTTCAAGTTCTTTATTGGTCGCTTCTTTTTTAGCTTGGTAAAGTGTGCTTAAGTTGTATAAAAAAGGCGATCCAGTATCTCCAGGTTTTAAAATCTTTTTAGCTTCATCTTTCCTCCAACCTAGAACACCAGAACGTAGTAATTTTTTCTGAACTTCGATACGTTTTTTACCATTTAGAGGACGTTTCACATCAGCATGCTTGGAATAACGAGTGTCCCTGCACGTCATGGTGATAACAACAGGCCCGTCATCTAAAGGAGGATCTTTAATAATTCCACGAACAGAATTACGACAAGAGCGATCTTTACATTGTCCACTCATAACCGCATAGTTATTAATTCCATTAATTTTACCACGTTTAAATACAAAAGCACATTTGAGACGGTATTGTTCCCAAAAGGCAAACGAAACAATATATGTCCACACACCAGGTTCAAAACCATGGTACTTGCGACCTTTGTAAATAAATGGCTTGTCACGTTTCATTAGATTCCATTGCTCTCGTGTAATTGTAACATGGAAATCTTTACAGTTATCGTTGTTGTCATTCATTGGAGATCCAAGTTCACCATTTTCTTCCTTATTATCACTTTCATTTAAATCATTTGTAATATTAGAGTTATTAGAACTGGTAGTTGAACTTTCTTTATTCTGAATAATAATACCACATTTTTCTCGAGCAAGTGTTAAAATTTTCCTTCTATCTTGTCGTACATTAATTCTTACAGCTGGAACTTTCCACAATCCTTTTAAGTCATCAGATATATCTTGCCATACTCTAGAACTATGTTCTGGTAATTTGTCAGTATTGAAATATGTTATATACTTTATTAACGTATTAACTGCTAAATCAACAGGTACAACTGATATTGCTGGCATTACTTTAATGTATTTCACGCAATATTCTGGAAACAAAAGAAATTAATTAGCATCTCAATAATTAACGTTTTCAAAGTAATTAACAATTAATTACCTAACAAACTACATGCATTAAATTAAGATAATCACAATTTTTTTAAAACTATATGTTGAGAAGGAAGTAATTAATTTTAGTTTTAATGAATAACTTTACAATATAAGCAATGACATAAAGCAAAAATATTTATGAACGCACACCGTAATCAGGGCTGCCAGCAAACAAATCGCAGCTATACGGTTTAGTACCTATTTGCAATTATACAAAATTATATCGCATAACCATTGCACCATATGCGGCTCTTGTTTTTTTTTTAGGATAACAGTTAATCAAATGATCGGAAAATGGGCCCTCCAAAATAGTTTTTTTTTTAGGATGATAAATGCACAATTATTGATAAAATGTGTACATATGCCTTTGTATTGTATTATACAAAGTGGTCATGGATACAATACCCCAACCGATTATATATACAAGATTTGTATCCAATTATACAATCTGGCAGCCCTGACCGAAATGTATATAGGTATTTTTTTAAATATGCACGTTCAATTATTAAAATGTATTCAATATTTAATTTCAATTATTTAGTAAAACAGAACATAAATGCAATAATATCCTATTTTTTTATTTATAAATTAATAAAAAATTTGTACTCAAATATTAAAGTTGACATCAATAATTACCGAGCAATACGATTGTAATTAATATTGTTTGTTATTGTGATATGTTAAAAAAAATAATTTGAATAGTTTTTATAGATAAATAAATTGGAGTATTTTGTTAATTATTTCTCTGTATCCGAAGTTAGCGGGGCTAAGTTGAAGGTAGATTTTAAAAATATTTTTTTTTAAATAATAAATGAAGAACAAACATTAACTAACGGTGAACAATCAAGAACGAACGATGAACAAACGACTAATTAGCAAAATAGTCGAAAATTAGGAAAAAAAATATTTTTTGCGGGGCTATCTTCAGTGAGCCGTGCAGAACAATATTTGCCTTTTTATTTTATAATCATTGGGAATAGACAATATTTTTTAATAATCTGTTAACTCCATTTATTCCTTGTTTAAACAAAAATAAAAAATATTCTCTTTGGTCGGATCTGTCAATCCGAAATGTACGTAAATAATTTCCAAAAATTAAATTGTGTAAAATCTATTAAATCTCTTTATTAGCAATAGATTTAAATTGTGAAATTCTATCTAGAACATTAAAGTGCGTTGACTGTGTGTTGATTTTGTCATTTATTGTTGGTGTATTTGGTATTTCAGCATGGCCCCCCGGTTTGAGATCGCAGTTGGTCTGCGAAAAGGCCACAAAACCACTAAAATATCTGCTGGCAGGAAAGGCATTACAGACAAAGCCATCAAAATCAGGCCTGCCAGGCTAAAGGGTGTAAGTATAGCTAGTCATCTTATATTTGTAGGTTATGTTTTGTTACTTGCTAGCACTTTTTGTCTGTAAAAAATTATTTATTATTTTGTCTCTAACTGTAAAACTTAAATGCTTCTATATTTGAATTTAGAATTTGTTTCTATAGTTTTCAATTAAATGCACGATGTTATTATAGTCTTCTGATGTAATGTGCCGTTATTACAAATGCCATTTGATTAAAGTTATTATTTCTTATTTCAGCTTCAAACGAAGCACTCAAAGTTCGTTCGTGACCTGGTCCGCGAAGTCGTGGGACACGCACAGTATGAGAAGAGAGCTATGGAGTTGCTCAAGGTAAAATAAATATATTTCTATTAGAGTTTAGACCATATTCTGCATCCATGAGGTACATACATATTTAACACTCCAAAATCCAGACTAAAAATGTTACATAGAAATTTTAAACTGCCCACAACTTGGTCAATTGGTTTCATTTATTTGCCAACCAATTAGGGTCATAGTTAACTTATTTCTCTAAATTTTTAGTAGGATTGTAAACACAGACAGTCTCTGTCTTATGGTAAAATGATACAACTAAAAGAACTAACTTCAAGACTAAACCATGGAATTGACAAATTGATCTCATAGATTTAATACAAAACTGCAGTATGACTTACGTTATTTATTTTTCTTCTTTTGTTGTGACTGTGAAAAAAGAAAATAAACTAACATTATTAGTGAGATGTTTAAATATTTTTTAAAGTGTCACAGCTTTAAATATAAAAAGCTATTCTATTACTGAGTGTAATATTCTCTACTTATTTTGTGGTTTAATAATAATTGATTTCGGTAATGGCGAGATGGCCAATAAACAACAGGTACCAGGACTAATCTCAGCTAAACTTCTTGCTCTTTTCTTTTTAAGAGAAATTGAGTTTGATAAATAAATATGCATATTCTGTATGGCATATAAATAATCTAGTTATGACCAAATATGTTATAATAATAATAAATAAAATAAATAATAAATACACCCAACAGTCACATACATAGCTCTGACCCCACACTAGGTTACAAGACCTGTATCATGGATATCAGACACTACGAGAGACTTTTTCGGTCTCACAAACACCCAGACCGGAAACGAATATTTGTGGATCACACAAACATTTGTCTCAGTGCGGGGATCGAACCCACAGCCTCACGTTTCGCAAGCTGGTGTCTAGCCAACTGGGCCACGGGGCTGTTATATTTAGATTGTTTTAATTTTGTTGTTGTGATGTGATATAAAACTTTAATATAAATATTACCAAGCATAGATAACATTACAGTCCATCTAATGGTTGCCTGGAAGAAATCGCTGACAGCAATAAGGCCACTTTTTGTTATAATACCTTATTGGCATTGACTTATACCAATATTTTTATGATTGTGGTGTACAATAAAAAATAAGTAAATACACACTCACACCTGTTCTCTTGAAGTAATGCATTTCTGCACCAACTTTCCACAAATATTGGTTTTCTCTCATATAGTAGGTATAAATATTGCAGATTTTCAAGTGTATTTAGAATTCGCAAGTTGTACTAAGAATTTCCTAATGAAAAACCCCAATAACGCAGCTTGACATAAAATCATGCTACAAAACCACAAAGAATTCTTGATGCTATTACAAAGACATAGTGAGGATTATAACATTGCACTAAATGTCCACGCTCCCTGCGTCTACTCGGCGGAGAGCGTCACTGCGGATTAGTGCAACATAAATGTGACGGCAAGGCGTTCCGGATTCACTATACTGCTGAAAACGGGTGCATAGCTTTCACTACATTCCTATTAAATATTATCATATTCATTTTATCTTCTTGTGGTGTAATTTTGATAGTAAACTTCTTTTAACAAAGTCTAGGCCTAGGGTATGTGATAAACTTTGCCTGCCTTGTTGATCCCACATTGTGTACAAAGAAAGATTCCGAAACAGATGTGCTTTTTGGATTTGTCCATTATGACTTTTTCAAAAGCGTAGCATCTAGGAATTTCCCGATTATGCCTTTACATTGCCTCAATGATAAGTTGTAGAATTGTAGTATTGCCTCTTTTTTTATACACCAATAAATTAAAATTCACCTGTACTCTGTGTCAATGTTCACTTAAGGAGTATAATTTATACAAGTTTTAACATAATTCCAGGTGTCAAAAGACAAGCGCGCTCTGAAGTTCCTGAAGCGTCGCCTGGGCACACACATCCGCGCCAAGAGGAAGCGTGAGGAGCTCAGCAACGTGCTCGCGCAGATGAGGAAGGCCGCCGCCCAGGCGCACCACGCCACCACTCACACTAAGTGAACAATAAACTAGTTTACAACACATGCTGCGTTTTTATTTAAAGTGTAGCATAGACATAACTTGGTCACTTGTGTGTTTCATTACTCCCGTCCCTACAAAAGGACCTGCTTTGTTATTAACCTTTTGACCGCCACGCATAAAAACACTCGCCGTGTCCCCCACGCCAAGCCCTCAAAACTGCAATAAATACCTAAAAAAATATAGGGATGGGAATCGCATGTCGATAACGTTTTATTTTCTAATAAAAATAATGTGCATAAATCTACCAACATATTAGAAATGAAGTTTTTTTTAAGCCCACATCAAACTAGTAATTTTACATAGCAAATACTATGGTTTACAACGATGTATCTTGAAGATAAATACATTAGTCAAAAATATTACACAGTAACATTACCCCAGCACTACTCAATAGATGTTGTCGGCTCTAGCCGACATTGGCGTAGTCGACACGGTGTTTTCATACATGCTCGCGGTTCATTATAGAGAGGGGACGCGCGCGGCACGGTGCACGCTATTATGTATTAGCATCAAAAATTAAATAAAATATTAATCCGTCAAGGATTATTTTAGGAACTACATTAAATACAATTACTTATTTTACTTACAATATGTTTCGATGCGATGGTTATATTGTAAGAAATACTTTAGTAAAAGCCGCTTTTGCAAAAAAAATATCATAAATCTTTTATTTTTGTTACTTCTTTGTTACTATTACAAAGAATACACGAGTGTAATATTAAATCATAAAAGTATATACCAATTGATGTCGTAAAAAAAATTAATTTAATTTGAAATACACTGTTTGTGGACGGATTGTTGTTGTTTGGGAAAGAAGATAACTATGACAAAAATATTTGTTTGCCAAATGGCGGTTAAAGTATGGGTTTAGAAGAGTCTCCGTCTTATATTATGTTAAATAAATCAATTTGGGACAAATACAAAATGTTTAATAATCTACATAGTCGCCGTCACCTTCGCCGAAACGTCAGGCGCCAGATAAATCCCCCGAAATGGGGATTGGCAATTGGTATTTCACAAAAGAACGACACGAACACAGGACAGCTTTATTTGAGTACTCGTACGCGGACAGCGACTAAGTGAGTCGTCTAATGCCGACCGTGGCGTAAAGGACAGTCATAAAAGACAATAAAATAAGAATGGGCACACTGTACTCTAGGACTATCGATTGTATAGGGGGTAGGTAAAGAATTTTAAATAATTCTTCAATTAATTAATCAATAATGAGTTGTTTATTTTATTATAAATATAATATGATATTTGTTTTATGAAATAATAAAAAAATTTTATATTTACTTCGTACATTAGCGCACAGTTTGCTTATTATTTATAAAAAATTAGCACAACACTAGCGGTCGGCTCTTGCCGACAATGGCGCCTGGAGTCCATCCAATACGGACTTTTTTTTGGCATCTTTTCTCTCATGGATTTCTCACATATAATAAATATTTATAGGTAGGTTTAAGGTATATATGAATTATTATATCCTTGTTACTTCAATAAATAAGATATGATAGACAGAAACTCATTTATTGAACAAATTTATCGTTAAATAATAATGCTACTTTAATGTCGGCTATAGACGACCGTGGCGTAGAGGGCACGGCGTTGCATGTCGGCTATAGCCGACAATGGCGTTCAAAAGGTTAAGGATGTGTAGGGCTACTTTTGCTAGTCAGCCTAATCACTGATCTAACCTGAGAAGGAAGAAATATTTGTTTGTAGTTGGTCTAAGTGTACTTGAACTTAGGCAAAAAATTGTGTTGAATTATGCGCACTTGTCACGATTAGGGTTTGCAATCCCGCAGTAATTCTTTTACCGCGGAAAATTTGCCTTCCCAGCAGTTCAACTGTTCAAGTCGCTCTAATGATCAGTCACCTTTGGTTGGTTTATTACAACTTCCGCGTTAGCTCCTACTTATATACTGCCCTGTTTACCGAAAACATGCTTCAGGATAATCGATTACTATTAGATTTTTAACACTGGCAAAATGACGAAGTTATGGTAAACACATCCCGAAACAAAACTCTTGTATGTATCATGGTTATGGGTTTAACATCTGTACATTGTACAGAGGTCATTATCCAGGCGGACAAACTATCCATAGATAAATCGTTAGTTATCTGCGAGTTGGCGAAATTCGCTGCCTTCCAGTACATGCATCATTCATTGTCTTTCCGTTTTAAGCTTATCATCATCATCAATTAAAAATACGTCCCGCAGTTGTGAACGGACTTCCTCTACAACCTTATAGTCATAGTTTAAGGTAATTGAAGCTTTTATTCGAAATATATTTGCATGAAGGAGAGCGAAGAAATTTGTAAAAACTACTCATCTCACTCTTGATAAAATTGTTACATTGAAACGATTTTGGTGTTTCTTTACATTAGATAATCTCGATTTATCAATGAAGTACTATTCTCGTACAGGGCGAAGCCATGAACTTTTAACGTAATGATAACGCACTAATATCTATACAATTTTGAATAACCTTGCAGTAATTAGTTTCAGATTAATTCTTTGTTCTTGTCATGATGTTTCAAATTGTACCAAAATTCAGATTCTTTTTTGAAATCAAATCTGAGTTTAATTAACCGTGTCAAAAAAATTATTGATAGTACCACGACAAGTCAACTTCTTTGCTATAGGTACATAATGTTCTTCGATTATAGACGAAATTAAAGTCTAGCAAATAATCATCAGGTAACGATAACCATAAGGCAAAGTTAAAAAGGTGAGTCAAAAGAGACTAGTCTAAAATCTTAGAAGCCGTAACAGGAAATAAAAACAAGCATTGCAAATATCCGAACATGATGTAACTTAGTTCATTTACGCCCAATATAAACATTGTAAATAACCATTATAAATGTTATTTAAATATTTTAACTGATTTATACAATAAAAAGTTTGTTGCCATGCTTAAAAATGTTATATATCGCTGCTAGTAGAAGTATCGTAATAATTTCGTCACCTATTTAAGAAGCATCTTGACGGTACCTATAGAATCCGCTTCAAGTCTACCTAAATGCGATACATTCTGGGATTAACTGGAATCAGTTTAGTTTTAATACATTTTGGGTATTATAGTTCTATATGTTTGAGATATTTTCTAGACATCTGAAGGCAAGCATTACAGCCCACAGGCCTTCTCTTTGTTTTTAATTAACAATCTTATCCAAAAAGAATTATTGCTAAAATCAGCCCCAATTGAATAATATTGTAATGCTGACGTGCAAAATATCTATAAGTTTGTATGTGATGCAAGTTTACAAAACATTACATAAGTAATACAAGAGATATTTTCTAGCCACACGCAATATTTGTTTGTATGCACAAACCAATAAAATTATATCGTGTTTGTGTCATGAGTCCCTTCTCAAATCATTTGTAGTGATTTAACTATTAAACAAAGCCATTATCATCAGCCTATATACGTCCCACTGCTGGCCTCGGACGCCCTCTACATTTGTAGAGGATTTTGGCCTTAAAACAATGTTATTAAACATATTTGGCATAATATTAACCTACGTAATAATGGATTAAATCGGGACATAAACATCACAACATGATATGAGTGATCAATAACGCAGCTGACCTCTATACCATCGCGTGAGCATATTTGCAATACTGTTTACTTTCAATCTCGTCATGACGCGTTGTTGTCCGAGGGGGTCTGTAGGGGCCGTTGAGGCTATCACATTGCGTCAAGTAATCCGAGATTCTTTACTGTCTCATGCATAGTAACTACTGTCTGTAAACAAAAACGAATAACAATACCAGGAAAAATGAACTTTTTATTGTAAGGAGTTAAGTCACGTCGTATTTCAATTTGATTTTAGTGAAAAACTTGTAGTGACTCATTCAAGTAAATCGCTCTTTAAGATCTTCTCGGGTGTAAAATTGTCAATATTCCGTTCCATTTAAGTTACACTTACATTCAGAGTGATAACGGTGCAGGGAACCCTCATGAGACATTCTTAATTTTTAGGAATAAGTATATGGTTTAAAAAAAAGTAATAACATTTGTCTCGCTTAAAGGAAAAATGAACACTAGTCCCCATATTATTACACAGTTAGGAGTCAGCTAGGCACTGATACACTTTTAAGAATTTTCCAAGAACTTTCAGGTGTGCAGATCTCTACACGACGTTTTCCTTCACGACAAGATGACCTTATCAAAGAGGTATTCCCGTCAATAGTTCATTTAGTTAAAAAAATTGCTTGTGAACTTCTATCAAAGTTTCTTATCGTATTTATACTCAAATAACGTCTTAAATTTTCCACATTTCACGTTGTTATTGTTGTATGTTAATTAGCATAATATTATGATTACCAAATATAAGCAAATTTAAATAGATATTATTAGCCAGTATTCCGTCTGTGCGTGAATGTTTGAGTAAGCCATACAAAAAAGTGTAAAACCTATATCAATATACGGAAGTGTATCCGTCTAAATAAATTAATAAATAAAATGAATGTGTTTTTTGATTGGGGGCAACGCCTTAGAGGAGGCCAAAGCCTTTAGTCTTCTTATTGAAGAAATAGTAGTCTCGACCCAACTGAAGGAATATAATAGAAGCCAGGCAAAGGAGAGAAGAACCTAGACTTTCAATTACACTTATCAACACTATGTTCTCCGGATTCCACAAAAATCACCTCTTTCAAAGGGGATTTGGGCAAAGGAAGTGGAATGCTCGAAGTTGCATCATTTTAAGACGTCAAATACTGCGTCAAGTCGGTAACGTAATGACTTTTTCTCTCTTTCTCTGAGTGACGTTTCCGCTTTCTTATATTTGTTATCACTATTTTCTTGGCAGCATATCAGCTGGTAAACACCAGAGCAGCGCTTACGTAGACTTTCTGCAACGATTATTACAAGAGTCTCCATGTCTTTCATGAATGTGTTATTATATATTGATGTATTTATTACTTTTGAAGATTTAAAAACAGGAGTAAAGTAAAAATTCTGATGATTGCCTCATAATCTCGAGGAATAGTTTCAAGTTTCGGTTTGAATTCTCGGGTCAGGCAAACTTTTTTGCAGTTTTCCGTTTAAAAAAGTCTCCGTAGCTGGACGGAGTTAGGAAATGTCTTTGAAAAACTGCAATTGACTCGCTCCTTACTAAATGAAACCGACACAGTACTGGCCAAATGTGGTGGGTAAATATCGTTCTGCAAATATATAATATAGAAATATGTAAAAATTCTATGAGAAGTATATTTGTAGGTCTCTTAAGCCACAGGTGTCTACAGTTAGACACAAATCATTCAAAATACATGTGCAACAGGTCTATTCAGACCATTCAAGTCCCTCTCTCGACTACGCGCCTCTTTTACTATTCAGAAAAGAGGGCATTGGTATATTGTAAGGTCTGTGGACTTAAACACCTAATTCTTTTTAGGTGTACAATTTTTCGCATATTATTTTCCTTGCTTGTTTTAGCACAAGCCTTTCGTGAACTTAATTCGATAATGCATGTAGGTATATAATTTTATTCCGCTACAAATACACCTGCTTCATAGTTATCCCTAACAAAAACAGGAGAAGTTACACTTCAATTTGTTATGAGAGCACACTTTTTCACTTTATACATTAAAAGTGATAATATTTAACAGCTTTTTAATTCTTAGAAAAAGATGGTAGATGTATAAAAAAAATATATTGGGCTAAACTACTCAAAACTTAGTGTTGTTGTCATAGGATTTAATTTTTCACTTGACAACAATCTCGCAGCTACTCATCTCTTAAAAATACTGTTTTTATTAACCTTGTATTTAAACATAACATATGATTACGGAACAGCTGTGACTTTTTCGTGCTCTTAATATTTTAATTTTAACATCGCTATTATCTTTAGAAGTTTATCCGCCTCCGCACGCAGTGAATGTCAATCATCTCGGGCTTCTAAAATTACCTACGAAGTATTTTCTATAGGATCACATTTATGATTTTTCAACCTATGATATATCATATATCCCGTCTACAGTAACATTGCTATGTACAAAAATAATAATTGACCCAAATGTACTTGACTACAGATTATTTAATCAGTTACAAAACAATGGTCCTGACGTTTTAGCAATTTTTCGTTGTTATCTATCGCTGTGAAAACGAAGAATTATTTATATAGATGTTTATACAGTCTTTTAATTATTTGGCATGTGCCAAATCACGTATTTAGATACGAACGGTAACGACTTGGCAGTTTTCATTTGTGTTTCATTATTTTACAATTTTCAACTGATTTTCCACGTATAACAATTTTAATCGTAGAGCGGAACTTTATTACTTAGTAAAAAATCCTATTATTTCTTTAGCTAGTATTAAAGATTATTGCTAATCTAACTAAAGACTAACTGGGTATAGATATCTTCTCTTCAACCTACATTTAAACGACCTTGTTAATTAATGTACTAAAAATATCTTTATTACCTACTAAGTACCTAAATAAAAGAATCTTAAAAAAGACGATCCTCTGGCACGACAAAAATAACACAAAGTTAAAAATAAATAAGTGTTAATAATATGGTTTGTGTTTTGTTCTATGTTTATCTTACTATTTAACTTACGGAGGTTATCCCGGGATTACAAATAGCCTCAACAAATAAGATTTACCAGAAAATTTTCAACAAAATATTAATTATAAAAAAATCCAGCAAGTTAATTAAATTACAACTACAGTGCAATGATCGTCAATTTATTACATTAAAACTATCGACACTTATAGGTAACGGTAAGTACATGAGTAAAACTTGTTAAAATATAACATCGTAAGTAGCCTCATTATGCATCAGCAGCATATTTTTATAGACTGTACTTGCAATAAAATTGGATTACTCAATCATACAATAGTATTACATTGTGATTCTAGTTGCAATTAATAAAGTAATTGGTATACGCCAGTATTTTTTTCTACTCATGGCGTTATCAAGAAGTCATTGATCGCACAAAAGTAAATACTTTCCATCATAATGAATATTGATTAGAAGCTGCGGTTACTTGTAACATTTTTAATGTCTTCACTTACCTAGTTGATAAAAATAACAAAGGTAAATACGGCATCATATTTTTAAACTATTACAAGTAAAAAAATGAGATTTTTTTTGTTCAGGCACGACAGAGATCGCATCAAATGCCGAGAAACGATAACGGCTTTCTTAAGTTTCTGTAACGTAGAGAAATACACTGGCTGATCCCACAAATTGACACACTTGCGTGTGAGATATGTGTGTTGTATTCACATTGAATTATCACTTTCTTTAACGGTGAAGGAAAACATCGTGATAAAACCTTCTTCATCAACCCATTATATGCCCACTGCTGAGCACGGGTCTCCTCTACCAATGAGAGGGTTTAGGCCATAGTCCACCACGCTGGCCTAGTGCGGGTTGGCGGACTACACACCTAAGAAATTTCTAAGAACTTTCAGGTGTGCAGGTTTTATCACGATGTTTTCCTTCACCGTTAAAGCAAGTGATTATTCAATGTGAATACACACATAACTTCGAAAAGTCATAGGTGTGTGCCTGCGGTTCGAACCCGCGACCGCCGAGATTCTCGACCGCGCGCCTAAACCTCGAGGCCATCACTGCTTAAATAACCTGCACACCTAAAATTTCTTAGGTGTGTAGTCTGCCAACCCGCACTAGGCCAGCGTGGTGGACTATGGCCTAAACCCTCTCAATGATAGAGGAGACCCGTGTCCAGCACTGGGACGTATATGGGTTGATGATGAATTACATCTTATAAGTATACAGTGGTTCTCATCGGGGCAAATGTCCTACCACGAGTATTGACTAGTGACTCCACTAACCGAACGTAAGAAAACTCCCGCTTTACTTTAGTTTTTTCATAGCTTGATATTACCTCCGCCTTCATTGAGAATTTTGTCTTAAGTTTACGCCATATTGTACAAATTGAACAGGTTCTTGTAACGCATTAAAATTTTATCAATATAAATACGTCCACTTGCCACAACGAATATGAACAAGTTATGTATTTTAAACCATATCTACGTCATGTTTTCGACGATGTTGACAAATCGACGCGCCTACAAATAATTTACATCATTGACGCCGCGACCTTATGGGTCAAGTTTTCATACTGATATAGTTGGGTCATGATGTAACAACGGCAACTTTAGAAGAATATCTTCTTCAGAAAATTTCAATAAGAAAGTCTCTTGTTCTTGTTTTCCCCACGGTGACGTAAACGGGGTAATCTTTGTTTGCGTTATAGATTTAGCTCCAATACCTATATTATCATGTCATTGTTGTTTGATGAAAGTTTTACCTTGAAATAAATATTCCAAATCTTTAAGAAAAAATCCCGATAAGATAATTTTGCTTATTATATTATATCCTTTTTCAATAATTGGGGGCGTATGTAGAAAAGTACTTAACCGTGTAATCGTGGACTTTTAGGTCCTTGAATCAAAAATTCGTAAAACTTCTTATCTAAGAAAAATGCTTGTTCTCTATCTTGAATGATCTCCGAAGGTAGGAGAAACAAAAGACGACATTACAAACTTCGATAGCGGAGTAACGACCTCTAGACCTCTGAAATAGATAATTCTATCGACAGCCTTCACACAAACATATTGTAGAAATGTATAAACACTAACGAAACTGGTGCAATATTAATATTTATTGTAGTCCATACTTTATAAATAAGATACTTATTATAAAATGATATTTACTTCCTTTTTTATTTAGGCAGACATCCTAAAGATTTCACTTTACATATTATGTCAAACAATGTCCCATAAATTATAGACTTTAATTCTGAGCTTTGCTTCAACACGAAACTTTGTTTACCAAAAATAAAACGCGGAAGTCCTAAGGCACTGTTTTGTATATCAATTCAAACAGACAAAAAATCAATGACGCATTTCTGCTACGATTCATTTGATTCACTATGAAAAAATTAGGTATGTTACTGACAAATGTAAAATTAAAAACAACCTTGTTGATAATCTGTTTTATTATCTTAATAAAATGGCAAAGGACACCAATATACATAATAGTTCTTAACATAGACTCAATATTACTACACAGTATATCAAGTCTAATAATTTCAACTTGTCGCACTTAGATTACAAAGGCGTGTGCTTATCAAGCACGGTTCTTGCGAATCAATCTAATAGCATATAATATCATAACATTCAAAAGTAAATTTGATATCTATTATTATGTAAAAATATGCAGCATGAACTTCATATTTAACAATGACAAAAATAATGGAAAAAATCTAACAACTAACTTTGCGAGAAACATCCATTGCATTACATTTATGTCTTTTTAATAACTCATACAACATTGAAGAACACGTAAATGCCAACCAACAAGTTCATTTACTTAGTAATTAACTTTTAGATCAGTCATGAAGCTTTCCTGAATGTGGTTGTAATTTAATGCCTCCTCTGCAAGACCCTGTTTTAAATCAAATACTAATATTTCATGGAATAGGCACTACTAACACATATTGACAGAGATTATAATATGGTTAAGATCTACACAATATTATGAATATGCAAGATGATAATAATTGCTTGATGATGCTTCATTGGCAGTAAAAATGTATTACAAATGTTTTGCTACCACCTTAGATGTGTTTACACACAGAAAATGCAGATTAACCTGCACTTATCAGGTACAAG
Source organism: Cephonodes hylas (assembly GCA_030295005.1). Classification (NCBI taxonomy): domain Eukaryota; kingdom Metazoa; phylum Arthropoda; class Insecta; order Lepidoptera; family Sphingidae; genus Cephonodes; species Cephonodes hylas. The sequence goes on from AP025377.1 coordinate 10,201,894, forward strand.
ACATAAAATGCTTGCCAATTCATATAATTTTTATAAAAAGTTTTTTTATATATAATTTCTTAGCAAATACATTTTTAGGCATTATTATAAAATTCGCCTGAAATTCTAACAAAAAGAAATTGCATCTGATAATGTTATTCTTGACAATTTTAAAACTTTTTGCTACAACAATATTACATCTTTAATATGCTTTATTAAGCATATTTAGCATAAAGTTACTAAACTTCATATTCATTGTTTCTCACAGCAACAACTGAAGACATTAAAAAATAAAGTAATTCAGTTTTAGATCACCTAACCTAAGTAACATAAAAATAGAAGGTATTAAACTAATATGGAACATTAGAGAACAAGTATGAGACAGACTCCCCATTGTGGGTACGCCGAACAGCCTCCGCCAACATCATGGACACATCAATGCATTGGATCTTGGGGCACTCTTGCATGTGCCTCTCCTGAGGGATTGTGTTAGTCACTACAACAGCTTCTAAACAAGCATTATTGATCCTCGAAATAGCTGGTCCAGAGAAAATACCATGTGTCAGTATTGCATAGACTTTTGTCGCTCCAGCTTCAATTAATTTCTCTGCAGCATGGCATATAGTGCCACAAGTATCCGCCATGTCGTCAACGAGGATAGCTGTTCGGTCTTTGACATCACCAACTAAGACCATTGATGCAACTTCGTTAGCCTTTTTCCGTTCTTTATGAATAAGGGCGAACTCGACATTAAGGCGATCAGCAATGGAAGTCACTCGTTTCGCTCCACCAGCATCCGGAGACACAACAATGCTAGTTTTCCAGTCTGGAATATTTTCTTTGATCCATTTCAAGACGGCGGGCTCGGCGAAGAGGTTATCTACGGGTATGTCGAAAAATCCTTGTATTTGCGACGCGTGAAGGTCCATAGTGATAATGTGGTCAGCGCCCGACACGGAAAGTATGTTAGCGACGAGCTTCGCTGTGATGGGCGCTCGGCTTTTGTCCTTCTTGTCCTGCCGAGCGTACGGGAAACACGGGATGACAGCCGTGACCCGCGACGCCGACGCTATTTTACACGCATTAATCATAATAAGCAGCTCCATCAAGTTGTCGTTGATTTCTCCACTGCCACTCTGCACGATGTAAACATCTTCGCCGCGCACAGATTCACCGATTTCGACGCACGTTTCCATGTTGCTAAATTTCTTGGTTACCACTTTACCCAAATCGATGCCGAGACGGTCAACGATCTTTTGGGCCAAATCTGGGTGAGAGCTACCACTGAAGACTTTGATGTTCGGCATTCTTGTTGTTAAGGGGAGAGCTTGATCTAATCTATTTACTACTTCTTCTAAGGTTACCGTTGATTTCATCGACACTATCCGAGACACTGTACCGACACTCGCGGTATGCGAGCCGATAATAACGAGATGAACTATTTATGTGTGTCTAATTAAACGATAAGACACTGGAAGCAACGTGGGGACCGCTGCGCCGCGCCGTAAATACGCACGCTACGCAACTCAACCACACTTTACAAGCTCCGTGCTCGCCAGTCGCCACTCGTCTCGTTTGGCTGCACGTTTTTTTTTTATTTCCAAAATTGATTTGACCTGTCAAGAATGTCATGAGAAAAACTATTCGTGTGGGGCGTGTGTTGTGTGTTGCAAGTCAACTACAAGTTTTCTGTTGTTTCCCTTTATTTTGTTTCAATTAGACGCTCTAATAAATTTACATGTTAATTTATATTTCATAAATTAATTTTAATATACTTTATCTACTTATAACCCCACATTGATGAGTTACAATGAATGCCACAGCAACCATCTTACTGTTTACCTACATATTGTTTGCGCCAACAATCGTCTAAATTCGGTTTTGTTAACTGGTGTTTTCTATACTTAACACTTTCTTATTTATCACGCTAGGATTCGGATTACACTACTAAGGACCTGAGACAAATTGTGAAATTCATACAATTAAGTCGTTTTTAAACAAATGTGTTATTGTACTCATAAAGTTGGAATGGATTGGAATGTGTATAGTTTTAGTCTGTGAAAGGATCTTAATATAATCTATGCAGTGTACTTAGACAAAATTAAAAGTTTGAGGAGTCAGCTGTAGCCTGTACTGTAAACAGCTGCGGTTTTGGTGGGTATTCAATGGAGTTCAATTTTAAAGACATGATAGTGATTGCATAGTTTTTAGTTTTTACATGTAAGTTTACATTTACGTCGCCCTACGATTGCTTCATATACTACCAAAATGGGCGATGAGAAAGAATCTCCTAACCCGAAAGGAGTAAGACTTCGTCGTTGTATGGATTGGTTACAAAATCAAAATAGTGAGACAAAGAAGTCACAGCAAAATAAAAATGACATACAGTTCATAATACAGACTAATGCTGATAGAAAGAAGTTTTTGCTATCTGCAGCAGAGGACGAAGCAAGTGTGCCAGCTGGGATTTGCGAGCCTTCTGTGGAACCTAAAGCTGTGGTAAGAAATGGCGGCTAAACGCCTTGTTTTTTTACTGACATAAATTGCCATGCACTGCACTTGATGATATACAGCAAACACGAGGGTGTCTAGAGCATGAAGTGGCCAGAAAGTTCATTCTCTGATCACTTTAAACTGTTGCAGAAGTTTAAAAAAGACCCATGTGTAAAATTTCAAATCCAATTCATTAAATTTTTTATTTACTACAACATCCTGGTTTAAATTATAATTTGTAAGTTACATATCCAAATTATGTGGCACAGTTCATAAATTCAATGACTCAATTTTCTGATTATTTTTTGTAGAAGATTTTGGCAATATTATCTTAAAAAATAAAATGATCTATCATAGGATTTAACATATTTAGAACCTTATTATACAATATTTCTAAGATTTTTTTTAATTGAAAGGTGTTTTTCATTCTGTGCCATTAAGGAAAGTAATACAGAATTTTTCCTTATTATTAAATATCATGTTTGCTTTCTTTTATATTGTGCTGGATTGTGAATAATAATCTCAGTAGTAAGTGTAGGGATGACATATATCATATAGGATTTGAATCTGTGTTTGAAAAACACCATGCTTAGAAATGCTTATTACTAGTCTTGTCAATCATCCATACTAATATTATAAATGCGAAAGTAACTCTGTCTGTCTGTCTGTTACGCTTTCACATAAAAACTACTGAATGGATTTTAATGAAACTTTGCAATAATATAGCTTAGACATCAGGAAAGGACATAGGATACTTTTTATCCCGGAAAATGTAGTATTCCTGTGGGAATGGGCATTTCGTGATCTACCAAAGCCATTTGAATGAAATTTGGTATAGAGAGAGGTAGAGCTCACAGAATTAACATGGGATAGTTTTTAGCCCGGAAAATGGAGTATTCCCGTGGGAATGGGTATTTATGGATCTACCAAAGTGATTTGAATGATTTTTGGTATAGAGGTAGGTAGGGCTCACAGAATTAACATTGGATAATTTTATCCTGGAAAATGTAATCCCGTGGGATAAACATGTTATAAATGCAAAAATCTCTCTGCACTTAACCCTAGAGTCTACACGGACGGAGTCGTGGGCAAAAGCTAGTAAGTTATAAATGGTATTAAGATGCCTCATTGTTTATTTAACACCTCTATAAAGTATTCAGCAATGCCATGCCATTGTATTTAAATATTATATTTAATGTTTTAGCCAATTAACCGTTTGAGAGTGGATGAACTCCGCCTGGAATGTGAGTGGAAGTCCTGCAGATGTGTCTTAAATGACTATGAAATGTTCCAGAAACATGTTCAAACCCATTTTCCGCAAGGGATAGCTGCTGTTGTTGATACTAAGAATGGTGAGTATTGACAATTTAGATTTATGACACTTGATGTGATATGAAAAAATTGAAGTTTTTGGTATAAATTACTGGTTTCAATTTATAAATATTATATGCATGTCAACCAATATACAATAAAAATATATGAAAAAAGCAGTCTTAAAAAAAACTTTTCAAAGACATTTTAATTTGTACAGAGAATGATATCTATGTTATGGGCAATGTGATTATAAACAATCAATTTATCACATTGCCCGGGCATTATGGATAATGTTAAGTGCCTATTGGGCAGAGTGATGTAAAGCATGTTTAATACTTTCAAATGAAATCAATTATTGGGTAGAGTAATAATAAAAACAGTTTTATAGTTTAGTTTTGTTTTTTAAACTTAAATAATGAGACTTAGGTTTAACATGGATCAATTTACGAAGGGCTACATTTAGAAACTGTAGTCTATAGTAATGCAGTTTGGAAGTATTTCGCACTCGCTTTCACTCACATGTAGGTAGATATTGCGAGTAAGCTGCAGCGAGGAATTAGAATATAATATTTCTCGGCGTAAGTTAAATTATAAATCTAACAATTTAATCTAATCTAATCTGCCCCGTGGCGCAGTTGGCTAGACACCAGCTTGCGAAACGAGCGGCCGCGGGTTCGATCCCCGTACCGAGACAAATGTTTGTGTAATCCACAAATATTTGTTTCGGGTCTGGGTGTTTGTGAGACCGAAAAGTCTCTCGTAATTTCTGATACCCACGACAAAAGACTCGTATCTTAGTGTGGGGTCAGGACTATGTATGTGACTGTTGGGTGTATTTATTTATTTATTAAATGGAACTAAATGGAACTCATCTCCGATTATTTAACTTAAAATTTACTCTAAAGTTAAAAGAGTCTTAGTAATCACGTTCATAGGTAATAATAAATAATATCAAAAATAACGTTGAAAACAAAAAAAAAGAACTACCTATGATTAATTTAATACTTTTAATTCAGTAATCAAATCGGTCTCAATATCTGAATTAAAAAAAATACTGCTAGTTTTTAGCAGATACATCAAACTTAACAATCAAATAAAACTTAAAAAATAAAATTTAAACCACACACGGATTGATCTGTGATCACGAAACTTAAAATCAATTCTCAAGTTAAATGTACAAAAAGCTTTTTACGCTTAAGTTAAAAAGCTTCAAATAATATAAAAATTAAAATAATTTAAGTCATCAGCTTCGTTTAAATAATCAAAGATAAGTTTGTAAAAAAATATAAGTTAATTTATTTATTAGAACAACTGCTGCTGTGATTGCATTATAAGCATCACATAAAAATTTACATTTTAATCACATTGCCTGATCATCATGTAGCCATATTCATAATGCCGGGCAATGTGATAAATAGGTGACTTTAGATTGTAACTAATCACATTCCCCATTCTTATTACGCATTATTTATATTGCCCGGGCATTATGAATTCTGCTTGCATTAATCACTTTGCCCATAACATCTATATCAATTAAAAAATCCGTATATTGGTAATTTCAACAGCAAACATTTATTTTGTCTCAAGCCTTAGGTGTAGAAATAAAAGGCATAGGTGTATATTTATATATACCCTTTCACACATACTAAACATTCCTATTAACCTATTTCAGTGGAAGAATATGTTTGTCTCTGGGATGTGTGTGATCACAAAACCGATGATTTCTATGAGATGGTCCGGCATATCAACTATCATGCCTACCATGCGAGGTTGCTTGCCATAGGTTTTAATGGGAGGGCCACTTTAAAGTTGGCCCGATGCAAGAAGGACTCCAGCAAAAGGAATCACATACCGAAACTACCCAGTGAACATACTTGCATGTGGACCGGATGTGATCAGAAATACAACTCCATACAGGTAGATTTTTAGTTTTTTTACTTTTGTCTTGAAAACTTTGCTTTATTTGTTTATCCCTGTAAATGTTCTTGAAGTACGGAAAAGTACTTGGAAAAGATTTATCTATCTCGTAAGATTAGAGAAATATTTTTCCTACCTGGCCAGTTTTGTTTTCTATATGTAAAAGTTCCATATCTCATGTACAAACTAAGTTGGCAAATATTAATAAATAAATTTTATTATTATTTTCAGTTGTTCTACGACCACGTGAAACACCACATCTCATACTGCGACAAGTGGGTTTGTTCGTGGGCCGGTTGCGGCGCCACGTTCACCAGGAAGTCTCTGCTCACCGTACATGTGAGGGCTCACACGAGAGAGAGACTCATTGCGTGCTATCACTGCGGCATGCACTTTGCGTGCAACAGGAAACTGAGCGATCATCTTGCGAGACAGGTCAGTTGGTATTTTAATCAGGATAATGGAAGTGATGATGTTTTAAGGGACTAGAATTTTTTTTATGGGGTCGAGTAAATATGGCAGTATGATAACAAGTATACACCAGATAATCCATAAACGTCTCTTGCTATTATATGGGATATATTTTATTGTCTTGTCAGTAGTGTTAAATAAGTAAGGGTTATGATTCTTCACGTAGTCGCAAGAATGAAAGAAAATATCGTGAAGAAACTGGTACACCTAAAAATACCCAGGAATTTCTTAGGTGTGCAGTTCGCTAACCCGCACTAGACTAGCTTGGTGCGCGAAGTTACTAGCCTGTTGATAGTGGTGATAATGATCATGGTGGTGATAATAACGACGATAATGACAATGATGATGATAATAATGATAGTAGTGATGATGATAATGATGATGATGGTGATGATAACGACGACAAAGGTGATGGTGATAGCGATGATGATAATGATTGAGATAATGATGGTGATAATGATAATGATGGTAATAATGACAATGATGATAATGACAATAACGATAACGACGATGATGACGTTTCCAGAACGTGAACCCCAGCAGCGCGTACTCGTGCAGCGTGTGCGGCACGCTGTGCGCCAGCGAGTACTTGCTGAACGAGCACACGCGCCAGCACGTGTCGGCGTACGTGTGCGCGCTGTGCGACATGTCCGCCACCACGCCCGCCGCGCTCGCCAGCCACGTGCGCTACCGACACCTGCCGCCCGCCGCCACCAGGCTGCACGCGTGCACTGTATGCGCGTACAAGTATGTATGGCACACTACATATACTTCAGCACACTGTGCGACATGTCCGCCACCACGCCCGCCGCGCTCGCCAGCCACGTGCGCTACCGACACCTGCCGCCCGCCGCCACCAGGCTGCACGCGTGCACTGTATGCGCGTACAAGTATGTATGGCACACTACATATACTTCAGCACACTGTGCGACATGTCCGCCACCACGCCCGCCGCGCTCGCCAGCCACGTGCGCTACCGACACCTGCCGCCCGCCGCCACCAGGCTGCACGCGTGCACTGTATGCGCGTACAAGTATGTATGGCACACTACATATACTTCAGCACACTGTGCGACATGTCCGCCACCACGCCCGCCGCGCTCGCCAGCCACGTGCGCTACCGACACCTGCCGCCCGCCGCCACCAGGCTGCACGCGTGCACTGTATGCGCGTACAAGTATGTATGGCACACTACATATACTTCAGCACACTGTGCGACATGTCCGCCACCACGCCCGCCGCGCTCGCCAGCCACGTGCGCTACCGACACCTGCCGCCCGCCGCCACCAGGCTGCACGCGTGCACTGTATGCGCGTACAAGTATGTATGGCACACTACATATACTTCAGCACACTGTGCGACATGTCCGCCACCACGCCCGCCGCGCTCGCCAGCCACGTGCGCTACCGACACCTGCCGCCCGCCGCCACCAGGCTGCACGCGTGCACTGTATGCGCGTACAAGTATGTATGGCACACTACATATACTTCAGCACACTGTGCGACATGTCCGCCACCACGCCCGCCGCGCTCGCCAGCCACGTGCGCTACCGACACCTGCCGCCCGCCGCCACCAGGCTGCACGCGTGCACTGTATGCGCGTACAAGTATGTATGGCACACTACATATACTTCAGCACACTGTGCGACATGTCCGCCACCACGCCCGCCGCGCTCGCCAGCCACGTGCGCTACCGACACCTGCCGCCCGCCGCCACCAGGCTGCACGCGTGCACTGTATGCGCGTACAAGTATGTATAGGATACTGTACATGTAGCGACACCTAGCGACACCTAGTGACAACTAATTATGCCTAACGATACCTAAAGTGTTGTCGTTATCACGCCTATTGACAAATGATCACACTTATGACGCCTAGCAACAACTACCCACATCTAACGACGACTAGCAGCAACTAATCATACCTAACAATGACTAGCGACAACTAATCATACCTAAAAATGACCAACGACAACTAATCGTATCTACCGACTCCTAGTGACAACTAATCACACCAACCGACGCTTAGAAACAACTAATATTACCTAAAGACTCCCAGTGATTTGAATGAATTTTTTGATTGAATGACACCTAACGAAACTCTGTGGCATCTAGTGATACATAGTAACATCCAATGACGCCTAACATCTTGTAGCTATCCAGCACTAAGTTGGACCCATTGATAGTGATACCAAATAACGCCTTTATTACTCGAAAAGGTAGACAAATTTTTATTTTGGCACCCACATTTCGCTAAACATATATCAGTCCCATATAATATGGGGCAAGCATTACCATGTTACTGGCACGTTTTCACATCCTATGCTGCTACTGAGATTTACCTGATGAAAAAAATATTGCATTTGTTTGTCGTTACATGTTTAAATTATTTCAAATCAAAGCAACTTTACTGTAAATGACACTTATCTAGCTATAGTTTCTATAATCATATTATTTCATTTTTCCAGAGCTGTGACTGGAGCAGATCTCCGCAAACACATGCGTCGTATGCACGATAAGAAGAAAGTGTCGGCAGAAGAAGAGTTACTAGGGGTGAAGAAGAGAAAAGAAAAGAAGACATACGCGTGCCACCTGTGTCCGGAGAAGCAGACGAAGATATTCAACAAGGGGTACCGGCTCACCACGCATCTTGTGAAGGAACATGGGGCTCAGTGGCCACATGGACATAGCAGGTTTAGGTAGGCTATTTAAAATATTAATGTATTTTTTATCATTTGTGAAGCATCATAATGTCACAAGTAATATTAAAAAATAAGACAACAATTAATAATAAGTAATACAATTTTAATTTGCATCTATGATAAATATTGTTTGATGAAAGCTTGACAGATGATGCCCTAAACCCTCTCTAAGATAAGAAAGACTCATGCCCAGCAATGGGATGAATGTTTGTGGGTTGATGATGATGATTAAATATATTTTTCTGAAACTGTATAGGCAATAGGGTAATCTTCCAGTCATTGGACACTTAACGATCATTTTAAGGTTTTTAATAGTTTCTGAAGACGTTTAAAAAGATCCTTATTAAAATTATTGTTATTCTATTACTTTAATATGCATATTTTTATAATAAGTTCTTAAAAACTATATTTAACATAAAAAACGCGAAAAAATCCTATTTAAAAAAGACGAGAAAAAATATATAGTCATTGGACAGAATTTTTATTGTTGGACAGCATTAACTAGTCAATGGACAGCACTTTAATGATCTCTTATATCATCAGAATGGTCAATGAAATCTGGTTTTAAAGGGAAGTGAAGAACTAAAAATTGTTTGTAATTATATTTATAGGAAAATTATTAATAATAACATATATTCTTATATCTTAAAAAAATTTTTTTAATCACATTTCGAAACAAAACTTGTATTAATCAGTCTTACCGAATCTATCTTCAGTAATCAGTTAAATTAATAACGTTCTTTTTTCTTTTGTTCGATCATCATATCAAACAATGTTTGAGTATTGTCACCACTATCTTCTTCACTCATCATCATCATCACTATCTATCTTTCAGAGCTGAGATCCAGAGTGTCGTTATTATCTTCTTTATAGCAATGATGGCATACGAAAAGATTAATCCTTGTATCTTCAGGCACGTGTTCTTGATGCTTTGCTGGTATACATTTTACGTGAAATATCACCGAACACATATCACATACCACTCGATTTGATGACTTAGTCGACCTACAGCATATCATGCACATATTTGTCAAAACAGCTTGAGAACTTCTGTTAGTATTCTTTTTTGTTTTCTCTATTTTTTCCTTTTTTTTGTAGTTTAGTTTCTTCCTTTTTCTTCTTTTTCTCTTCTTTTACTTTTGTCTCTAACACCTGTCCATTGATTAGATTTTTAATAAAACAACATCGAATCATTGGACAGCACATTACAACCTAAAAAATATGTTTAAAGGCGCCAATTCCTATTAAATACTTCACAAAAGACGATAATACTTTACTGTGCAAACGACTAAGCATTTAGAATTGACGGTATGAAAATTAATTGTTAAAAACTTTGTAGATAAACTTACCAAATTCTTTATTTTTCACTAGAAACCACGCCGATTGTGAGGACGCCATGGAAAGTAAATATTTTCAAGCTACTAGTGCCTTCTATTACAATTGATTTGAACTATTATGTAATGTAAAAAACCAGATATTAAAAAGAGATCAGTTGCAGTGTTTCTGTTTTCGAAGAAACCTTAATAAATACAGTTTTATTGTGTTCTGTCCAATGACTAGTAGTGTCCAATGACTGGAAGATTACCCTATCAAAGATTAAGGCATATTGTGCCTGTCAATATATTGATCGGACTATAAAACTATATAATTCTTATTGATAGTCTCAAAGTCACTTGCATTGCTGTCAAGTAACGCTGGTCGCCCTGTATTATGGATTGATTTAGCCGTTTTAAATTCTATTGTATATTGAAGTAAAAATAAATAAGAGCTATTATTAGATAATTTTCTTGTTTCCAGATACCAAAAGAGCGCAGACGGCATGTACAGACTGACGACAACAAGATATGAAGTAATAGAAGTGTTCAAGAAGATACTGGACCGCAATCAGCGTCCAAAGATATCTCTCACCAACAAATTTGACTTCAAAATGAAAGAGGTAGCCGAACCCACTGAGACAACTCCCAGACGATTTGAAATTGAACTAAATGACACAAAAAGCATGGAACGGCAACCTGAAATAGAAATTGTCATGTGTGACGTTGATGAAGAGGGAAACATTATCAAATCAGAAATTATTAAAAATGAATTATAATCATAATGTTAAAGGCACGGTCGAGAATCTCGGCGGTCGCGGGTTCGAACCCCAGGCACACACCTGACTTTTAGGAGTTATGTGTGTATTCATAATCAATTATAACTTGCTTTAACGGTAAGCCTGCATACCTAAAAGTTCTTAGGAATTTCTTAGGAGTGTAGTCCGCCAACCTGCACTAGGCCAGCGTGGTGGACTAAGGCCTAAACCCTCTCAATGGTAGAGAAGACCCGTGCCCAGCAGTGGGACGTATATGAGCTGATGATATCATACTATAGATAAGCTAATATAGATTCGACTCCTGGGTATGGCCATACTATTGTTAGGTTTTAGTCCACCAAAGACAACAAAATCCTGTGAAATAGATATAAATTGCTGTTTTTATAGATATTCTTTATTTGTATCTTTATTATTTAGTAGATTGTGAATTTGTCTACTACCTTTAGATTGCAAGTCATTGTCTTCTTGCTTACATTTGACTAAGATATAGTTTCCCTTGTAATAGTAACATGATCTTATTTTACCGTTTACAATTTGTAAGTAATGTAGTTGTATAAAAGAAAAGCTTAGTTTAAGATATAAGTGGATGTATTATTTTTTAAAGTTTCATACATTTTTGGGTTCTTCATATATTATGTAATTTGCATATACAAAATATATGTTTAATTCGAATATGGTGTGCGAGCGCCTTTCTATGTTAGAATAATAATTTAAATATAGCTTCTTAGTTACTACTGTTTAATATATGAGCTTTATGCATGGCGGCATGTTTTATTCATCACAACCTCGTGTAGTATTTATATTTTTTATTTGCTTGTTATTGTAATATTTATCCCTTTCTCAGGGAATTAAGAAATATGGACTTTCTCATGTATATTTTTGAATAGCATATTAAAAGAACTGATTCTTTTGGGTATTATTTAGTATTGTTTTATTTTTACATAAAACAACAAAAAAGTTTTTAGTGTTTTATTTAACTTCTTTATTTTAACTCCTTCATGTAGTTGATAAGTCTTGAGGCTTCTCTAAAGCCTGCTTCGACGGCGCCATGGACGGCAGAATGCATGCGATGGGATGTGGCTTCTCCAGCGAAACAGACGACAGGGAATCCATCTTTATGGTACAAAGGTTCGCTTAATACAACCGCCCCGCCGCCATTTTCTTCTGTGGCAACACTGCGGTATGCGTATGCGCACCTTATTAGAGGGTTTGTGGCCCATTGTGACCTGAAATGTCGGGAATTGAATTACAATTACATGGTTGATTGAAATTTTGGAAACATACACAGTTATTTTAAGAATAAATATTATTTGTCTTGTGGCTTCGCGGCACAAAGTATGCGCGAAAGAGAGGTCCATGATTCGATTTTTAGTGGCTGCAAGAAATGGATCGCCAATGAACCCTTCTGAGAATACAGGCGTGAGTAAAAGTTTGCCTACATTTCCGCGTCAAGCAATTTCTTTTTTGTATGTAACGAAAAAGGCTTACTACCGTATTACGTGAGATTTAAAATACTTTGTAAAACGTTGTTCTTAAATTAATGTCGTATTTACTTACCTTAGTATTGATTTAACCGACGTCACGGGGAATTTCGTCGCCAACAATTTCATCAAAACGTCTACACCACTTTTGACTTCTTCGTCACTTAGTTTCTCCATAGCAACAGCAGCATTACCATAAATCCATACTCGAAGCAAATTCGGTTGATATTCCACTGATTCAACGCAAAACATTTCAGTTATCCATTCATCTTTCTTGGAGAATTGTTTTTTATCTTCTTCCCGCCAAAGTATTTGGTATTTTGACGGCTTCGGCCACCACGGTTCATTGAACTCGACGTAAATTTTGTCTAGTATGCAAAGATTTAAATTGTTTATTGTATTGATTTTCTCTTGGGGTAACGGTGGATTGAACAGTTCTGTGTGTCTGAAATAAAACAATTTTATTGTTATGTAACTTAATGTTATACATAAATCCTAGACTTAATTTTTTTTTGGTTTTTAAGTTTAACACAGAAGACGTTAAATCGATAGTCATCAAATTTGAGATAGATATAGATAGACGCCTTATTCATGCTTAGAACTTCAACATTAAATCAAGTAAAATTGTGGGCAAAAACTAGCGTTTTATAGCGAATATTTTATGGGAAATTTTACCTTTCTTTCAATACTCCAAGTGAGACTGTGACTATAACGCTCTTCGTAGCATACAGACTGCCATCTTTACATTTCACTTGAACCAATGGGTTGCTGTCACCAGGTTCATTCGTACTCCATCTTATGTTTGAAACCTCTTTGTTAAGATGGATTTGAACTGGCACTTCTTTGCTGGGATCTGGATATCTGTTCTGTAAATTTTGATGTAATTATGGACATGCAGTTTTCGAGGTTATAATTAAGCTGAAATTAATTGTTGGATATGTTTATTTAATTTTATGAAAAGTCATATTTATTCATACCTACTCAATTATTTACCGTACTAACTAAAAAAGCGCTCAGGTTATTAATTACTAGAATGTAGAATAGCCTTAATTCATATAAATTGAGAGTTGACTGACATCGAAATAGAATAATTACGTCTCAAGTAAAATAAAAACGCACCAGTAAAACATCCAAGATGCTTTTGTATCCCCTTTCTTTCCAATTTAACATGAACTCTCCTTCACAGCAATCGTTTTCGTCGAGCCCTTTCAGCGACTTGCCTGTCTTCGGATCGTCTTCGCCACCCAAATGGTTGAGTTTGGCGTATATATCTGTGAGACAATTTGCGATGTCTGGTTGTTTTTGGAGAATTTCATGGTTTTTGATGCTGAAACGTTAAATTGTTGCCTAAGATACAAGATATTTTTTAAAGTACCGAGAGGGGGGTTTACCGATTTTATCATAAAAAATGCTATAAAAATGATAAAAGGAAATGTTGAGAGATATCTCCATATTTTTGTCGCAGTATGGCAGTATGGTACGTAGAATAAAAATCCTTATGTGATTTTCAGAATGCCGAAGATTTATCCTGGAAACCCTAAAAAAAACTATAGATTTTTAAAAGTTGAAGCTACTTACGCGCCCCGCACGCAGTCTGAAATGGATTTGTTATTATTCTTATCAGCTTCTGCAACTTCGTTTTCTAAAACTGATATCATCGCTTCACACTCGTCTCTCGGAAATAGCTCCCCATTGGATATCAGGTAAAAGTTTTCATATTCGTCGGGTCTTCCAAGCAAACCGAGGGGTTCGGCAAGTTCGAAAACTACGTTATTTTTCTCGCCGTGGCACCTGAAGGTAGAAAATTAAGATGTTAGTAACAGAACGAATTTTAAATAAAATATCGGGAAGGTCTAAATGTCCAAATTCCTGATACAAATAGGCCAAGTAAGTTTTTTGATGCTACCTCGTCGGAAATACCCTACCAACATCTACATGCCTTCGGAGTGATATTTCAATTTAGTCTAAATTTTAAGGGTCAGGTTCCAAGATTCATTTTATTCGTTCTTAAATTGTGCCTATTTGTTATTTGTGTTTCATCATCATCATATTTCGTAAATTAGTATTTTTTGAGAACGTCAAATTCTTACCAAGCAGCTCCTAGATCAACTGTACTCTTGCCGTATTCAACAGTGTGTATTCTCCCGCCAATTCTGTCGGCGGCTTCCAAGCCCATCACCCTAAGACCAGCGTCATGCAGCTTCCTCAAAGCAGCAATTCCAGACGCGCCACAACCGACTACTATGACGTCCATTATTCGCCTGGGATGATAATATTGTTATCGTGAATAAGCAGTCTGAATTAGAGCTTAGTAATATTCCAACTGGAATCATAGGCACGAAATACAGTCAGTGAGTTTCCTTGAATGTAGAAATTTAGGGTATTAATGAGAAAAAAAAACATAAACAACGAGTGTAAAAAATTTAGGATCGAATTTTACCTTTTTTAAACATACTGTTTTCTTTTTATTACGGGGCAAGATGTCAGTTCGGTAGATAGAAGAGGAATCTCTACAGCTACACGCTAAGTTGTCATAGAATATGTTAGGAGAAAATTGTGTCTAACTTTTAATTACTCTCTTCAAAACACTAAATCTTAATGCATGAATTATGAAAAGTTTGATGAAAAATTGCCAAATACTCACGACACTTTAAAAAGGTTGTAGGTATATCACAAAATATTAAACACACAATCGCAACTCAAGAGCAACATTCACAGACTACATATCCATTTTAGTGTCTTTATCTGTATGCTTATAATAAAGACGTCAGACCGTCCTATCTGTATGAAAGAATCAAATTACTTATCTTAAACTTTTTTAAACCTTTAATCTGGGAGTTATGAGAAACTTACCTTCATTTTTGTAAACAAAATTATCAATGCAATTGATACGGGTGGTTACTGCGAGAATTAATAAGATAAATGCACCCTTTACTAAATTCTGGGTTAACATATTATGATACTTATACCTACATACCTTATAAGTTAAGGTTAAAGAAATTTTATTATAAAAAAAATGATTCTTACAAATTGCACTATTTACGAACAACATGAAGTTACATTACTAGTGTAACTACTGCAATGTTTTTTGGATGAATCAGCATAGGATTAATTTAAAGTTTAAAACATTTGAAAAGTTATTTCAAATTCATTTTATTTATTTTACATTCTTCTTCTTCTTCTTTATCAACCCATATACGCCCACTGCTGAGCACGGGTCTCCTCTACTATTGAGAGGGTTTAGGCCATAGTCCACCACGCTGGCCTAGTGCGGGTTGGCGGACGACACATCTAAGAAATTCCTAAGAACTCCTAGGTGTGCAGGTTTTATCACGATGTTTTCCTTCACCGTTAAAGCAAGTGATAATTCAATGTGAATACACACATAACTTCGAAAAGTCAGAGGTGTGTGCCTGGGGTTCGAACCCGCGACCGCTGAGATTCTCGACCGCGCGACCAAACCTCGAGGCCATCACTGCTTTTATTATTTTACATTCAAACATATATAATTGAATAATAAAAGTTATTTTAACTCTGTAACTTAATTCTATGCTGATCAATCGAAATATTTAGGAATGATATCGTACAGTGAGCATTCTCCGAAGAATTTAAAAAATATGAAAAACATACCGAATACACAGTTATTAAATTAATGCTTTAGATTCAGAATGTCATCACATCCATCCATCCATTACGGGCGTGGGATAGGGCTATAGAAATAAATATTACAAAAACTTAAATGTAACATATTAAATAGTATTTTTACTCATTTAAGTGGCACAGACAAGCGCAGCCACGTGCAAACATCCGAGAACGGTCGGTGATAATTTTTTATCACATTACGCAATTGTAAACATCATAATCACGATCCACGACAGTGTTATAATAAGCGGAGTGTTGTGAATTAGCGTTATCGGGTTACATGTTACTGGAAAGTGCAATATATGAGCATATTGATTTAAAAATATGTATGCTTGATTGCAATAATTTAATGGAAAAAAAATAAATTCAAAATACCAAGATGCAATAATATAGTTATTTAAAAAAAATACTCTTTAGTTTTTAGTTAAGAAATGTGTGAGATTCTGAACGGATTATCAAATCTTCGGGCTATATCAACGTAAATTTATTTATTTGGTGTCATAATATATAAGATTTATAATTAACCTACTCCTGAATTAATTGCCGCGTGGAGACAAATTTCCGTGTGATCAACAAATACTTATTTTTTTCGCGGTTGATGATTTATGTGATCGAAAAGTCTCTCTTAGTTTCTAAAATCCCCGAAACAAGACTTGATCTTAGTTTGGGGTTAAAGCTATCTGTAACTATTGCGTGTATTTATTTATAAATAAAATTGTGTAATAAAGATATAAAATAACAATCGCATCAACAAAATCTAGTTATATTTTTGACAACCTATATTGCAACATCCATTATTAAGACAAAACTAAATTCCCGTCGAAGTAAGTCGCGGTAAACAAGTATTTTCTATCGAGCAATGATTTTGAATGATTCACAATAAAAATGTTTAGTAATTGTGTACAAATAAGTGTCCGGTGTAAGCACTTCTCTAGTGGACCAGACCCGCTGCATTCTTAGACCCACCCTTGTTGTGACACGCAACGGGCTATTTGACTATGGCGGCCATACTTTATTCGGTAAAACGGCGGGTATTAAATATTTCTTTATTTAAACTTTTTTTTTGAACCATTTTATGGAGAAAAAAAATAGCGAAAAATATTTATCGATAACTGCGATTTTTACTACCTGTTTTACCTTAGTAACAAATTATTAGTATTTAAAATGTTATAACTTGTTAGTTATTTGTTAGAGTTTAAAATAGTGTTTGTAATACCGATTGCATCCTTAAAAGACACATAAAATTTGAAAGTTCGGCAGCTGCTTTTAAAAGAATTTCACAATAATACGTTTGATATGTAATACTTACTTGTTAATGTAAATGGGCCACAAAATAATAATGAAATAAAATTTGCTCATTCAATTTTTTAAAGTCTTTTTAAATTTAAAATTCGCTTAAAACAAGTGGGCATTACTAACTATAAAATGGCCTCAATTTCAAAGTTGCGTTTCAGTATTCGGATGTAAGTTAAACAATGTTTATATAATTTTGTAATTTCAAGAAAAGAAGAGAAACCGTATAGTGTCTCTTTAATAAGCTTTAATTTAATAAGTCCTTTTTCAAAGTCCTATCCATTTAAATTCAAGTATTCAAATTTAAATTAATTTTTTTAACAATAAATTGATGGTTTAAAGTGATTATGTCTGGAACGATAGTATAGTACAAAAATTCTACATGTTGAAACGAATGACACGGTTAGTGGTAAGATATGCGTATTCGCTCTGATAGCTTCCATAGAACAGGTGAAAAACTCGACAAATAACCCATTTACGGGTGTCGCGAAAGTGTATCAGTTTATATACATCTGCTTACCTACGTGCCGGCGCATTGGTGTCGATTAGTAAATGATAATTGAGTACGCAGAACAGCTAACAGCAGTCACCTAGTCATTCTACTATGTAGTATTTTACTCGACCAATGGTAAACATTTAAAACATAAATGAAGGCCTGCTATTGGTTGTCACACATTTACAAAAGTTTTTATATTCAAGTTACCTGAATTATTACGAAGCGGCCGTGCCAAACACTCATCATGGTGACATTTCACTTCTAGTCCCATTCAACTGCTCGGTAATAGAATGCATCTTTAGTCAGATGCACACTGTGGCCTATGTCACCTAATGGATACAAATCTTCTAACTGTTCCAACGCAGGAACGTAAAAGCGAAAGACTTTTCAGCCTTATAAAAATTTTGAATCACAAAAAGTTTGCATTTATGTGGATTATAATTCAGATATTTTTACTTCCCTGGTATCATAAAAATATAGGATATATTTATACTTATTTCTGTGCTGAGATAATCCTGAATCCTTTCCTCAGTCTACTGAGCTCACTTAAATATCCTTGTATAAAAATACTCCAAGATTCAAACGTATGGACACAACACAACCCTTGCAAGTTTTTACCGCGGTCTTCGGAAGTCGTCCTTCCAGTGACGTTTGTTTATGTAAGAGATTGCAACCTTAAATGTAAACCGAAGTCATGCAAAAACATTTCATGCCCCTAATTGCCTAATAACCACGTTGTTATCATACTTGAATACGTTTATGGTTCGTTCCTCTACTTACGATGTTAGCTTAAGGCTAGCGATGGGAAAATGTGTTCTTTGTTCATTTCATTTCGTTTTTTGCCTTTTTTGCAGTTTGAATAATGTTGTTTAGTCTAAGCAATCATGGTGGACAGGTTGAAATGCTTCATTAGATGTGAAAACTTATTTTTCACGTCATTTTGTCTTATTTAAGGCTTATGTTTTAGAAAGCGAGGTTTTGATGCCTTATGAACTTTTTTGGTACCATGAGAAAATTTCATAGAAAAAATCCAATAACGTTTCGCTAAATCTATAAATCGCATACTAGATTTCACGGTTACGACTGCTAACCTAAGTCGCGGGCCAAATGTATATTATTTTCCCCATCGTGTTTCGTTCATAGATTGACTTCTAAGTAGATTTTACTTAAAATTATAAAAGAGAAACAGAAGCACCTCATGCCTATAATTTTTTGCAGTGTCCACGTGTCCACCAACTTCTTTAGGACTACATGGTCATCTGTTGGACGGAAGCAAATATCATAAGGCGCTTCTCGAGCTGTATAAACTAGAGTTCGATTCATACGGCTTCCATCACATTAAGGAGTAAAAAGCGATGCCGTAGAGGCACGCGCCCAACCACCTGGAGGGCAGGTGTTTCAAATTAATACAAAAACTATCTAGCGCCTGCCATTTGCAATTGAAATGGCTTCTTTTTCCGCCTTGTCAGGTCGGGTGTTACAGCTTTCGATATCTATACAAAGCATCTGCGGGTTTTTGTAAGGATAAATAGGCATTATCACACCTGATATTAAATGGTTCAATCGCTCATTACTTGAGGCAATTTTTCCGGCTTGCCTAATTTATTGACTTGGCGCTGTATTATAAGAAGGAGTAAACGCGTGGAGTAGACACTCCACAAGGTTTGGTTATGAAGACTAAATGTACTTTATCAAACAAAAATTTAGTTCCTAGACTATTAACGCTCATTATATTTTGACACAATAGCAATATGCTCTCAAAAATTAAACTCAACTACCGCTGCTATGAAACGTGTTATCGCTTTGGAGATGAAACGGCAAGAAACTCAGTCTCACGAGAATATACACTTATCAAAATGACCCTTTATTATTTATATAGTAATGATAATACGAAATATTTTACGTAAATCTTGTGCTGGCATTGTTATATTTAGATATTCCCATTAGTTTGTGAATTTATGCATAAATTTTCTTTTAATCTACCCTGCGAGTGCCTGTCAGCTCCGATATGTGTAAATAAAGCTATCTTATCTCAACAGGAGCTGTTTAACCGACTAACAGATGAATAGTAACGGATGAACTGGTAGATTGTAAAATATAAGTTAGTTTTGACTGCATACCTTGATGGATTGAGCAATGATAATTAAAGAAAAAAAAAGAGAAAAAATCTGATGCACCTTTATCGTCGTTTGGTCGGTTCTTCTTCCATTTTTTTTACATTTGAGAGTCTTTGTATCGCAGGTGGAAAGATATAAGCCCATAAAACGAAAACCCTCGGGTTCGATTTCCGTACCGACACAAATGTTTGCGTGATGAAGAGGTTTCTGTGAGCGAAAAATCTCTCGTGTTTTCGGACATCCATGACAGAATAATTGTATGCATGATCGATGTTTGTAAGGGGATAAATTAAAATATACGCATACAAATACAAATGAGGTTAAAATAATAAGGTGTATCTCTACACCTATATTTTGTAACTGTGCTGGTATTGAACTATTGCGAAAAATCAATAAAAATCTGTCTGACTCGGAATCGAAACCTGGACCTCTAGTTCGTACAACACACCAAGCATTTAGACATTTTTTATTTAAATTGCAAGTCAGATGCTTGTTTTCCTGATAATTCAATAAATTATCCCAGTGACCTCTCATGGCGCTATAGTATTGAAGATTTGTTCCCTATTTGTGGAAGCAAGGGTTCAATGACCAAAAATTCTTACGTAAACGTTCTTTATATTTCTTATCTAACCTATTCCGGATAGATAACCCATAACCCGCTCTATTATAGATATCGGCACCATAGAAAATAGTATTAATGAAAGTAAAAATGTCAATATTTTATATTTATAGAGTAGTGATGGCTTTGAAGTTTAGGCGCGCGGTCGAGAATCTCGGTGGTCATGGGTTTAAACCAAAACATAGGTACACCTCTGACTTTTCGAAGTTATGTGTGTATTCGCAATGAATTACCACCTGCTTAGCAACTATGGAAAACAACGTGAAGAAACCTGAAGGATTAAAAAGTTTTTATGATTTTTTAGGTGTGTAGCCCGCCAACCCACACTTAATGTCTCAGTAGTAGATATTATAGAAATGGACCCTAACATTGCCTAAAGGCTCGCCACTAGGGTTTGCAATCCCGCACCATTTTTTTTCCCGCGGGAAATTTGCGGGAAACTTGCCTTTCCCGCGGGATCCCGCGGGAATTCCCGCAAAGATTCAAAAATGCAAAAATAAGCATATAGTAAATCTATATTAACTGTACATTAGTTATACTATATTAAAAAAAAAATAATAAAGACATTCATAAATTTATCTAATAGAAAAAGTACTTTTTCATAGTTCTTATGAGGTAAGGTAGCGGGTTTGCAATCCCGTATTCCGCGTTCCTACATTCCTAAATAATAAATAGTAACCTAAACAACAATGAAACCCTCGAGCTACAGGCGCGGTCGAGTATCTGGACGATTGCAGGTCCAAACCCCGAGCACACACGACTGACTTTTCCAAGTCACCTATGTATGTGTGTATTCACAATTTAACCGTAAAGGAAAACATCGTGAGGAAACCTGCACAAAACCAAACTAAAACTAAACCAAACTATTTCGCAAACCATCGTGGTGGTTAAGACCTATACTCTCAATGGTAAAGGCAACCTGTGCCTAGGCGTGGAATGTTTATAGGCTGATGATGATGATGAACCTAACCTAAATAATTGTTACTACCATTCAGTTATTTATATCCTCAGCCTATCGCCGTCTTTTTTTTGCCTGGGGAAAACTACTACTAACCAGCAGGATATGTCAGACTTTTACCGACTAAAAACCCCATGGTTCTCGGTTACCGCGTGCAAAGGTCACCGGGATCTCGAGAAGAACACATACCGGTAATCCTTCTTGCGGTTTGCTTATATGCTCTACACATATAAATTTCTAAAAATTCATTCTCTTAAGTCTTAACTTGCTCGAAACCGATTAGAGGTTACAGCGCTAATTTGTCGGCCTCTTCGTCTACGAGTGGGATCGACTTTTTCACGATCCCTCTCTGCAGCCTCTTTCTATGCCATGACAGCCTCGCAAAGCCTATCGCCGTCTACCGCTGAACGTAGACCTCTCCAAAAAAGCGTCAACCATCCTGATCTTGAGGGACTCTTATCCATCCGTTACCCGGTTAATTGTTACCTACTGTTGAGTTATTTACTTTATCGATAATTTACTGCATCGATTTCTGCTAATTACATTGTGCAATAAATAAACGAACAAAACTTGTAGTAGCCTGTTGTAAAGTGTCACTTTAATTGGAAACTCTCACTTTTTTTCTAACAGAATAAACAAACCGCCGCACATTTCAATCTTTTATTCCGTTCGATCGATTGATCCATACCGTCCGATGCGCCCACACTGTTGGGATAGAGCCAATAGGCCGTCAGTGGTAGCTGAATTACCTTGCCGAGTCATAAAATTTCCGCGCGGAATTCCCGCACATTTGCGGGAATTCCGCAGGACTTAAAAATGTGCGGGATCACGCGGGAATGCGGGAACGCGGAATGCGGGATTGCAAACCCTACTCGCCATTTTAGCGTGGGACTGATACATAACTAGCAAAGTGCGCTTCTGCCTATCCCTAAAGGGAATATAGGCGTGAGGTTATATGAGTGTGTCTATTTGGGCATCATCATGCTTAACATAAGGTACTTTGTCATGCTTGTAAAAAAATCTTTGAATATATGCATGGCTAAAGTATTTATTGCTCTAAGATATCAAATTAATTTCTTGATAGCTTCACGCAACAGCTATTAATGGATGAATCTTGATTATATTTTGTGATGATGGAGAGCCTTTGCACGGGCACTATCAGACCTTAGACATGTCATTAGGAATACCTAATGGCTGCATATGTTATTAGATGACTTGAAGATATAGAAAAATACATACCTATGTGTAATTACCGAAGTAAAAACTGTCACGTCAAGTATAATATTTCACTTTAAAAGCGTTATTTTTGTGTTATTGTTGTGTTTAATTTTAGAAGGGATTATTCGTATTTCATTATTGTAATAGCTAATCGGACTTTGTTTTATGTGCGTCAAATCGATTATGCATTTTGTATTTGAATGCGGAAAATTAACGTTTACGGAAACTTAATGCTGTTTCAATCTATAGTTATGTCTAATAGACGAGTTTTACATGTTAGAAAGTCTTTAAAAGCACAATTAAAATTATAATATGAGCAACAATAAAGGCGGAATATAATTAAATAGAGATTAATGTTTACAGTTTACACAAACACGACAACAATATAAACGGGACAGCACATTGTGCTGCTAACAAACGTGTCAACAGCGGCACTTGTTTAAGATTTAGGCATTGTGTTGGAGTGGCATTATTCTATTGTCAGGGTAGGTGAGCTGGGTGGTTGCGCGGCCGCCGGGAGCAGACGCCCTGGCCCTGCGACGAGCGGCGGCTGATTGACACTACAGGTAGCAGTGGGCCGAGCACTCAGTCGCAAACCGGCCGTCGCTCGAGCGGTCGCGTCACTAGCGGAGGCACGCAAACCGGCCGCATGCCGGAGAACCAGTCGGCGGGATGGCGAGTCACGGCGCGCTAGGTACGCCATGTTGAAACATGCCCAGCGGCCGCCGGCGGCGAACGATGCCGATCTCCGCTACCAGAACATGCCGCGGCGGCCGCACCACCACCTCCCGCTCAACGTGTCCACGCTAGACTCGTCCAAGCACTCCGTCGGAGGCACCTCGGCGAGCGTCAGCCCGGGCGCGCAGCCGGCGACGAATGCCGCAGTGCCGGTAGCTCCCATCGTCGTATCATCACCTCCGAAGATTGCGAACGGAACAGCGACAGGGCTGCCAACGCCCCGGCCGACTGCCACTAGAAACAGAAGCACTAGGGCAGCGACAGAGGAAGCCTTGACGTCCCTAGCCCTGCTATGCCTCGTGAGCCTGCTTCTCGCGCTGCTAGCGTTGCTGTTCTTGCTGAAGATCTCGGCGCCGGCGACCAGCGCGCCCGAGGAGTTTGCAGTGGTGTACGAAGTGACATTAGCGTTGTGTGCGTTGACATTATCGTTGAACCTATGCTGTCTTCTAGTGTGTGCAATACAGTTCCTGTTCGCTGTAAAGTTGGTCCATTCACCATCCGCGCCGAACGGACGGTAAGTCTTGAATGGCGAAGTCATCAATCAATCGTGATGGGCGTCGTCGACCCGAATTTCATCTTTCATGATCGCGTAATGTATCAAAATATTTGTGCCGGTGCACGTTTTCGCTCGGTAATTGGTAAATATTCAGTTGCTGTTGAAATTTTAATTTATTCCTCAACTATAAATTCGTTAATAAAAGTCGTTAAAGACAAATTCGCATCTGTCCTTTCCCGCCATAAAATCGATTTGCAACTCTTTAAAATTGTTTCGTCGATCGCGCCCTTTGCTTAGCAACATGGGGATTGATCAAACAAACGTCATGACAAGTTTTGACACGGGCACCGAACGCGCCAGAACCAAACAGTATTATCTCATTCAGGTTATCTCTTACACAACGAGTAACTGTAAGAAAACTTCGAACGGCGCGATCGTTGAGTTTCCAGTTTTCTTTTGATATCATGTTTACATATTTTATTATATCACATCGTTCAATATTATAAAATCCATGGCATTCGTGAGAAACGCGATAAACGAATTGGTTTTTTAGTAAAAAATATTTCTAATGAAAAGCTATGACGGATGATATTAAACTTCTAACAAAATTGATAACAATTTTTGTATTATCCAAATAAATAACAGTCATATAGCAAATTCATTCAGACTTGAATGTAAAGTTTAAGACTTTGTATTATCGAGATTTTTTTGCAAAAACATGTTACAAAATACCTTTCTGTTAAGATTGGTACTTTATCTACTTAATTTCAACTGGACCACCCAATGCAGTATAAACAAAAATCTTGCCCAATAGCCATTAAAACAGTTGCGAAAGCATGCAGCTGATGTTATTGGGACTCGAGTTTCGACCAACATAACTTGGTATTCTTGAATACAAGTAAAAGCTTTCACATAAAAATCGACCTATCCGCAAAATAAAGTTATATTTACAAAATCTCAACTTACCTTTCTCAGCGATAAACTTAATTGGGCACAAAATTATCTGTATCTTTTTTTGTTCTTCAAAGAACAAAAGTTATGATTATGATTACTTCACTAGTGCAATATAAGTATAAACAAGTTTAACTCTATAAAGACATAAAAAGTACTTAGATGTTATAGTCATAAGTAACCTTATTGTATGCATAGGGCGAAATATTCAATAAAAGTACATTATTTTGTATGGATTTTACAAACTTAGTGTACAAATAAAACATTGCAACCAAAATATTTAAAAGGAAAGGATGGAATTTTGTATCGATTTGACAAACTCAGTGATAGCTTCGACCGTAACACGCAACTTCCTAACTCTAGGCTTTCGCGGGTTCAAACCTTAGGCACACTTCTCTGGCTTGTCGGCGTTTTATGTGTATTTATAACAAATTAAAACTTTCTTTAACGTTGAAGGAAAACATCGGGAGGAAACCTGCAATTCTAAAAGTTCATAGGAATTTCTTAGGTGTGTAGGCCGCAAACCCATTAAGCCAGCATGATGTACTAAATCTTTTAAGTTGAAAAGGGTTGATGATGATGATGATTAGTATCAACTTACCTAAACTTACATGAGAAACTTATGTTACCTTTAATATTGTAAATAGTTTGAATTGGATCTTACTCATTGTATCTTCATTGCTTGGGTTTTATCTCGTTATTCGTATGTTTTTAAGAAATGTTTTTAATCAAGAGTTCTTCCTGAGAAATTAACCAATCATTAACGCTGCCACAAAATTTCGTGTTGCCTTATTTCTCTTTACCACCCTATTACTAGCGTGGAATTTATATCCTTAGTCTGTTTAGAACTGTTAAATATGTTCATAAAAGTTAATTTCTTAAACTGGTCAGCACAGTCGTCCTTAACGGTAGAAAAGAAATTCATATAAAATATCATGTATTAAATTTTTTAGTATGATAAAATTCACAGTAATTTAACAATAATCCGTCAATCCGCACTAGGCCGGCGTGATGGACTAACGTCCAAACCCTCTCAATGGTAGAGGAGGCCCAGTAGAGGGACGTATATAGGCTGATAACAAATATAATTATCAAACTCACTACTTTGGCGAGCTAGAACATTGCCGGTGACTTGAACCTGGGAATGCCGATGTATTAATAGATAAGGCGCGTAATAGTTGAGGCCGCCATACAATTTTTACTCTCGTTCTAACCAAGCAATCAACATCATCACCCCATACTTATTACTAGGCACAGGCCTCCTCTAATTACTATTAGAGGAGGAACTATACTTAGTTCCTCCTCTAATTACTATTAGAGGAGGAACTATACTTAGTTCCACAGTTTAAGACGAGTCAAGCAATGTTTCCTCATAATTTCGATAATATTTAACAATTTTTTTTTACAAACTAAGTGAAGAATATACCTCTAAAACTTTATCGACCATAAAAGCAATTTAGTATGTTAAGTAACCAACTATACAAAATCTGCGTATAAAGTCACGTTTGCCAGTTCAAGAATTTTGAAAACAATCATATATTCTCACAAAACTTATTTATTTATCGAAGAAGATACAAAAAAACCTTTCATATAATAAATCCTCTCTAAGGAATCTGCTTGTCAAAGTCATAACAATCGTCAAACACGTAGGTACCATCAGGGTTTGTCTTGTTCCAATTGATGAAGCAATATCGAGAGGCAGCGCACACACAACGGCTTCCCAACACACACGTTGCATTGCAATTCATTAGGCTAGCACAGTGTCCTGGACACCGACTAGCACACTCTTCAGCAGATGAGTAACTAAAGTCATTCGGGGCTTGGGAAACGTCGCAAGGAGTCAGCCATGTTACAAAGTTCATTGCCAGCTTCATTATCGTGATCGGAGTTCTAGCAGCACCTTGCCAACCGATGGTTACCACGGGAGGCAGAGCGTTGTTCAACACGATACATCCGGCTATGATGACCAGTAGCTTCAACATTTTGGTGACACCTGTGTGGTAAAAAATAATCATTAAGTTATATTCTCGCAATCAAAGAATTTCATCATGGTCTCAATATTCTTAGAAATCGCGGATTCAATATGATGATTTAAAATTTCCCTTTTACACATTTCTAAATGACAATATTAATTCTTATTTTAGTTATCACCGCGGTTTTCTTATACTTACAGAATTCTCGAAATGTACCGTTGTCAGGCAATAGTCAGATTTTGACGAAAAACAAAATTAACTTGGGTGAAGAAAAATATTGTCTCCCTAATTTTTCTATTAATTTAAGACAAAAATCTTGATTCAAAAATTATGTTTAGTTTAAGGAAAAAAATCTCCATCCAAATCCAAAAAATTACATAATAATGCATAAAAACAAAACAATTGCTTATACTTAGACAGTTATGGGTCTATTTCAGGGATCAACTAGTATTAAATTAAAATCTTACCGTTAAGCACAAAAGGCGGATTTCAGCTTACAATATTTATTTGCTTAAAATATATATTCAAAGTAATTACACTAGGAAAATGTCTTATAACCAAGACGACTATGGGAGAAATGAGAACATTAATGATACGTTTGTTTTTATAAGACTTATTTTCATCGATGAGGACGAAAGGTTATCAGCTATTTATTTGAGTGATGAGCATAAATCAACAGAAAAATAGTTTTATTATGATGAAACAGAAAAAAAATATTTGAATAGGCATTACGATAATTTTATATGTAAAAAAAAATCATAGGGACTTAAAAAAAAGGCCGACAAATAATTAAACTTTTGACGTTTTCCTAAAATGGATTTTTAAACACCAATAGGGTTGTAGGCACGGTAGCTTAAGTTTTCGATCACCATAGTGTATCAAAGTTTGTCAATTTATACACAAATACTCCTTCAATCTATCCTTCGACTACCTGTCACCTGCGATATGTAAATAGCTCTATCTTATCTAAACAGGAGCTATTACCACGTAGTACAAGAATAGTTGTAACCAATAATATGGTAGATTGTTAAATATACAAGCTTCTTGTATAAAAACCAGATAGATGTAGACTGTAGTCTTTTGCTTGCATATGTTGACTAATCGAATGGTGTAAAGAAAATAGCAGGTTTAGTTAAAGACTTTCAGTTATGAAAATTTTATTCAAAATTTTTTTTTATGAAATACCTATCTTATTGATAAAATTGGTTGTTTATCTACTTAATTTAAGTTTTACTTTTATTTGACAAGTAAGGATTTTACCATATACTGGAACCGCTTATTGTCGGGATGTCTTAGTTTATAGCACGTTTCTTAGTTTCCTTATTGTTTTTTTCTATTCTTTGTCAATCCATATACGTCCTTCTGCTGGGCACGGGTCTTCTCTTAAACTGAGATGAAGATTTTTAACTTTAGTCCACCACGGTGGCCTAGTGCGGGTTGATTGTTTTTTTATTACTTCTAGATAATTATAGCATTAAACTTTCTTTCTATCCAAGTATTTATTACTTAATAATAGTATTAAGGATATCGATAAACATGGGCAGTTTCTAACGGTCTAAAAAGGCCGTTGGTTGTGAATGGTTCGATAAAAAACACTTCGTATCAACTCTCAACCGTCTAGTCTTGTTATTAAAACACGAGCCGCTTGCAAAGTTTTCTTATAGGCTATTTTGAATAATGTCCGGATAATTAACAATATAAGCAAAAGCAAATAAGCAAACCACGGTGATTTCTCCGAGGTCCTCTCCGTTACTAATGAGAATTACCCTTACTGGTTTCTGGAAACATAACTTCGTGGTCATTAGTACTACTATTTCTATTAAAATTTCCGATAAAAACTTATTTGCTATAGCTACTAGTTATGGAATAGCTTTTAGTTCCGTGTTCTTGCGTTGTTATAATCATAGGTTTTTTAAAGTGGCGTTAAGAAACATATTTTGGTTAGTATAATTGTGTGATGTTCTTTTTTGACGGCATTGTTTACTATGAGATACTTGTTCTCGGGGTAATTAATTAATATAAAAATATACATTCAGAAATATCAGTAAATAATCTATTTCAAATACTGACTACGACAAATTCCCTAGTGAGCTCTATTATTGCAAATAACAATCTATGTTTGATAACGATTCTCGTTTCTTCAAACGACCTACTGTTTTTTTACTAAAGTATTGTACGTTTTCCTGTATGTAAGCTAAGTTCAATGGGCTTTAGATATGAGTGGAGCTCAATACCTAATACCCCGGAAAAATAATAATCATCATTTTTGACCAAAAAGTAAGTAATCGTTTTACAAATTTGGATTAAGTTTTTGAAGACTTTAAATGTTTTCCTTGTTTGATCAATAGTTGTAAATACATAACTGATGTCGAAAAAAGCGTTAATTGTATTGACTAGGGAAAAGTTTCTGTTGAGGCAAGAACAGTCCATAATCTATTTAGTGCAAATTCAATTTTGAAGGTGATAAATCGGTCATTACACTAAAATGTATAATAACTTACATTCATAGTTCTGACCCCACAAGATACAAGTCAGGAGTTATAGATATCAGAACCTACAAGAGACTTTTCGGTCTCGCAAACACCAAGACCCGAAACAAATATTTGTAGATCACACAAACATTTGTCTCGGTGCGGGATCGAAACCGCGGCCTCTCGTTTTGCAAGCTGGTGTCTAGGCAACTGAGCCACAAGGCTGTCTATATCTCCAGGTCATATACCAATAAATGCGATTTAATCTACAACGTAACTAAATACAGGGTGTATTTAGACCGTGATCGAAAATTGAGGCAGGTAATAGCGATAGTGATTACAAACCCCTTGGCATTAAAGAAAATCCCGACAAAAAATAAAATTTTTGAGGTTTTCCATACAAACCACATAGTTTTAACACCCATGGTTGTATGGAAAACGTCAAAATTTTTATTCTTTGTCGGGATTTTTAATATCGCCACTGGGTTTGTGATCACCCTCGCTATTACCTGCCTCAGTTTTCGATCACGGTCTAAATACACCCTGTATATCATGAATTCTATCTATGACTTACTACAGCAGTAAAGAACATCCTTCTCTCTCTAAGGCCGTTTTACTTGCCTTTAAGTCACAAAAAACAGCTTTATACAAGTTTGAACGTGATCGGACGTGTTGTTGCCAGTATTACGTTTGATATATTTTATGCATCCTCTATTGTAAGCGTGATTATATAGAATAGGTCACATTGCCGAGAAATCTTTGCTAAATGCCAATATATTTCGAGATTTATTTATGAAAATATAATTGACAGAATTCGTGACGAAATTCGTTTTGAAATTCTACTTAACTAGTTTCTCATCGTTACATACATATGCATTCTAAAGGCATTACAACTAAGAAAGTTTAGGCCTTAGTCCAACGTGGATGGAAGTAACGAAGATGTTTGTAAGATGCTCTCGTAACACTTAATTTTAAACTTAAATAGTAATCTATGCATATACTATATCTAGTCTCTACTCAGCAAAGTTCTCAAACTATAAACGTATGTACGTACGTTTGAAAGACATGGATTATTCATTTATGAATTCACATTTAAAAATTACTCCTTATTTGAATATTATATCACTCGATCAACATAAAATGTCATCGAAATATTTGGTATATTACGTTGATCGCGTAGTAACCACAAGAATATTTTAATTGAATTGAAATATAGGTGACCTTGTTAATAATATTATTTCCTTTACATTCAAAACCTTGGTTTTTATTAAGTTCAATGCGTGGAATATAATCGAACCACTTTACTTATTTATGTCAACTCAAATACGTCTCACTTTTAGACCATGAAATTTAGAGAGAGGCTCTTCCAACTAGTTGCAATAGTAATGAAGGAATATAAGTTAAAGAAAAAAGGTACGTTCAGAAGTTAAACAAATTTCTTCAAAGACGTTTAATAATACCATAAATATTCAACTCAAAAGTGATTGCTGCAACAATCCAATAACAAATTCGATTCGGTCAAGACTATCAATCTCTCGCATAGAAAAATTTTTGAATTCGATTTTCGTAAATAGGTAGAAAAAAACTTATTTTTTGGTGCAAAAAGTTTTACTTACATCCGGATTCTACACATTTTTTTGTTGTTAAGTAATGGAATAAACTGAGGTTGCTGACTTCTATGTCGTTTGCATAATTATGTCCTGAAAAGGATGAGACATCGTCATGTGTTTGCTGTTAATAACGAAGTAATTTATGCCTATGAAATAAAGAAGGCCTTAAAATAATCCCATCTAATACGACAAGAATAACTATAAATTATAAATTAAACGTAATTAATAAAATATTAATTGGCTAACATATGAATAGACCTGCGATACAAAAGACCATTCTACAGACGTGCTTCCGAACTAGGACAAACACCACCATTGTACTTCAAAGTACACTAGAGATGGGGCTATGTTGAAATTGTAGTGCAATGAGACTTGCTTTGAAATAATTAATTTACCTTATTTTCTTTCTTCGGTATAAAACCCCGAATATTTAGCTATTTGAATAGTAGGTACCTATTTATATTTCTAAGCGATTTTTAAAAGATATTCAGGAGTAATGATGGCCTCAAGGTTTAGGCGCCAACCTGCACTAGGGTAGCATGGTAAACAGAGTTTAACCCTCTACGCTATGGAATAAATTCATGCAATTTTCCAAATTTCGATTATCCGTCATCGTATCGATTCATTGAAAATCGATTGTAAGGCACATCACTACAGCAAGATGGTCGTTGCCTTCCGCGTTGCAATACGTATTTATGTCTTACGGCCGCATTACTCTGAGATCACCGGTTCAAAGACACCGAACTATTTGCTCTTTTATGTTATAATCAATTGTTCTTCTATGAGCTATCACGTTTCCCGCGTAAATTGGAACATGCAAGGAGGTTTTTGTGATTTATTTGTGAACTTTTTGGGGCTTTTTACAAGCTTTTATTTAACTTCACTTTTGTATGTATGTATGTATGTATGTATGTATGTATGTATGTATGTATGTATGTATGTATGTATGTATGTTTGTATGTTTACAAATCTTGCAATGAAGATTTGAACCACTTCCAATAGACCGATTGTGCTGAAACTTGGTGTACCTACGTAACTTGGATGACAATACAATAATATGGTACCATGGAGCTGGTCTGATGATGAGGTTGGAAGATGACCATAGAAACATCGGTTCTTGTGGACCGATTGAGCTGAAATTTGGTATGTCTTTGTAACTTCGACAACAATACACAAATATGGTATCATGGTGCTGATCTGACGAAGAGTTGGAAGATGCCCATAGGAACTTCGATTTTTGTGGTCCAATTGAGCTGAAATTTGGTATGTCTTCGTAGCTTCGGTAACAATACAAAAATGTGATATTATGGAGCTGATCTGATGAGGAGTTGGAGGATGGCCATAGGAACTTCGATTCCTATGGTCGAATTGAGCTGAAATTTTGTATCTCTTCGTAACTTCGGTGACAATACAAAAATATGGTATCATGGAGCTGTTCTGATGAGGAATTGGAGGATGCCCATAAGAACTCCGATTCCTATGGTCCAATTGAGCTGAAATTTTGTATCTCTTCATAATTTCGGTAACAATACAAAAAATGGTATCATAGAGCTAATCTATTGAGGAGTTGGAAGAAGCCCACAGGAACTCCGATTCCTTTGAACCGATTGTGCTGAAATTTGGTATACCTATGTAATTTCGGTGACAATATAATAACAAGGTATCATAGAGCTGATCTGACGAAGAGTTGGAAGATGCCCATAGGAACTCCGATTCTTGTGGTCCAATTGAACTGAGATTTGGTGTGTCTTCGTAACTTCGGTAAAAATACAAAGATATGGTATCATGAAGATGATCTAAGGAAGAGTTGGAAGAAGCCCATAGGAACTCCGATTCCTGTGGACCAATTAAGCTAAAATTTGGTATGCCTTTGTATTTTCAGTGACAACATAATAACAAGGTATCATTGATTTGTGTCATGAGAAGTTGGAAGGTGCCCATAGGAATACTAGTTTCCATGGACCGATTGAGTTGAATTTCGGTATGACTACGAAATGGAAAGACTTAGAAATATTTCCAACTAAAAAGTTAAAAATAAATTAACAGTGAAAAACATATTTTAAAATCAAGCTTTTATTATGCACGAAAAATTAAAAAAATAAACTAAGAAAACATTCATAAAATTCGTAGTTTTTTAAACTTTACAAGTAACAATTTACAATAGTGTTCGGTTTATCAGTAGAAGTATGATACATAAACATATATTATCTATAACTAGTATATTAATATTCTTAAGGGATTTAAAAGCTTGTCGCGTAATTTCGTTAATGCAAAAACCTCGGCCGCGACGAGCTTTTAGATCACTTAAGAATATTAATATACTAGTTATAGATAATATATGTTTATGTATCATACTTCTACTGATAAACCGAACACTTTTGTAAATTGTTACTTGTAAAGTTTAAAAAACTACGAATTTTATGAATGTTTTCTTAGTTTATTTTTTTAATTTTTCGTGCATAATAAAAGCTTGATTTTAAAATATGTTTTTCACTGTTAATTTTTTTATTTTTATGTCAAAATAATACTGGCATTGAATAGTAAGTCAATTGCTTTGTAAATTGGTTATTATAGGGAATTAATTGAGTATTCGTCATGTATCAAAGTGTTGGGTTACGAAGAAGACGGACGAAAGGCGACTGCATGCAGCAGAAATGCGAATGTTGCGATGGATGTGTGGGGTGACACGAATGGACAGAGTGAGGAATGACTATGTTAGAGGAAGTTTGAAAGTAGCTCCGGTGATAGATAAGTTGAAAGGAAGCCGTCTGTCGTGGTATGGTCATATTATGAGGAGGGATGAAACGTATGTTGGAAAAAAGTGATGAGTATGAGTGTCGAAGGATGGGCTAGCAGAGGAAGGCTAAAGAAAAGATGGATGGAATGCGTGAGAGGGGATATGAAAGAGAAAGGGGTGACTAAAGACATGAAGGCTGACAGAGATATTTGGAAGGAAAAAACATGCTGCGCCGACCCCAAATAGACTTGGGAAAAGGGCAAGTGGTGAGGGAATTAATTGAGTAGGTAGTTAGTAAAAAAATCTATTGAGAATAATTGTGTCGAGTCAAAACGTGGTCATGACAATATAGGTATTATATCCCCATACCGTATGTTAACAAAAAGCTAGTGCCCAGCAGTGAGATAGAAAATTCCTTTATTTGTCTAATATTTTATGATAATGTTTTATTATTATTTTGTAATAGAAGCTGGTTAGAGTACACACGAGTTTCCTACGAGTGAAACATAAATCAATAGACCATACCTAGGACGCTAAAAGAAAAAAATCAGCTTATGAGCTCTTTAAATCGTCTTGCATAAGTATCTCTATGCCGCAACTATTAAACGCTTAATTAAAACAATATGACCCATATTCGCCCTCATTGCTTACAATAACGCTTAAATATGAAAACTTTTTCGTAGAGTTTGATACCCAAGACTTGTATCTTAGTTTCTGTTCGCTATATTTACCAATTCAAGTCCATCTGTTGCATAATTCAACAATAAATTAATACACCACACCTTTTATCAGCGTTCGCAAGTCACTTCCCGAAACAAAACCAGTTGAGGTTTGACAAGCTTTGACCTTACAATACGCAAATGGCTTCTCGAGATGAAATGCTAGGAATTTCGAAGTTGCTCAGTTAGTCGGGCTATTTCGCGACTTTACTGCGATAAATTGCGCCGTTGATTGTTTTATAAGTTATTTGCTTGCCTAGTTTGCATTTAGGTGTAAATTACGCGTGCATTCTATAAGACACGGGTCTTTCTCGCTCCCTATTGGATTTCCGATCATACATAAGTACGCCTGTGACCCAGTGTTCCCCGAGGGGAAGGCAGAAGAACATTTCTGCACCCATGTTTCGCTAGATATAATTCGGTCCAACGTTATAGGAGGCAAGCCTTGTGCGATCAAAATGTTTTGAACATACTTTTGTTTCGAGTTATTTAATTTACAGCACGGAGTATATAAATATTAGATAAGCTCGAAAAACAACTATAGACTCGCCTACAAATACTTTAACTTATTAATGCAGCAAGCGAAATGCAATTGTACCAATATTTATACCTCTTCCTATCTTTTCCGACATAGAAGCGTGAATGAGTACAAAACATATCTATTCGCGAAAGAAAACCAAAAAGAACATTCCGATTAAAAATGATATTCTGAACTAACAATCGCTGGTAGTAATAATAAAAAACGCATTCCACGAGATAGCCATGTTACTTATATCGTGGATTTCGTATGACCCAAAGCGAGGGTCCATTACTGGCCACTTTCGAATACGTTTATTTTACAAACCTAGCCGCGTAAACTTATTCAAATAAGATAACGGGTGCAACAACTTTTGAATCTTAATGCGAATGTCTGAAATAGAACGAAAATATTTGCACACGAATTGTATTGATGTTATGTAACAGTTTAAAAATAGTTTATTTTGATACATAAAGAAGGGTATAAATGACGGCCCAATCAATCTTGGGGATCTTGTCAAGAAGGCTATAGGATGGATATTCGAAGGAGTTTGTAGGGAGATTTAGATAATTTTTAAAAATAATTGAGAGTATGGCTAAATTATCTGTACTCTTGCAGGGTAGGGTAGGGTCTACCTGACAAACTATGTAGTACTATGATCTCTAAGCCATATTTAAGGTTTTCGTAAAAGGTAGAAGTAGGGCATGATTTTATTCTATGTTGCTACTAAAACCTCCGTAACAATAACATCAAATAGGATTTTGGCTAACTTAGGCCTGCAATCTATTTATTTCCCAAATAATATAACGACATCTTTGATCCTACATTTCGGATTAGATAACACAGGAATCAGGTCATTTCATGCTGAAGCTACTTTGTTGCTATAACCCAATTTTCTGTTTGCTGTTGATAAGACTTTACTGGATGGTATATTTTCTTTGAAACTACATACGTCATACATATTTCATATATTTCATAAGATCAGAATCTTGCCTAATGGCTTTATACCCAGGCCAAGATTACTGTCATTGATACTTTCTAATACGAAATTATCGGTAACAAATCGAAATCAGATATTGTAGGGACCTTTCCTGACTTTTGGAACGGAAGTAAACCTACTAAAATTCATATAGATGCTTATATTTTCGGCGTTTTCCATCAAATTCTCAGATTCCCATTTTAACGATGTAGGTACTGCCTTCATCAATTGTCGATGTTCATTCAATGTTTGATCCGACTAATAAACAGTCCGTGTCAGGTTCTAAGCCAGAACATGTTTTTTAAAATAAAATTTGCTTTCAGATTTAACAAGAATTTTACCGTCAGGAATTTCTGACTGATCTTTTGATACTAGAATTCCTAGCTTTTATTAAAGGTGTAAATATTCCTCGGCGCAAAGGAGGGGCTTTTAAAAAACTATAATTCAGTTTATCGTACATCTAGCGTTTATTACGGTGGGACCTGTTTCTAAGCAAGAATCGTCTTGATCATTCGCAGAAACACCTGCATTCGCGCCTTTGCTTGCTGCAGTAAAAAAATTACGCAGAACATACCTATAGGTTTATTTCTCTGCTAGTACACTTGCGTAAATTTAAAATATTCGAGATCATAAGCAAAGGACGGATTAATCCAGGGTATTAGCTATGTTCATATCAAATTTTGTTGAAATTAATTTATACCTCATTCACGATAAGTTGATTCTTTTGGCATATCGACTAATGATGGGAAACAGAAAATATCGAGAAGTTCAAAAATATTGCGTTTTAAAATACTGCATTATGTGTGAAATTCTTTATTACTTTCGACATATAAAACATTATTTAGATAAGCGGTGGTGGGTCATAATAAGTACCTATTTAATATTTAAACAGGATTATTTTTAGACCTCCCGCCAAATTTAAATAGGTGTTTTAGACCACGGAAGTAAACAACTTCTCCAAAGAAACACGGGTCGAAAAGTAAAAAAAAATTCAGACCTTCTACACGAAATCGACCACGTGAGCAGTTTTCTATGGGAGGGTCGAATTATTTATCACGTTTCGACCCATGTTTCTTTGGAAAAGTTGTTTAGTTTCATGGTCTAAACAACCTATTTTAAGTTGACAGGAGGTCCAAAAATAACGCAGTATGTAAAAACTAAGGTTGAAAAATTAAATAGTTTTATCTTTAAAACAGTTTTTATTAAGAAACTGGAGCACAGCCATGATCATCATAGCGTTCAATAAAATTATCGACGTGGCAATCGATATGAACGATGTTACGTCCCTTTCCGTCCGAACGATGTAACATTATACAAACGTCAATTAGTTTCAGTATTCCTATTTTAATTTTACTTTGAAGCAATAAAGTCTCAAAATTTTTGGATAACGCTTATATCTTTAGGGACTTTTGTATTGTATTTTTTTTTTTTTATTTATCAAATCATTAAAATAATAAAATAATACGTTTTTTATTTCAAAGTCATGTCTCAGAAAAATTGACATCTGCCAAAAGAATCAACTTATCGTGAATGAGGTATAATGTTTTTGTGTAAAAGTCTAACCAAGAATCTCTCTTCGTTTCTTAATTGTTTTCGTCATTTAATTAAATCTTTACGCCAGTCATTTAGTATGTTATATTGTTGTAGTTATTAGCATTGCAGAAGTCTTCTATATCCTTATTGATTTAAATAAAATGCTTACTTCAATTTTACTTTCCAGAAAGATTTAAATTTTTGACGTACTAGTCTTGGTCTTGGTATACTTAAGGAATATTAACTCTAAACCTTTGCTATCATTATACTAATGAAAGTACTTGGCTTGAAAAAATTGTTCTCTGGTGTATAGTATTAGACATTCAACGTGCAAGTCAGACAAATACTTAAGGATGTTTAAATTACTTCAAAGAAGGATTCACAACAGGATTTAGTAGTATAAAAAAACCAAAAGTTTAAACCGAAAGTACGAGACGAGAATAATTTAAAACAAACGTGCAATAGAATTTAATGCAAGTACTGTTTACACTGTATGTGACTTTTGTTTTTAAAGATTTACCTTTTTGTACGGTAAGGAGGGTCGCGACAAACGATTGATATGGGTTCGATTCCGAGATAAAAATGACAACTTATTAGTCGAAGTTTATTTGCACGTGTTTGTCTGTCACGCTTCTTAATTAATCTGCTTGATTAATCTTGGATTTCTGCTTTTATTTTGACTGCCTCGTGGTTTCGCGGCATAAGTGGCTATATGCCGTTTGCTCTAGAGATGCAGGGTTCGATTTCCGGGTCAGGCATAGGCATAGTGTTGTTTTTTCCTATTAGGTTCTCAGTAGCAACACGGAGTCTGAGATGGTGTCTAAAAACGGCAATTGTCTCGCTTCATATGAAGTGTGACGAATCTAAAATTGGTGAAAAGTGGATACATTAAACTTCTGCCTATCCTTCGAGGAATAAAGGCATGACTGTTTTTGCTTTAATGTAGTCAGAAATACAGAAATAGTCTGTAGACTGTTTATTGTTGCAAGGGGTCAGGCGATATATAGTACGATTTATTGACGATAATCTATTATGTTGGGTTTTTCCCGCTATATATAAGTATCTGAATCCCTTTAAGTATAAAATCCAAGGAAGGTATAATTATTATATTTTTTACTTGAACAATTAATCTGAAAAAGTCAGCTTTCGATATATTCAGTATGTTATACAGACTAGCATAAAGATTTTTAAGTAAAAATAGTTTGCAATATGTAATGATAAAGCTCGTATTCTGTTTACAAGCGCCATTTCAATCAAATCTTGTTTTAGCAATGGAATTCAAAACATTGGTTAGTATACACGCCACGTGAATGCATTTGTGTCATTGTATCTCGAGGTTGCAGTCCGACTTGTTTCGAAAGCGATGCGAAATGTACGCAGTGTGGCCAATTCTCGTGTATACCTAATTTGATAAGGTTTTATGTGAGTGGGGAACGAGGGACACCGTCGGTTTCGATTGTAGCACATGCTTTATCAAACAAATACAAAGGTGTTTTGTTTTTTTATCACTTGCGGGCTAAGGTGTTTATGTAAGGAGTTTGTAACTATGTAGGTTTAGGTCTTTATCAGACCATGTTTTGTTTATGTACATGTTTTATCTTGGCTAAAGAGTAAGAAATGTATTTGTTTAAGTAAAGTAAATAAGTGGAACGAAGCTTTATTAAAACCTTTTTGAATAAATACTTCTTGATCCAGTCTAGCTAGTAATAAAAAAATGTGAGCATCCTTTTCTGTTCATAATAATTATGTTTGAATATAGAAAGCTGTGCAAAAATAAAACAATTTCCATTATAATGGTTTATTGTCACATTTTTTACTTATGAACTTTATTATGAAGTACCTTTAACGCACGTTATCTACATGCATATTTTATTTACCTTGATTATTACGCAAGAAGGAACTGAACCATTAAATGTAATTGAAATGAATATTCTCACAGTTAAATTTAAACGTAGTGGGAGCGGTTACCAGTTTTATCTATTGTTAAATGAATACTGGCAATTAAACCATTTCGAATGAGAAATTCCAAAGACAAAATGGTAGAGTTTTAGCGGGAAATGTTATCTTTTCGTAATGAACTGTCACGTACTTTAACAATGAAGAAAAACTATGGGAGGAAGTCTGCACCTCTAAAAGTTATTTTTTTCGCTGTTTATATTCAAATAAATATAGTGAAATAAGAATTGAAAATTGTTGAAAATCATTGATTTGTGATTTCATAGGGAAGTTTTCTTAATTTTATGTATGAGTTACAATTTCTTCACCTAACCTACAAATCGATATTACAAATACACCCGTTAGGAAAAAGACGAAAAAACACACATGGGAAACAAATAAAAGGACGTAAAAATCAAAAGAGAAGAGAGTTGAGGCAAAATTTCATTCTCATGAGAATGTGGGGCCGACAAAACCAGTGCCTTTGTCGGACAATAACTGGGTATAAAGACGGGCGCGTCGTGAGAAATAAGAATCTCGTATTATACTTTATAGGGCTTTTATATTTTTTCAAAAACCTTTATTGAATTATAAAATGTTGGAATGAAATTGGTTGCGTTATTTTGAAAGAGATGCGTTTCGCTGGATGCACATTATTCTCCTGTGGAGGGTCACACGGTCATTGTCTATGGAACTGTAGGACCTCTTTTTGTAATTGCCCTTTAAAGACCCATTTTGGGAGAGGTGGAATGAATTTTAAAGCTAAATATCCTGCTTGGTATATTATTGCGAAAAACCAACTCTTCTTTATTTTTTCTTTGAGATGTTGAAGGGAAACCATAGGGTTAGATGATATAGAGCTTTTAAGCGTAAATTTAGTCTTTTAGCAGAAGAATTACTAAGAATGGAAATTAATAATGTTAATGTGATAATAAAATTAAAAGCAACTTTGAATCAAAATGTTGAGGAAAACGTATTGCACACTTTATGTAATAATAGAGATATAGGGGAATAAAGAATGGTAAAGATAGGGCGAAAGGAGGAATTGTATTAGCAGGCATAGCCTAACAGCTGGCTAGAATAACGCCGGGTAGAATAAGAACACCTATTTATAATAATATCCATGAGGATATAAGCTTGCTTATTTGGTTCGAAAAACTCTTCATTAAAAATAATGACATGAGTTCTTGACAAGTGCCGAGCCAACATCATACCCCTTTATTAAATCAGCTATGTTAACGAAGAATGAATGATTCATTGTTTTTTTCTTGTTTAATCTAATGCCAAGGTTATTTACTTTACAATTACACCCAAAGCGGGCAATACGGCCCAAAAATAGGTGCAAAATAGCAATAAAAAGGAAAAGAATTTCAACGACAATGTAAATATATACTTTGCTGTCAGACTGAATGATCGTCACTAGCCCACAGAATACCGGTTCTCTTACAAACTACATGCAGTAAACCTGTCTGGGACACTTTCGATGGAAAATAAACTTTGTACAAACGATATTGAGTCTATTATTATTTGTCATGTAAATCAATGATCGGTGTTTGATTGATCAAGATTTTTTAGCGTTATCATTGACGCTGTCAAATTGCTCATTAATAGTTTTCGGATGTTGTTTGTTTAAACGTAGTAGACCTTTTTGTTGATCCGTTTCAAATGGATATTTTGGAAGGATTTTTCGGTTCGAATTTCGAATTAGTTGTCGTTTTATTTCAATTGGAAGTGAAAAATACATTAGAAGAGACTGCGGAACGTTCGTTTTTTAAACGTTTTTAATAATTGCTGCTCGGCAATTGATAGTTGGAATAGATTTGCGTCAGTCCTGTTTCAAAGCAGCAATGGAAAATACATAAAAAATGGCAAAGAACATTCCTTTTGAAGTCTTATGATTCGCATACGGAGTTATAGGTAGCAAATAGAAATTCTTATAACGATAAGGTATAAGAAAACTTGTACCTGATTCTTCTCTATGAATACCTATTCTGAGTGGATATAAAATGTTTTGACCTAAATTTTCTTGACTTCTGTATACGGGATTTTTAGCTGTCAACTGCATCAACAAAATATCTTTTTGGCAGTCCTTTCCTTGTATTAGTATAACTGCAATATACACGGTCAAGTGTGGTTTTGACCTTAATTTTTTTTGTGTTGTTAATAAAATTACTTCATATGATATTGTCACAAGGCCCTCTTAGATGTATTTAGGTTTTCGTTTAGTTGGTTTTGGCCAGTCTTGTCGCGTAGTTGTCTAGACACTAGCTCGCAGAGAACGAGAAGCCGCAGCGGGTTTGATCCCCGCACCGAAACAAATATTTGTGTGATTCATAAACATAAGGCTTAAACTCACAGTAGTGACCAGTGCAACTTTTGAAAAGCCGGCGTTATAACATAAACTAATTTAAGATATATGCAATCATTTCTCGTCAGTCAACGCTCTAAAAGGACCATAGACTTATCAGTTGGCTGTACGATCATTTTGCCTTCGCCTTTAAAAAAGTAACAAACGGAATGGCGGGAATCGCGAGATGGGCTTGGAAATGAAACAGTAACGTAGAAAAAAATACGCATCGCACGGTATTGCATCTAACGGATCCAATATTACATTTTAATGGCGTACGCACACTCTCACGGTGTTTTTACCGACATGTTCTTGAGGAATGAAATGAACGTTACGGTGTACAAGTGATTAAAACAAGAAGTAAATTGTTGTGTGTCAGCTTCGGAGGTGCCAACATAAAGATAATATAGAAACTGTCAAAAAAATGATAGGAAAATGATCATCACTAATGAAAATATTATTTGCTTTTAGTACATTTTTACCATTAATTTTAGAAATAATTATTATATAACACTTTTTTTTACTTTTAAATCGACGTGTTGCGGAGAGTTCGTAGAAAAACTCTATCCCACTGGTCGTATAAACTTGAAATGGAAACCTAGGTTACATTCTGATGCGATTCTCCTGCGATAATTTTAAGCATTAAAGTTATGCATAATAGTTTGTAAAGATTATCATACGAAATTTAAACTTTAAGCAAAATAATGTGGAGAAAGGACGGCGCGAGATTCTCCCACAGTATCACATCCTTGCATCCTGTCTCAAGCAATAAAAAAATAAGGAGCAAAGGAAGCAATTATGAATGCCCGTAACAATCTCAATTTAATTTCTTAAAACATTTTTATATCGGAAATGAAATAAAAAAATGCATGATATGGGATTAAAATGCCTATTCATTTCATTTTTATGTAGTGTTTTTTATTTTATGAATGAAATGAGAAAATGATTGAATGAGTTCGTATTACAATATTGCAGAATTTTCAACTCATTATTAGTGTAATCGGAAAAGATAAGGTGTATAGTTACTTGAATTACTTATTTAAAAGAAATAATACTTACATGAATTATAATATGTTAACTATCTCATGAATATTGAGTTATTTAAATTGTACGTTGATTTAGTTTTTTTCGATAATTGTTCAAACTCCACTGGCATTTTTTTCATTTTTGTACGCTTATGGAGAAAATTCATAGATGTTCAATGCTCATCTATACTAATATTATAAAGCTGAAGAGTTTGTTTGTTTGTTTGTTTGAACGCTAGGATCTCAGGAACTACTAAACCGATTTGAAAAATTCTTTCACTGTTAGATAGCACATTTATCGAGGAAGGTTATAGGCTATATATCATCACGCTACGACCAATAGGAGCGGAGCAGCAATAAATAATGTT
Source organism: Cephonodes hylas (assembly GCA_030295005.1). Taxonomy (NCBI): domain Eukaryota; kingdom Metazoa; phylum Arthropoda; class Insecta; order Lepidoptera; family Sphingidae; genus Cephonodes; species Cephonodes hylas. Next base: position 10,245,082 of record AP025377.1, read on the forward strand.
TCAACATCGGAGACTGTTTTCCTTTTTGTGAGCTTCCGCTGCGTACGCTGCAGAAACGGTTAAAGTTTCGCTTAAATAATGTATGACAGAATTGTTCCCCTTTAAAAATTCTAAAAAAAAGTCCGCGACAGCATATGTCTATATTTTAAGGTTGGCTCACTATAACGTTTTTTATTCTAACCCAATTTATTTTAAATAAAGCATTATTTGTGAAGGTGTTTTTACAAACATGATATTAACCCTTATCTAAATAAATACGTTATTCATTACAAGTATTTAATACAAAATAAATTTGTCCTTTACATCATTTGATTTCAATGAGTCTCTTAGAAGATATCGCAGTTTCAAAATAATGATCAAGCGCGCAATAATGATACTCAAGGCGTCGACCGGCGCGTTACGGTTTCACGTTGAAACAATATGACCGATTTGTATGATTTTTGTATATTTAAGTAAATGGGGCTCTGCAGAGTAAAATACAACAACTTATTTTCTTTCTGAACCCAACCCTGTAGTCCACGCAGACGGAGTTGCGGGCAAAAGCTAGTTTATATATAAATATCAAATTCGAATTACATAGATTCTATCTATTAGTTTGCAATAGTCACTAATCTGTCTAATTGTTTGAATATTCTTGAGGGCGGGCCAGGAATTTATATCAAGATCTTGCTTAAATTCCCTAATCCTACAATAACGGAAAATTAATATTTTTGTTTGTACGTATTAGTAGGAGATTAATATGAAATTTTGACTTACTGTACATTGTTATACGAACTAAATTAAGCTTGCTCAAATCAATTCGTTCATTTATTAAGAAAAATGAAAGCGAAAATAATTTTACTGATGAGATTCTCTATGGTTATTGCTTAATATTTCGTCACAATAAGCATTATGATCCCGTAACAAAATGCCGGCAGGTAAAAAAAAAACCAGCGCCTTGGCAAGGTCGATGTGTTGTGTTGGATCATCTCAATTATTTCCGGTCCCATATTATAATTGATTCTCAGAAATATTTCGTATGGAATTTAGAAAGTACGATCGTAAATAGGTTATGTCTTTTAATTTAATTATGCGTGCTTAGATTTGTGGAGATTTTATTGAAGCTTTTATGTATTTTTTGGCGAAGGACAGTTAGGTTTCTTGACTTATTTTTCTAAGAATATCTATCGTTATAATATCTTATTTCAATAGTAATATACATTGCCGTTGTTTCATTTACATATTATTACACGAGGCAAATGAATCGAATACATACATCCAAGAGGTATTAAAAAAATTAATAATAAAAGATGTTCAGTAATTAGCACAAATTCGTGAACCTCATACAGCTTTTTCCTTGCGAAGATTTATCAGCTAATTAGATTTCGCTAAGATGTTTTGCTTTACACAAAAAGTAAAGTACATGACATATTTAGTTTTGCATAAAAGGCATAAGAATAAAGATTAAAAGTTCATCGACACATTTTGTGATGTTTTTTTAATAGCATCAAGCATTAAAGAACAATTAGCGATAAGTTAATTGCCACGTAATCAACGGCCGGACGCGGTGCAAGAATGTTCACTTTGCAATTTAAGTGCTCGGATTTCATTTTAAAAGTGCTTAGCGTGATGTCGCGATATTCAATGTTACGATATAAACTACCTATTTTCTACTTCATATAATATTTTCATTATTATACAATACTATAACATATTCGCCATTCTCTTATACACTAGGATCGATACTGAAACGTACAGAAATTCGTATACCCAGCATCGAAATTCAACTATACTTTGTAAGCTTGTCTGATCTAAGAATACTACTCAATAAAATTGATTTGATCTGAAATTGAGAGCTTCCATATGGCATCTCTAGGTTTATAGTCCACCAATGCGCACTAAGTTAGGCTCATATCACCTTATATAGATGGAATAAGCGAAGAGTATCATGAATTAGTATTACTAGAAGGTATTATGGCATTTCATGGGCAATGGTGACCACTTAACACTTACTTATTCCTTTGCCTTCTTTCTCAAAAAAAAAGAATAACCAACAAGCTATTGACTCAATATTTGTCATTTTTATGACACAACCAGCCGGAAATACTGGGAATTACCACCCACTTTATGTTTCCGAACGTTTAAACCAGTCTGGCATGAGAGTGAGGAATTACGATGTCAAACGTTGCTCTGTCAGTGATAGGTCGATGTAGGCGGCCATCGGGTCTGCCCACGCGGATAGCTCGGGGAAATCTTCGCATATTTGCCTCTAAATCTCGTATTTTACCATAAAAATGTAGATTTATCTAATAGTTTAATGGTTGGTTGTTTTTTTTTTTATATAATCGTCTTTAGAAAAAATTCATAGTCTTGCAGGACGAGAGTGACGCTTAAAGGTCTTGGGTGCCAGGAATGCATGTGTTTAACTCAATATTTCATGAGTAGTCTGTCGTTTCGTCGTCGTCGTAACGTTCCGCAAGCTAGGATCTAACTGCGCCACGGGGCTGTAAAATGACTAAGTAAATAGCGAGAAACGGTAACATTTCTACCATGACAACAAAGTTTGCTTGTGGTTACTGTTTTCATATTTACGAGTATGTCACATCCACACTTTCTCCTTTCCAACAATACATCCATATATCTCTAAACCTATTTCCCTGTTGCCTAGTGTCAGTTACAATTCCTCTAAAGGATTCGCTCCAGAGAATCCTCTGTGGCACGTGTGAGACAAAGCACGTGAGGTAACACAATACAGCGTGAAGATGCTCTCTGGAACTACTGGGTTACACATTCACCAGGAGTGGACCGTTGAGGCTATTGTGTGGTATAGGACGAAATAGGTCGTGATGTAATTGAGACTTGTAACAGAATAGAGAAAAGTTAGGATGGAATTTCATCAACTTTTTCATGCATTTTGTTGAAATTTGTTTGTTTATTGAAAAAACAAACAAACCCAAGGCACACACTTCTAATTTGTCGAAGTTATAAAAAATATCACTTTAAACGGTGAAGGAAGGCTAAAAGCTCTTAGGAATTTCTTAGGAGTGTTATCCGCGACCCCGCACTAGGCCAACGTGGACTACGGCCAAAATCGTCTTAGTTGTAGAGGAACCGCGACCCCAGCATTATCCATATACGTCCCTTATATGAGCTGGTGATGACAAAACACGCCCAGAAAATCACCTCAATGATTGCCTTGTTTACGCTTTCATTGATTTTTGCACAAAATAATTATTTTTCATAATGTAGGTAATTTTAGCTTTAATCTTTGTGTTGTAACAATCGTTTAAGCATCTGTTGTGAGTGTTATAAAAACCACAGGTATAAAAGCTATGACTGCCTTGTGATCTCGGATGGTATGTGTCGTGCGATTTAAATTTAGTTAATCCCGTGTTCGATTCGAGCCAAGAGTGATCGGATTTTCGCCTTTTCCATTAAAAATTCCCCAAGCATTAAAAAATATGTATCTGAGTGACTCTTTCAAAATAAGCATTAAAACCAAATTGGTACCAAATTGTATTTTTGGCCTCGAAGTTTCCGACATTTCCAAATTTCATAGGCATGCAAAAAGTGGGTTTATGTAATGGCGATTTTATTGTAGGCTTTAAACTTGGCTCGAATGTAGGCCGACGTAGATGCGACGCAGGCACTTATGATGTCACGTTACCAAATAAAGAGATGTTGTGTAACACAGCGGTGTTTTTGTATTCAGGTACTACTATTGACTATTATAGTATTTTTGTATCCATATTGATAGCAGTTCGGAGATGAGAAACTTTCACAAGTTTCCAGGTACATTTCTAAACACACTTTTCACGAGTTGTCTATCAATCGCAAGTTATAGGTGGCGAGTCTATTGTCGTCGTTCGGGCCTATTGCCAGACTTTGTGCCGCTACTAAGGATTGTCTAGTAGGAATAGAGAATACCAATAACACTTTGCCTAAACCGGAAATCGACACCGGGGTCTCTAAATCCTACGGTATGTACTAACCGAGATCACGAAGCAGTCATAGTTTTCATAGCTTACATTTTTATTAGTTACCTAAAACTTGCTTAAGTGATTGTTGTAATACAAAGCTCAAGGCTATAATTACCTACATGATAAAAAGTAATTAATTTGTGCAATGCCGGTAAAATGAAGCAAGGCAAGATAGTTATGGAGATAATTTTCTAAACGTGGTTTCAAACCCAAATATGGCCTCCTCTACAACTGAGAGTAAATAGGCCTTAGCTCACCACGTAACTTTTAGGTTTTTAGGTTTCATCACGTGGTTTCATTCACTTTTAAAGTAAGTTAATTCATTGTTAATTCGCAAATGACTTCAAAAAGTCAGAGGTGTGCCTGGGCTTGGAACTCGCAACCGCCGAATCTTGACCGCGCGCAAAACCTCGAGGCCATTACTACTTTTTTGATTATTCTCAATTTATTTTTAAATTCTTAGCATTCTGCTCCTAACATTAAACATAGAAAAAGAGACCGGTCAGTTTAAAATTCAACCCCAATTTCGCGTGTTAAAAAAATCCTAATAGGGAAATCTGGAGCTTTCAATGTAAGTATAAGGAATACTTACATCTAGGAAAATCTGTTAAAGAAAGAATTGAATCTTTTATTATTGAGATCAACACACCTTGGCCTCAATCAGTTACGTCAACCATTACACAATAACTCAACGTTATGCGTGACTATTGTTGGTTTTATCAATGGCGTAGTAATGAAATGCATTGAGTGAATCCTGGGCTCAATTCCCGGGCAGTGTTATGAGGGCATATTAAGAGCGCGAAGCTTAGAAACGTCGATATAGAAATTTCGTGTCTGCTTAATTTATATTTCACAATTTATTATTTAATAAAATTAAATTTAGAGCGGTCTGTGAAAGTTTTATTAGATATTCAATATATTTTGATGGTTATTTTTACAGTATAGGTAACCAATATATTTCGTTATCATAGGGCTGTCGAACCATATCTATATTTTTTATTCTAATTCCAAACATCAATTTTTGGTTCATAGTGCATAATAGTTGGAGCATATTGCCTATAGTATAACTATTAGTGATTGTACCGATGTATTATTGTATGTATAGGCACAACAAAAAATGCGATTCTCCTTCAAACTAAAAGCGGACTTAATGGTTATCAAGTAGACGTGTCATTTGATATAACATTCCACGAAGCCATTAAAGTTCCTCTTGAAAGTGCCACCTTGAGGAAGTAAGGGGATATTCGGAAACGATACGCAAGACACGTGTCGTAATTGCTAAGCTTCTTTTTATTGGAAGACCATAGACAAAAATTTATGAAGAAAAGCCTCACCAAAGAGGTTGGTTTGACAATTATAAACAAGACTCATTTTAGTTGACGAACAGCCTTAAAGTAAGATGAATAGTGAATTTTATTAATACTTAAACATGCTTTGTCTCGTTCTCACTAACGTCAGAAGTCAATAAATATAGCAGGACAAAGCATCAAACTAAGGTCGTCAAAGTTTGATTCAAAATGCATGAATTAAAAGTGCTGCATACCCAAAGTAATAAATACACCCAACAGCCACATAGATAGTTCCGACCCCACTCTAGTATGTCGTGTGTCATGGATATTAGATTCTACGAGAGAATTTCAGCTTCACTAAGATCCGACACAAATATTTGTGGTTAAAAGACTACTGTCTTACTGAGTTATAGACGAGGCTCCTGCCTAGTAGTAAGTCGTATATAGGCTTATATTGAATGCTAAACACTATAACTCCGTAAAAAAGCAGTGATGGCCTCGAGGTTTAGGCGCGCGGTCGAGAATCTCGGTGGTCGCGAGTTCGAACCCCAGGCACACACCTATGACTTTTTGAAGTTATGTGTGTATTCAAATTGAATTATCACTTGCTTTAACGGTGAAGGAAAACATCGTGATGAACCCTGCACACCTAAAAGTTCTTAGGAATTTCTTAGGTGTGTAGTCCGCCAACCCGCACTAGGCCAGCGTGGTGGACTATGGCTCAAACCCTGTCAATGGTAGAGGAGACCCATAATAGTACATTGCTAATTTATCATCAAGTAGAAAATAGCAAAATAACAGCTTCGCAATAATATTCGTCGACATAGCCCAAAGGATCAGTGAGCTGAAGTGGCAGTGGGCGGGTCACATCTGTCGCAGAACTGATGGCCGTTGGGGGAAACGTGTTCTGGAGTGGAGACCACGGCTCGGCAAACGTAGTGTAGGACGCCCTCCGGCTAGGTGGGGTGACGATATTCGCAAGGTAGCTGGCAGCGGTTGGATGAGGAGGGCCGAAGATCGAGCCCAGTGGCGTGCCATGAGAGAGGCCTATGTCCAACAGTGGACGTGAAAGGCTGTTGATGATGATGATGATGAATAATATTCGTGTCCAACATCTAACAAAGGCGACTTGAACACCTACACAATTATTTTTATCAATTACTTAGGACATATTTTATGCGAATGCCGCAGCAAAACTATCTGGTTAGACATAATAGGCAATAAAATAAAAATTTACTACTAACATAAATAAATAATAATGACTGCCCCGTGCTTTCGCGGTAAATGCATGCGCCTTGGTCCTGGGTTCGATTCCCGGGTCTGGCACAGAGTTATTGTTTTTTTTTTTCATTAGGAAATGCTCAGTTGCAGCCTGGATATGTGCGGCACATAGTAAAAAATATTTGAAAACAATATTTTTTTACGGAATCATCAAACAGGAATAGTCTTATTTTGCACGCTTTTAAGAGGAATACAAACGCGCATCTTTTTTGTAAAATAGCAATTTTTATTAATAAATAATAATCGCTTCTTTTTATTTTTTTCTTCTCTCTTAGGCTCTGTGCAGTCACCGCTCCTAGTTCAAAAAGAACGTATCACAAAATAACAATTTTTTCACTTCTGTTTAATACATACGTTAGATTGTAAGAAACCTTAGGAATGCTTAAGTTAGTTAAGTTATTCAAGAGTTGCGTGCTCATTAACTTTGTGTAAGTAGCTTGTCGCGGCTAATTGGGCACGGGAATATTTTTACAAAGTGTTCTTCTATAATTCCTTATAAACTAACGTTGTAGAATTTGCATAGTTTACTCTTCAAGTATAAATAAACTCATGTGCATATATTAGATTCGAATCTTTCGTCGTGTATCAGAAACTGAAAGACTTTTAGGTCTCACAAACACCCGAAAAAAATATTTATTGATTGTACAAACATATGTCTCGGTGCGGGGATCGAACCCGCAGGCCTTCGTTCCGCAAGCTGGTGTCTAGCCAACTGCGCCACGGGGCTGTAATAAATGTAGTCATAATAATTTACATGTTGTCATTTCCTATGACGGAAAATACAAAAATCCAATAAGGAGTTTAAACGAAATTAGCGAGAACAACAATTCTTGTAGTATTTGGATAGTGATCCATATAGATGATCAATCCAACAAGGGTCTCCATTTTTGTGGTTATTGCGGTGTAACGATATCCGACCATACCTTGAATCGGTAAGGCATCGACCGAAGTAATAAGTACTTTCGATATTCTTATGTTTATTAATATTATTAAAGAAAAGCGTAAGCATTTTTTTAATTGATTTTCATGATTTCTTCGCAGAGGTATACATATATCTCTCTCTTTATATAAAAGTATATTTAAATAAGGGTGATTATGACTTTGTCACCATTCATAGAAAAGACCCCAACCCGCACTAGGCCAGCGTGGCGGACTATGGCCTAAACCCTCTCAATGGTAGAGGAGACCCGTGCTCAGCAGTGGGCGTATATGGGTTGATGAAGATAGAAAAGAATAGTTTTAATAACTCATAGGTGAGGAAGTAAGATCAAACACGTAACTAACTGAACGTAAAAACTTGAATTAGTATATTTAGTTTGACATTTCGCTTTTATAAACGTAGCGTGAACATAAAACAAAGTTTATAGGATTTAGTGTTTCTTTTAGGACGCGTAAAGACTTTAATGTGCTATAAATTTAGAACTTATAAACTACGGTCATTCACGTCGGATAAAAAAATATTATGTTTATTAAACTTGAATAAGAAAATGAATGAACTAGATTTAAATTGACGTAAAATGAATATTTCTAAGGCAAACATTTTAATTTGTACACGTCAATAATGATTGTTACAGAATTATTACGTATTTTAATATTGTTTATAAGGATATTGATTTAAGTACCTTTAAGTCTATTTCAATAAAGTCCATGTAGCCCTAGATTAAGTCTCGGTTCGGACAAAATGTTATTACGTTTTTAGTAAATGAAAAGCACGAATTTTGGACAGTGTTAAAGAACGGCAAAAGGCTTAGCCAGTGTTACGGCAGGAAGTAAAGGGTAGATGTATAAGCGTATTTATTGTAAAGAAATGTCCATTTATTAATATAAAATTTAATGCTAATTTGAACCCTCATTTGCATTCAAATAAGTTCTAAAAATAAATGCTAAAGATCAGTAGCTCATTGATATTCAGATGCCTGACGAAATTCCACGATACGTTGAGAAGAGCAAACTTTGTCAGTCCGTTATAAATCTCACTTGTTTCAACACCGCTGGTCTACCTGCTCGTTCAAGGTCGCAAGGTGCTTCGGATATATCATTGAGTAATCGCAACTTGTTTTTTTTTTAATTTAGCACCACGGAGATGTAAATATGATCATAGAACGGCCTGCTTTTGTTAGACTTGTTGCGTAACAGGATCGGATTTATTAAGGAATGTGACGGGATCGATGTGTTATTCAGTATTTTTTAGAAATTTGCTTGGTAAAAGAACGGAGCCTAGAGATTTTACTCATAAACGTTCAAGCTTTAGTTCATAAAGTTCGAAAGATTATTATTGCTAATTTTGTAAGGCAAGTTGGGCTGTTGGGCTATCCCTTGTACCATACGTACTTGCGTTAGTCAAACAGTATATCTTTTGCTTCGTAAAATAATTCAGCACAGTTGTTCATTCTTTAACGAATACTAAGATTGCTTAGACAGTAGGTAGAAAACACATTGTGGAGACATGTTTGGTCACGAACAATTGCCCAATCTTCTATAGTTGCTAGCCAATTAGTCGTCAACAAACCAAGCAAAACGTGATAATTTTCGCAAATAACCAAGTACAAATATTTATGTCATAGCCAAGGAACTTAGTAATAATACAATTTTAAAGGTTCCCATCGCATAACATTATAATGACCACAAGTCTATCCTTTTCCCTCATAATTACATGTCCCTGTTAATGAAAGGGACGGAATAATCGCGTGATGGCCCTTGCACATGTTTCCATGCGAATTCACTTCGAAATAAAGGCAAAAAATCCGTTTTGGAATGTTATTGTGGGCTCTGCGCTCTACATTTATAATAGAATGTTTTGAATTTACTAGAACGTTGCCTGCAGTTCTTAATAGGGATTAAACTTTCTTTCACAGTAGTAAAAGCTGTTTTAGGAAGACGAAAAGCGAGTAATGAGAAAATTAGATGTAAACTTTATAGCATAGTAGATTAGTGAACAGGCTGTCAAACATACTATATGAGGCCCTGTGTTCGATCCCCGCGACCAACAAATTCTATTCAAAAATATTTGTTTTCAATCTAAGGGTTTGTAGAACAGAATAGTTTCCTTTAATTGTTAATTAAAAAAAAAAACAATTTTGTAAGTATTTAGTCATATTCGGTGATAAAATATCTATTTTGAAATATTTACTGACAGAAAATATGGCTATGGTAAAACTAAGTATGTTTAAACCTTTCTTTAGTTTTGTTGTTTTCAGGACTAATAGGCCTTTAATTCATTGAGTAAGTGATACACTCAAGGATAACTTATTATTGCATAAATACGGTGATAAAATTGATACGCCGGATTCCTTGAGCGTAGGACCACCCCGGTCGAGCAGGCCTTATAATACTATAGCCCGACTTGATTATACCGTGGTCCTACCACTTACGAAGCACGGACTCTTAATTCAATTCAAATATTTATATTCTTCTTTTTAGTAAAAAAATGATACACATTTTTTGACTTAAAGTACGTGTTACAAGAGGTGATTTATAGTTTGATAAAAATTGTATTTTATTTTAAAGTACAGGATTATTTTTAGTCATCACGTAATTTATAACTAAATCTAAAATTGAATGGTTTTATAATTTACTTCTTAAAGTAACGGCTGAGCGTCTTTTATCCTGCTCCTGGAAGCTTATGAATTATTTTTAGAGCTATTTTAAAAGTTTAAGCGCTACGTGCTCATTCAAGATTTATGCAATCCTCGCTCTAAATTAGTTTTTTTATAAAACTTCAAAACATTCCTTTATAATCAGCCTATTAGTTACGTTGTTAGAGGGCTTTGATTTTATGAAGTTTTTGTCTATTACCAAGTTAAAAAGCTCCCTTGGACAGATGGTTAGGCACTAACTTGCGAAACAAGAGCCGCGGGATCAATCAGAGTGTTATAAAATCCACAAATTTTTGTTTCTGGCCTGAGTTGTGAGTATTTGTTTCAGCCCAGAACTTGAACTTAGCTTACCTTAGTGTGGGATCAAAACTATGTATATAACTTTTGGGTGTTTTTATATAACAGTATCATACAGCTAATTTCGCATATTATGTCAACATTACTACAGTCTTATTTTAAAAAAATTGTCGTTTACGCTACACTAGAGTATTTTGTGACGGCAAGGTTGAAGTAGGTCAAAGAGGCATGAATTAGCGGGCCGGCGGAGCCTCGTGTTTGTGTCTCAGACCTGTTAGTTGGAATTCGGTGTATGTAGATGCTCGCGGGTGTAAACCGGTTGTCAGCTGACGTTGTGGAAATGGCGGCCGGTGTAGGCGCAGACGCCGGCTGATAACCTAATCGCGTCCTCGAATCAACAGTTTCCTGATACGATCTTTTTAATCCTTTTGCATCCATGAAATTCCTCGCACGTTTCAAGATTGTTTTATGTGTTTGGTTGACTAAGTGGTGTTAGATCATAATTAATGGTGTATTTATGGGCTATATTAGTTTGGAGTTTAATGTTATTCGTTGAGAATTTGGCAGGAAATATTAATTATGATTAAATCGTGAAGGCAAGCTGTCATAACTTCAGTAGACTGGAGTAAAAATATTCTATATTCGTTCTATTTTCAACGAACCCAAACATCTATAAAAAGTTTACTAATATACGAGAAACAAACCGATAAATCCCGTTTCCCTCCATATTCCTTAGCTTCATTAGTCTATTTCTAGCAACGGCAATCTTCCCTCTTATTTCGAGCGTCCAAACTACATTCATCAGGTTGAAAATGTTGTAAATATAAAACAAAAAACTATACTTTACCTACTAAAAGTTATTCAACATTTTAGTATAAGTACACGCTTTACTTAATACATACTTGCTCCACCACGACACTGTATTCGCCTTTTTGCATTTTTCGCACATTCAACCTGCACTCAACAAATAAACTTGGATTTTTATTACAAAGCCGAACCGATTTCGAGGTTAATAGGTGATAACGAACCAGTATTCACTTAAATTTACATTACATAAATCCTTTGGAACTCTTAAGAGGCGCGGACACCAATTTTAGCGAAACGACTACGGTTTTACTCGATTTTCGATGTAATTATTAAAATGTATGCACAGAATTATCGAGTTGGGATATCCTTATAATTGTAAATATAGACGAGATAAAATCTTTTTGGTAATAAATTAGATACTTATGGTTGAAATTATTATAATTGACTTGATAAAGGAAATTGACGAAGCAAAAATTTATTATTAATTCGAAAAAGAGACTTGCTTCTTTTTTCTCTTGCGTAATGGATGATGTACTCAAAATTTCCCGTTATTTCCATAATGTTCACCATTTTTATTTTGGTAAGCAAGTCAATGTTTTTTAAGGAAATTTTAACAAATAAATATACTTTCATGGTATCAGTGGTATATTGCATCCTATCCCATCACACATCCGCCACTGCAACTCCTGTACTCCAGGATCAACAGCGGCACGCACATTATTGGCGTCGAGCAAATAGCAATGAAGCTCAGCGAATCAAAGGGGATCTAAATTTTCATAATCCCGCAACGAGTTGTCCACTTCACCACTATTGTTTGTATTCGAATCACAATACCCACATTCAAAGTTTTTATTACATGTTAATTGATTATATTGGTAACAGTTATAGCCAACCCACGCATAAATATGGTAGCGTTCAGTGAGGATAATGGATTAAATATTTTTTGTGTCAATACTTTGGCATTGATGTATTATGTATGAAATTTTTAATTAATACAATATTAGATAGTTTTTTGTGTACTCATTTTTATTTTACTTTATATTTACAGTTATATTTTGATAATTTAATTATGATTCAAATGAATGAATAAATCAACTCATTGCTTTTTAATGTCAAAATTGACGTAGGTACATTGAATCTGAAAACTTTCTAATGACGAATGGGTCGTTATTTCCAGGGGCCAAGCATGATTGATCTTATAATAAGCTTATTTGAACTAAGTTTCTTCTATATTATCTAGTACAGTCTTTCCCAAAGTGGGCGATAACGCCCCCATGTGGGCGCTGGAGGTCTTAAGGGGGGCGGTAAGAGACCCAGAAAGAAAATGGGGGCGTTGTGTAGAGCCTAGAGGCCTGGGGGGTGATTTGTAATTTTATTTAGGTAGGAGCGACAAAAATCGGTAGATACGCGCCCAAAATCGGTATTAGATCGCAATATACATGACCATACTATGCAGTTCTTGTTTTTTTTTTTTAGAAGAATCTTGGGTAATAGTGGTGAAAAGTGGCCACTACTGTCCAGAGTGGCTCTTTTTTTTTTTTTTAAGTTGACGGTTAAATAAATAATTTATTTTATTTTCATTTATGGTTTCGCGCGTTTTAATGGGGGTGTTTTATTCTCAAAGTGGGCAGTAACCTAACCAGCCAGAGATAACCTTTAATTTTCAAAACCATACTGCACTTCTCTAATATTGATTGTGTCCGTCGTATGCCTAATAGCATCAATTGTTTATCATTTTTTCATTACCCAAAAACAAAATAAAATTTCTGCAACGCGAACATTAACGGTCTTTGCTTTCAATCTCTAGTCATCATTCCAAAGCACTGTTTGAATATGTGTTCCAAATGTTCTAGGACTCACAAACCTGTTACATAATCACCCCAATCCCAGAAGCAGCGGGGCGTGACGCACCGTTGCGCGGGAAACCGTTGGGACACCACCTGGCCTCCATAGAGGTTGCAACCGTTGCACATGCGCACCAACTTCTACGAACTAATCAAAACGGGCGCGAAATAGCGGTTGCTTAGATACTCTACGTCATTATTTTAAAAATTACTGGCCAGTTGGCCTGTACAGCAATAATAGCGCCTATTTTAGAACTGCTATAGATCTGTAATATAAGCTATTGAATGTACGAAATAAATGTTTGAAATACATTTTAATATAGCAGTGAATATATGGAAACACAATTCAAATAAAGAAGTGGAATAATTTGCTTCTATAGTTCAAGAACAAAAGTTTTAAATAAAATTTTGAACAGTAAACAGAAAGAGCTAAAGTCCTAGTAAGTGATATTTTTCTTGAAATTAAATATTTTACAGGGGCACTCCTAATACATAAATCTTCTTTATTTACCACCAACTTAGGTATTAAAAAAACATTTAACTAAAGAAGAAAACCCTAGACAATTTTACTCGTAAAAAGCTCGCATTACACCAATGACACTTAACAAGTGTACCAACTAATTACATAACTGCTGCCAACATGTTAGCAAAAACATAAATACTTTGATAACAGGAAAGATGCTGTAATCATTCCAAGTCTAGTGTCACCGACTTGCAGCCAGTATCAACTTGTTATCCGATCGATTTACAAACCCATCTTTCTTTGATAAACACGCACTTGACTACACGTTCTTAATTTGCCAGGTTTATACTTGATGAACAGGTGTTGCATCCGTTAGGTTGAAACGAGTTCCGATGCCAATCGACGTGTTTTAATATTATATCGATAAATACTCGTATGTATGTCGTAGCCAGATTGCGGGTTTGGGTGTTTTATTGATTAACAGATTGTGAATTGTCGGGAAGAATTTTTGGATTTGAAAAGTTGTTGAACACGTCTTGGTCAAGTAACACTGTGATACAAATAGGTTGGTTGGACCAAGGAGGTTTTATTTATTTACTATTGTGAGTTATAATCTAACATTTACGGATAAGTTAGATATGTTTTAGAGAACGTAGAAGGAGAGTTACCTATTTAAGAAGAATGGTTAAAAATGATCTTATGGTGCGACTTAGAGTACGAATATGCTGGAAAAATTCCTTCGTAGGACATTTATCACCCTCGATCCACATGTTAAAGTGTTGGCAAAGAAACGTAAACGCATATGTTAAAGTTCACATGGTGGTATGTTCCACCATCCGTGACCGTCTCGGGTTATTCGTTTTATATATTATATCCTAAAGTATAAGCAATTATATAATTATGTTAGTGTTTTGACAATTTGAACTGGAATGCTGAATTGGAAATAGACTGGTATTAGATGTGTCTTAAAACAGCTAACAAAACAAATATATACCTAAATATGCCACAACTAAAATACATACATAATCTTACGCCTGTATTCCTCGAAGGGGTAGTCAGAGGTGCACTTATCCACTCACGTTTCATCCAGTATCAAGTATCAAGTACCAGTCCCACGTAATTGGCGATGACCTTTTGCCGTTTTTCGAGCACTTTTCTAGACTCCGTGCTGCTGCTGCAAATTTCCTAATGAAAAAACACAATAACACCACCCGTCTCGGGAATCAAACTCAGGAGTTCTAGATAGCGCGGCATATAATTTTGCCGGGAGACCACAAGGCAGTCAATACCTATTGCCCCTTTAGGAATTCATGCATGAGTTTATATTTGATGTGTCATATAGTCATGTCAGAGTCATATTATTTGACTTTTTTATACTATCCAAATGACTACAACAATTACAAAAATATCACGAAAACACCAAGACTTTTACGAAAATAACTTACTTGGAATGCACCATTGACATCGATATAACCCATTAAAAGCTATAAAAACTTCCGATGGTATTCACCATTCGAGTTTAACGTATCGCCTCGCGTGACTTGGCCGCCGTTCAGAAATACCTTTGGGGTTTTCAAATCTATCTTAATATTCACAATTCACATTGAACTATCACGTAGGTATCTACTTTAAGTAATGAAAGCCTCGAGGTTCAGGCGCGCGGTGGAGAATCCCTGTGGTCGCAAGTTCAAGCCTTTGGCACATTTCTGAATTTTTCATGTGTATTGGCAATGAATTATCGCGTACTTAAACTGTGAAGGAAAACATCGGGATGAACCTGCACAACTAAAAGTTCTTAGAAATTCCTATGAAAGCATTGTCACTGAGTACTTACCTATGGGGTAAAAACTTTAGTCTGACTTACTCAGACCTAGATCAAGCTTATACCGAAGATTACGGCCTAGTTACACTTAAAACTTTATTTTACTCACGCTTAAAGTTAAATTTTAAATTGAATGTGTTGTAATATGATCAAAGTCGTCCTCGACCTTTCATTTCTTTCATATCACAGCCAATGATGAGATTGCCTTGGGCGATAAAAGTACCATTAGTACTCGGATAGTGCATAAAAAAATTCAATCCTAAATCCATATGATAAATGAGAAAGTGAGTTTGTTGGTTACGGTTTCATGTGTTAGCCATTGAAGCAATGTTGGACCAAGATATTGATAGGCATAAAGACAGTTATATTACAACTGTTTTAAATTCGTATAAGGCTTTAGTGTTTTCGATACCATAGAGTCTCGTAGTTTCTGACACCCACGACACAAAACTATACTATTCCTTAAACGACAATCACAACAATGTTATAACAATTACATTCTATACACCCAACAGTTTCACACTCAGCTCCGACTCTACACTAAGATACAAGTCCTTTGTCATAAGAAAACTACGAGAGGCTTTTCGATCTCACAAATACCAACTTTACTGTGACAATAGTCACAGTTGTCATCATCATCATCGTCAACCCTTATCCGCCCTACTGCTAGGCACGAGGCTCCTCTACAACTGAGATGGTTTAGGCCTTAGTCCTAAACCATCTCAGTTAGTCAGTAGTTAAATTGGCCTAGTGCGGATTCTTAGTCCTAGATACCACAATCATCATCATCATCATCATCATCACTACTATCATTATTATCATCATCATTGTCATTATCGTCGTTATTATCACCACCATGATCATTATCACCATTATCAACAGGCTAGTAACTTCACTTCAGTCAATCACGTTCCACTGCTGGACATAGGCCTCCTCCAGTGACCTCCCCGGCATCGGTCGGAATCCGCCTTAGATATACTCGTAAGAAATTCCAAAATAGTATTTATTATTGTGCTTGTACTAAAAGATTATATCTTTTGTTTTCAGATCGAACAAATACCTTCAGAAGTCAGCAATAACGAGAGTTTGCGCCATCGGAGGCTTCTTCATATCAATACCAGTGTTCTTAACAGGTGTGTATGGAAATCATAACATTAAAACGAATTGTGTTTTTATGTTAGAAGAAACTTTTCCGGACAAATCGAAACGTAGTAATTATAGTGCAATATTCTATTTTACTCAATTCGCTTTACTTCTCAATTTATATTAACTTGGAGGAAGAATAACTTTCAATCACAATTAGAAGTCACTTAACTTTAACACTTAGTAATTACCAATCAAAACAATTTATCGAATTATCGTAATGTAAAATAAATGAATAGACTGAGTGCCTGTCGCCTAGGGTTTGTAGATTAGGTTGAATCTATTGGAAATACGGGCAATTTATTTCAAGATCCATCAAATTCGGAGTAAAATGTACTCGTCCGAATAATCGAATCAATAGTCCACATCAAACCGATGCTTAATATCCATAAAATGTTATGGGTAATATAAAAATTTAATTGCCTACCTAGCAACAATAACTTATTATTGCCAGTAATAAAGCGCTTTCAATTTCGAACTTACATTTGTTGTCTGTATTTTTAAAGGCCTACTAGGCTACTACACACTTCCCAATCATGTTGCAAATAAACTTTTTCATAAATATTCCATTTTTCAGACTTATTTCAATCTTGAAAATAAAAGAAATACTTATATTTATATACAGTATAGTTATAACATTTTGAGCCGTTTGGCATTAATCTACAATTTATAAATTAGTTTCGCTTTTCTTCAGTTGGCAGTACTGAAAACTTTTCTAACCCAACTTTAATTATTGTTTTGTTTACATTGCAGGCATAATACTCTACACGTTTATCCAGTTCCACTCAACACCGGCGATAGTCACGTCAGTGTTCATTGGAGTGGGAATAATCTTTTGCGGCTGTGCAATGGTCCATAACGTGTTCGTATGGCAGAAGGAGAAGACCAACTTGGTGAAGGCAATAAGAACGCAAGAATTGAACGCTTCGACAGCGACTTCGCCGAATATGAACACTTCCAACGGTGTCATTATGGGAAACGGGCATTTGAATAATACTGGCATGGGAAACCTGAGTTTCCACAGTATGACTGGAGCGCCATATCCCATGACACTGCTGCAACAGGGCGGACCTTATATTATTAGGTAAATTGGTTTTATTTTATTTACAAACGATACTCAAATTTAATTACTAATTTTCAGTCGCCCACCATCAGAACATAAATATCATCCCAATAAGGATATAAGGATGTTTGAAGATCTAAATAAGGACAGATTTTTCCAAGACTGACACGTTCTTATGGCAGAAAGGACGCTGTTTCACAAATCCATATTGTAAATGTTCATTATTCAAAAGAAATCTTTTATAAAAAAAATTGACTAAGAATCTAACTATCTTAATATTCTAACTCTAACTATTTGAATATTTTCAAGGCCGCCGACGAGCACGCCGCCGGGCGAAGGCGCCGCCACGCCTGGTGTCCCCGCCGCCACCATCGACCTCAGCCACGACACGCACGAGCTCAGCACGCTGGTCTGATCCGCTACGTGTCCCTCACGTGCCTTGTAATGGCCCGAGCACGAACATTTCATCATTATTAACAGCCTTCAATTCGTCCACTGCTGGACATAGGCCTCTCCTATGGCACGCCACTGGGCTCGATCTTCGACTCTCCTCATCCAACCGCTTCCAGCCACCGCGCGGACATCTTTACCCCACCTAGCCAAAGGGCGTCCTACAACATTTACTACGTGTATGTTTGAAACACTAGCTGATGATTTGATGAAACACTAGCTGTCCCGGCAGACATCCTGCGCGAAAATGCTTTAAGCAATGCGCCGACAGCAGCGCCACCTAACAGGTCTAATTGTGTTTTGAAATCATCAAGGGACCCAATAAGTAGAATCAATGTGCCTACATTCCAGTCCTGTTTTCACATTGGAATGACAGTGGTGCCACCTGTCGATAATTGATCGTACCAACTTAGAAACCTTAGGCTCGTTGGCTAAAGAACATGATCAAATTAATAGTTTACGATTCTATGAAGAACGTACAGACATACAAATATCCATTTTTAAATAAATAGATAGCATAGGCAGTTAAAATTTCAAGCATTTGAAAATGGAACTGCTGAATTCAGAATTATCTATGGTGACAGTTCGTGCTCGCGTCAAAGATTAGAATATTTATTTAGATGTATTTTTCTGGTCACGAGTACTCTTTAGTATATACTATTGAGTTATAGATTTTTTACAAGTATGTAAAAATCTTAAATGTGTGAATATTACTTTAAACAGTATGTATAACAATACATATAAACTACTTTTAAATTTGGAATAAGTTAATTCTGTATTTGTTGATACAAAACTAAAACAAAGCAATGAGTTTTCATAAGTGTCAACATTAGGAAAAATTTGTATTCATATTATTTGGTGAAAAAGCAGGATACATTTTCGAACATTGCCTTTTCAAGAATATGAGAAATAACAGTTCAATATTGTTTTACTCTTGTATACATACATTATAGTTTAAATGGTAATTTGTTGTTATGATACTACATTAGTAATCTAAAACTCATTCACACACATTTTACAAAAGATTATAAGCACAAAATGTAATGTATGTGTGGAAGCATACTGTTGATAAATCAGGATTAGAAAAAAAAACATTTCACCAACCAATTTCGCCATTCAACCAGAATTCATACCAACCAACCGTTTGCCCAATTGGATATGTTGAACACCTATTAAATTTGTATGGAATCAAGACAGTAAATTTTCCAAAACTGGTGGAACAGATTCTATGAAGGCAGATGTTTTTTCTTCTATGCTGGCTGCCTTAGTCTCTAATACCCCAGCCTAGTTAAAATGTATCAGCTTTACTATAACTTATTTTGTTCTATTTGTATATTGTGGTAACTGTAAATATTTGTTTAAGTTACTTTCCAACGCCTGAATTAATTGCCATGTTTTTTATATTATTATTAAGTTATTATTGATGTTAATGTAGGGTAACAACGAAAATATTTTTTGAGTTATATTTTTGAAGTTATTTTTCAATGCTCACGTGTGACTACTTCTGCAAGCAGTATGATTATGAGGTTTTCAATAAAGAAATGTCGAATAATGTCCAAAGACAGTAATAGCCTATTGAAGGCAAAATAAATGTTGGTATTTACTTAAAACTGAATAAATATTAAACATACCTGTAGTGACAAATTTTGTTGGATATTATTTGTCGTCATACTTAAATATGTTTGGAAAAGATTCCTCGGCAAGGAAATTAAAGCAGGTAAACTATGATTTGAGGATAGTAATAAATTTTAACTACTTGCGATTTCTTTTTCTTTCTTTCTCAATAGTTCAAAAAACCGACAATTTAGTATAAAACATTTGCTTGTCCTTGAATATTAAATAAATGGTAGTTTCACATGCATAGTAGACACAAGATTTAAGTTCATCCAAATCTTATATTTTATTAAGGTTAATCTTGAGAATAGATAATATTATGGCCTTAAATATTTCTAAAAACTCAGGTTATGCAATTTTAAATTCAAATCCATTGATTAACTTTTAACCAGTCAAAAAATTGGTTGATAAAATATAATATCTTCAATCCCTAATAATAATAATAAAATAAAAAAAAACAAGACTAATTCATTAATAACTAAAAAGGATAAGCATAATATTAGTGTTAAAATAGAACCCACCAATCAAATGTTTACATTTAATTGTTCTTTTTATGGTAAAATAACAACAGTCACTAAAAACGGTATCAAAATGTAAATTTGTATATATAGTTCACAGAAACCAGGAGGCATATTTTATTTATTATTTTTTGTTTACAACATTTTTCTATTTTTATTTGTATACATAATTTCTTTTTTATGTGACACTAAATAAAAACGATTAATATAAGATGCACAATGTTTCATTTTATTGCTGAATCATGGAGTTTACTTGTTTGTGCCGTTCTCCTTAGCTCTGAAAGTGAAATAGTTATTTACATTATTTATTGATTTAAAGTACATAAGTTTAGGTAGTGATAGCCTTAAGGAGGAGGTCGCGGTTTCGAACCCACAAACACACTTCTGACTTTTCGGAGTTGTGTGTATGTAATCAATTATTACTCACTTTACCAATGAAGCAAAATATCGTGAGGACACCTTCACACTTAAAATTTCTATGTGTCTAATCCTCCAATCCGCATAAAACTATCAACATCAATCCATCATGGACTTAGGCCCAAACCATTTCACTTTTACAAGAGACCTGTGCCCAGCAGTGGAACGTATCCAAGCCGATGATGATGATAAAGATTGACAACCTCGTGGCGCAGTTGGCTAGACACCATCGTGCGAAACGTGAGGCCGCGGGTTCGATCCCCGCACCAAGAAAAATGTTTATGGGATCCACTAATATTTTTTCGGGCCTGAGTGTTTGTGAGATCGAAAAAGTCTCGTAGTTTCTGACACCCACGTCTGATAGTTTGAAAAAATTATGTTTCAAAATGACCATTCAAAATAACTTGAAAAATTCTAGTTGAATAAAGATACTTTGACTTGCCACATTCCTTGAAACTTAATGTGGAATTGGAATTATGTATGTTATATATATGTATGTATGTACAAATAAATATATATACCTTCTCATTCCCTGGTACAGTCCAGTGTAGTATCCGCTCATGTACCAACTGAGTAACATGGAGGATATCGCTTGTTCCTCAGTATCGGACCGGTCTCGGGACGCGAACGCCATTGGCGGGGGCGGGATCGGCATATCCATTGAACCTAGCTGGAAAATAAATATTTAACTTTGATATAATGCATATTAAAATGTATTGAAGTGTATTCAGGCCGTGATCGAAAACTAAGGCAGGAATTAGTTACGGTATTCACAAAACCATTGGATTTCATAAAAATATCGGTTTTTTTACGTTTTCTGTACAAACCACAGGCATTAAATACCGGTGGTTGTATGGAATACGACAAAATTTTTATCTTCTATAAGGATTTTTTCTAACGCCAATGGGTTTGTGATCACCTGTCATAGTTTCCGATTAGATCCGACGTTATCGTGATCACTACAATTCTTACTTATTTTCGGACGAGGGTCAGTTTACAACCTGTATATTGTATTGATTTAATCCGTCCTATCTCTGACTAGTTGTTCATAGCCTTCGATTTTATATTAAAGCGCAATGATTGTAAATTTTTAAAGGATTAAAATGTATACTTACATTCTTCAACATAGAAATATTTGGCATTGGCATTGGCAACTCTGGTAATTCAAAATTGAGATTTTTCTGTGCTTTTGGGACCTTCTTTTTCCTAGAAGTCTTCTTGTTTTGGAATGACCTGTCTGAAAGGAAAAGGAAACAATTGATCAATTATAGTATTTCATAGGCGGTTTAGTAGACAGCGCCAATAATTGTCCAAAGCATTATTCCCTTTTTTGACACTTTTATACGCAAGAAGCTTCACTACATTAGACTAAAATTTTGCCTTCATATACTTCTAATAAACCTAACCTAATAACACTGCCCTAACCAAAAAATCTATCTTAAAACCTTATGATCACACGGCATACATGTATACGACAAAAATATCTTTAATAACTCTAAGTACAAAATGTATTTTCATACCTGTACTAGCCGAGCTAGGTATCCTATCACTACCCAATTCCATTGCATCAGGATCTGGAGACTGACTCCCAAACCCATCATCAGCCTTCTCAAGCAGAGCCTGTTCGATCTGACGAGTCCTCACGTCGTTACCCAGGCTTGGCTTCAACGTGTCTAGTGGCACAATCTCCGAGTTGTTGTAACCTGAAACATTCATATGTGATAGCGATGAGACTAAGTTCCAAGCATGGGCAATGTTGAATTCTTCGTGTGATGGGATCGCCCCCAAATTTCAAATTCATACCAAAAATCATTTGAATTAATAAAATAATTTATAGGCTGAATATAACGAACCAAAACCCATTTTTTCTCTCTTTATAATATAGTTATAAAAGTATTGATATCATCATTTTGTATATTTTTAATTTCAATTCGCATAGGTATGTGAAATGTAAAAATTCGCTCAGGTTGATGAAATTTGTCACTTTTTAAACCATTAAAACATTAATGAAATAGTCATTGAGTGTTACGCGCATTGAAATTTCGCATAATAAATAAATTGAGATAGTACTAAATATACTAGAGATACTGGTTTTTGAAAAGGATACATACCTAAAAATCTAACTATACATTCTTTATCAGTGATGATTCTCATTACAATTGCTTCATATTCAATGCCATCTCCGTCATACACAGCCCTGCACGCCATCCCCGCTTTCCATGCATTGCTATTCTTCTTTGATGCATTCTGTTTCTTGCCACCTTTCCCTTTTTTATCTGAAATTTGTTACATTTTACAAAAAAAAAAAATCACAGTATTGATGCAATATTTTTGGAGCTTAAGAAAGTTAAAGTATGTTTTGATTCATAGTGAATACACTCGTAACTTCGAATAATCAGAGGTGTGTACCTGGGCTTGAACCTGCGTCTGCCGAAATTCTCGATCGCACATAAACAAATCTCGAGGCCACCTGCTGGCCATCGTTATGCCATTTGGCCTGCTTAATAAAACTAAGCTCCTCTATAATTTTGTTGGTTTAGGCCTTATTTCACCGAGCTGGCCTAGTGTGAGTTAGCAGTATCAGACCAGTTGCCCAGTGGCGGTACTTCCATAGAAGCCCGAAAGCCCGACTTGCCTTACATAGTTCCGAATAACGAACTTAACGATTGTTTATTTACAAAATAACGCTATAAACGTGAATGTGAGTACTAACCGGTAGGTATTTATTAGTCCTACGTACCAAAAAAAATATGCCGCTACTAAATAAACATTTGGGCTTGCCTTAGTTTGACGCCCTAGGCACGCCACTGCAGTTGCCCATATATTGTGAGCACAAAAAACTTTTGCTCTTTGATATTTGCTTTGTCATCAACCCATATACGTCCCACTGATGGGCATAGGTCTCCTCTACTACTAAGAGGGTTTAGGCCATAGTCCACCATGCTTTTCATGAGTTGCATAAATAATTACAAAACTTTTAACTGCACTTAATTATTATGTAGTTAATTAGGCCCTTTTGTGTTATATTATTCCGATATAGGTACTTGTACATAAAGAATTGCAAAATTTTCACCCTCTACCCTGTATATAATAAATACACTACACAATTCATATATGAAATACCTTAACCAATGCACAAGCTAAGAGCCTTTATCACAACCTCCAAATAAATGTACAATTAAAGTAATATTAGCCTTTCTATGCATTTCATTATGTTTTTTAGTTTTTATCTAGAGGTGATGAAGTAGAGCTCTAAATGAATTAATGCAATCACAGAGCTTTTGTTAAAGAAGTTAGTATTTCGCAGAAAAGCATAAATGTTATTAACACAAGCATTCAAGGTTAAATATTAGACTACATATGAAACATTGTTAGGCATAGCTGATAAATAATGGTGATCTTTCTAGGAGAGAATAGTTAGGTCTTGTACAATACTGGGTAGATACAAAATGATGTGATGAGTACCAGTACTTCAATTGAATCCCAAAAGTATTACACATTAGGTTTAAAGGGTTTAGGCTTTTGGGCTTGTATGGGAGTCCTGCAACTGGTGAGTATATATAAAATATGTTTCAATATTTTTCTTGCTAAAGAAGTCGCCACAGTGCAATGATAGAAAATAAAACAACAATGTAGTATATAAACCTAAGATTTTTTAAGGCATATTGAGTTATTGCAGGGAGAGTATCTACCATGCACTCTAAAGGACCCAGGTTTGATTCTCGGGTTGTACAGAGTTAATGGGTTTTTTCAGTAGGAAATTCTAACAGCAGCAGCATTAATCTTACCCCTTATTATGTGACATATACCTGGTATAATAAATGAGGGCGCAAATATGCTCTACCATGTAAACTATTGGGGAGTACAAGTTTGAGGTAATGTATCGACCTATGCATAGAATAAGGTTACTTATGACTATAACACCAAAGAACTTTTTATGTCTATAATAGAGTTAAAATTGTTTATATATTGCACTAGTTAAATAATAATGATCATACATTTTGTTGTTGTTTGAAGAACATACAAAATAACTGATAATTTTGTGCCCAATTAAGTTTAAATTTCTGAGAAAGAGAAATTGTGCAAAAGCACATATAACTTTATTCTGCGCATAGGTCGGTATGTATGTTGTATTAAGAATCAATTAAGGCAAATAAAGATATAACATGCAATCCTAAAAAACACATTTAATTACTTAATAAATTAGCTGTCCAGATATAAACAATTTATAATTTGGATTGGTGCGTATTAATAAATAAAATTTATTTACAATTAGGAAAACGTTGGATGTTACAGCATGACAGTTTCCTTGTGCAGTAACTTACAAATATAATAAAAATAAGCACTATTGAATAGATTCCTCCATTGCTCCTCCACACCCGCCTAACCTCACTAAGGCTAACATAGCAATAACTTTTAGACATGATATAATATACCAACCAGATTTCTCTCCTTGACTATTTGTGGCCATAGCTACGCGTTTAGCGACCTCCGCATTGGCAATTCTCAACGCCTTATCGTAAGCATCGTTTAGCTTCTTGTCGTCCCAAATATCTTCATCTTCTCCACCAGATTCCGGCTGAAAAATATTAAGAACAAATAATGCTTTTGTACACGGAAATTGAAATGTAATTTTTGGCCATGGTTACTAACGTCATTCATTCCTTTAACGTACAAAACTTCGCTCTGGGACATTTTTCTCTTTTTTCACAGTCTTGGTTTGATTTCTTGCACTTTAGAATTTTATTTGAAATTATTTTGGTGTACAGAATAATGTGAATTTTGTTTTTTAAAATGACAAGTGACAAAGACGCCAAGTGCCAACTGACAGCTGTCACAAATTACTGGATGTACTAAGCGTTTTGATTTTGCATTTTAACCACTGTTTTTTTTTTTTGTAACTGCCAACATCTGTGTATTGCAAAATTTAATTTTTGTTGAGGTCGCAGAGCAGTGTGTAAGAGTCGTTGCTACATTTTTCTGTTTTGGTCCGGAGCGTGTGTTGTGTCGTGGGTATCAGAAAATACGAGAGTCTATTCGGTCTCAAGAACACTCAGCCCCGAAAAAATATTTGTGGATCACATAAACATTTGTTTCGGTGCTGGGATCGATCCCGCGGCTTCTTTTTTCACAAGCTGGTGTCTTGCCAACTGCGCTACAGGATGGACGAATCGCCAATTTTAAGCTTTTTTAAACTATTGCCGATTGTCGCATGTTTCTTGCGGCAAAGAAACTCCCTTAGCCACACATTATGTCATTCTTTCAAATAATAAACTAGAAATAAAATAGGTATAATTTAATTTTTTTTAAATATTAATATTTTAATAAGTAGCACCAAAACAAACTTCTGGTCAATTTACGTTCTCCCAGGGCTTGTAATCTTCAAAATAACTTCGTTAACCATAGTCACCATCAGTCGCGAAATGAAATAAGTCTAGTTAAGAAGTAAGTTTTTTTTAGAGTTATGGGAACTTCCATCGATTCCACAAAGATGAGTTCCCATTCACTCTGTTGTCAAGCAATTTGGAGCATATTTTATGTAAACTAAGATTCCTAAGCGCCGTTTCTATGATTGCTTCTCTATCTTCTTATATCTTCATTGACAAAAGTCCGTTAATTTAATTTCTCGTTCATCTATCTTCCCCAAATAAAAAAAATAAAGGTAATATATTATAATTTGTTCCTTAATCTAAAAAAAACACGCCTGAGACTGTTTCTATACTAAAGTAAGCACCCTGAATAAGTCAACCTGTAGAATAAACAATGAAGTGATTATTGTGTTTTAGTGTTCTCGGATCCGCTTCGTAAAAACGGTAGTCATTCAATTAACGTGGGGTCTGTCGGGAAATAGTCTCGACGTTTACGATCAGTTGAGACACTTATCCTTCGACATGTAATGCGAGAGACCGCTTTTTTATTAGGGTTCGGTGGCCGAATTGTCGAATCGGAATGTTGGGTGCTACCGTATGTCATATATCTTTAGGTACTCGACAATCAAACAGTAAAAGTTAGTTTGCGTTTTTATTATAATGATCCGCAACATTTATAACTGAGAGTAGGCCTTTGAATGTCGAATGTGGCGTGTTGAATGACTGCTTCCAATGTTGTACTTTCTTTTGAATACGTGAAATAAATAAAACTGTCTTGGTGCGAGTCGACTACGACACGAATTCTGTCACAAATATTTTTTTGTTTTTAAATCATTTATTTAAATCGTGAACAAAAATAGTGTTCTTGGTGAAAAGATCTGTTCTCATTACACCTATTTTTAGATTAATAAGCTAAAAGCAATATACATTTACGCATGTTACGTAAACGTAGAATAATCAAATACCGGTAATATTAAAGTCTTTGTCATAAAAATAGGTCGTTAATACCGCTTGAGGTAAACCTAATATGTACAGCGTTGTATTAAGTTTTTTTGCTCTTTCAGAGGAAATTAATTTCCTGAATGCGAGATCACAGCAAACGACATTAGTCCGCCTACGGGACTTGCAAAAAAGACCCTTGCGTATTGTATTTTGCATTTATAACGACATTGTTTTTTCTTTGATTATTGGCTGTTTGTTTAATGAGAACAAGTCAATTCTTTGGAATTGGAAACATTTTTTTATCGAGACAAAAATTTTAGAACGACGTTGAAGCAGTAAGATTAGATAATATTTATTTTATTTAATAACAGAGGTACCTAGCAAGTGAGAAATTACAAATGGGAAAAGCTTTTAATATGTTGCTTGTCCCAAGAATAGAATTATTAGAAGATACGTATCCGTGACGCGAAAGCACGGTTCAGTTGGAAACGACACCAGAGTAAATTTGAAGTCTGTAAGAATATTGTTCACCTTACTCATTTTTCTTCACTGATATTTCTTACAAAATTATACGCAGAGTGACAAAAATAATCAGACTCGGTCCCCAATGTAGCTAAACCGGTAGATATCGTGGCACATTTTCACGTAATCCCGCCAAAATGTTTTTTGGAGGGAACAAATCAAACCGGCATCAGTAACTGTATTACTGAACAAGTCACCCGTGAATCTTCGCAGACGAGGAAAACGCCAGATGAGATGTTTCAGTAATATTTAGGAGTGAGCTTTGCAAATCTGTTCATAACAGATTTCATTGAGAACCACTGAGCTGTGAGAAGATATTAACGGAAGACGCTACGGAATGTGTTTAATTTCGTATTTTCCCGCGTCATTATCTGCATCTTACGGCTAATGAGTATTACATTATTGGACATGTATTAGAGGAAAGAAACAGTGATTAAGTCCTGCTGTAACTAGAGGAGGCTTAGGTGTGTTGACCGGGTTGTCCGAGAGGCTGTGAAAACGTTAATTTACTGCCAGTATATTAACGTTTTGTTAAACTAGTACTAACTTACCCGCATAAATAATTACCATTACATAATTTAATAGGCCTGGAAACTAACTTAAAAATACTTGATGTTAAATATCCTCTAACACTATAACATGCGATAGGGACTATAGAAAAGACTCGGTGCAGAAGACAAGATTTGGAAACAACGTCATAAAATGTTTCAGGTAAATTAGGAGTAGAGTAGATTTTGCTTGCGTGTCTTTTTATAGTTAAGTGACAGAAGAGCTAAGGTAATATGAAATTAATTAACAGACACACTTTCTACCCAAGGTGAAAATAACATAGAGGCAGTCTGAACGAGAAAATTTTAATGACTTCTTGCGAAGGAAACCTTGCATGAAAATGTTTTAGTAAATGTCAAAGAGCACTATTGGGACTGGGTTACGAGAGTGTAATTGTATTGTATTAGATAGGGTTATCCCTAAAGCGATAGGTACGCTTTTTGTATTTATTTTTGCTCATGACGTCGGAAGTAAAAGTCAATTCGATAAAGGATTTAAGGTATGTGTACTCATCAGAAAAAGCTTTACTGTGTGTAACTTAACAAAACTTACAGTAGTGTCATAAGAAAGGTAAAACAAAGATTGTTCGTCATAATTTCTGGACGATAGGACGTCAGAGATGAGAACGTCAGAGACCAGCATGTTTTATATTGTGGTACTCAGTTATAGATATTAGTCTTTTAATGTTTTCCTCTATAGTAGGTACATATGTGTACTTTCATATATTTGCTTAGAAATATGTTAAAACTATGTGTTGTATTTATATTAATAAACAATATTATAGTAATAAATAAATGTAAATGTATTTATTTTTCGTCTTTAAATCAATATTAAAAATTGGTGACATCCCTAACTGAGAAAATACGCCATTTATGTATATGTGCCAATTTCCTTTTTGAATAGAACTTGAAGATTTCCTTTTGAAGTTATTGAGCAGTTTTAATGCTTAAAAAAATGGGTCTAAGTTACATTTGGCATCGTCCCAATGCAATTTTGTTATCAATAAGATAAAATATACATGCATAGGCATACATACATAAACTCACGCCTATCTCCCATTAAGGTAGGCAGAGACTATAGAGCGCCAAATGCCACGGTCCAAACATACCTCCTTCGCTTCCTCCATTTTAAAATATCTGTAGATATTATAACAGTAGGTAAGTAATATTTCATCTGCCAAATTTCCCAACAGGAGGATTTGTCTCGGCTCTTTGATACGAAGTTCGGGGCATGGTCCGGAACTTTGAAGCACGTTTTGTTATGGAAAAATAACTTTTCGAAGGCCATCATCGAAAGGTTTGTTATAACATTTTTTCGTACCTTTACTAAATTAGCCAAATTTTGGTAAAACATGACTCCTGTTTTTTTTAAGCTTGCAGATATTATAAGTTACGTATAAGTGTATTCCGAGTTATTTAAAAGACCTAAGTTCCATTCCTGGGTCAGGCGAAGTCATTTCATATTATGTGATAAGTAAATTCATAGTAAAAATTAAATCACAGTTGGCAAAGCGTGGTGCAGATATACGTCAAACAATTCTTTGAGGTATACAAGCCTAAGAAATTAATGGTAAATATAAATAGTTTTATGTCGTACCATAGAATTGACCCCTATTTTACTTTATACATTATTTTAAAGTACCTACAGATGTTTAAACTCAAACAGAAACATACATACACTCATGCCGGTTCTCCTTTAAGGAAGGCAGAGACTATAGAGCGCCAAAAGCTATGTTCCGATCACACCTCATTATATTATCCTCCTCAATCCTCATGCATGCACGTC
Source organism: Cephonodes hylas (assembly GCA_030295005.1). Classification (NCBI taxonomy): domain Eukaryota; kingdom Metazoa; phylum Arthropoda; class Insecta; order Lepidoptera; family Sphingidae; genus Cephonodes; species Cephonodes hylas. The sequence continues at coordinate 10,274,812 of AP025377.1, forward strand.
GTTTACGAGACAGGAAATGTTGTATTAATATAAATAAGGGCAACATTGTTTTATTGATTTCTGTCAATGTGGACGGACACATTGGAGGACACGCCTATGGCGCCCTCTGTGATAAAATAATGTACCGATATTTTCTTTCTGAAATACATTTACGGTTCAACGTTAATCAAATCTTTTGACATGGGCATAGTATAATGTTGCCTTTGCTACTTCATTAGTATATTTTTAAAAACATATAATGATTCATATAATTACGATTTACGTCTATATAATGGAACTGAATCAATGTAGTGCAAAAACGATACGAGAGTTCATCGGTATCAGAACGCACAAACCTAATACTTTAGAGGAGTCCTAAAAAAAGTAGAAAGTTGCTCTTTATGTAGAGAATGCATTTTTATATTGGGCTACTAAATCCAAGTAATACCTTTATTTTTGTTTCAAAGAAATATTAAAACTATTTCGTTTATAATTTAACGTAACATACAGAGAAATTAAATATTTCTTAATAAAATACTATTTATATTTAAACATTATTAATTGTAAGACATTCTTCGTATCTTCAATTTTTGTTTTTCTGATCACGCCCATGATAGGTACTGATCATAGATTCATATTCATTCTAAATAAATTTCACCTTATTTTGTTTGCAAATGTTGTGATTTGGTCTTCTTCATTGTATTTTTTCCATTGATTATTCGAAAAAAGATGATTTCATCAAAGCGTACAACAAACAACATTAATTATGTTGACTAAATCTTGTGCAATAGCAGTGAACAAAACGTTTTCTGGGGGGAATAACGGTTCGGCAACCGGATACGGAATTTGTGAAAAGTCAGCCATCTGTCATCATAACTGAAAATTTTCACATAGCCCGATGGGCTGTTTTCTCGAATCTAGAATTTTGTTTTCGGTAACTTTTTAATTAGATCATGATAAAACCTTATAATAACATGGAAGTGACATAAAATAAAAACAAAAACAGCGTTAGGTTCATAATTCATGGTAAGTATTCAAATACCTTAATTACAAAAAACGCATACCTACCTAGTAATAATGGAAGTCAGTGAAACTGTTGCACATAAATCGTAAAATATTTTACGATCTGCACTTGATTACTTTTGAGTATTATTTATTTTAAAACACCATCAGTGATCATTGTTATTTTAAAATTCCCTTTATATTTTGGTATGATTTTTTTTTAAAATAACAAGTTTGAATTGAATCGTGACGAAGAATAGAAGCTGGAGATTCTGGTTTTAGTTTATCAAAGAGTTCTAATTTGGATAGTCGTCACTTCAGCATGGATATAAAAAATAACACCAATAGGACAAGAAATATGAATATGCCGAACAAATTACGGAGAACTGGAGTTCGCATGAAAACAATAGCAAAACGAAAAATACTGAATATCCATTTTGGCACCCAATTATTAGAAAAATGTCAGGTTTGGGAGAAACAATATGGAAATGGATCTGCAAGTCAACAGCAGGAAATCTGCCTTGATGATAGTAATGAAGATTATTCATTGATTATATCAAACTTACCAAGGTCTTGGACTATAAAACAGATAAAAGACTTCATAGAAACTGAGGTAAAATTATCATCATCAATTTCAGATTTTTTTAATAAGCTGATTTCATATGAGCAGTCACAATAATAGTTTGTCTAGTGAATAAAAAGGAAAACTTCTATTATTAAATTAAATTTTTTAATTCTATATGAAAAGTGGCTGACAGTGTTTGTTTAAGGATGGCAAAAGATTGAGCCCAATGGCATGCCATAGGAGAGGCCTATGTCCAGCTGTGGGCATGAGAAAAGCTGCCGATGATAATTAAGGGTTCAAAAAGTCTTGTTGTCTAAGTAAATTGTCCTTTTTTGCAGTGTGGTAAGATTGAGAGCTTAGAACTTATTGATACTGAAGGTTCTTTTGATGTTGAAGTCCAATTTAAAACTAAAGAACAGTTTGAAAAATCAAAAGAGATTTTCAATAATAAAATTATTGAGGATGTAAATTCTGAGAAGGAAGAGGGTAATTGTTTTCTAATTGCAATCATATTTGATGTGTTAAACTTTATTTTTCCCACAGCTAATGTGTTTAAAGTGTGCTGAACAATAAATGTAGATAAAATGTGTATTAAAAAGAAAAAGGTATGATGGTAATTGTTTATGTAATGCATGGCTTTTTTATTTTATTTTTTAGTTTATTAGATGCTGTGTAACCAAGTTCGGAGCATGCTAATGAATATGAATGTAAGTGCTTATCACTTTAACTTTTGTAATACATTGTGTAGGATTAGGATTTTGTATAGGTAATGTAATATTTTTTCAGGAGAATGTTCAGAGGAAGAAGACCTTGAGGCTAAATCAAATGAGACACCCAATCCTACAAAGGCAAAAAAGATGTATGTGTTTTATTTGATCTCCATAAATATTTTTATGAAAAGGGAATATTATAATTTTAACCGTTGATTTGAGGGTGTTGATATTTTTTTTTGCATATACAAATGCATTCTTTAAGACTTGTCTGTCTGGTCACTAGTTTATACCAAGCCTGCATAAAGTATGCAATTATTGTGTAAAAAATTTAAGTGAAAGATTTTGATTTAAAGTGTTAATTAAAATTAGTAATTTATGCATTTGGTGATTGCCACAGATCTGTAGAACCAGAGTTTGATTTATGGGAAAATGACCCTCAAGGACTCTATGGATTGAAGCCTGAATTTTTGGATTCTCTCAATATAACACCACCTATCAACAACTGGGTACATGTCAGCAATGTAAGTATTAATTATTTTTTTGGATGTCTAAAAAACTTTCTAAAGAGACTTATTTACTACAGAGGACACTGTTGTAGGACTTCATCATGGTTTTCGTTTTCTGAAGGTATTTGTATGAAATATGTATTAGATTATAAAGAATAGCTTCTAGGTGTAGCCTTTAAAAATTAGAAAAAAATTATTTTTAGAGTCTTAGCTTAATATTAGGATTTTCTTGGGAAAGTGGTTTATAGTCATCAACATAATATTATGTTAAGGTTTGTGATTGCTGTAATGAATGTTTGCCATGCTACCCAGGGGCCTCAGGTTTGGTTTCTGAGTTGGGCAAAGTGTTAGAGTTTTTTCATTAGCAAGTTTTTAGCAGATGTATGGGTTTCTGGAGTTATGTTTAGGTGATTATATGGCTATATGCTTATGCATTATAGTAATGATGGTCTTTAAATCCGGGAAACGGGCAGGCAGAAATACAACTCAGCCTACTCTTTCAGGAATATGTTTATGTATTAAGTATGTTTATATATTTTTGCTTACAAGATTAAAAATCCTTAACACTCCTTTCTAAAATATTGTAACAGAACAGGAGTTCGAAAGGCTTTCATCTTGTCAAAAATTGACAATTTTAATTAATTGCATATAGTTATAGTATGCAAATTGCTGCAGCTATTTTTTTTAGATTAATAGAAGCACAACAGACACATATGTAAGTCTTGTATATTAAGCATTTTATGCTAGTACTAGATACTTTTTAGTTCCACTACACTCACGCAAAGTAAAAGTATCACAAAAACATTTTCAACATCAGGAAACTTGAAGTTTGGATAATGTACCCTAATTAAAAAAACAATGGACTTTTTTAAACCATCACGGTGTAAAAAAGTCAATAATGTTTTTGTTTTAAATGTAGAATTTCACAGAATTAGTTGATGCCAGTTCTTTGTGATTCTCATTGATTAAATGAGGAATTATTTGCAACAGAAACTGGGACATTTATAAACATTGATTTCTTTTGTATTAGATTTTTCGAGTTCAGGAATATATCATTTCATTAATATTGAAATTACCATGAGAAGTTGCAATGCATGTTTTATATAGATAAATTAATGCTTTATATTAATGAATAAAGTATATTATTGATATTTTAGTGGTTGTACTTTCATGGAAGCCCAAAAGCGTTACTAATTACTTTTGTAATCTCTAAATTATAATTATTTATTGTGGGGGTCAAGATATTCACATTTAAATCTCTGATTGATTTTGTTCAATCAAGATTAAGATTAAAGAGTATCATTTTCGACAGCCCTGTGGCGCAGTTGGCTAGACACTAGCTTGCAAAACGAGCGGCCGCGGGTTCGATCCCCGCACCGAGACAAATGTTTGTGTGATTCACAAATATTTGTTTCGGGTCTGGGTGTTTGTGAGACCGAAAAGTCTCGTACTTTCTGATACCCACGACACAAGACTTGCATCTTAATGTGGGGTCAGGACTATGTGTGTGACTGTTGGGTGTATTTATTTATTTGGAATTTAGTAAGGCAAAATGGGCTTTTGGGCTTTTATGGAAGTATCGCCACTGACAACAAAAATTTACACCTATGTAAAACAGTTTAGGTGTGACAAGTCGGAATTACGTGACGCGATGGAAATAGCTGGTCGCGTGCTTTTCTGCGCAATTGTGACAAAGTACTCAAGATACGCGAAAGTTATGTACAGTCATCCTTTAGAAGCTGTGCAGGTCAGTAAAGATTTTTTTTATTTAAATATTTATTCGCTGCGTATGTTAAATTATTTGTAGTAAGAAAGTTTTTGAAACCTAATTTTGCCATTTGTTACTTAAGTTTTACATGATGCTTTTGATTGCCGCCCTCATTGTTAAAAAAAAAAGACGACAGGACTAAAATTGATGCGATCTTCTAGATAGTTAATTTTGATCTCACATACCCTTAGGAATAAAATAAGTATAAATAACAAATGTCTTGCTCTAAATTACATTGGATTTATAAGCTGGCGTAAAGGCGTAACTTTGTAATGCATAATATAATTATTGAATGCATTAAATTTTTCTTCTTCAATTTTTCTTAGGAAAGTTAGTTCATTAGTGCTAGTATGTTGTATTGGTATATTTTAGGTAATATCTTATAACCAGTGTGTGTGTACATTCTATTTCAGGCTGTATCGATGCTTCACGATCAAAAATTTTATGGCTCGAGATTAATTGTCACTATGGAAGTAAATGCAAATAACATTGTTATACTTCCCAAAGGCCTTCGTAAAATAGGGCCTGGGCTTGGTAAGCTAGGCAAACCAATAAGAAATATTGCGCAGCATTACGAAAGATATGTTAATAACCAAAGTTCCCTCGTTAATCCAAACTATTTTATGGAAATTGATAGGATTGACAACAATATTACTACTGAAAAGCTCGAAGTAGATTCAGGTGTTAAAGTAGTTAAAAATGAGGTAGTGGTGGAAAACGATAAAAAAGGTAATGGCGAAGAAAATGATTCCCACATTAATGATACACAAGAATCTGCTCAGCGTCCTTTAGACAATAATATTGGTTCTGATCACTCTACCTCACAAAAATTTCAACCACCTTCCTTGCCTTTAAAAGTTAGAACGTCAACACCTCGTACTGAAACACCATATTTCAAACCACCATTACCCCAGCCTCTAAACTCAACGCAAGAGACTATGGCAAATTTACCCCCAGCAAATGCGAAAAATGTTATGTTTCAAAATATGTATCTAAATCCTCTGCTTCAACCGAAGGTTTGTTATCCTTTCCCACCCCCTAGAGAATTCATTCGTGCCCCACATAATGTGATGAGAGACACAAACACACGACAAAATTTGCCTACTGAAACTACTGATCATTTTATTTTCCCATCTGCTGGCGTTAAGTCTTCTGAACCTAACTCTAACGCTTTTGGTGTCGGTGCTACAGCCTCAGGCCCTGGTTTCCTTAGGCCTAGACCACTATTTCCCAATCACATTGAATTTCATCATCCATATACTCTCAATTTGCCCCATATTACCAGCCCAATTGAAGTTGGGCCCACAGTAACTAACCCGGTAACATCTGTCAATCCTTTATCTGGAACTCCTGGACTTTATGTACCCGCTTATTTTGGGTTTCCTCCCCCTGCTTTTACCCCTAAATCTGAACATGCATCTACGTCAATTGGATCGAGTTCTGAACATGGCGCTGGTGTATTCAGACCTCCAGGACCACCGGGATTTGGTTCTATGGGGTGCACTGTATCTGGACCAGGTTTTGTTCCTTTGGGTTGTCAGGTCATTCCTCCCCATAACCCTATGGGGCATATTACCAATGGCCCTGGGGCTCCAGGGTCCTTTTTCTCGGAGCCAAAACCGTTTGGGTCGTTTGGAAGTGGCCGTCGTAGAACCGGTCGTCGTGGATCCCGCCCTTGTCTTCTAACTGTTATGCCCAAACCAATATCGCCTGTAGCTCCACCTAAGCCTGTTGCTGTTGCTGAAGTAAAGGTAGAGATCGAAGAACCTGAAGTAGATGATGAAATTGGCCCCATCAAACTCGAAGATTCAGCATCTGATATATTGTCTAATGTAAGTATATTAAAACTTTGTATCTAATATAGTATTGTTTTTGTCTGATGAAAGATCAAATCATCTGATGGTAGATGATCATCGACATACATGAGCACTCAATATTTTTTGCAATTATTATTAATGATTCTTTTTTGGTTTTTATGTATTAATTAGAAGTTTTAACAGTTTTAAATAAAGTGGCTGGATTTATTTCTAAATTACTAGAGGACAGAGTACAACATATCGATATTCATATCATAGCTATTAAGTAACACAGATAGCAATACCTTTATTACGTAAGGTTCAATTTTTAATAATTGTTCGAGTTATTTTACTTAAAAATAATAGTCGCACTAGTTTGAAATTATGTCTTGATGTAATTTACCATGTCTCTTTTGAGGAAAGGTAAATGCATTTTTCACATTTCTTTGTAGTTACCACCAAACACGACTCTTCAGATGTTGTGTGACAAAATTTTAAAATACGAGCAAGAACTTTCCAGTCTCCCTGGACCATCAAACACTGCCACAAAAAGCGAAGAGTTTAATGGTATCCTTTTCAACTAGTTTTATTATTTTTTTATTGTGATTTAGAAAGTTCAATCTCTTTTTGTCTCCAGTTTGAAAATAACGTACTCAGAATTATTAGGCATTAAGACAGAAATTTTTGTTTTGTGTTATTGTTCCCTTATATTAAAATTTTCTAATTTTATCTTAAACTTATTCCTTACATAAAATATTTCAGTGTACCAGAACAGGTTTTCAGGTGACGAGTAGATGCTTATCTTCACCAAATAATATACTTAACACTGTTTAAAGCTTGCTCGTAAAAATGACTAATAGAAATGCTAAATGACAACATTGATTAATGAACTAGATTCAAACTAGCTTAGATTGAAAATTGCTTAAAATAAAAAATTACACACGTCATCATTATCAGCAAAAACACGTCCACAGCAGGATGTAGGCCTCCCCCAAAGACTTCTAGAGCGGTCTTTTAGGGGTGGCTTGTATCCAACAGCTTTCTACGACCTTTTTGACATCTTTAGCTATTAATATTATGGGTGGAAGTCTCACGCTTTCTGGTTTGTGATCTCCACTTCTTTTGCTTGAGTAAAAAAGTAGAAGCGGGTAGATCATAATTAGGTCTTGAACAACTTGGTCATAGGCGATCTCAACAGTCGTGTTTTAGCCTTAGCCCAGTCTAGCCTTCGAAGTTCGCTGTGGATTTTCCGAACACTCAAATTTCTCATCGTGATTACCGTATTGAAAAATGGGGGAAAGCTTGTCTTTGCGCGAAGAAACTGCAGATGTATGTCCCTAATAGATTAAGGTCTCTGTTATATCTGGTCTATTTATTTTCTTTTATGGTTTAGTGCCTCTCCTCCTTAAAATTTGTTTGTCGTTTTCATTTCATTCCCTTGTATAATTTTATCGAAAAAAGACATACTCTATTTTTTAAATATATCAAGTGTTGACTTAAAAGAAGATATAAAAATATGTATATCTCTGATATTTTTGTAAAATTTGTTTCGAATATACAAAATTCTGATATACTCAATTTAATTATATTAATATACTAGGAAACCCCATTATTTTATCTAGTTTTTGGAACTGTTAATTGAGGTTATTGTCTTTTAAGGATAGTTTAGTTATCGTCATCAGTATTGACAGATCTCTTATGGAGATATACAGGTAAGGTCATATTATATGGATTAGGCCTCAGTTAACCACTCTGGTCTAGTGCGTATTGGCCGACTTCACATCTAAGAAATTCCTAAGAACTTTAGGTTTCCTTCACCTGGTCTGTGGTCTTACCAGTCAGGTAAAATAAACAGTCAATAAAAATTCATATAATCTAAGGTAAGTCCATTGTATGTCAAATTCAGTTATATAAGACTGTGTGAAGAATTCTCGCTCAATGTCTAGATAACATGATATCTAAAAGATATCAGTTATACATATAAATTTAAATGTAATGAAGAGTCTGAATACAAATGTGGTGGTAGCATGCTTTAACTTGGTAAATTAGCTTTAATCCTATTGTAAACGTCCTAATGCCCTATTTATTTAAAGTTTTGTTTTTGTAACTAGAATTATACACTTCCCTAAATATTGGTTAATATTTTAATAAAATTGTCATTTACTCATTTTTATTGATCGCTGCAGTGACGGTACTTCCATAGAAGCCCAAAAGCGTTATATTTAAATTGTGTAATATTTAGTTATAATTTCTTATTGTGAGATCAAGATATTCTCATTTATATGTCAAATTGTTTTTGTTAAATGAAGATTTAAGCTTCAAGAAGATTAAGGCAAGTTGGGCTTTAGGACTTCTATTTAAGTACAGCTCATTGGATCACTGGCGTTGTTTTTTCCCTCTCAAGATTTGATGTAAATTATAGACTTTGATCTCAAGCATGTAAAAGTAATTGGGGCCCTACTACTTTGACAGAGAATTAAGAAAGAATGTGTTTGGCTTAATTTTTTTCTGTTAGCTTTGTTTTGGGCCCCGATTTTGTAATTTATCGTGTGCTACGTACTCATTGTGCCTATATGAAATGTAAGGCCTTGAATAAATGTTTCTGGGTTGAACATGCCTCCAATTGTGAGTCATGTATATTTTTGAAGTGAGATGGATACTTGAGTAATTAATAAAAATAATATTCTTATTATATTAAACTGCCCAATAACTTTGAAACTAATGCATCTATGTTTTAAATTAAATATTGAAGAGAATGGAAGAATTTTTCATTTGGCTCGAGTACCGATGCCTGGAAGGTATGTGCTAGGAACCCTGCAGATTCCAATCCAGTTCTAGAAGTTTGAAACTTTCTTGGGAACTGATTTCAAACTATTTTCCGTACCTCGAATCAATTATAGGTTCTCGTGTATTTGATTTATTTTACGCAATAAATGTTTATTGAAAGTTTTTAATTTTGAGTTAGTAATAGGAACGAAGTTCTTAATATTTTATTGCTTTAGAATTTGATTTGCAAGAGTTAAAACGACATTGTGTTTATAAATTTCGCCATGACTAGTTTCCAAAAAGTATCATCTTCGACTGGAATGACATAGACAAAATTCTCTATTTATGAGGCAAAGATGATTACATCTTGGATGCCAAGCATTGACTGCGAAGTAAATTAAAATATCTTCAGATTTAAAACATATGCCGTTAATTAGTGCATACAATTAAAAAAGTATTAGTAATAATTGTGTTAGGTCTTAAGAATTGAGTGTTTAAACTTTAAAGGAATAGGTACACGTAATTATTATGTGAAAGTTAGTCTTAAGTATTAAATTGTAGCTAAGTCGATCTGTAAAATTGTTCGTTTTTAAAAGAAATTTGAATATTTTTAAATATTTTCTATGTTACGATTGTTTTTTTTTTCTGTAAGTTTTATATAGTTATATATCAGGAAACATTGTATAAATATTAGACATTCCATTGACTCGTTTTTATTTTTTTTTATAAATATTTAATATTGTTAATTTGCTTCACTTTCAATCAAGTTTTATTTAAAAGTTTTCATATTTTTTATGACCTGCCGCAAATATCATTGATATCAAGTTTGAATCTTTGTTGATGAAATAACTGTTTTGTGATTCAGAATTTTTCAATAATGTCCAGCAGTCGACTTTTGTAGTTAAATTATAAGTGTAGTTAAATCGTAAGTGTAGTGCCCAAGAAGTGTATCGGGGCAATATTGTAGGTAATATTCTAATAAGCTTTTGACTTATAGTAAATGTTACGAATTCGTTATACTCGATGTCAATAAATTGTTGTGAATCGTGTAGTATTGTTCGAAATCATCTAGTCGTATGTACAATGTAGGTTATGTTTGCTTTAATGGAGGAAGGCGCTTTGTTATTTTAATAATCATTCAAATGTGTTGTAAATGTAGTATTACCAAAAGATAAAAAATACTATTGTATAAATTGAAAGTCGATTGGTTGGCAATATCATTAGTGTTATGAGAGAAATGTAAAACAGTGTTGTTAAATCAAATTCTTGGGCAAAAATTCAGTACTTTTGTGTCATAGTAAATGTATGATAATCATAAATTGACCCACCAAGTTTTCATGGGAAATATCAGACATATTGTATAAAAATAGTAATAATCTCTATTGAATAAGTGACTACAATAAGAACAGGGTTGAAGCCTTCTAACAAGTATTAAATACAAGAGGGCCTCGCTCATATGAATGTTTATTAGACGTTTTCGATGTTTCGCGAGATCATGTGTTAAGGAATAAAATTCTTCAGATCCAAGATGTTTTCTTTTTTTTCTATTATTACCACAAGTATGGACGGAGTATAAAGTATGTAGACAAAAATATACATACTTTACTTACTTTTAATAAAGAAGGGTAAAAGTGGTTTAATGTTAGTAAATTATAAGTTGCAAAACCAAGTTGGCAAATTTACCTTATCGACATAATATGGCCGCCATGTTTTCGTGAGACTTAAAAAAAATAAGTTAAAATACAGCTTGCGGCAACTAGGGTCCGCCCGTTAATTACGTGATCTTTTTTTAGCATTTTTAAGACCTCCCTCTCTTGGTGAGACTTACTGACACGTGATTAATGGACAATCCCTACATGTAGAAACAATTCTCCATTTACCCCTTTCTTAGATACAGAAGGAAGCTTGAATATGCTTCCTTATCAAGAATAGGTAATTAAGAGAGCTAACTACTCCCACTCAAGATAGTAGAAAGCAATCTAGACCCATCAGTTGTCTTCAATGCATGTGGATAATTTACCGCGCCACGTCACAGCACAATTAATCGCTAAATTGTTGACCGACTATAATAGACATCAAATATCTTAACTGATTGCATAAGAGCATTTCGCGGCACAAAGGATTTAGAAACTAGAACTAGGACAAATATTAAGACTAGTTGTCTAGTGACATTATACCATTATAAGCTTTTAGGCTTCTATGGAAGTACCGCCATTGATAAAATTGTATCTATTAGTTATAAATGCGAAGTTAAATGGTCTGGAAATGGCTTGGGCTTTAAATCATAACTATTGGACCAAATCGAATGATTTTGATGTAGAGATCGGTGGGATTTTGTAGATTGGACATTTTTCACCTAGAAAAATTGTGAGTTGTGCTATTGAGTCGGCAAAATCATAATTAAACAATACCGAATAGAATTTTAGTTGGTACTAGCATACTTTTAAAATCCCATTTCCATAAGTACACCTAAAAAGGAAAATTACCTTCCGGATATTTACGGGAAAATAATGGAGAAACATTTCCGTTCATCATCATCATCATCATCATCAACAGCCCTTAATTCATCCACTGCTGGACATAGTTGGATGAGGAGAGCCGAAGATCGAGCCCAGTGGCGTGCCATAAGAGAGGCCTATGTCCAGCAGTGGACATTTCCGTTATTACAAAGTAATTTTATTGGCTTACTGAAAGTCCAAAAAGTAAATTGAATGCACGGATAACATTTTTCTCCAACGAATTTAGATATATTAATACAGGTGAATATTTATATGCATATATAATGGATGTACACAGACCGTGTTCGAAAAGTAGATGTAGGTAGGTACATATTATTATGTATGGTTGAGATAGTGGATGAATAGGGGCTGCTCATGACCGGGATGAAGCCTCCATTGGGAGGTCTTCGTTCAGCAGTGGATGGCGATAGGCTGAGAATATTGTTACAGCTATCATGACCCCCAAAAGCGTTTACCTAATTCGATCCCTCAATGTGTTACAAGACGATACATCTGACTGATTGCATTGTGAAGAGCCACTGATTTGGAAAGTTGACGTGTTGACCTACACACCTAAGTAATTATAGCTATATTGTTAAGCACATGAGACAGGTTAAGTGTTTAATTGTTTGTATTTCTGACTTTGCATGCTTAGAATAGAATTACAAACCGGGCGGCTGCGGATGACGGTGGGCGCTTCTCGCCCGCGTACCGTGGTCGCCCCACTCGGCGAGAAGATGGCCACCGGGGGGTTTTGGTCGGTATGCCGGTTTAGGGATTTTGTTAGGGACCCAGCCCGGCACTAACATCTGCGCGGATATGACGTCGCCGCGCGCCGGGCTGGAAGACCGGTGACCCCGACATACGCTTCCCGCCCCACTCCCCCGGGCTGGCGGGAAGTAGAGCCATAAACAGCTTTCCTCCCGAGAACAAAAAAAAAAAGAATAGAATTACAAGATACTTATGCCTGTATATTTAAAGTGTGCAAACCTGTTTTAGTCATATAATTTTAATATACTTACCTACTCCCTAAATAAGTTTTGTAGGTCTCATATAGGTACATTTGTATTCAGTGTGTAAATCCAAAAATGTGTTAATTTCTCGAGCAAATAATGAGTTATTCGTAAAGGCAAACGAAGACATAAAGCCACTCACGAAAATTGAAAGGTAAAACTGAACATTTATTAGTATAACCCGACAAGTTTTAATTATATAGAATCCTGGTGTCAGCCGAATGACAAAGCGAAACTTTCTTTTAACATGTTAATGCGCGCCTTGGAATGCCTATTGGAGGCTTCGAACGTAATGCTTTTTAATTTTAAGGGTTCTAGAAGTTGCAAATTCATTGCTTGAAGCATTCTTTACTTTTGTGTGATTAGGGACCAGACAGGTTTTTGTTTCGGCAAATAAGTTAACAAAAGATCACTTATTTTATAGCAAAAACATGTACCTATTTAATTTGCTAATCATTATGTATGATGAAATGTGTAAATTTTTACATTTCTAATTACTTATATTAATTTTATTGATTAGAAATTTTCATAACGGAATTTTGAACGTTCGATAATTAAACCGAATATTTACACAAATGGCCTTATGAACCTGTTACTTTGTGCTTAATCTGTAAAGACTTATATTAGACAAGACAATACGATAAAAGTTTTGGCGGCAAGGCTGACAACGCGGTTGGTCGCTTATTTTAATTGTCTTAAACTAGTTCGGACTTGTTTGTTTTATGGGAGCGGAATGAATTTATCCAACAATAATTAATAAGACGTTACCAATTTACGCAAAGAACATTAAAACAACTGGATTCATTTTCGTAGTTACACTTTATCGTGTCTTAAGGTTGAGTTATTCACTTAGAGTTAATTCTCCAATATTTACTTATACAGGATGTATTCAGAACTTTATCGGAAATTAAGGCAGGTAATAGATAAGGTCATTACAAACCCCCTAGCATTAAAGAAAATCCTGACAAAAAATAAAAAAAATATGTTTTCCATACAACCATCGGCATTACATGAGGTGTGTATGGAGAACGTAAATTTTTTTAAATTTTTGTCGGGATTTTCATATACATTATTATAAGAAATCTCGGCGGGGAAATTATTATTTGAAATTTAGGCGGGACCAGTTATACGTAACACAATAGAATGTCGGGCCAATGTAATCTCATTATGCGGACATTATATTATTTCTGTTGAACAACCAAAGTTCCTCTTGCCGTCCCTTCCTGAATATGCTCTGTAACTTCTTGTTTGTTCAGGGGCTGCATCGGTATGTGCCTTTGTTAATTTTCGGTGTCGAAGTTCCATTGACAATACATATTTTGGTAACCAGGCTATTTGGTGTTTAAAGGAACATTAAAATGAGGAATGAGTTGAGGTTTTGCTTAACATTTTCAATGAGAGATTTATACTAGGCTACTGCCAGTAGGTTTATCATATCATCATCAATCACTGATCAATGGGCTGATCTCCAACAGCTGGGCACATATCTCTTATACAACTGAGAGGGATTATATACATATATTATATCTCATTTAGGTACTTATTACTTTTATATCGCTACAACTTATTTTTACAGCCCCATGAGGAAGTTATTGATCGTGAAAAGAGAGCCGCGGTTTCTGTAGTATGATGGTAACTTCTATGCTATTCAAACAACGCGTGACTACAAAGCTATATCATTTACTCAAAGGTTTAAAAATGTCTTTCCTTTCATAAACAACCCGAGAAATATTAGCAACTGTTTACCATTTGTTTGACGTCGACTTTAACAAATATTTTTCCTCAACAACAAAGGATACAATATTTGCATTACTGTTGTGGTTGTCAAGAAAAACATTGGCGATAACACCGTCACTCGCCCTCAACGCTTGGAAGATTAACATCTCATTTACTCCGCGGCATTTTCCGATATCCCAAAGAACCGTTTAGAATAATAGAACATTTAATATACAACAACTACAATTTTTCATTCCGGTACCATGAGTTGTCTGGAAGAGATCGCAGATAGCATAAGATCTTCTATCTTTTTATTTCGCTACTAAGTTAGTTAAAGGCCTCCTCTAAAACTGAGAGGGTTTAGTCCTTTGTCCAGTATGTTTACCGTCTTCATAGCGATTGAAATATTTGCGTCGTCCCTGTAATTGTGGCGTTTTATGCGTTGATAGTTTCTATAAATAAAATCACTAGTTAAATGATATTTAACTGAAATAGGCGAAATGTAAAATTTATTTTAACGCCATCTATCGGTACATAAAGATTTCATGTTATTTTTTTAAACCTTATCCAAATTCAAATTCTTAGTAAGAAAATCACGTAATCAAAGTAACTTCTTTATTGTACTGTGATTCGGAGCTTGAATACAAAAATCTTAATTCAAGGCTCAGTCAAATGTCTTTGAATAATCATGAGACATCCTTGCTCGTTGTTTTTTTGCTCTAATTACACTCGGTGACTGTGTTAAGCATCATTTATTACGCTTTTCACGACTTTATCTTGAGGTCTATATATTTACTAGCATTTACCCGCGACTCCGTCCGCGTAGACTCTAGGGTTAAGTGCAGAGAGATTTTTGCATTTATAACATGTTTATCCAGAAATACCCATTCCCACGGGATTACATTTTCCAGGATAAAATTATCCCATGTTAATTCTGTGTGCCCTACCTACCTCTATACCAAAAATCATTCAAATCGGTTTGGTAGATCCAGAAATACCCATTCCCACGGGAATACTCCATTTTCCGGGCTAAAAACTATCCCATGTTAATTCTGTGAGCTCTACCTCTCTCTATACCAAATTTCATTCAAATCGCTTTGGTAGATCGCTAAATACCCATTCCCACGGGAATACTACATTTTCCGGGATAAAAAGTATCCTATGTTCTTTACTGATGTATAAGCTATATTATTGTAAAGTTTCATTAAAATCCATTCAGTAGTTTTTACGTGAAAGCGTAACAGACAGACAGACAGAGTTACTTTCGCATTTATAATATCAGTATAGATTTTGAAAACAGATTGATTACTTGTAAGACATTTACGTACCTTTGAAGATTTTTTTATCTGTTCATGAGTTTTTAAATATATTGAACATCTTGCGCAAGACAAGGTGCGTTAATTCTCGAGACAATATCGGCAGTCGCGGTTTAGAAATCTCAGGCGGACCTTTCATAATAATAACTAAGCCGTTTTCTTGGCACATTTCCAGAATCATTGCTACTACTGAGAATTATCTAATGGAAAAACCCAACAACACTGCCCAACGAGGGAACTCTAATTTGAACAGTAAAACCTGTCACTAGCCCACGAGGCATTCCAAAAAAAAGCATAAAAAGTTACAAAGTAAAATAAAAGGTTTTTTCTATGCGGGTATGTCAATATAGTCCAGTGGTCCGAATTATTATAGCAACGCAGAGTTGATAGTGCGGTGTCCATTAAAACGGGAGCGCTGTGCAAACGGAACGTTCCCACGAATACTGGAGCCGATTAGATTTATTTGTCCCGTACGAATAACGCACTATTGAAATTTCAAACTATTCCCGTTTGGGCGTAGTTGAGTTGTCGATGTATTTGGAAAAGTGATTGCCGTGAATCTATCACGATAGCATACGTAAATCTCCGGTGTCTCTGTTGAGGCTTTGTACTATGTATATACTTTTCTTTTTTGGTTTATTTCACGTTGATTTTTGAGCTTTGGAAGTGTGGGGGAGGCCTATAGGAGTGTAAGTCTTTCGGTTGATGATTTTTGGATGTAAGTAATTACCTGCTTTGAATACATAAAGCTTGTAGGATTTTCCAACAGGCGGAAGGCAAACGTCGTGAGGAAACTTGCACACGTAAAAGTTATTAGAATTTTTTTAGGTGTTTAGTTCGCCGATCCGTACTAGGCCCGTCTGCCGGATAAAGGCCTAAAACTCTTTTAGTTTAAAGAGGAGGCCCGTACCCAGCTGTAGGACATTATAGGCTGATGATGAATCTAACTAGTATTTAAACGTGATTTGTTTCGTTTCCTCTAACGTCACAGGTCATTTAATAGAGCAGGTCAAAGCATGATTAAAGAGTAGTGGAATTTGATCCAATTTAAAAGTAAGGTTACAACTATAAAAGCAATTTCATGTATTCAAAATGCCTCCTGCTGTTACACTTCAGTACACAGGAATTATTAAAACCATGTTTGATATTTTTTTTAGAAAAATCCACGTCACCCAAACATTTTGTCTGGCTTGTGAAGTTATTAAAAGGGGCATTACAGTTCAAAATTTACTACATCAATCAAAACTGGCTCGCAAAATAGGCACGCGAGGAATTTCTTCGCAACTTTTATGAAAAATGTTATAAGAATTTTTCAAAGGAATATCATACTGTTACACGATAAAAATAGGTTACCTAGACCGTGAATGACATTGGAAATTATCAGTAAAGTTTGATCAGTAGCGGTTCAGTAGTTTCTGATGAAAGTGAACACTGGATTAAAGATTAGTAATTTTTTTCAGTCATTGCATGAATAATTTATTATTATCTTTTGTCACTATTGTAATATAAAAAAGAGGGTTCGCAAGTCAAATCACTAAATGACGTCTTAACCAATATTTTTTGAAAGCTGGGTATTTGTGAGAATGAATCTATTCGTAGTATCTAAAAACTACAACTTTTTTTTAATATTTTCTACTACTTGCATGTTTTGTATTAAAGAAAAATTTTTGCTTTAAGAATATTATTACTGTTTGGTGTATACCTACTTATGCCTTATTTGTATTCCTTGAGAAGTATGGTCCCGATTTTATGACAATATTAAAAGTTTTACCGTAACATCTTAGAAACTACATTCTTAATAATATTAGAAATATTTCAACCGCCAAAAATACGAGGATGGAGATAAGAGCAATAGATTTACAAATTAAAAAACCCTCAAATACCATTTGAAACTGCAATAAAATTTTATCTTTTCTCATTAAGGAAATAAAGTGCACGGCTGTAAGCGGACGAACCATTTCGAAAATTCCCGTTAAAGCACTGATATTTACTGCTAGATTGCATTCACGAAGTTAAATCATCGTTTTGGCGGATGAAAAACACATTTTGCGAAGTTATCCGCGGGCACAAAGCTTTGCTAAAGAATATCTTAAGTTTAATGTGGCCGCTGATGTAACGACCGGAAAATGTTGAGTCCACAGAAATGGATATTATCGCTTACTTTGATTCTATTTTGGTGTGTTTTCACACTAATTCGTCTCATCGCGTGGGTCGATTTTAAATTTGATAATCGTTTGGTAATTTTACATACCCTGGATAAATTCAGGATTGAAAGGGATTTAAACCAAGATTTGCACTTCCTACCTACTAGATCACCATACTCTGTGGGTATTGAATCGTAAATAGAAGGGCTGGCATTCTGGTTCTGACTGTCTCGTTTGCTGATTCTTGGTTTCAGGAAATCTGGAAATGAGAGTATGACCTATGTATGTACATGGGCTGATGATTATGATGATAATGACGTTTAGCAATCTCCTAGAAAAATACTTAAGACTCAACACACGTTACCAAAATATGAGTACAAAATTCCAAATCTGCCTGATCCTACACAGATATTAGCGTGACAATGGGATCTACATAGAATTTCTGTTTTAATTAAATTCACTTTGTATTCTTTAACTCCCCGCATACAACTTATTCGATTAAATTAATGAAAGTGACTTATAACTCAATCGTGTTTATTCGAAACCTTTCATCGAGGAAGTTTTATTAACGAGTAAAGTTGTCGAGTTTGGTCGCAATCGATTCTTCTCTTCAATGGGTACTCGTGAGGGCGATGCTTACACGAAACTTGTCGCTCTTCATTTAATTCTTTTAGTTTTTCCTTATAGAGTATATCGAGAATCACTTATTTATTGAGATGAAATCGAACACGTTTTATCCTTCATTTAATTTTTCTACTCTTCCTCGTGGTGTATATCGTCGGAATTATTTATTTATCGATATTAAAAGTAACCTGTTTTCTCTTCCGTCATCAATTGTGTAATGTCTTGTTTATTATGGGGTCAGGATGTTATCATCATTCGTTGATTGACATATTATATACTAGCGACCCGCCCCGGCTTCGCACGGGTGCAATGCTGATATTTAATGGATGTTATCATACATATAAACCTTCCTCTTCAATCACTCTATCTATTAAAAAAAACCGCATCAAAATCCGTTGCGTAGTTTCAAAGATTTAAGCATACAAAGGGACATAGGGACAGAGAAAGCGACTTTGTTTTATACTATGTTGTCAACTGTTTTTATTAGATGACATTTAAAGCATATAGGTTATTCGGAATGTTGTCTTTAACCTTAAACCGAATTGTTTAAATAGGTCGGGACAAAAACGCTATGGCCTTGCCTAGGATAGGCGCGATAAAGTTTAAAAAGCTAAATATCCGCAACAGGTGATTGAAGCGTTTTGTAGCTGGATATGTATTGCAATCCTCATCAATGTTGGTTTGTATCTACAATAAATTCTTGAAAATTCATGAATACAATTAAAATGTGCATTATTCGCATTGGGACGGCCTATGTTGCTTCTTAAAAAAAATAATTAATATTTTTTTCAATTACAGGCAGTGTAATTTTATGTTTTGTATCATATAAATGAGAATATCTTGATACCGCAATGAACAATTACAAACTACATTGCACAATTAACCTGCAATGCTTTGGGCTTCTGTAGAAGTATCTTCTTCTCTTCTTCATCAACCCATATACGCCCACTGCTGAGCACGGGTCTCCTCTACCATTGAGAGGGTTTAGGCCGTAGTCCGCCACGCTGGCCTAGTGCGGGTTGGCGGACTACACACCTAAGAAATTCCTAAGAACTCTTAAGGTGTGCAGGTTTTATCACGATGTTTTCCTTCACCGTTAAAGCAAGTGATAATTCAATGTGAATACACACATAACTTCGAAAAGTCAGAGGTGTGTGCCTGGGGTTCGAACCCGCGACCGCCGAGATTCTCGACCGCGCGCCCAAACCTCGAGGCCATCACTGCTTTTTCTAGAACTGCTTTTTTTTTTTTTTTAGAAGTATCAGCTCTGAACAAATGCTGTGTTTTTAATTAGCTATGCCAGTAAAGACTTGCAACGTTCGTAAGGCCTAAGTAATAGACGCCCACGTTAAGCGTCGTCACACATTCAGGTCATATCTTAACAATTCAGACATACACTCGAACAAATTCCAAATACTTTGACACCATTCAAGGGAAATCGTCCTCAAATTATTTACAATAGGAGCACATAAATACAGCAAAACGGGCTTCTAATCCGGCTTACGGTATCTGTATCAGAAAAGGGAGTTATACACGCTAAATATGAGTACTCGTCCATAAAACAAACTTTTCAACATCAAAAAGGGACAGAATTCGAACGGAGAATCAAAGCTTTGTTCGGCTTATAATTTTAACGAGTTCGCATTCAGAAAATTGTGGAGTGTGTTTCGGATCCATACGTCGCTTCTCATGTTTTTCTGTTATGATTAAAAGAACTTCGCGGAATTGTATGGGACGATGAGAACAAAAGGAGTATGTGGAATTATTCGAAGCCTTTTTATTGTGTAGTTCAATTACGTTTGTTTTGTAGGTTAAATGGAGTTTTCTTCCCCGTGATATTTCATATGGATACGACTAACGGAGCTTCAAGATAAGAGGCTATATTGTCGTCAAAGGCCGACAATACTCCGATGCTTCCTCTGGTATTGTGGGTGTTCATGGGCGGTGTTGACTTATCACCAAATGGCTGACTTAATTTTCCTCCTTTCCAGTAAAAAAGGCTGAAAGCTTATTGTTTTCTCAATATTTAATCTACATGACCACGTTGAGGCCATAGAAATGTATGTGTGTTGTAAATTTTAATCCCAGCGGTTCAATAGATTCGCTGCAAATTGGATATGACAGACAAACACAATAGTGAGACCTACAAAAATCCTTTTGAGGTAAAACAATAGTATATAAGCCCAAATAGTCTTCATTTTATATTTAATCATCCTTTTCCTACATTATCATTTCTACTAATATTATGAAGCGGAAACATTCAAAGCAAACTTTGTGTATTGCTCTAATTTCAGGAACTTTCGTCCAATTACAAAAATTCAATTCCAGCCATGGAAAATGTAGCAATAACGGGAAAAGAATATTCCTTTTGAACTCAATGTTTTACATACAGAGTTACATCAACCACTAGTCTTGATTTAAAAAAGCCCGTATGTGTACATAAATCTCCTCTCCCACTTAGTTGGTTTAGGCCACCAAGCTGGCCTAGCGCGGATTGGCGGACTACACGGCTAAGAAATTCCTAAGAATTTTTAGTGCAGGTTTCATCACGATATGTTCCTTCACAGTTAAAGTAACAATTCATTGTGAATAGCATGGATTAAAGATTATATCTACTAGCTTTAAGGTCTTGGAAAAGATGCTTCGGAAGGAGCGGGCTAACTCAATCAATTTAATGAAGGTCGCGGCGTCCCAATAGGCAAGCTCACTTGCAAAATCAATTTTTACCGCCCACCGCAAACTTACGTAGGGTCACCATATGAAATGGCTACTGAAAATCCACTCGGCTTTTTCGTCAGCATTAAAATGGTTGGATTATGGCAAAAAATTGAGGTGTAATCAACTTTGATGTGAGAGTTTGGTGGTGAAACAATATATATTAGGAATGTTTGCTAGGCCGACATTTTAAATAAATAGACCTGAGAGTAACATATATAGAACTGACCCCACATTAGGATACTAGTTCCGTGTCGTGGGTATCACAAACTACGAGAGACTTTTTGGTCTCACAAATATTTGCCTCAGTGTCGGTATCAAACCCGCGACCTGTCGTTTCGCAAGCTGGTATCTTCCCAACTGCGCAACGGGGCTCCCATATAAAATTCTCATCTCCCTGAAATCTGATGAATCTCAGTCTTATGAACTAAGACAGGTACCTTATGCGGATTGGAGGCTACATACTTAAGAAATTATTATTAATAACAATTATGGGTGTGCAGGATTTTCTCAACGTTTTCCCTCACCATTAAACCACATTCTTTGGAAATATTCCATAACTTCGAAAAGTCAGAGGTAACCCTTTTAAGTCTCAAATAAAACAAAAAACTATAAAAGTCTAATTGGGTCAATCAACTTTTATCTGTCCTATCAGTACTATGTAAATTTGTCCCCCAGTAGGTTAGTACAATGAAACATTAATTTTTCCAAAAAAATTATATATGGCAATCCATTACAATGAAACATAATTATTAATTACAATATCTACTATGATGCTAGTAAATAGATTTTGTTTGCTTTAAAACCTTAACGACCTTTTTGCATGTTTATTTTAGTCCCTATTATATTTTATTATTCTGACTTCCACCAGACAACGGTAAAAAAGTTCCAAAATCCAAACATTTATGGCGTGACTACTGCTTGGAACTCAAGTCGATTTATTTCGTGACAACATTCATCCAGCCTCGATTTTGATTTCATCTTTTCCGCGGCGCCAGTCGACCGAGTGTATTTTGAAAAAGAGCGTGGCTTTATTGTGTGTCCACTGGACAACCAGCACAAAAACTTTTGTATTTTATATATTGTAGTAAATTAAAGTGGAATATATTCAATTTAATGTATATTTTTTACTGTGCGTAAGACCTAATTCAAAATATTATTAATTATTACCAGGGAGCGGAAAGACTAATAAATATCACCACCAGTCCCTTGGACATCCAAGATCGTTGTCTGAATTATTCAATATTTTCTCTTCTAATACTGATAATTATTTTTAAATAGTTGTTTTTTTATTACATAAAAGAAGAAATACATGCGATTTTCATCATAGAGTCCCCTTTGGACACCCGAGTATTTCCTATGGACAAACGTCTATGTCCACTGGACAACCACTTTTTTCTTATCTCCTAAAGACAGATTTTCGTCATTTTTACTTTAAAAGAACAGTAAGGTTTTTCAAATATGATTCTAATATTTAAAAGTAAATTAACAATTTGACTGAATTTTTAAATGTCCAAGGGACTATCTTAACTACAGTCATGTGAATTTTTGAGTAAAATTTACCATAAATTGTTCTGCTCTATTTGAATTCCTTAAATATAAATAATTATCAACAACAAATACGTATAAAATATACAAATTTAAGAAAAAAAAAAAGATATATAAAATCTATCATTGATGGTACATTTAAAAGTTGATTGACCCAATTACATATTGTGACAGCCTTTTAACAAAAATGTCAATATGGGTCAACTACTCCACCAATTACTGGTAAGCGATTGTAATTCAACCCAAATTGGCTGTAATGACGGTGTTACGGTAAAAATGGCTTTCAGCCCTTTGCAATCGCGACTAGTACGGGCGGATAGTGAGTGCTTACGACCCCACTCTAGCTAAAAGCACCAGGATGTTAGGGGCACTAGTATTACCTTGATGGTAACCGTGAAACTTTACAGTTTACTTGCTGTTTTACTGACGGCTAAGTAGCGTCTAACTAATAGACGCCTATATTGTCGTCTCAGCTCTCGAAGATGTGTGTAGTTTCAAGGCTTACACTTCTCGAGTCATGTTTTTTGATAGGGAACGGGTTCATTTGCATTTGGCAGATCTTAAGAAGTTATCCAGTACGATGAAATCAAAATTTGAAAAAGGTGGCAGGTATCGCATGTATGAGGGCTGCTCAAAACCGAAATGGTTGGCAGGGGCAGACGGTGATAACCTGAGTATGTATGTATTAGTAAATAATAAGTCGTGATATTATTGTAGGGATAATTCAATGAGTAAAATGGGAGGTGTAATCCAAAAGGGTACATTAATATTTTAACTGAATTTAACTCAATCCAGTTGGAGCAGGGTTGATGTTTATAATTAAAGTTATGTGCGCAGTCTAAAAGCTAAAATCCTTCGGGTTTACAGTCACGAGAGAGTATATCCTCGTGTCATCAGCGTCATCAAATACATCCCACTGCTGGGCACGGGCCTCCTCTATGCAACTTGAAAGGATTTAAGTCATAGTTCACCACGCTGGCCTCGTGCGGGTTGGCGGACTACACACCTGAGAAATTCTTAAGAATCTATAGGTGGGCAGGTTTAATTAAGATACTTTCCTTCATCGTTAAAGTACGTGATAATTCATTATAAATACATATCTACATATCTTCAAGAAGTCAGAGGTGTATGCCTGAGGTTTGAAGCCGCGACCGTCGAGATTCTCGAACGCGTCCTTAAACCACGAGGCCATCACTACTCGGATGTAGATTTTAATTGAACCTACGTTTTCCTAACAGGGATAATTGTAAAGCAGATTAAATTATACACTGGGAAACTAACACAAGTTGAGTGTCAAACTTTGGACGCATAAATCAAAACGAAGTATAGTTTGAAACTTGAAGTTTGAACAGTTGGTAGCCCTGTAGAGTTTGAACGGTTGGTAGCACTGTATCTGTGGAGATACAATCTTCAGTATCTCATTTAATGGGACCGACTATCCTACTTTATTGTGAAGTTGTGATAGTCGTTTGAAGAGCGTCGCAAGGATTTCTAAACTGTAGAAAACTAGCTTAAAAACTTTGATTCTATGTGAAGGGTTTGCGCTATGCTATGTAACTTATGTAATTACGGAGAATACTATGCACACATTAAGTTTTATGTTTATCAGACATTATACTTTACTAAGTTAAAAAAAATTAGTGTGATGTGGATATGCTAAATTAATAAAGGCTGTAAGTTATGAGTAAGAAACCAACCTTTCAAATAGTCTCAACAGTTTTCTGAATGGGTTTTTGTGAATCAATTTAGTATAGGTCATGCGGCATAAATATATTGAGCATCCTGGGTTTGACCCCCGTGTAGGGAAGTATGGAATACGGAAATTTATCCCAAGAAGGAGTTAGTTAGTTAGGAGTGTAAATCTAAAAGTTGCTGGTGAATTCAGGGAGTAAAATTGCATCTCTGCCTACAACTTCGGGATTATAGGCTTTATATGTATATTGTAGCAATTTATTATATCAAAGCCTGCTACCTACAGTTAATTATAAAAAGACTTCTTTAAATGTTTGTCTACCATTAATTATTTTCATGAAATTATATTTCATACCGCCTACTTCGTAGAATTATCTTCTTTGTATTCAAGACTTAATTATAATTATACTTTGTTATTGAATTAATTATTCTTGGATGTTTTCTACGTCAGGAGTAACGTTTCAAGTCTACTTTAAAGGTCATAAGATAACAATCCTAGAGTTTTTTTTGCGAGAAGTGTTCATAAATTTGTGTACTTAACACAATTAATCAAAATCTTTTTTTAAGCCTAAAATATGAACCAGACTAGAAGAATGTTCAGATACTAACAATTATTTATACTAGTTACACTTTTCTCGTCAGTCAAGATTCAATTCTGAGACTCTCTAAAATTTTTGAACATTGTAAAGCTATAATATATTTTTTAAATTTTTATTCAACAGTTTTAGGGATATCTTCTCGCACCAGCCCAACTAAGGCCAAAAACCCTCGAAGTGGTAGAGGAGGCCCAGGCCAGCACGTGCCCAGGACATACGATAATGGCCTCATGATGATGAGTTCCTTTTTTCGATCGACTACGTCTCTACTTTTACAACAAACATTCTTATACAATAAAACGTATCCTGCCAGCATTACCCATCAGCGTTTAACATTCAGACATAATGTTTTAAGCCTTCGAACAAGAGGCAAAATTCATCAGTTTCATTTGGTCGGCTGTTCGATAATTTTTTGTGTTCTATCCGACCCACACCCACACCCAGTTTTGTTCACCCGAACGAGAAAGCCGTAGATATTCGCCGATGAATTAATATAAAAAGTTTCCGAACATTCCATGTGTTTCATTATGGCTTAACATCGTTCGGTCGAACTATCTCCTCGTTGTCTATAGTTTGTTTGTCTGTGGTTTTAATTAATGCATTGTTCGAACTTGTATATTTTAGCGTTTTAACACGACTGTCTAGAATTGTAATGTTTTAGAGGTATTTATGTGTGTAAATTTTTTCATTTATTTAACATACATGCAAAGAATAAAGTGGTATAGATTCAGATTTGCTTTGGCAGAGGTCAATTTCTGCACCCACATTTCGCCAGACATGTATGGACATATCGGGTGAGCCTTTTGCCGTATTTCGAGCACTATATACTAACTTAGTTCTGCTAAGAGACTTTACTAAAAACTACGATCCTAGTTTAATGTTAAAAACATATTTCATAACATTATTCGAAATATGTAAAATGTAAGATGTATGTGAAAGGAAGTTTTATTTTTTAAATAAAGCCAATAAATATTTTTATATTTGAAATTGAAAAGAATTCTATGCTTCCTTGATTTTGTCATGACAATCAGATGAATTGTATTTCATCGGATCACTAGAAGCCCTGAGAACCGGGATGATTCTTAATTTCATTCCGTAGAAATTCGTCTCGCAAAGTTTCAATATCTTCGGATTAAAAAACGGAACGTAATTTAATTTCCTTTATTGGAAACTAAAGGCGGAATTGAGATGGATACAAGGGTGTATTTTTGACTAAGAAATGTTTCCCTTCAGAGTGTTTGGTGCATTTAGTCCTGGATTCGTTTCCCGAGTCCGTCAAAGTACTAACAGGTTTTTCATTCGGAAATATTTAGAAGCTGAAGGTTTGGCTAATGTGACGTGGGACATAAATATCAGCGCTCGTTGTCGTTCATTATAATTACTACCCCCTTTATAGGTACGGACCTCTCCATTGTAATGGGGGTTTTATTTTTTAGGTTAGCGTCACCACGGTGATCTACTGCTAGTCCAACGTCTAAGGTCTAAATCCCCTAAATTTTAGAGAAGGCCCATGCCACGCAGTAGGAGGTATAAAAGCTGACGAATAAATGATAATGCATTAAAATTAAACAATAACAGGACCTCAATTCACACAACATAAAAGGTATCGCTCGAAAAATATGGGATACAAAAGCCCTACATAAAACGCCATTAAACACGTCCATTGGGGAAACTAAAGGATAATTTTGACACAAAACCATTTGGTAAATTGAACGCGCATCGGTCACGTGCTAGGCAACCGTAAAAGCCACTCTGACTGACAGTTATTTAATTGCTATCGGTATTGTTCGTCAGGTTTTCTTGTGTATCCACCGTTTTTCCCTTGCAAGTGCTAAGTGATTGAATTCTGTATGAACATCGATTTTGCCGATTGTGAAATGGTATAAAAGTCTGATGTTGGGTGTTTACGTCATGTGAGAAATACTATTCGTTTTGTACATAATGTATTCATGAGGCGAAAATGGAGGTGCGTTTCTACGTTTCGTCAGTTGTTTTTATAATAATAATTTATGTGTCTATTAACAATGATAACTTGCTTTAACGATAAAACCTCGTGAGGAAACCTACACACTTTAAAATTCTTTGGAGTTTCGTTGGTGTGTAGTCCGCCAACCCGCACTAGGCCAGCGTGGGGGAGTACGCTCTACCTTCTCTCAAATGTAAAGGGGGCCAGTGTCCAGCAGTGGGACGTAAATGGGCTGATGATGATGATAATATTGAATTTGCGGATGAAATTGTCTTTTGAGTTTGACGTTGGTACATTTCCTTAATTAGTATTTCTACTGCATCTTTTCTAACAGTAAAAGTTATAAGCATTATTCAGGACGCAAGTATCAAAACCGCCACATCTTTAACATTCTTCTTCTTCTTCATCAACCCATATACGCCCACTGCTGAGCACGGGTCTCCTCCATTGAGAGGGTTTAGGCCATAGTCCACCATGCTGGCCTGTGCGGCCGTGCGGGTTGGCGGACTACACACCTAAGAAATTCCTAAGAACTTTTAGGTGTGCAGGTTTCATCACGATGTTTTCCTTCACCGTTAAAGCAAGTGATAATTCAATTTGAATACACACATAATTTCGAAAAGTCAGAGGTGTGTGCCTGGGGTTCGAACCCGCGACCGTCGAGATTCTCGACCGCACGCCTAAACCTCGAGGCCGTCACTGCTCAGTCATGCTCATTCAGTACTACTTATACAGGGTGGGCCAGAAAGAATTGCGAATTTGAAAAAAATATAATAAAAAAACTAAATACAGTTCACATACAATTTTTATTTCAATTAAAAGAAGACATCCGGGAAATTCATTTCTTAAAAATAACATCATTGAGGTGTGCACCATCGCGCTGCAAACATTCCTCGAATCTGAACCTCAAATTGGTAAAAACTCGCTCGCACATTGCGCGGGGAATAGCTGTCATTTCTTCTCTGATATTGGTCTTCAACTGATTAATTGTTGCTGGATTATT
Organism: Cephonodes hylas; assembly: GCA_030295005.1. Lineage (NCBI taxonomy): Eukaryota > Metazoa > Arthropoda > Insecta > Lepidoptera > Sphingidae > Cephonodes > Cephonodes hylas. Next base: position 10,302,738 of record AP025377.1, read on the forward strand.
GGAATACACTTTACTTTTTAGGTATCCCCACATAAAAAAGTCCGGTGGCGTTAGATCTGGACTTCGAGGCGGCCATGCAATGTCACCTCGGCGCGATATCAGTTTCCCAGCAAACATCTCGTTTACGACCGCCAAAGAGGCATTAGATGTATGGCATGTCGCGCCATCTTGTTGAAATCACGTCGCACGATTATAGGCTTCAAATTGTTGCAGTTGCGGAAAGAAATAATCCCTTAGCATGGCTATGTATCGGTCAGAGTTTACAGTGACAGATTGCCCTTGTTCATTTTCAAAGAAATAGGGTCCGATAATTCCGTGCGCTGATATGGCCGCCCAAACGGTTACTTTCGGCGAATGCAGAGGCTTTTCATGTTTTGCACGTGGGTTCTCTGCAGCCCAGTAACGACAATTCTGTTTATTGACATGCCCATTTATGTGAAAATGGGCTTCGTCGGAGAACAGAATATTGTTGAAACTCCGAAAACGTTCCAGCATTGTTTTAACAAAAGCTCGTCTTAAAATTGGATCATTTGGCTGTAATTCCTGCATAAGTTGAATTTTATACGGGTGCAATTTCAGATCTTTTAACAAAATGCGACGCAAAGATGTTCTGGATACCGTAAGTTCAGCTGAACGCTTGCGAGTCGATAGACCAGGATTACGTTGAACTGAAGCTCTAACTTGTTCAATTGTGTCTTCCGTTCTTGTTGACCTTGGGCGTCCCGCAGGCTTTTGTTTGAGAGTCGAACCAGTAGTTTCGAACTTTCTGACCCACGATCTAATCACACTTTCCTTCGGACACTGATTTAGGTCATGTAATTTAAACTCACGCCGAAATAAACGCCGAACAATAGCGCACGAATCGCCATTTTTGTAATAATGTTTAACGCAGAATGCACGTTGCGCTCCGGTGAAGTTATCCATCGCGACTAAATTTCCGAGAACCGAGCTTCTCAACGCCACCAACCGCGCGGCCCCCTCTCATATGGTTCAAGCGCAAGAGTGTTTTTAAAATCGTACGCCTTTCTGGCCCACCCTGTATAATAAAATGACAAATCTAATATTTTTTTTTCTGAAAGAAAAATTACATTCTTATTAAATCGAGGTAGGTTACATGACAAATTACGGCATTACAAGCATTAATAAAATTAGACGTAAAATAATAAATAGGCTTAAGACATACTGGCCTTTTAACGCACTTGATGGATTGACATCTCATCATAGAGAAAGCGAACAATTCCATTTGGCAGTTACAAATCTTCGTCCAGAAATCTAGACGTATAGATGACACGGTAGACATTAATTAGCTCTATCTGTCACCAAGGAGGCTGGCATTAATGTTTCAGTACGATGTTAGGCTTTCAGTACCAACTGTCGTTAATTTCTGACATTCACTATTAATGCTTTATCTGCGGGTAGTTCGTCATTTCAGGGCTTTGTTACGGGGCAATTTGACAAGTTTCGTCGTCAATTTGTACAGGATGTGCGATATTCAAGGGACGGGATGGTGAAATATGTTTTCGACAGTGGTGAATTATTTCCTTAAGGATTTTTGTATTGATGGGATATTTCTCGGTTTATGGATGTTGATTCTCGGAGGTAGTAAAGCTGTGGCGGGATAATAGTTTATGATAAATGATTATATATTGTTATAATTTGGTGTAGAGCCAGCATGGTGGTCTAAGGTCTAAACTCTCACAATGGTAGAGGAGGCCCGTGCCCAGCTGTGGGCCGTATATGGGCAGATGATGATATTGACAAATTTATGTAAATGCGACGAAGCAGTTTTTATTTTAATATTTTTGGTAATTTCGGTTTTATATAATACCTTGACTACTATTGGCTTTAACATCGAAAATCACTTAACAAACCTACATTTCAAAATGAACGACAATCAACTAAAATTGTAAGAAAAAAAATACGTTAGGACATATTTCACATCTATATCTTTCCGAGGCCTAGGATTTAAGGAAAAATGGCACGAATAAGGCCCAACTAATCGCATTTCGGTATCGTCCGCACTGAATTTATTTAGCAACGATACGTTGAGATTATTTATAGGCCCTTAGTGTTTTGATTTACAATACCTTCATGACTTGGTTGATAAGCGACTTAGCATCTTGAGGCCCTAATGACAGTAGGAAGGGTTGAAGTTTTGGGCATCTAGAAAGGGTCCTTAATTCGTGTTTGAGGCCACGTCGGCAGGATTGCTCGGTAAATATAACAGAGCATGGGGGGTATATCGTAAATATGAGTTATGGGGTATATTGGTGAATGTGGTTAATATTTATTCCGATAAATTTAATTGAATCTATATTCTATACGTATAAATATTCGAGTGAATTTAGTTAAGATTTGGTTGTGTCGTAAACTCTTAACAGCTGAATAGCTGATAAAAGCAAAGTTATTAGAATTCAAAAAGATTAATAAGCAATGTTTTTTTAAATCCTAAGAGGATGATGCTCAAACAGTGGGAACAATGGATGGATAAATAGATTTACACGGATACACCCAACAGTCACATACAAAGCTCTGACCCTACACGAAGATACGAGTCTTATGTTAGGGGAATCAAAAACAACTAAAATTATTTGTCCCTCTATGGGCAAAGATACCTACATCTACTGTTAATAACTCGTTTTTTCCTTATTATGTAATTAATATGGTACAATAATTGTTAATGAATTTCCAGCCAAGGGTTTCTCCATTCGTATTTTATCAGGAAAAATTCTATCCTACGTATATGTAATCCATAGATAGTCTCTCGGCCTCTTGATAACGCCGACCCGTCGACGGCCTTCGCAGGGTTTTCCTGTAGGATAGGGACAAATGGCAAAAACAATGAGAGGGCTATACCTAAAATGGTACGGTCTGAAAACGCCGATAACGTGACGAAAAGTACACTTTATTATATAAATAACAAAATTTTCATAACATAAAAATGAATATATTAAATCACAAAATCACTGATATCTAGTTGTTATTTCTTATTTACCAGCCGATTCGGAAAGCATATTTTACTAGACAAGAATAGACAAGAAATTCTAATCTCGTTACGAGGGCAGGTTTCAATACAATTTTATCTTCTTTTTATTTTATTCCAAGAGCAAAACAAATCACTTAGTTGTAGGGCTCGACCGAGATGGATTTTTTGTTCTCGGCCGAGACCGAGACCGAGACCGAGAATAAAATAAAGTCTCGGCCGAGACCGAGAACTGAGACCGAGAATAGACAAAGCGTGATTTTTTTAATACTGTTAATTTTTTTAATACGCTACTACTACTATATGTCCCTCGACATAAAATTGACCAGCTCTCCTAAACAGTTGTTCACTTGCTTAACTAGTAGGCGGCGCAGTTAAAAAAATATTTGTTGCAGGCTTAAGCACTAAGCAACTTATAAGGTGACAAAAACCAATACTCAAAAATATTAGCATTTCTTTGATTACCGAGCTTGTACTATATTTACGCGTGGCCACGCGCGGTAAAATTTTAATGCCGATTCGAAAAAAGTTACAGTCTCGGTTATGACCGAGAATCTCGGCTAGAAACAGCCGAGAACCGAGACAAATTTCTCGGTAGGATTTGTAGCCGAGAATGCCGAGACCGAGACCGAGATCGAGATCTCGGTCGAGCCTTACTTAGTTGCAAAAGATCTTTGCAATAAATTATCATCTTCAACATTGTATGGGAATTCCATGATCCTTTCATAGAATAACGAAGTATTATTAAGATATAGAAGTAGCATAATGACTATCGAGATAATTATCATGACATAATGCTATTGTACCAATAAGAATTATTCATACAAAATGTCATATGGTATCAAACAATTGCATATGCAACGGTTCGAGTCGAATTTAATTCTTGAAATTGACTTTCGCGTTAACATTAATAAAAAAGAACATAAATTCTAGCTAATAAAAAATAATGTATTCAAATTGAATTATCACTTGCTTCAACGGTGAAGGAAAACATCGTGATGAAACCTGCACACCTAAAAAGTTCTTAGGAATTTCTTATGTGTGTAGTCCGCCAACCCGCACTAGGCCAGCGTGGTGGACTATAGCCTAAACCCTCTCAATGGTAGAGGAGACCCGTGCCCAGCAGTGGGCGTATATGGGTTGATGAAGAAGAAGAATAAAAAATACCTATAAGCAGTGATCGTCTCGAGGTTAAGGGTGCGGTCGAGAATCTTGGCGGTCGCGGGTTCGAATCCCAGCCACACACCTCTTATGTGTGTATTCATAATAAATAATCACTAGCTTTATCCATGAAGGAAAACATCGTGATGAAACCTGTACACCTAAACACTTAGGAATTTAATAAGCGAGTAGTCCGCCAAACCGCACTAGGCCAGCCTGGTGAACTAAGGCCTAAACCGTAAGAGACGTACACACTCGTACATATATGGGCTGATGAAGGATGATTAATACACTGTCAACCTATATACGCCCACTGCTGAGCACGGGTCTCCTCTACCATTGAGAGGGTTTAGGCCATAGTCCACCACGCTGGGCTAAATTCCTAAGAACTCTTAGGTGTGCAGGTTTCATCACGATGTTTTCCTTCACCGTTAAAGCAAGTGATAATTCAATGTGAATACACACATAACTTCGAAAAGTCAGCGGTGTGTACCTGGGATTCGAACCCGCGACCGCCGAGATTCTCGACCGCGCGCCCAAACCTCGAGGCCATCACTGCTTATATTAATAAGTTGAGTAAATATAATTTATATATAGTTTATATCGTATGATGGGGCTGCCGCCCTCCCCTTTCTATTGAATAAAAAAATCCTAAGTAATTCTGCAACATTTTTTTCCAATTAGAAATGCGACCTTTATTCGCAACTGTTGGAGTGGATCTCCTCGGTTCGGTGAACTAATCAGCTCGCCAGACATCGGTACTTTGTCTCGTCCTTCTGTTATCAGGTTACCACGAGGAATAGCCCCAAATGTTTATCTGGATATATTGGATTTATCTTCATTCGTGAAGTCAATTGAAACAGAATAAAACAGAAAACAAAATAGTCTCTACTGCCATGTTGACCGATGAGTGGAATTATTGTTATAAAGTATATGGGGTATGATTACCGAATCGGGAAATGTGAATTTGGGTTGTATTGTTTTACAATTTGGAGTTCTACAGCAATAAAATAGAAATATACAGAAATGAGTCTAATTAAGCTATCTACGAATCTACACGAATAATTATGTAGTATCCAAAAAGAAATATTAGGTTTTAGTAGCAAATATAGTCTTGAATTGTGTTCGCAAAACTATTAATGATTTAGTACGTGTTTCAATAACTTAATTAGGTTTACTAAAATATTTGGCAAGAATAATATAAAAAATCTAAATTGACAGTTTCAGTGAACTGTAAAATTTTCTCACAGACGTAATTCATCCCTATGGGCCTGAGTGGTATTCTCAACAACACTGAAGAAGTAAAGTTTAATTTATAAACTTACTAATTATAAACGATCTCTGAAGAGTGACGAATTTTCGCACAAACTTAAAAAGTTTGTATTAATTTCATTCCCTTGGGTAAAATTCCCAAAAAATATTTTGCGTCTTTTTAGTAAATAAATTGTTTAAAACGTTATTTAAGACGACACTAAAAATACTGTACTTTACTTAACCTTCTAATACCAATACTCTAACAATTCCTCTGGCAAAATAATCGACAATTGCTACAAAGAACAGAAAATTCAATTTACCCCAATTTCGCAGCGATAAATCAAGTTTGTGCCTAAATGCCGACACAATAATATCGTGAGCACGCGTTACGTTTAATTAATTATAACTAAAATAAAGAGCCGTAAATCTGGAACAGTCTAAAACAACACACGACGCACGAATTACATTATATAAATAAAAGGCACACGTTCTGATGAAAAAATTAACCGCGTATAAGTCGTGGTAAAGATTGGGGTAAGTTATTTTTTGTAGACAAATTGCTGGGTTAATGTCATAAAATAAAAATAAAATAAATACACCCAACAGTCACATACATAGTCCTGACCCCACACTAAAATACGAGTCTTGTGTCGTGGGTATCAGAAACTACGAGAGACTTTTCGGTCTCACAAACACCCAGACCCGAAACAAATATTTGTGTATCACACAAACATTTGTCTCGGTGCGGGGATCGAACCCGCGGCCGCTCGTTTCGCAAGCTGGTGTCTAGCCAAATGCGCCACGGGGCTGTCATATCTATTCTTCTTCTTCTTCTTCATCAACCCATATACGCCCACTGCTGAGCACGGGTCTCCTCTACCATTGAGAGGGTTTAGGCCATAGTCCGCCACGCTGGCCTAGTGCGGGTTGGCGGACTACACACCTAAGAAATTCCTAAGAACTCTTAGGTGTGCAGGTTTTATCACGATGTTTTCCTTCACCGTTAAAGCAAGTGATAATTCAATGTGAATACACACATAACTTCGAAAAGTCAGAGGTGTGTGCCTGGGGTTCGAACCCGCGACCGCCGAGATTCTCGACCGCGCGCCTAAACCTCGAGGCCATCACTGCTTATGGTATCTATCAGGTATACGTAACACAAGTTTTGAATTAGATTTTGAGTTTATATATTTTTATTTAATAACTCCCAAGGCCCCATCTATGCCCATATTAAAAAAGGTCAAAAAAGGTCCAGTGGTTTTTAAATCGTAACAAACAAAAAAAATTCTTGTTACGTATTACTACAGATTGATTTATGGTCGGTATATACAAAGTAGACATTTTATTAGTCATTTGAACTCAATTAACAGAGCGAACTATAAACCCTTTCAAAAATGAAATAACAAGGAATACGACACCTGCGAACAATGTTTTAAACCAATTACAGCGTTCGACTGTGAGTTGCATTTCAGAAACAATCAGCGAATATTGAATTACTTCGCAGTCCTGCATAACGATCGCGAACGATCAGCATTTTACATATGCAGCTGTCCTGTAATGATTTACCAATGATAATGAATGAGATAGCATTAATGCCCATATTAACCCATTAGGTACCAATGTTCCCATTTGGGACATCTCACTTTTTGTCGATTCATTCATAACTACCTGCAATGTTTTAATAATTATTCATGTCATTAGTTTCTACACTGTGTGGTGCTAAATATCAAGCCAATTATTCACTTGAAATTATTGTCATTTATGTGTTGTTGATCAAAGAACGTAGTTTTTACGAGTTTCGAAATTTTCAATTGTTTCCATTTTGATTATTCTGTAATTCGATGTAAGTATTTTATATTTATTGTAAAATAATATCAAATAGTATCTAAATAATAGCTTGTAACTAGTAATTTGATTCAATGGATGGCAGTACTTATTGAATTTCTTTATTTAAATATGTTCCTAAATGGGAACATTGGACTGATGGACTAAAAATTTATTTTGTTATTTTTTTTTAATATTTTTTTTATGTGCTCCTTATTATATATACTCTTTGAAAAATATGTCAAACAATACAGAAAAAAGTTGGTACCTAATGGGTTAATAAAGGTGTAGGAAGATATATCCAGATGTTCATGTTTTGAAAGTAAGTGTGCTCTACGTAATGGTGCAAGGCTATTGCCATCTATAAAAATCATTTTAAATGCAAATTAAACCTTTATTTTCAGCCCATATATGTACCTACGTTTTACTGCTGGGCACGGGTCTCGTCTATCATTGACAGGGTTTAAGCCTTAGTAAACCACGCTGGCCTAGTGCGGGTTTACAGACTACACACCTAAAAACTTTAGGTGTGCAGGTTTTATTATTTATTTATTTATTTATGCTTATTATACAATGTGTATAAAGGCGGACATAATGCCTGAGGCATTCTCTAACTGTCAACCTTAGGGTGATGCAGAGATTAAAGGTAGGTGCATAAATAGCGTAATGAATAAAACTCTATACAAAAACTAATAAACATACATTTCACATATAATATAATATAAATACATACATATACTTACATAAAAATACATATATTTATATAAAATACATAAAATATAATATATACATATATAAAAGAGGGAAAAAGAACAGAAGACGTACAACACACATATTATCCAGTAATTTCTTTTGAAATAAGCTGCCGAACTTTTATTTTAAAAGCCAAGCGAGTTGTAGCCGACCTGATTTCGAAGGGGAGTGCATTCCATAGGAGAATGGCTTGGATGAAAAAGGAAGAATGAACAATATCAGAGGTGTGGGGGGGACACTTCAGGAGGAGATTGCTTGAGGAGCGAAGGTTTCTGGTATGGTTGGTACCCAGGTACTGGAAATGAGGAGTTAAGTAGGAGGGTGATGAAGTAGAAATAAGAATAGAAAATAGGGTGGTAAGTGCACGCAGAGAACGACGTTGACGGATAGGCAACCATTTTAATTGGGAGCGGAAAGAGGACACATGATCATATTTACGAAGGTTAAAAATGAATCGAATGCAGTTATTAAGAAGACGGTCGAGTTTATTGAGGTATTCTGCATTCAGATCGAAATAGCACACATCACCATAGTCGATTATAGGGAAAATCAAAGTCTGCACAAGCATTGCTTTGGTCTTTACAGGCAGAAAATTCTTCAAGCGGTATAAAGCGCGAAGAGAGTTCGTGACTTTTTGACATACCGTAGTGACCTGGACTCGCCAGCTCAAAGTTGGGTCAATATACAAGCCAAGATTCTTAACGGCTGAGCACCAGTCAATGACAGATCTGTTAAACACGACAGGTGGAAGAGAATTCGTGTCTAATCTAGTTACCAACCTTGGGCTGCCGACAATTATGACTTGACATTTGGAAGGGTTGACGGACAAGCCAAAATTGTCGGACCATTCCTTGATGCGAGCCAGATCACTATTAACCGCTTCAATAGCTGAAGACACACAGTCAGCACTTGCTTGGGAGTAAATTTGCAAGTCATCGGCGTACAGGTGATACGCACATTGAAGGTCTTGGGTAATAAGATTAATAAAAATAGAAAATAACAAGGGAGAGAGTATACCGCCTTGAGGAACGCCTGAAACTAGGTTGCGCCAATTAGACGATAAGTCATCAAGGCGCACCGATTGCTGACGTCCCTGAAGATAACTAGAGAACCATTCCAGAGCTTCAGGCGATATCATAAGCGAGGAAAGGATAGCTAGAAGGATGTCGTGACTGACGGTATTGAAGGCATTGGAAAAGTCGATTAAAGCCAAGACAGTAACCATTGACTTCTCCATGCCAGTCCTTATATCGCCAGTCACTTTGAGGAGAGCGGAAACAGTGCTGTGGCCAGGCCTGAATCCGGACTGCAACGGACTCAAAAAGTTGTTGAGGTAAATAAAATGGGACAGCTGCTTGTGAACACAGGCCTCGAGCACTTTGGATAGGAAAGGCAATATGGATATGGGACGGAAATGGTTAGGAGTTGATGGATTTGAGATTTTAGGGAGAGGTATGACATGAGCGTTCCGCCACAAGGACGGAAACATGCCGGAGTGAAGAGAGGCATTGATGATGTGGGAAATAGCGGGAAGGAGAAGATCAAGTATGGGAATTATCATGCGACGGCTGATTTTATCACAGCCCGTAGCATTGGATTTGATGGACAGGATAACCTTTTTGATATCGTCATCAGCTACTGGAGAAAAATGAAAAGGATTAATATTGGGGCGAGGTAGACTGTTTAAAAACTCGAGAGTACGGCGTTTGATTTGGTGATCAAGGGAAGTAGAACTAGTAAAATGAATATTGACATCATCCAAATCAATACACCTTGGAAATTCTAGATTTTTTGATTTGCCAATACCTAGGGTTCCAAGGAACTTCCAGGTATTAGCCGGGGAGGAATTAGAAATATTATCTAGGATATGTCGGCGTTTTGCATTACGAATCACCTGGTTACACCGATTTCTCGCGATTTTGAACTTACTCCAGTTAGCGTCTGACCGGTGCTTCTTGAATTTGCGGAAGGCGCCATCTCTGCGCTTCATTGCCTTTCTTACATCAACAGTCATCCAGGGAGCTGGGGGGCGCTTTATTTTAATATTTTTTACGGGTGCATGGACGTCGTACAGAGCGAGCAGGCTAGTATTAAAAATTTCCACTTTGTCATCAATTGACGGAGTTGCCCACAGTGCATCCCACATAATACTAGCAGCATCCCTGCGCAAGTTCTCCACATTCAAACGACCAAAACAACGCATGCGCAGAAACTTCGAGGGAATTTTGGTGGATTTAAGGGCATAGGACAGGAAGATGAGGTCATGATGAGAAAAGCAAGGAGCCAAATACTGACCATGACTTGTGACAAGGGAAGGATTTGAGGTAAGGATAAGGTCTAGCCAGGTATCATTACCGTCAATGTTGTGATGTGTGGCTTGCAGAGGTAGAACATGTAGACTGGCTGACCTTAGGATTTCGAGAAGTTTACGGGACCGAGAGGACGTGGGGGAAAGGAGATCGGTGTTGAAATCTCCCATGATGATGTGATGTGCGTAATCCGATCCTAAAGATTCCAGTATCGATTCGACACTGGAGACATAATCAATAGAGGGAGGACAGTAAACCACTCCTAGCAAGGATTTGACTCCACTGACCCAAACCTCAAGAAAGAGATATTCTGCGGAAGGTGAAGAAGAAACGGAAGAAGAAGCAATAATCTTATGAGTGATGTTGCTACGCAAGTAGATTGCAACGCCACCACCTCTTTTTCCGACTCGATCATTTCGAAAAAGAATAAAGCCAGGAAGAGAGTAGGAAGCTGAAAGTAGATGAGGTTTGAGCCAGCTCTCCGAAATCAGGACGGCATGAACGTTGGCATCGGCAAAAGTGTCAAGCAAGTCTATATAATGGCTTGGTATACTTTGTGCGTTTATATGACACACATTAAAGCTTTGAGAATACTTTGAATCAAAAGTTTGTCGCACCAAGTCACCAAGCACCTCCGTCGTAGAACTGAAACTGTCGTCACTGGAAAAAGAATTTGAAGAGTTGGCAGTATGAAATGAACTATTATTAGAAGACATATATATGTGATACGTATGAGTTTAAGTATATAGATAAAATACTACAAATAATAAATTACAATATATATCAGAATAATATAATTAAGTATTAACTAGGTATGACTATGGGTCACTGCAATTTAGTCTCTGCACCACCCGCCAGCAAACTACACTCTACAGTACACAAGGTATGAAACAAAACAATAACAAAAAGTAATTATAACAAAAATGACACAAATCACAAGTAGTAATAACAACAAAAATTAATAAAGTTAAAAATAATACTATCTAAATGGTTTATAATAAATGGTTTCCGAACGAAAGAATAGTGTGACGTTCGTGTGCTGTCAACGTCAAGTTGACATTAAATAAAAACAAAAACAAACACAATTAAGTATTGCGCTGACATTAGAATAGTGAAAGTAACAATAATAACAACTCACACCAAGTAATTATAGTGGACAACACAAAAGGATAACCAAATAGATACTAGAAAACAAACAAATACAAGTTGATAGCACGCAAGTGTTAGTGACAAATTATGCGAAGAACTTATCAAGGCCTGCTTAGACATCCCGCTACTTTGTCGCTTTAGTCACCGAAGATGAACTTGAAGTCTTGGGAAATTTTGCTATTAAAGTGTTTAGTTCATCCAACGTCGTGAGCTTGACCCGGCTACCATCTGAGGTCTTGACTACTATTGTGCCATCTTGAGTCCAGCAAGACCTTATTCCAAAGTGAAGCCGAGCCTTGGAGAATACCAGCTGTCGGGATTTGGTCAGGAATTCCTTCACCGTTATGGAGGAACCTTTAAGCTTCGACTTGGACGTCCAGACTGAAGATCTGTGTTGCAGCCCAGTGAACCGCACAAGAATTGGCCGATGATGCTCCTTATTGTGGTTGCCAATTCTGTGACACTGTGTGATATGAGACAAACACAAATCCTTAACTGCCATTGTATTATTTATAATATTAAGAACAGTGCTGGAGCAATCTTCTTTGGTGTTCTCAGACACTCCAAAAAAGATAAGTGTCTTACGCCGATGTCTTGTCTCAATAGTGTCAACCATACGAGCACATTCACTTATCTGCTGTCTCAAAAGCTTGAGGATGTTAAACATCAGCTCTCTGAAGTCCCGGAACTCTTCGGCAACTCGCGCAACAGTATCCTTCGAAGAGCCTCCCAGCTGCAACTTTGCTTCGAGTTCGGCCATTCTTTTAGAAAAGCATTCCTCGAGCTGAGTTTGGGAGTCTTGGATGTCGCTGAGCTGCACCATTGTGGGGATTTTAGTGATTTGTTATTCACCTTTACTTGTCAAAGTAGTTGTGTAGGTGTAAACTGGCAGGTGGTGTATGTAGCTTTCTTATGCTACATAGAGTGCAGAAAACAATTGTAGTGCCTTATTAGACAGAATTACACAATATTCACTACTATTTAAGCGTCAAATATAAATATTGCACGAAATACTGAATATACGATTTTTGGACACGTCCGAATTTTATTTACACCTACCGCCGAAAAAAGGTTTTGTCACGATGTTTTTCTTCACCGTTAAAGTAAGTGATAATTCTCAGCGAATACACACATAACATCGAAAAGTCAGAGTTCGGGTTTGAATCCGCGACAGTAGAGATCGTCAACGTGACTAAACCTCGAAGCCATCACGACTTATTATGGCTTATAATGCATTATATTCCTAAATCAAAGTGCCCCATAACAATGTGAGCGTGCAATTAGTTGTTACCGACGCAGCGCGGCTTTGGGGTAACTGGCGACGGTTGATGCGTTAATGGGGTACGCTAGTGGCCAACCAACCTTCCGAATTAGATGTAATTAACCTGGTTAGTACTGCACATTATACTCGCAACTGTTGGGATAAAATTAGTATATGTGGCTGAGGTATGGGAGAACAAATTTTGATGGTTTTAAAGTTTGCGAAAGTGATGAACGAATTTTTTGGGTGTGTATTCAGATAACTTACATAACACGAGAGTAATGAGCGTCTTGTAGATTTTTTGAATGGTCGTTTATTATTAATAAATTATATAGATTTAGAGGAATATTAAGAAATTTCGTAATAGAAACAACTGTCTGTCAATTAGTAGGTTCACTGATTTATTGTTAACCACAATTACAAAATTCATCATCATCTCATTGCCGGGCACGTGCCTCCTCTGCAATTGAGAGCTTAAAGCCTCAGTCCACCAGACTGGCCTTAGTAGTCCGCCATCTAACTTATGACATTTCAATACATTATTAAAATAAAATAGGCTTAAATACGTAATACCATTATCACTGGTCAGACTCACATTTAAAGAAATCTTCACCAAGGACTGTGATGACGAAGACATCAGACATGACATTTTCATACTAAAAACGAAATGAAACTATTAATTAACCCGCATTCCAGTTCCTAGATTTGCTGAAATAGCGAGAATGATCAATCAAGTTCGATAGTACACGTCAGCCTATTATGAATGCCGAAATTACTTCCGAATGTATAGAAATCGTTTCAATTCACTTTATTGTGTGGCGTGGCTGTGTGAGTTGATTTGATTAAATTTCATTGTGCTTCTGGCTTTACGGTCGTGTGATCGAAGTTTATGTTGAGGTTTTTAAAGCCGATTCCTGCGAATATTTCAGTTAGTAACCATAGTACAATGGTATAAAGAAACAAGGTCATAGTGTTGATGAAAAATAATTACTTAGTTTTGAATGGAATTGTTTATTGCTTGACTTACAACAGGGAATATGTTACAGTTTAATTTTGAAATATTAAAATTACCTGTTCGGGATTCTTGTGTTGAGTGTTTCTATTAGAATCAACATTAGCAGAAGGAGTATGGAAATGTGTTGGATAAACGGCAATAGGCTTGCTCCTCATTATGTGAGAATTAAATCACTATTACCTAATCCAGAGTGTGTAACGAAACCTTTGACTACACTTTAAGGAATACAAGATACAAGCGTAAGTTTGTATCTTAAAAGTATTGTGACTAGGCTACTGTATCAAGCATTATGGAGATATAACGTCCAAAATATACGGTTTCTTCAGCGTCATTACATCCGGTTTTATCTTTTTACTGTAGAATATTCTAGAATTCGTAACCAAATCCAAGCACGTTTCAAAGCGGTCGAGTAACACTTGGGCTGTTCTCGAGACGTTTTTGTAAACCGGCGATGGTTGCAATAAATTGGATTGGCCGAGTCCTGCTCACCCTAAACAATGCCCACAGGGCTTCCGCAAATAGGATTACAACTATTATTTCCACTGGGATTTTCCCGATGAAATTCTCGTGTCATATAACTCTTTGCCTTTTTTCGTCGGCACGATAAGATACGCGAATTTGTAGCTCGGAATAAGTGTTACAAATACTAAATTTCGGCGGTATTGTGTGATGTTAATTAATTATACATACTGGGCTTTAAAAGATCGTGACCGAAAACTATAATATATAACATAAAATTAGAAGGGAAATTCATAGTATTTTGTATGGGAACGAGTGTCGCCGCTTGTCTGTAATCTATTCATTCTACTTCGATTACACGACCAATAAGAAAGATTTTCAAAAAATAATAATAAACGTCACGTATTGGTTATAAAACATTTTTGAAAGTCTTGATATTACACGCTAACCGAATTAAAAAGCGCCCGTGACAAACAAATGAGAATTTAAAATTTCTGTTCTCATCTTTTTCTAAGTTCCTTAATTTTAATTAACTCCTGCTTATTGCATTATAAGCATAACATAACACTATAGCTTTATTACACAGCATGATTTTCGGACAAGACATAATACGACATAATCTCATTAAATTTTGTGCGGTCCAAAACTCGTCACTTCCTCGCGACAATAGCGCCAGTCGAAAGTCGGCAGTGAGACAGCGTCTGCTCTTCAAAGCTGAGTCCATAATTGAAGTCCATAAAGCTATAGAACTCGCCGGTCGCTGGCCGAAAGCAATTTAACCCGCGGCTATTGCTGTCGCTCGTGGATTCGACGACTTTTGGAATGGCTAATATTATTTTGTAATTGATTTTAGTTTTGTATAACTTATGATTTTATCTACTGGAGAGGCAAAAAAAATTGAGATTGTCGTAAGTACAAGGCAGTCTAAATCTTCCCTCACTTGACGTTACATTTTGATACCCAAATGCAGCCAACAGTCACATACATACTTCTAACTCCACATTAGGATACAGGTCCTGTGTCGTGGGTATCAGAAACAAGAAACTACCGACACACAAACATTAGACTCGAAGCCAATATTTGCGGACCACACAAACATTTGTCTCACTGCGGGGATCGAACCCGCGGCCACTCATTTCGCAAGTGGTGACTAACTGCGCTACGGGGCTGTCCTTGTGGTTTATTTTCAGCTTATTTTTAATACAGCGCATTTTGCAATAAATTATCGTAATTTTCAATGGTTCAAATACCTGAAGTAAAATATTTTTCGCCGTTTTATGAAGCAACAAAAGTTAAAAAATGACAATTCAAAATAATGTATTCATATAGAAATAAAAATATTTTTAAGATATTTAAATGTAAATATTAAAGAATAGGAAGCATTTCTAAGCATATTATGAATGCCTTATAGCAAGGTTGTATTAAAGAATATAAATTTATAAATAGTTTAAAAAAGTAACTCCTTTTCTGTCGTAATTTTGTATATAAGGGTACTATGAGGCTTGCATAATCAATTGTTAGCCCCTAAAATAATAAAATAGAGGACAAAATATGCCTTCTTATGTCGAACCATCCAGAACTCTCAAATCCAAGCTGTGGTGTAAAGACGGCACCAGTCCAGAGATAATTACGCTCTCGCAAATGAAATAGTGGCTTTACGTGCGATACTGTATGCTTGCCTTTAAACCCAGTTATGAGCCGTTCACATCCAATAAGGACCTGTACCTCTAGCCTTATATGAAAAGCTTTGAAGGCGCCTGATTACGGATTAGTCTCTGTATACAAGTGTTGGTATATTGCGGATTAGGTGAAGAAATACATGCTTAATTTGGTAATGGTAGGGTTGCCGAGAAGTAAAATGGTTTGGTGTTTTAGTTCGCTTTGGTGGACAGTTCTATGGTAGATATTTTTTAATCAGCTTACCTGGCGTGGTTGGTTTACGTATGTGTAGCACGTTTTACTTTTGTAGTGAATAATTTACATTCATACAAAATCTCGTCGTCTGCATCTCTGAAAATAGGCAGAGGTGCATTTTGCACCTATGTAATTATAGTGTTTGATATTTTAAAACGTAGCGGACCCTTTGTAATTTTTCGGGCACATTTCTTGAGTCTATTTTGCTGTTGAAAATTTTCTCATGGAAAACCCAGTAATATTATATGTATATAACATACAGAAATCGAACTCGCTACATACAACGAATCACGAGGTAGTAAATTATTTGCTGCTTTCATGAAAACTTCCAATGTGCCTTAAATATATCAAGATTTAGTTTTCAATTGCGAATAGAAGGAAATTTCTTAAAAGAGTTGTTCTTTCTCAAGCTGTCAGTATAAAAGAAGAGTTAACTACGGTACAGCCACGATGCACTTTCTTCCTATTCTTGAAAAATATTCAAAATCATATTAATTGAGCTTCGAAAAAAAATCTGCTCTATTTGAAAGAAACAACAAAAGTGGTTTTAGATATCGGCTTTTCTCGTTATGAATTCTTAGTAACAAGGTATGTATTCGGTAATTACTGGCGAAAACCGTAAAATTGATACAGGAGAGAAGAAAATAATTTTTGTAAAAAATCTGATGTCCTTTGGTGGTAAGTATTTCATTGATATTTATGACTCATGATGATAAATAATCTTGGATGAGTTTTTAATTGGAAACCTTTAGGACAACAGTAAAATATAATCGTCCTGCAGCACGATGGACTGACGACTTGAGAAAGGTGGCTGTTGGCGGATGGATGAGGGCCGCTCAGGACCGGGATGGTTGGCGCTTACTCGGGGAGGCCTACGTTCATCAGTGGACGGCGATAGGCTGAGCATATAAAATATTTAGACTGATATAAAAAAAGATAGGCTCATAAAAAGCTAAATGAACAAACTCAAAAATACATTCTCAATTTAGATCAAAGAAAAAATAAACAGAATTTGCTTTTAATCTCACTTTTCGTGACGGTTTCATGTCTACAGTTTTTTGTGTCATAAAACTCGTTACAAACGGGGTTATATTTTTGGGTGTCTATTTCGCGGTACGTATTCCGTCTAGCAACAGATTTGTAATTTCTCGTTACTTTGATTTAGTTTCAATGTTAATATGTCTTGTATTTATTTACTTAAGGATATTTAAAAAAACATTGATTTCGAATGGAACAAATCCAAAAGCTAATGATTATATCATTTTCCTAAAGAAGAATAAAGACTAGATAAATTTAGTATTTTCCAGTTATACCTAATTTTTTTTGAAATATCCTTAAGTAGAGTTGAATTTGTGATTGTTGATAGATAGCAGTAATAGAATTTATGCATGCAAACATAATTCACACCTCTATTCTCTGAAAGGGTTGGCAGAGGAGCATTTATGCGCACACATTATATTGAAATGAATAGTAGGTACGTAAACATATAAAGATCTTCAAAAAATGGCGGGAACTTCAAACGAACAAGCTATACGATAATGATTCATTATAATTGTAAAATTAGAATCTTCCTTTCAGTTTTTTTTCTTACTATTGGTTTTAAAAAGGCACAACAAAATAAAAGATTTACTTCGCAACGAATATTAAGCGCAGTTTTACCCCAACTTTCTCTCGTCCTGCATTAGTTGGTAATTTTAAAAATGTTCTTCAAGATGCTGGCGCAAACAAAATATATAAAAATAAAGCAATTTCCGCTCAGCTTCCTCAGCAACGAAACTTCAAATATATACAGCTTCTTATTCGCAGCTCTCTTTATTCTTGAGTGTTTGGATGTTAATCTCTCATGCTTTGTTATTAAAATCATTTCATTTATATTATACAGCATGAGTAATAGTGAATGAAGATCATCTTCTCATCATCTTATACGTCATACGACTTGACAGAGGCCGCATCTACAACTGAAAGGGGCTTGGTCTAATTCCCTCACTTTAGCCTGGTGCTCGTCGGACTACAATACAAAATAATTCTTTAGAAATTTTAAGTGTTTACAAAATTCGTCCGAAATGTGCCTGAACAACGGCAAAAGACTCGCCCCCTATCACGTGGAACGATACAGATCTGAGTATATTCATACATATGTATTATTTTAAGTGTTACTCGTACAACGCACTTAAGAAACCCCAACACCCAATTTAATAAAACAATTAATTGCGTTGATCCAATGAAAACACCTCAAAATATATTAAAGGTCTGCTAATTGCTAAGACGCGGGTTCTATCGGGATTTCAAATATACCTGATACGCGATACAAAGTCTTTACACAATGGAAATAAAAGTTACATTCGCGTCATGCGCACACGATGAACAAGTTCAAAGGAACTTAAGCAATTTTATATAAATGCTATTGTCTTTAACAAACGCCTTTGTAATTTTCATCCCTGTTTTATCATGTTAAGGGCGAGCGCTTTGTAGTGTCTTGAGATTGGCCATTACGTCATCTTGAAGGTAATCTTGAGGAGTTCCCGTTTTCGAGTCCAGGAATTTTGTCTTTGCAATCGTTTTTAATAAAATTTTAAAAGGATTTATATTGTGTAAAAGTTGTAAGTCTTGAGGAGGCGCTTAGTATTAATAGATGTCGGTAGCGGAGTTAAAATAAAGAAACATATTTACGATCTGCGTGTTTGTGAGTCCGAAAAGTCTCGTACCTTCTGATACTCACGAAACAAGACTCGTAGTTTGATGTAAGGCTAAAACTAAGTAAGGTGCATTCGGCTATTTCCGAAAATCGGGATATTCCGATAATACCTATTTACAAACAAACGCAGCAATACCTCGGGCTCGGACGACACTCATCTAAACGCGAATTTCATTCTTTCCCCGCTTCATTTGCCCAAGGACGATTCGAGTGAAAGCATGTCTCGTACAGCCAATTTTATGTGCACAGGGGCCATTTTGCGTTTTCAGATTTACCTGAACAGTAATAACTGTGAAACCTGGTAAGTTATTGAACTTATTGTCACTTATTCTAATAGATTAGCGTTGTAGTGTACTTCTAAGTAGGATTAAAATAATCAAACACGTTTTTATTTTGTTTTTTCGGGTTTTTTTCCTCATTATCGGACATTAGCCGAACATAATTCGTAATTATACTAGCACAACAAAATTATTTATATATTTTCAGACATGATTATTTATTGACTCCAAATACATTACATAAAAACTTTACCAATAGACCTCGAGGCTAAATACTCTAAATGTCTAAATAATTAAAACAGTGAACAGAAAATATACCAATTGTGATTTATAATCAATAATTCCATCATCTAGTCAACTCATCAAATTTTCATTCGAAATCACCCGAATGCACCTTATGTGACTTGGTGTATTCATGTATATTTATAGGTTGCTATTCACGCACTAGGCCAGCGTGGCGGACTAAGGCCTAAAACCTTCTCAATGGTATAGGAGGCTCGTGTCTTTCAGTGGGACGTATATGAGATGATGATGATAATAGGAATCTATTATTTTCCTAGTGTTAATTCATAGTGATGGCCTCGAAGTTCAGGCGCGCGGTCGAGAATCTCGGCGGTCGCAGGTTCGAACCCCAGGCACACACCTCTGACTTTTCGAAGTTATGTGTGTATTCACATTAAATTATCACTTGCTTTACCGGTGAAGGTAAATAAATTTATAAAAATAAATTTAATTATCACTTACTGTAACTGTGTAATATCGTGATGAAACCTGCACACCTAAAAGTTCTTAGGAATTTTTTAGGTGTGTAGTCCGCCAACCCGCACTAGGCCAGCGTGGTGGACTATGGCCTAAACCCTCTCAAACGTAGAGGAGACCCGTGCTCGGCAGTGGGCGTATATGGGTTGATGAAGAAGAATTCATAGTGAATAAATGTGTGCTAGATATTTCCTTCAACATTGCCTTAAAGCACTTGAGTGTAACCACTTAATAACGGGGTACCTTAATTGATGTTAGTTTAAGTGCTTTTGTGCACCGCAAGTAGCCCTAACGTTTCTTTCAAGCTAAAATATAATAGTAGGGCACTTAACTTTCCTTGTAGAAAGGGTGGCACATACTGTAGATATTGTAATAAAACTAGTAGGTATGTAGGTATTATTGGTACTTCCGTAGAAGCCGTAAAGTTGATTCGCTATGGGTTTAATCATTATTTGTGTAATGTCTGGTTAGTAACTGTTTGTTATGGAGTCAAGATATTCTCATTTGTATGTCAAATTACTTTTGTTAAAAAACTATTTAGATCTGGAAATATAATCAAAGACCTTTATATTTCAAACGTATTTGTTCCAAACAAGCAAACAACACCACAGAATTTCGTTTAGGCAAATAAATATATCAATTGTATGTATAATACCCGGAAAATGTGAGTGCGCCCCCAAGGGACTTCTGATTCGGCTCTTTGTCGCGAGCAAAGTTTGTCAAACAGGGGATGGGAATGACCGGAGTTGGATTAACGGAGAAACGTTCACGTCGATAATGTTAGGCTGAAATGATCAAAGGTTTTCACCAACCTTTATACCCTGTGTACATATTTGCGAACGAATTCTTGAAGATCGGTATGTATTGTTGAATTCTTTTTAAGTACGTGAAAATGGTAATGTTATGTAAAAGTATAAACGCCAACCCGCTTAACGCTATCGTGGTAGACTAAGGCTTAAACTCTCTCAGTTTTAGAGGAAACCCGTGCCCAGCAGTGGGACGTATATGGGCTGATAACGATCAATGTAAAAGTAGTGATGGCCTCAAAATTTAAGCTGGGGTCCAAAGCCCAAACACACTTCCGACTTTTCGAAGTAAAAGTATTATTTTAAATTAATTATCACGTACTTTAATGGTAATTGTTAAGGAAAACATCTTGAGGAATCCTGCACACTTTAAGGTTATGAGGAATTTCTTAGTTTTGTAGTCCATCAAACCCAGTGGCGTGCCTAGGGTATCAAACTAAGGCAAGCCCAAATGTTTATTTAGTAGCAGCATATTTTTTTTGGTACGTAGGACTAATAAATACCTACCGGTTAGTACTCACATTCACGTTTATAGCATTATTTTATAAATAAACAATCGTTAAGTTCGTTATTCGGAACTACGTAAGGCAAGTCGGGCTTTCGGGCTTCTATGGAAGTACCGCCACTGATCAAACCATACTAGTCAAGCAAGGTGGACTAAAACCTAAACCTCTCAGTTGTACAGGAGGCCCGTGTCCAGCAGTTATACCTTTATGGGCTGATGATGATAGCATATTTTTTCTTATAGTAAAGACTTTTTTGATACTTAACTGCCCAACAAATCACCGTGTAGGTAATTCAGTTAATATTCGCAAAGGAAAGGTAAAGATATATTTCTATATTAACATTACCGAAAAGGGAATAGGGACGAATATATTGCCCTTTTGCTGTTAAGAAAATGGTAATAAAAGAAACCAATAATACTTTGTTTGCCTCGAAAACTGACCCATGTTGAAAAGGAAACGAAATAATGTATGCATGTTTCCTAACTGATAATAGATGATCACAGATGTCGCTGTATGTTAAGTTTTGCTCAATTTAAATCATATTTGCGACCACACCCATTAAAAAAAATATGAATTGACTTCTCAGTATCCATTCGACTTCATAAATAATAAAAATAGTTCGCTAATTGGCAATCCCTTTCACAAATTATAACAAATACCATTTAATTAAGCACACAGCAGATGTTTTTATAGTGGAACACAAATATTATTCTTCGAAATGGCTCCCTTATTGACACGATCGGGAATAATTCAATTTATATGGCTTGATTTGCACTGATTGAGTTCAGTTAGGAAACGCGAATGCGGGACTTTTATATTAATTAAGATGAAATGAAATTGATTCTTAACTATGAAGATTATCTATCTATATCTCATTCACGATAAGTTGATTCTTTTGGCATATCGACTAATGATGGGAAACAGAAAATATCGAGTAGTTCAAAAATATTGCGTTTTAAAATACTACATTATGTGTGAAATTCTTTATTACTTCCGACATGTAAAACATTATTTAGATAAGCGATGGTGGGTCATAATAAGTACCTATTTAATATAACAGGGTTATTTTTAGACCTCCCGCCAAATTTAAATAGGTGTTTTAGACCACCAAAGTAAGAAAAAACTTCCCCAAAGAAACACGGGTCGAAAAGTGAAAAAAAAATTCAGACCTTCCACACGAAATCGATCACGTGAGCAGTTTTCTATGGGAGGGTCGAATTATTTATCACGTTTCGACCCATGTTTCTTTGGAAAAGTTGTTCAGTTTCATGGTCTAAACAACCTATTTTAAGTTGACAGGAGGTCCAAAAATAAAGCAGTATGTAAAAATTAAGGTTGAAAAATTAAATAGGTTTATCTTTAAAACAGTTTTTATTAAGAAACTGGAGCACAGCCATGATCATCATAGTGTTCAGTAAAATTATCGACGGGTATATCGATGTGAACGATGTTACGTCCCTTTCCGTCCGACCGATGTAACATTATACAAACGTCAATTGGTTTCAGTATTCCTATTTTAATTTTTCTTTGAAGCAATAAAGTCTCAAAATTTTCGGATAACGCTTATATCTTTAGGGACTTTTGTGTTGTATGTATTTTTTTATATTTATCAAATCATTAAAATAATAATATGATACGTTTTTTATTTCAAAGTCATGTCTCAGAAAAATTGACATCTGCCAAAAGAATCAACTTATTGTGAATGAGGTATAACTCTGATGATTGAGATTTCTCTTTAGACAGGTTTAGTCTAGTGGATGAATTAAAAAAAGCTGCATTGACTTTTAAATTGATATCAAAGGGTAAAGAAATGTGTTATTGTGTTTTTTGATTGGGATTTAATTATCACTTACTGTAACTGTGTAATATCGTGATGAAACCTGCACACTTAAAAGTTCTTGGGAATTTCTTAGGCGTGTAGTTTGTGCACTAGCAGTAGGCTAGAGTGGTGGACTAAGGCCCAAAGAAACCTTCTCTTTATGTAATTCTCTCTTTCTATGATTCATATACAACTCAATTTTCATGACGATGGATCAAATTTATAATAATATATAATAATAATTTCAATATATAATATAGTAATAATTTCGCATACTATATATTTTGATTTAGGATTTTTTTTTCAAATAACCAACGTGAAATTCTACCTATCATCTAAAAGCCCACAGAAAAATTATTAAAAAAATAGTAAGCCCTACAAATAATTCCTGTGCAATTTGCGCGATCTGCCGTCGTCAATTTGGTAGGCACAGCGATAGACTGTGGAATAGACGGTGCAAATAATGAAATCTCTTAAGGATATATTTACTTCGGACCCTCGTCACGCGATCGCCGATGGTTACCTCGCAGTCAACTGTTAAATTAGACCTCTATTTGGGAGCCTTTTTACTTAAACACAGCGGAGTTTGAATTCAGCCCGTCGTTTGGATGTGAGCGGGCTTAAGGCGGAATGAGGGAGGTCTTGAAGAAGCGCCGTAATTGGAGCAGGTTTTTTGAAGTTCAAAGATGCTGGGATATTTTTAAGTTGGTCTGCTATTAGTACATGTAAAGGTGGACTTTATGTCGGAGGCATTCTCTAACAGTCGAACCTTAGGAGGTCGAACCTTACCTTTACAAGTTATTTTAGTATCACAGCAAACATTTGGCTTTCTAGAAAAAAAACCTGATTAACCTTTCCCAAAACTATATGAAGATTAACAGATAAGGAATAAAGTATATAAAATATGATACGATTCGTCGCCATTTCGCACGGAGGCTCAAATTGTTTGGCCGGGACCGAGGAAGTCCTTTATCTGCCATTACTTTTGATCATGTTGATATTGTGAGCGTACGTGACGGTACGAGCTCGTTTGTTACGCTTTTCTTCCTTTGCCGATGGTATAACCTGTATTTGTAAATACGTATTAGGTAAACAATGAATGACACAATGTATTGCCATTTTAGCGGTGAAGAAAAAAGTTTTTATGAATTTCATAGGTGTGTAGGCCGCATGAGGCCAGCGTGGTGAAGGCCTCAGCCCTTTCAATGGTGGATGAAGCTAAGCTAGGACGTATGTAGGCTAGTGATTATGATGATAATGATAACATAAACGATAGTTCGTGTCTCTTTAATGTATCATAAGAAGCCAGTGTGGCCACACTGTGGTTTAGTTTACTTAGTAGCAGAGAGGATGTTGAACGTATGCTGTAGGATGTTCAAGTATTATCTTCTTTTACATGGGTTTTATTATGTGTTAAAAAATAATTTATAAATTCGATAAATGCATGTTTATCGCTCTAGCCGATTTCTTAAAGAAGGATCTCATGATGGATAGATAGAAGAGGAAAATTGAAGAGGGTAGTATTAAGTGTACAGAAAAGAAATAAAAACAAATGAATTTAAATACGAGTGCATGATTCAAAACAATAGATTTATTCATTTGATCAATTTCTAATGATCAAAAATATTCCAATGAATGTTTAGAACCAGCCAGGTCATTATACCGACTCCAATTTTAATAACAATCAACAAATGGAGTTTAATTTGAAATTTCGCGAATAACGCAAAGTTACACGGGTAAAAAATCAATGCAAGTGCCACTGGAGTACAAATTAAAAAACCTCGCACGAGAAATGTGTGTGGAACGCGCAACGAGTTGAAATTAAATGTTCACGTACTTTATATGAGCGGACTTTGTGATTGCGTGGCGTCATCAAATGCTGCTATTTTTGTTATGAAACCGTTGTGTATGGGTCTAACAAACATGTATATAACTTTCCTCTCATTAAGTAATAGTTGCGTATATATATTAAGACTTTATATCGACTTTGAATACAGTAAATTTAAATTGTTAACATCAAATTTGAAAAAGACTTTTTTAAGTAATGTTATATAACACACACAGAGTTCAAACCATAAACTAAATTTATAAGTTAAGTGTTCGTGTTGCTACTGAAAAATGAATAAGACTTTGCCCCATCAGGGAATCGAAGCCGAGTCGTCTAGAGCGCAAGTTGAAACATTTATACATATTTGTAACGTGTAACTAGTTGAGAGGCGTTCCAGGGTCATAAACACGTGTTGTTCTCGAAATTAAACCAATATTTCATAAGTTGCCTTCAAACCAAATGCACCATTAGAAAATTTAAAAAATTTAAACGTATTATTTCTGCAGTGTTTTCTTCAAGTGCAGCTATAATTTTAAGTGTATTCAGTTTCTTTTTATTTGAACGTTATTTATTTTAGTTGTATTTGAGTAATCTCTTTAAAAATTTTAACGGGATGGTTGGCGCTTACTTGGGGAGGCCTACGTTCAGCAGTGGACGGCAATAGGCTGAGTATAATATATAATCTCTTTAAATTTTTACCATGTTGTTGTATTAAAAGTAATGATGGCCTCGAGGTTTAGGCGCGCGGCATACACCTCTGACTTTCCTAGTTCTATTGAGAACAAAGTGGTTTAAAAAAAAATAGTTTCAGAGTGAAAAATTCAAAAGAAGTTGCCCATTTGAAGAAAGATTTTGTCCAAGAAAGTACATTTGAATAAAGCTGATTTGACATTGACTTTAGAATACACACATAACATAAATAAATTATTATTTATTTTAACTGTGAAGGAAATCTTCCTTATCATAAGCCAAAAGACGTCCACTCCCCCAAAGACTTCCAAAGTGTTCTATCAGAAGCAGCCTCCTGCGATTTTCGTGGCATCGTCAATCCAACTTGTGAATAGACGTCCAATACTGCGCTTGCCAGTACGTGGCCTCCACTCAAAAACCTTCACTACTGGTTACGGGCCTTCTCAACAGCTTTAGAAGTTTGAGGCTATAGTCCACCACGCTGGCCTAGTGCGGGTTAGTGGATTACACACCTAAGATAACAACCGTAATAACCTATTATTTCTATACTACTGTCTCGTTTATTTGTCGAGTTGTAACCAAGTTTTCAAGCAGTTCCCAGTTCCTATTATTAAGTTGAAAATGCAAAAACTCCGCCGTATCTCGTTATCATAAAACTTAACTCACTCAATCCTAAGTTTTTAATTAATTTGGGAGCATTTTTTATTCCAACCGTAGCGATTCAGCTGTCAATTTTTTCCAAAAAGTCCTCATTGTATTATGATTTTCCCGAGTTTTGTAACAATGGCAAAGTCTACTTAGCGGTTTGGATTCAAAACTTAAGATCCGAGATGCTCTGAACATATAATTGGTTAAAGTTACCTCAGAATATTTTTAATTCCTAGTTTTAACCTCTGAAAAGTACGATTAATAATGCAGCTGATATTTTTGTTTTCATTTATTGTCATTCAAAAGTGGAACAAATGTAAGAAGCACTTCTGTCCTTTGTACAAAATTTACTGATTGATACGAAAAATTACTATACGGTCTATTAGCAAAAACCAACGGTGACTATATCTCTGAAATTGACACAATTTCATTAGCCAATACAATTATTATAATCATCATCATCATATTCAGCCCATTTTCAGTCCCACTGTTGAACCCGAGCCTCCTCTACAACTAAGAGGTTTATGGCCTTAGTCCACCACGCCAAAGCAATATTACATCACAAAACGGTACAGCAAAGTTGACTTCCATATAGCTTACAATATTCCGTACAAAACACATGCTAGAATCAGCTTGTTCGAAGCTTCACAATGCAAACAGCTTGCAACACACGTATCCACACATTAATATGTAACTGTACAGAAATCGATAAACCGGTACTGAATATAGAACTGTTAAATTATTTATACGTCGTACCTTGATTCCGTGCAGACAATCTATAGTAAACAATGGCTTCGTTGCAAGAGCAGGCTTTGACAATCAGGTTTATCAAACCACAGAACAGCTGAACAATATTAGAAGGGAAATAGACAGTATTTTGTATGGGGACGAGTGTCGCCGCTTGTTTGTCACCTATTCATTTTACTACGATTAAAGGCCCCAGCAACGGTAAAAACAATTGAAGTGCGACATGGTTGTCGCACATTTATATAAGCCTTGATATTACACGCTACCCGAATTACTAAGAAGCAGTCGTGTCAAACACATGATAATCTAATCGTAGGTTCGGCACGCTCGGCATGCTGATATTTTGCTCGCTTTGATGAAGAGTTTTTATTGATCTACCTACCCTATAGTAATCTACCAAAGGTTCGGTCACCCATATTATCATTATCAATCGAAAAGCGTCCACTGCCAGCAGTGGTGGCAGCATAGGCCTTCCCAAGAAACTTCCAAACTGCGCTGTCGGAAGAGGCCTTCATGCATTTTTTCTCATAGACATTAAAAACTACCAGTGACATTTCGAAATCATAACCATAATATACTTTTATAATTTTTCCTCATCGCTTTACTGCCTGGACTTTTTGAAAAGTACATATAAAATAAACCCTCTCTTTTAGAGACTAATTGGCTTCCACGTCAGAGTCACATCTGTCTCCATAATACATGGACGAAAAAACATGCTCAAGCGAAGAAAGTGAGAAATGTCAAGTGATAAAAGGAAACGTTAATAGCTTATGCTTTCACAAACGCAATCTTATTAAATTTTTAATTTGGTCGCCTGAAAGCTTTTTAGGGCGGCGACATGCGATGGACTTTTAATGAAGCGACGAAAAAATTTTTCCTCTACGTAATGACAAAATGAATTAGATTTAGACACACTTAATGCAATATTCACGTAGAAGTAGGTAGATGTAGAAGTAGTGATAGCTTCGAGGTTTAGGCGCGCCGAGTCAAAATGGAGTTCAAATCCCAGGCGCTCATTTTTAGTTTTTCGAAGTTATGTGTATAAATACCGAATTATCAATATACTTTAACGGCGAAAGTAAAAACCTGAGAAAACCTGCACAACTAAAATATTTTAGATCTAAACTCCGTCAAACCCTCTTAGTTGTAAAGGAGAACTCTGCCTAGCAATATGATGTATATGGGCTGACGATAAAATGAACTGATATTTCGACAAGTACATTTAAATACCACGTAAAAGAGACTGATCTGATTGCCATTTTGCGGACACACTTACTACAATAGTGTAATTTGGCAAAAATTCGACCCCTGGACTAATTCATATGTGCTGCAACCCTAAAGGCAGAAATTAGAATTAGGCCTAAATTATATATCGTCTTTCAGCGATGTTAGCACACACTGTCCATATCGTCCGTCCAATCGTCTATTCGATATAAATAATTTAGTCGGCGGAATGTCAATAGCGTGCGCTCAGCTTTATCCGTCGAATGAGATGGCAACGTTAGAATTATCTACAAGTGAATTCTCTGAAACATCTGTATTACTTGAATGGTTGAGCCATTAAGCTTTCTACATGCTAAATATTTTTTCGATTTGCTAACGTTCTTTACTTCCAAGAAGTAGGGATGTGATATTGAAATAATCGATATCTCGGAGTGATGATATACTTTATATTTTGATACAATTAATAGATGTAACTATTCTCATGTAATTAATAAAATGGACTTATTTGGATCAAAATAAATAATCATCTTACCCGATTACTTGACAATAGTTGATTCATTAAAATTGTCTCATTAAAGTTACTAGAAAAACTTTAATTAGTTACATGATTTTAAATTAATGAATAAATATACCCAACAGTCACATATGACATTAGTACCTATACAAGTCTTATGTCATGGGTAACCGTAACTACGTGAGACCCTTCAGACCCTCAAACACCGGGATCCGAGACAAATATTTGTGGATCACACAAATATTTGTCTCGGTGTGGTGTCAACGCACGGTCTCTTTCACGGAATTTCTTACGTTTGTGATGGAATAAGGCCTAGACCCTCTTATAAAGGCTTAAGGAGGCTCATGCTCTGCAGTGGGACACATATTATGGGTTGTTGACGATGTTGATAAAACAGTCGATAATTTTTTAATTGTCGATAGAACTTTGCCTCTTCCCTAAGGCGTTCGTTGTCGTGAGTCGGATTTGAGACTCCATCTTCAATATCATTTCTTTGTAGCTCCATGTGCGAAATAATAATTTTGTCAAAGCCAACAGGAACTGTATGCGTGATTAATTAGGCGTGACCCCGGGGACTTTTGGAGGGAATAATTGTCGACATGTTTCCTTTGTGATTATTTTTTCTACTTCTGTTTCCTTGTTTTTGATTCGCAATGGCAGAGCCTGTTTGTATAATTGCTTTTTTTCTGCGTAGTGAAAACATTTTTTTTTGGTATTTTTTGTTTGTTGAGTAAATTCTTACAAATATTGTTAAAATCCAATTAAGAAGACATATTTTCTTTGTTCCGATTTGTCATTTTAACCGAGAAAGGAATTTAAATTAACTTAAAAAATAAAGACAGATGTAGCACCTAATCCACGCAAACAAGGGCATAAAATTAAAATATACAATACCACAAGCAATTTCTAACCACGTGGGAAGTTCTATAAGGTTTTTGTTTTTTCTGTTAACACGCTCGCGTCAGCGCACCGAGAGCCACTAAGCTAAGTACATACTACTACAGGAGATAGGTTAAAAGAACTACGGAAAATATGTCTTTTACAACCTACGATAAAGCGGGTATTATTATTGATCATTTTGTTGCTAGACAGAATGCTTGTATTGACGATGATTGGGCTGATGATGATGATGATGTGTGTATTATAAGATTATTTTGAAGTGAAGATTTACGGAGATAAAATAATCTTTATTTTAATTCTAATACAAAAAGGTGTTTTTTGAGTTGATAGGACGTTTTCGATAGGTAACGGCATTCAAACTCCTCTTAATGACTGGACCAATTGGGATGAAATTTTCTTTGTATTTTCCTATGGGTCCCTAGGCTATTTCAAAACACAATTGGTCCCGGTAGGTGGCGCTGCTGCTGGCATACCGCTTAAAACTTGTTTAGGCAGGACGACGTGTGCTGGGACAGTTAGTGTCATTGTAAAAAACAATGCAATGTCAAGTGAGTCATAATAATATCGACGAAAATATATCGGCGTCGTATCGCCGTCGTGTCGTTGACGTTAAAGTGCCAAGCTCAGTGAAGAGAATGTATCAGCGGTATTGAGTGAGCCGGTATCGCCGGGCTTACAGAAGGGACATGATTTTATTCTACTAGCTTTCATCGTGGGAGGAATATTAACGTTTTTTATTTTAGATTTTGTTATTTTCATTAATAATAGGTAAAGCATGATTGCCCCGAGATCTCGGGGTATAAGTGCCTCCTGTGCGATGAGGATCTCGGGTTTGATTCACAGGTTGAGCAATATTAATAAAGTGTTATTAGGATTTCCACATAAGAAATTCTCAGTAATAATATGGAGTCCAGAAATGTACTCAAGAAATGGCAATAGACGCGCCCCTATTAAGAGGGTCTGTTATCTGCCGAAATGTAGGTGTAGAAATGCATCTGCCTATGACTTTGGGGAACACAGACGTCTAGACATCTTCTAAATTAAACGCCTATTAATCTCCCTATAAACGTTGCATTACGTGGAACTTAAAAACACTTAAGACTATAAAAAAGTTACGAAAATTTCGTGGGGCCTTTAGATTTCACGGTACTGTTTTTAATTGATTCATAAATCGACCTATGCATAGAATAAGGTTACTTATGACTATATCACCAAAGTACTTTTCATGTCTATAATAGAGTTAAAATTGTTTATACACAGCAATAGTGAAGTAATAATGATCATAAATTTTGTTGTTGTTTGAAGAACATAAAAAGTAACTGATAATTTTGTGCCTAATTAAATTTAAGTCGCTGAGAAAGAGAAGTTGGGTAAAAGCACATATAACTTTATTCTGCGCATAGGTCGAAATATCATCGTCATCATCAATAGCCTACAATTCGTCCAATGTTGGACATAGGCCTATTTTATGGCACCTTTCTCGTCCTCATAAATATGTTATGCGATATTCCTTAGTACTCGTAGCTTAATTTATTTAATAAGGTATGTAAAATTATTACTAAGACGGGCAAAATTCCTTCATTATTTTGTGGCGAGTGAATAAATGCGGGTTTACTGTTCAGTGTTGGCCGTAGGGACGCTTAGCCTGATAACTTGGTGCCAAGTAAATGACAAGTAGGCCAAGATTTAATATTTTACTTATAACAAGAAGGACGTAAGTGTTGTAGTGTTTATAAATCTGTCTTTAGTTATTTTGTTAAATGTGTATTTTTTGTGGTGTAACACTTTTTATTTCTGATTCGCTTGTTTAATGTATGGGAAGCATTCGGGAGATTTGTTTCAAAATAAATATAAAAAGGAGCGACATCGAAATAAACCCTTACTCGCTCCTTTTTATATTTTTTCACTTTTAACACTTGAAATCAGCTTGTGGCTTTAAAAGAAGTGACACCAATATACCTTATTACCTGGTTTAATTTGGCCGATTATGGCCTGAATAATTTGAAAAATGTGTCATATGAACGCATTTAAATCACTATTTAACGTGGGTTGGGAAATTGCTTCAAGCTTCGTGTATTCAGCTCCATGTACGCACGTATGCTACGGGCTTCTGTTTTGGATTATCAAGGGATTAATTTAGGTACCTACGTTCGATAACTCGAGACATAAACATGACTAGATTTAGGGATAATATCTTTTGATAACAACCGAATATTCCAATAGCTAGTATATTTGTTTCTGTAGAGGTTTATTGGGATTGTGTACACCAAAACACATGAGGTAGATTTGTATATTTACATGAACCGGCTCAAGTCAAAATTGTAGAGACTATTTTGTTTAAATCTAGTCGATATTTGGGATGGCATCATTCCGTTTTATGAGGATGGCGGTAGAGGATATTTAATATTCTACAAATTATTATCGGCCCACATACTCCCACCGCTAGGCATGGCCCTCCTCCTCCTAATGTGGATTGATGGAATGCACACCTGTGAAAATTCTAAGAACTTTTGGTCATGTGGGTTATTTTTTACTTATTCTCACTCGTCGCCTGTTATGCCTCAAAGGCGTATGCAGTGATGCATCCACAATACACTATTTGGCAACATTTCCAAATTCAATGCTGCTGCTGAGAATTTTCCAATAGATAACTCTTTTCTCATCCCGAGAATCGAACTCGCATGTCTGCATCACACGATAGACATTTCTGAATGATAAAACGAAATTAACGGCATAAGTTTAGAAAGAGGTACCTTGGGTAATTGATGCATGTGAGCACTTAGAGGAAGCGTTATAAGTTCTTCAGCATCGTGGATCCATTAAAAATTAAGAAGCTCTCTATTCTGAGGCAGGTGTTTCACGTCTACATACACCAGACCGTAAACATGACATTTTATGTTATCATTTAACTTTTTAATTACAGTTTCATTTGTGATGGTATATTAATGAATTGAGTGCCTTTATATGAGTATGTGAATTATTGTTTTAAAGGTGAAGGAAAACATTGTGATATAACTTGCATTTGCTTTTGGAAATTTCTTAGGTGTGTAGCCGCCAACCAGCACTAGCCCAGTGTGGTGGACTATGGACTAAACCCTCTCAGTTTTAGAGATGGCCTGTGCTCAGGAGTGGGACGTATATGGGCTTATAGTGTTGATGATGATGTTAAAAATGTGACGAGCATGATTGTTGAAGGATGGAAAAGCCAAGAAAAAGAAAAGATGGGTGGAATGCGTAAGAGAAGGTATGAAAGAGAAAGGGGTGAATGAAGACACGACTACTGATACGGATGTTTGGAAGGATAAAACATACTGCGCCGTCCCCAAGTTAAATTACGAAAAAAATATTTTAAATCGAACCCATACCCTATCGCATGCCGTGCGCTTATAACAGAGCACCAATGAGCCAATTAAGTGAAGCAATTATCAAAAAGAAACATTTCAAACCATTTAGCGTTACTAAAATTTCAAATTATTCAAATTATACTTAGAAATACGATATCACAAATTATGTGTAGAAGCCACAAGCAAAACAAGAATCTAATGTTACCAACGTAATTGAAATTTAATAAAAATCATTCGTTGGAGTAAATTAAGTGGTAGAAATTAATTTAAGCTGAGAACATCGGTCGAATTGAGGCTGTATAATTATTTTTGCAGAATTTTCGACGTTGCCTTAACTAAGAAATATTATGATTACGCTTCCTTGAGGTTTATTAATGCGGCGCCGGTCTTGTGGATCCTGGCTAAGTATTTTTAAAGCAGAGGTCGCGGGTTCAAATTTAGGCACAGCTTTTATATTTAGACCTTTTTTCTATATTTGCAAAGAATTATATATTAAATATATCACTACCCGGTCTTGCAGTCAAACTAGAACCTTCTCGATCACGTTCCCAATAATTATGCCGTACAAACAATATCCAATTGATTTTATACTACCATAAAAAAAAGACTAGATTTTCTACAGTGACAATAGTTGTTTTCGAAAGATCCCACAGGAGTAAATCATTGAAAGCCCTGTCTGATATAAAATATGAAATGTTTTCAAAAATTATTAGCTGTAATGACCTTACGTATTCGCGGCTTTTTATATCTTTGCTCCACTTTTTCAAACAAAATGAAAGCAGTCTGTGGTTTACCAATTTTGATTCATTAACTGTACCTACTATAAATTGCGGAATTCTTTGTTATCTTTAAGAATTCTCAGAAGGTACCCACATATTGTGGCGGTACGTTCATAGAAGCCCAAAAGCGTTACACTTTAATTAAGTAATGTCTTGTATACAGGGTGTATTTAGACCGTGATCGAAAACTGAGGCAGGTAATAGCGATAGTGATTACAAACCCCCTGGCATAAAAAAAAATCCCGACAAAAAATAAAATTTTTGAGGTTGTCCATACAAACCACATACTTTTAACACCAATGGTTGTATGGAAAACGTCAAAATTTTTATTTTTTGTCAGGATTTTTAATATCGCTACTGGGTTTGTGATCACCCTCGCTATTACCTGCCTCAGTTTTCGATCACGGTCTAAATACACCCTGTATAATATAATTGTTTATTATGGGCTCAGGATAGTCTCATTCATATGATGAATTGCTTTTATTAAAAACATATTAGATAATCTAAATGGAATACTGGCTTCTTTTGATACCAAAAGAGCAGGAATACCATTCCATACTCCGATATTGCTTTAAAATTAAGGAAGTGGTTTGCGTCTCATTACGAAGACTAGAAATAAAAATTGTAAGTAAACAAACTGAAATAACATAACTCTATCCCATAGCAATAACATTACTATTTAGATATTCAGAACAAGCAATGTAAACGATGCTCCTATTTACATACGGTGTTGGCATCCGAGCAAATTATAATTGCGTTGAAATCTTGCCAATGTCCCTGTTTGGTTGTAGCTTGTACTATCAGTGTTACTGACACGATCATATTTGTATGTTCATGCATTACATACACATGCCATAGATAAAGATGTACAAATGTATATACTTCTAGCACCACGTTTTATCTATACTAATATTTTAAAAATGAGAGATTTCATAGTTTGCGTTTTATAGACTCCAAACCTACCCACTGAACTGATTTGAATGATTTTTGGTATGGACATAGGAGAATGGGACTCTGTAGAGTAAAATAGACTATAACTTATTTTTTCCTTTTAAAATCAAATTTTATAGCTTATTTGGACGAAGTCGTAGTCAAAAGCTAGTGAGTTATATCATTTTACGCTAGGCTTTACCTCTGTATCTTAATCATCATACGATTTTTGGTTTGGAATACCTGCATTTTTAATTTTTTTTTCTATAACCCAATGAATTTCTAAGATGTTTAGTCCACTTACACGTGCCCGATATCCCAATGCCAATATCCCTTTAACTCTTAAATTTCCGAGGAGGTCCTTGCTCATTAGTGGGATGTATTTATGCTTATGGTGACGCCAGCTTTCAATTAAAACTAATTTTTTATGATTCTTTTATTGCACTTTTTTATTAAACATTATAATTGTATTATCTTGGACTGTTGTTTCTCCTCCTTGCTTTATTCCTTCTAATCCCCAGTGGTTTTAACTCAACTTGCATTTGTTTTCGTTGTTTGTCCCCATGCACTCTACATAATACCACTGGTATTATTACGTTGTCTAGATGACTAGTCTCCGCTGAGATCTCTGTAATATTCTAGAATTCATTGCAGCGTCGCATCTTTAATAGGAATTCCTTTTTGTAATTCTATGTTGAAATTCTCTTTCAGCTCATCGTGTTAAATTAGTTTAAGAGTGCGCCAGTACGTGTGTTTAGTTTGTTTTGCATATGCTCTTATAAAACGATTTGGATACGTACATTTTCTTGTAAATGTAAGGAGTGAAATTGTTGGTAAAAATGAATAAAAATTTGTGATAAGTTCCAACTTTTTTAAATATTTGTGCAAGATATTTTCGTAAATCACATGTGCCAAGTTTTGTTAGTAAAATGATTTAGGTAAAAATTTAAACTAGAGTGAAAATTGCTTAATCATATTTTATTTTGAATTTGTACTTAAAAATATGAGAAAAATAGTGGAGTTCCATCAATCTGCAGCCGGGCCACAGTTTAAGCCTTTTCTGCTTAGAGGAGTAAAAAACGCATACTGAGACAGAGATTTAAGCAACTGATTTTTTAGTTTTATAATTCTTTATTTTCTAGACTCATGTCATCTGTATAATTATATTATATTATTCTAAATGTTTTTATGTTATTAATAGTACACTATGTCTTTATTATTTGTTATTTTTGAGGATTTGTTTTTGTGAACTAGAAGGGTGCTTGACGTCTGCGACACAGTTATAATACTCTTGCAGACGTCATCGCCTATTCTAACCTTTCTCTTGTTGTTGTTCTTGAAATTTGTAAAATTATAAATTATTAAATTAATTTAAACCCAGAGCTAGTCCACGTTATCCGGAATATTCTAGTCGAGTGAAATGTTTATATATTCCGATTATATATTAATATGTTTTATTTAATGATACTGTTTAATATCTACGTCACGCTGCTTACAAATGCTCTGTCAGTTTTGAGAGATTTATACATCCCGTCCATTTTCCTTTTCCGGTCGACATTTTTGATTAATATCGGTCATATATTCGCTGAATTGATTTATTTGTGCACAAAATAAATGGAATATTTGTACGCTTCGAAAACAATAGCTCTCAAGGTTGTACAATGTACATTCTTTTTTCTTATAGACTGACAAGAATATTAATATTTTGTATGCGAAAAATGGTTGGTGATGTAATATTTATTTAAACTATTTTATCATCAAAAACTTATCACTGAACTGAGGTCGCCCATACAATAAAATGGATAATAAACCTTTGTCGGTTTCCAAGTGTTTGAAATGTAGGAGCGTGTACCTAGGATTTTACTTCACGACCACTTAAAATGACTTCATGATGAACCTCAAACTCAGATTAACTGAGTCCACAAAAGATGGCGGGTAACGGATGGATGACGGCTGCTTAAGACCGGGATAGTTGGCGCCATCTTGGGGAGGCCTACATTCAGCAGTGGACGGCGATAGGTTGAGTACAACAGGCTGAAAATGTCAAGTTTTCGTTTAAATGTTAAATTTATAAACAACTCAAATACAGATTAACAGTTAAGTCAACTAATAAGCCAAAAATGACACGTCATCGCATAAATTTCTATATATACTATATATGCATAATATATGTATGTACATATGTGTATGTTTCTTGCCCAAAACAAAGCGTTTTGGACACGTTTGTGTGTGTAAGGATTAAGGTAATTTTCTAAAGAGATAACTTTAGACATGCAGTATAAGGGCCGTAGGGTTGTGCGTAGAAAGTTTACCGATTAGCCGGATGAAGAAATAAAAGTATAGAGGATTAAGGGGTCGCGGGTTCAAACCCCGGGAAACCCACCTCAGATTTTGCGAAGTTATGTGTGAATAAACTTCGTAACTTTTTATCAGTATAGTAGAGTAAAAAAAAGAGCTAAAAGTGACAATAGGTCCCCTCCTTCCTTGTTATGGCCTTATATACATACAGTATACATATGTATACTTCGGTGTTGTCTTTTTTGTAACTCATCACTCCCAATGGTAAACAATACTTTTTTTTAATTTTTGGTGAGACCTTAGAAACTTAAAAACTTCTTTAAATGTAAACATTGATAATTCGATTTCGTTTTCCAATACAATAATAAAGTACAGTATATAAAGTGCCATAGCATAATAATAAATTAAATCGTGCTAATCCGATAATTCAATGCTGCTTCAAATTCAATTCCGGTTTAGTCGGATGTTAAATTGTCTATGCGCCGGACATTGGCCGGATACCAGGCGCATCTCTAGTGCGCGACCCTTGTCACCCTGGCAGGTTGGCGGTCATCAATACGGCTGCCATATTTGTCTTGTCTATGCCTCGGCGAGTTTAGAGGTATAATGAAAAGCTGTATAAAAGTAATTTGGAAAATTGTTCGGAGATTTTTGGGCTCACATGCCTTCCTATAGAAAGGTTATTGATAAAACATTCTTTTATCGTTGATGTAATTTCTTCAACAGAAAACTTTGGATGTCTTTAGGGGAGGCCTATGTCTAAGAGTAGACTTCTTTTGACTGATGATGATGAGGATATAATTTTTTGACTACTTCGGTGTTATCACGAAAAATACTCGCATTTACGCCTGGAAAACATCAGTTTCCTCGTTCGATTTTCCATCCATATTCAACTTATTTGGAGATTCTTGACAAAATGTTTATGGATACTTATTTAAAACTTCAAAAGTGAGACGTGTGTCTAAGACTAGACCTCTTCAAACCTCAACTTCGAGACCATAAGTACCTCTCACATACAGGTTACAATGTACATTAAATTTCGTACACACGATCCAAAGCACCAATTCGCAATAAAGCAGCATTTCGATTACATCGCTGGCGACGATTAAGCCGACAGGCGTTCGCTCATTCGCTTTGAATCCGCACACACACGCTAAATCTTCTCTAGGTTTACTAGATTACTGTGAGTGATTAACGGCGGCTTTACGAGACTTAATGAGAATTAAAATTACGTTTTAGTTACAATACGGGGTGTAAAAAGACCGTAATCGAAAGTAAGTCGAATCGAATCGAATCGAAAAAATCGAAAGTAAGTAAAATAGTTAGGAGCTACGATGATTACAAACATGATTCATGTTACATACAATAATTCCCGAAAAAAAGGTTTTGTAACTTCTATAAGTATTACATCTGTACGGTGACAACGAAAACCTATTTTTTTAGCGCCAATGTATTTGTAAAGCTCTAAGATTTCGATCACGGTATATTTACACTTTGTAATATAGGATGAAAGTTCACAAATGCCCGCTCTGATAGACTTTGGTGGAAATCATTATATCTGAAAATAAATTCTATATACATAATACAGACTCACTAGTCAGTCAGTAATAGTCTCGACTTTATGGCCCGTTCTTTGAATGTGTCGACTCCGTTCCGAAGAGGAAAGGTTACATTTCAACCAGGATTGGGTTCTTGTCTGATGACGAATACGATTAGTACAAAAACCGTCTGGGTCAGTGAATCGCATTATTTTTCCACGAATTCATTTTTCTGTATTATTAACCTTCCGAAAATAGTCACCGAGTTTTTGATCATTAGCCATCATACTTCCACACAACGTCAATAATAAACTTAATTTTCCAGCAATCTATCGAGTTGATCATTCATATAATGTGATACGGCGTCCGGCTCCGGCCGTCCGGCCTGTTCGGATGGTTGGGCAAACACAACCACGCGATAATTGTAATTAATCGACGTACATTGAATTCACATGCCGATACACGCTAGCGATACCACAGCTGTCAAGTAAATGACTCGATTTGAAGCAGCAATGGTGTGTGAAATTGTCAAAGAGTCGTTAAATCTTACAGATTGCAATTATAGAGATTGGAGTTTTGATATATAGC
Organism: Cephonodes hylas; assembly: GCA_030295005.1. NCBI lineage: Eukaryota > Metazoa > Arthropoda > Insecta > Lepidoptera > Sphingidae > Cephonodes > Cephonodes hylas. The sequence continues at coordinate 10,341,711 of AP025377.1, forward strand.
TTCATCATCATCATCAGCCCTTATATGTCTAACTGCTGGGCACGGACCTTGTCTACCATTGAGGGACTTTAGGGCTTAGTCCAGCATGCTGGTCTGTTCGGGTTGGCGGACTACACATCTAAGAAATTTCTAAGAACTTTTAGGTGTGCAGGTTTCATCACAAAGTTTTCCTTCACCGCTAAAATAAGTAATGTTTCCTCCTAAATATATACAAATACATAACTTCGAAAAGTCAGAGGTGTGTGCCTGCTTGCAACCTGTGACCACCGGGATTCTCAACCTTGAGGCCTTCACTGCTTTAGATATGTATCTAAGTGACTAAGTATGCATACATATGCATTTGCATATTACTGCTGAAGCTATTAAACACAAAGAAAATCTTCCAACAGTCGATAATAATTCTACCGATAAAAACACATAAAGCGCCGAAGCTTCATACAACAACTTTGTATAAGATACATGTAATAGGGGCGACTGTATTGGTGCTAACGAGGCATGTATCCGGAATCCATGTTACTGCTGAGATTTTCCGTATGCGCTACTTTATGACAGACGATCAATGAGGCATGATTGTAAGTATCGATATATTATTAGAATTTTTAAGATTGAAGAAGCAAAACGATGATTTTCATCATCTGCCCTTATACTATTGGCACAAACCTCCCCTATAATTGGGCTAGCGGACGACAAAATTTCAATTTTTAATATTATATTTTAACAACTGAATTGCTTGTACATTTGGAGTGCCAAATGGTTAGATTAATTCATTATTGTTTCAAATGATTATCTGAATATTACTAATATTGAACATACACACATAGCCCCTCGTTTGTATTTCCTTAAATGGCAGGCATTTCATCATCGACATTTCACCAACTGTGTTTCGTTCCCACATTCTCAGACCCTGTGCTGCTGCTAAGAATTTAATACTGGAAAACCCGAAAACCCTTAACCCCTACCCTTTACAAAACTACGGTCCAAAAATAATACAACAGAATTATTATCAGGAAAATTATCAAGCAACTTTCACATATACTAGTTAATACTGTGCTTCGCTTCCCGTGCATTCACGATGATACGGCAAAAGTGGACCTATAAAAGGTTTCCACACTTTATCTTTGTCAAAGAGGACTGCATTTAATGGTAATTAATTACCCGCTCATGCAAAATACACCTAACGCTCTGCCGGACACATTGAGTAAATATTTTATAAACCGCTTCCGAAAATCGCTCTATTTATTGCTAAAAGTTTCATGCATACTCACAACTAGGGAGGGTAAGTAGGCGTGAATTACTGCACCCAATTTGTGGCGAGATTATGGACTGTGTGTAATACTGCAAGCAGTGATAGCCTCGAGGTTTGAGCGCGCGGTCTAGAATCTCGACGGTCGCGGGTTCGAACCCCAGGTACACACCTCTGACTTCGAAGTTATGTGTGTATTCACATTGAATCAACACTTGCTTTAACGGTGAAGGAAAACATCGTGATGAAACCTGCACACCTAAGAGTTCTTAGGAATTTCTTAGGTGTGTAGTCCGCCAACCCGCACTAGGCCAGCGTGGTGGACTATGGCCTAAACCCTCTCAATGGTAGAGGAGACCCGTGCTCAGCAGTGGGCGAAAATGGGTTGATGAAGAATACTGCATAACTTGTTTCTGAAGATAAATTTCAAATGTAAAACTTTATACACTACCCTCAAAATAAATGCTATAAAAATATCCATCTTTAAAAGATCGTCACGTACAATAAGGCCGGCATTTGTTCATTATTTGTGTATTTTGCATAATTAAAAATGTCTACAATAAAGAGTCAAACAAATAATACTTTTTCCGGCTCAGGAATTGATTAAGGAGCTTCCGTCATTTGTTTTAAACATGTTGTGAGACCAGAGGCACTGTCTTTTTTTTACAAATGGAAAGCAATTAAGTTGCTTATCAATGTGACTGGAATTACTAAGGTCTAATCAATAGATAATATATTCTTATTCAAAATTATATTCAGAGATATCAATCAAGCTAAAAGGTACCAAAAACTAACGGAAGAAAAATTTAAATTTTGTATCACAAACTCTTTAAAACTGCAAAACAACTTCTTTAAGCAATCTTCTACAGAACCACGCGATCAAAACACTTAAACTAAATAATGTTACACTTACAAGCCATGAACACTGGTAGCTAAATTTATCAGCGAGTTAGCTGACGGATACTCAAGTACTTCTGACAAATAAGGAAGACAAATTCTCGTACAGCGTCCGCTGTGATAACAACACAAAGCAAATTACGAACCATCATTGCTGTATCTCGCTTTCCGCCGTCTCTTGACAAAGCGTTTCATAAAGACAAGTGTTGATTGAATTTTTTTATTTTGGAAGATTTTGAGACAAAATTTATTGCGTTTGAAATTGTATAGTAGGTATGTGTTTTGAGTGCGTTGACTCTTCTTGTTTAAGTAGGTTAAGTAGTCTAATTGTGTCGCAGTACTAGGGTGGGTTCAAAAAGTCCTAACTTTGATTCCCGGATGAGAAAATTTTTTTTTTTAGGAAATTCGCACTGGGTTAAGTAGCCGAAGTGTGAGGGTAGGAATGTATTTCTCTGCCTATCCCGTTGAAAAAATTATAGGAGAGGTTAATAATACCCATGTTCTTCACTTTAATAATACAACATAATTTTGTCATAAGATTTAGTCTTCTGCTAGCCAAAAGAAACGTCCACGTCAACATGTTTATAAAAAAGAAAATTTATTAAAAAACATCATAACTGGTCAATACTTATAATCTTATTAAAAGCATGTATTTTTCTATTTGCTCGGAATTTCCTTATTATAATTATGAAACAAAATTGAAATCTATTATCACGTCAACATTATTCCCCACTTAGACAATTTCAAGAGACAATTTTAAACGAAATTAAAACATTTCCAGCGCTGTTCCCGAGAAAGTACTTGAGTGCGGACATTTTTTGCTCTCCTTTAGCTTCTTGCCTCGTTGAAGACTTCAACTGTTAGATGTCTAATTTAAGTCAACTCTGTTAGAAATGGCACAATATTGTACAAGACAAGATTCTGTAAATTTTCAAATGGATGTAAGTTGTTTTTATGGTGTTACTTCGTTGCAGGAATTCAATGGTCCTGTGTATAAATATACTCGGATGCAATTCCCTTCGTTGATCGTCTGATTGAAGTATCTGCTATGCGATGTAGAAGCCTTGAGTTCGTCGGGTAGTGGGTTTCATTCTGAGTAATAGTTCAGAGTTCACAAATATTTTTAGGAGCAAAAAGGTGGCATCCTATTACGAAACTATTGTTTCAAAACTTTTAAGTTAAAGACTACTTTGACTAATAGTCCAATCTGGCTTCATCCGTATTTCAACTAAGAAATAAAATAGTATTTTTATCCTTCCTTTTCTTAACATTGGAGAGGATTTTGAGCAAAATAGAAACAGTTTACATTTGCCTTGTACATCTTTTTATATGCCAATTAAATTATATTTGAATCATAACAAACAGACTTTTTAATGTTAGCCAGACTTAAAAATTGAGCTCAAGCGATTCAGCTCTTAATGAAATTTAACTACAATAAAAAGTACTTCTAGTGACAGAATACTTTAGTGTTCAGAAACGGCATTGGATTAAGAAAACCGCGCTTTGTATGAGCGTACACAGTGCATTGTTAAACAGTAAGACTAATGCACGTTGTTGGTAATATAATTATACAACTGGACAATGACCACATGTTAAATGAAAATGTAAAAATTTAATGAACCAGTGAAATGTTGTTAGTAACTACATTCAGACTTTTTTCTGTTAGAAATGAGATAATAGAAGTTTTTTATATTTTTTCTGTTCATTATTATGTTCTCTTAATACTATAGTTAGTGCATTGTAATAATTATTTCACAGACATGTTGTTTTTTTCATGTCATGACATGACTATACTTTTCGTTTCAGATATAGTACTGAAAAACTAATACTACAGAAAAACTAATACTATAGTACTAATTTCACGTGTAGACGCCCTTATTTTAAGCATTGCATAGAAGAATGGATTGGAGTGAAGAAATAAAGCGAAGATTTCTCTTCTTCCTGTCTTAGTCTCAACTATAGCCTGATCTTGCAACTCTCATTAGAAAGCAATTTAGCAGGGCCGTGGTTCTAGAACCGCTGGCTTGACATTTAATGAAACAAAATAAAAAACATGCCCTTTATTTTGGTACTCAGTACAATAGTAGACAACTCCGTAAATTTATTCCATAAAGAATGAAAAATTTACGTACTAAAAGTCTGACCTTTGTACAAGTCCAGAATATTTTATGGAAATACAAGAAATTAGACTTTTCTAGTTGCATAATTTAATTCAGATACGGATAGATATAAACATTATGTCTTATATGTCCCATGGTATGGGTAATTGTTTGGGATTGCTATATATCATGAAGCAGTGATGGCCTCGAGGTTTAGGCGCGCGGTCGAGAATCTCGGCGGTCGCGGGTTCAAACCCCAGGCACACACCTCTGACTTTTCGAAGTTATGTGTGTATTCACATTGAATTATCACTTGCTTTAACGGTGAAGGAAAACATCGTGATGAAACCTGCACATCTAAGAGTTCTTAGGAATATCTTAGGTGTGTAGTCCGCCAACCCGCACTAGGCGGCCTAAAACCCTCTCAATGGTAGAGGAGACCCGTGCTCAGCAGTGGGCGTATATGGGTTGATGAAGCAGAAGAAGAAGATATATCATTAGTTAAAATGAGTTGAAGATATTCATCTGCATCCAAAAATCAAAATAATGTGGACAGGAGCCGAAATAAATAAATTTGTTCTGTATAGAACGTATTTGTTCTTAATATTTTTATATTCGTAAATTTTATAACAGTGAATTGTTTCTTCTTATAGATTTGGAGTTCATTATTATCATCTTTATGTTGGGCATGGGCCTTCTCTATAATAGATAAGATTAAGCCCTTAGTCCACGACGCTGGCCCATCGCGAGTTTCTTCGAGTTATCGAATAATAACCATATTTTCGTATTTAAAACTGCACCTGAACTAGCAATAACCTGACAATTATTTCATCATTCAGTTGCAACGGCACACGAGAAATAATTGTCGGAACACGTCAAAGCGAGCCGAGGTTTTGCCTAAACTTTTTATGGCGACGCGGTTGCTAGGCGAAAGAATAGCATCGTTAAATTGGAGTGAGCATTCCAAGGCTTGGATTGGGGTCCCAAACGAACCGACTTCAACTGAGGTGGTTACAACTTCAAAAGGTTTTCTGAGCTGGCGTCATGACGTGTGCTGAAGAATAGCTGAGTTTTAAAATTTTGAGTAGACTGCCTCGTGGTCTCGCGGCACATGTATGCTGTGCTGTCTTGAAAATATAGGTTTGAATCCTGGGTCGGTAAAAGTGTTATTAGAATTTCGTTTGTAATTGTATCCAAAAAACCCCTGTGCCTATTAAGTAGGACAAAATCGTCGGAAATTTTTTTTGTTGCGATTTTTTTTATATCATGGTGTTTGTAATCAACGTAGCTATTGCCTATCCTAGTTTCCGATCACGGTCTTTATACACCCTGTATATCTCAATAAATCAAACCTTTATTACAAAAATAGTAACTATTTTTTAATTCAACTAGAAGTTAACTGTATTTTTAAACTATTACTTAAAGGAAATAAAACTGGTTTAAATATAACTTTTATCTTTTCATGCTTATTTTTTCAAGTGAAATAATATAAAGGGGATCAAACGATGTCTTTTTAATGTCATCCCTAATCTTGTTCGACGTTCGAATGTCTCCCGAGGGAGCGGAACAATATGTTTTTCGAAAATGTTACATAGGAAATATGTACATTTCAATTTATTTATAAAACCGTCAGAGGTCTTTCGTGTGTCTTTTTGATTGATTCAATGATATCCATTTAATTGTAAAACTTCAGTTTGAGTCCTTGAAAATAAAGGCCGATATGAACTTCATATTATGAAGGTATTCTTGCATTAATAACTCGTCAAATATGTTTTACGTTACACGCAATGGAATGCAAGTCCATTTTTCTTTTTTTCTGGGACTTGAGACTCAGTATTGCAACCAGAATTTCCAAATAGAAAAAAAAAATCAATGAACCAATTCTGCAAGGACAAACGGCAATTTAATTAATTTTCTATCTCAACCCTCAAAATCGAAACGATGAAGATACAAACGTGCCTTCCCCTTAAGCACGCATTTATCTGACACAACAAAAGGCTCACATCCCGACAAAAGAATAAAATATGTGCATTTCGACTTGATTCATTGAGTCCGTTTTGTAAGAGTCTCGGCTGTACAGGCTTGTCGGATGCTTTCAGCGATTTAGATCGCACACAGCGTGGTTTAGTTATTTGCTAAAGGGGATAGAATGTTCACCACAGAACCGCTGAATAAGATCAAAAGGGAAATAGACAGAATTTTGTGTCGGGACGGGTTTCGCCGCTTGTCTGGCACGCCCAAAGAAAAAAAAATGTTAAGCAAAAATTTTTTTATGACCAAGCCTTTTTATTACACGTAACTTTTATTAATAAGAAGCGGCTTTGTCAAACATATGCAGGGTGTATTAAGACCGTGATCGGAAAGTAAGGCCTCCTGGCGTTAAAGAAAATCGCGACAAAAATAAAAATTTTGGCGTTTTCCATACAAACCACGTACACTTAACACCGATGGTTGTATGGAAAACGTCGTTTCAAATTGAGGTTTTCTTAAGAACCGCATAAATTTAATACTTATAATTGATATGAAAACGTCAAAACAAAATTGTCGTGATTTTTATTAACGTCAATGGGCTCATGATCACCGTAGCTATTACTTGCCTTAATTTCGGATCACAGTTTGAATACACCCATACATTCCGACCAGTGGCGGTACTTCCATAGAAGCCCGAAAGCCCGACTTGCCTTACATAGTTCCGAACTTAACGATTGTTTATTTATAAAATAACGTTATAAACGTGAGTACTAACCGGTAGATATTTATTAGTCCTACGTACCAAAAAAAAATGCTGCTACTAAATAAACATTTGGGCTTGCCTTAGTTTGACACCCTAGGCACGCCACTGATGCCGACGTAAATTGCTCTGTTATTAAAAAATACATTAACACATATACCAAACGAACACACCACAAAAGTAGCTTTTACATACATCACTTCACATCCAGTTACAACCAAACCTTACAAAATCCAAGACTAAATCTCCGATCACCTTCACCCGACATGCATTAGGATGACACCTCGTCCCATCTCCGTCGAATTCACGCCAAATCCCGTATTTATGGGCCTTCAGTAATGGCTATTCCGACATGCGATCCCCAATGACATTTATAAGCGGATTTTTTCGCCAAACGTGACGTATTCCGAGTTTCGGACTGTCGAATCTTGGAAGTTGGTAATCAAAATTCGTTCTTTTGTCAGTGGTATTATGATTGAAGTAGTGATAACTTCGAGGTCTAGGGACGCGATCGAAAATCTCTGTGGTCGTGAGTCCAAACCCCTAGCAATGGCTTTTCAGTTATGAGTGTACTCATATTGAATTATCATGTAGATATCGTGAAGAAACCTGCACACCGAAAAGTTCTTAGGAATTTCTTAGGTGCGTGGTTCGCACTTGGTCAGGTCGAGGACTAAGGCCTAAACCGGCCCGGGCTCAGTGCCACATTTATGAGTTTATAAATCATTGAAAAACCAACTAAATTCTATTCTATAAGTGTTGTCTATCTATCTATCTATCTCTATAACATTGTAGCATTCTTCAAAAATGGACAATACCCACTACAGAGATGCGGTCAATATTTCACTAGAAAGCTGAGATAAGAAAAATAATGCAACCAAAGTCGGGATTAAAATCAAAAAGTTGACAACAAATGTAGTCGGTTTGCAGAAGGTCTTAAAAGTTTCCGGGAACCGTTGTAGGAAAACGTTACAAGTTCACTTCATACCCAGTTTGTTATTAGTTTTCTTTCAGTTTCTTTGTGCGAACTGATGTGATGTCTGCGGATATATTAAGTATTACACGAAATACTTTGATATAAGAAACTGCGAAATTTATGGCGCGGCGAAGATGAAGAGCTGGTTAAAATATGATTTAAGGATAAGAATTTGAATAAAGAAGCAAACAAGTTAAGTTGTGGACGCTGTTATGGTCACGAGGTTTTGGCGCGAACGAGAATCTTGTCGGCCGCGAGTTCATGGTGTGTGCCCTAGACACACCTCTGAATTGTCGAGGCTGTGTGTGTAATCACAGTATCAATTGCTCTAACCTTGAAGGAAAACATTGTGATGAACCCTGCACACCAAAAAAATCTTAGGAATTTCACAAGTGTGCCAACCCGCACTAGGCCCGTGCCCAGCAGTGGGACGTATATGGGCTGATTATGATATACGTCCCACTCAGCATAGGTCTCTATTACTGACAGTTGACTAAAAAAAGCGAGAGTGAGATTGTACCGCTTTTGTTCTTTAAACCTTTAAACTGTTTTTTGCGGTTAGGTTCAGCGAAAGATGGAACCTCAGAGATAATAATAAACCACATTTTATCACTGAAACTGTATTGACAAAATCCATTTTAAACTCGGATACGGCCACATAAAATCTAGTTTATAATAAAGCCCGAATATCGCACGGATACAGGACAAATTGAAATCGAGTTATAGTCCCAAAACTTCTATATTTTGAAACGTGGAATTCTCTGAGCGCTATAATATGGCCATACGGACACGTCCCTCTCAACTTAACTTGTGTGAAATTGTTTTAATTAGTGTGTTAATACTGAAATCTAGACTTCTGGAGGTTGCGAACGAACGACTATTAAGATTGTTTTCTCAATTTTTAATATTACATTGCCCTTTTTTTAAATTTCATATCTCATCTCTAACAACCGCCATTTGTGACACTACGTTATTTAGAGTTATATACCAATTTTGTTTTTATTTTGGTGTACCACAAAGAATAAATAAAAATAAACCGAGGTGCCCGAACCACGCTAAGGGGAAGTGCAACTGCGCCCTCGCAACTCCGAGATGCCCGACAGATTTTTGTCTCGAAGACGCATCGTGCAGCTGCGGCATCATTTTGAGTGCTTCTCGGTCACACATCGTGGTCCGGGGGGTTTTAGTCAGTATGTCGGCATAGGGATATTTGTTAGAGACCTAGCCCAGAAGGTCGATGACTTTGACATACACTTACCATCTCCCTCCCCCAGGGTTGGCGGGAAGTAGAGTCATACGCCTTTTTCCTCTCGAGAAAAAGACGACTAGAGTCACGACGATTAAAAGTCGTAAGTGTGCCTCCACTGTCGTTTACCTGACGACCTAACTTCGGAACTTGGCACAATGGCCATTAATTAGTTAGTTCGAGCGCGGCGGTGCGTTGCCGCCGATCATTCTTTACTTTTCTAGTTTTGTGATGTTTGTTACTGTCTTATATTCTCTTATGTTTATATTCGTCGTCGGCACGTGTAGTTGAAGGTACGAGGTGATAAGAATATTGGTGTTTTGTTTAAATACCAGACAAGTTGAAAAATCATCAGCCAATATACGGGACGGGACTGCTGGACACAGGCCTCCTCTACAACTGGGAGGGTAAGTTTTAGTCGACCATGCTGGCCTAGTGTGGATTGGCGGACTAGACTAGGCGTAAGAAATTTCTAAGAACTTTTAGGTTACATGACGATGATTTCCTTCACGATTAAAGTCAGTGGTGATTTTTGTGAATACACTGATATTTCCAAAAAATAGCGCACTATTTTGTGCACTGCAGTATAGGGTAGTAGTGTGTGCCTGGGGTTTTAACCTGCGACCGTAGAGTTAAAGTATAGATATTATAAGGAATGTGAAGCGGTTTTATTAAAAAAATAATTCACAAGAGGTATAAACCAAACTTAATTTAATGGTACAAACGTAATCAAGATTTTACAAATATAATCAAAGTAACAACAATTAGAGATTTCACAAAATAACACATTTCGTCAAGAGATCCGCTCCGCACAAAGCTATGATTAGTAATGTGTCAATTGTTTGTTCGCACCGGCTTATATACCCGTTCTTTATAATTTTATTTGTGGGTCTTCTAACAATGTATCCTTTGTGGATACAAACATAATCTTCGAACAGTCAGTTTTTTCAGGCAGGTCTGAGCCTATGATCGGGTATATAAAACTTGAAACCACCACGACTCTTTCATGTTGCTAGTGTATTAAGTAATCCTATTCAACCGTTTTAATGTTCTATCTCTTACAATATTAAACTGGCCAGTTTAATTGTTAGTTTCAACATTATTTAAAGATGTAGCAAGGATGTACGTGAGGCTATCTCTCGGCTTAACTGTACAGTATGGCTACAAACTTGTGAATTTATTGGAGGCGTCGAGATAACAGATAGCACGTGTTCAAAACTTCAGGAGGAGAGATTGTTTAAGATTTTAGTTACAAAGCATGTGGATTGTGGACATTCTTTAAAAACCTTAGGTTTTTTTTAGCAAAGAGCAAGTCATCAACTAAAGTATTTTATGTATAAATATGTATTATATAATCGCACTCTTGTTTTCTTCGAAGGAGGATTTCTGTGCTCACATTTCGCCAATTTTGTTTTCGTTCAACGTATTAGGGGTCCAGTCTATTGCCGTTTTTCGGGTAGACTTCCAGAGTCCATAATGTTATTGAGAATTTCCCAATAGATCAACTAAATTACAATTTCATGATTGCATGGTACATAGGCAGTTAATAACCACGAGACAGTCAAAGCCATGAACTCTCGCTAGTATTAGAAAGCAGCAATAAATATTCGATTTTATACAAAAACTCATTACTTAGCGCCTCGTCTTAATCTTGTTAATGCAAAATCCATTCTTCTTAGACCCGTAGTGAATTTACATAAAAGAATATTTTCAATACTTCAAAATTTATTTTTTACAATTTCTCTGGTACAATTTCTCGTAGCATAAGCACATGCGCTCGAGTAGTTCTGGGTTCAATTCCTGAGGGATTAATCTGGCAATATTTTGTAACAACTACTAGTAGGGCAAACATAGGTTTAGAAATACCTCTTAGCTTGTCCAATAATATAAATACTGTGCCCGGTCTGGGAATCGAAGCATTCATGGTTCTACTACACAGAGCCAACGCGTAAATAAAATAAAGTAAATTAGTCATTTTTTTTTTTTTTTTAGTAAAAAATTAGTACATAAGCAGTGATGGCCTCGAGGTTAAGGCGCGCGATCGAGAATCTCGGCGGTCGCGGGTTCGAACCCCAGGCACACACCTCTAACTTTTCGAAGTTATGTGTGTATTCACAATGAATTATTATCACTTGCTTTAACGGTGAAGGAAAACATCGTGATGAAACCTGCACACCTAAGAGTTCTTAGGAATTTCTTAGCTGTGTAGTCCGCCAACCCGCACTAGGCCAGCGTGGTGGACTATGGCCTAAACCCTCTCAATGGTAGAGGAGACCAGTGCTCAGCAGTGGGCGTATATGGGTTGATGAAGAGAAGAAGAAGATGGTTCTACTACACAGAGCCAACGCGTAAATAAAATAAAGTAAATTAGTACATACGTCTAAACTTAAAACTTAGAAACAAAATAATAGAAAACCGAAAGAAGTTAACAAAAGGTCTCATTGCCCACAGATTTCTTTCAAACGCAAACAAATAAATGAAGCAGAGCGGGCCCGATTGAAACAGAAAGTGTAAACTAAGGTTAAATCGTTTGTTTCAACTTTCTCGAAGTTTTTTATTCCTTTTATTGTGGGACGACACAATCACTGCAAAGGCTATAGTTGTTTCTGAGTGATACTAAGTAGTCTTTTTAGTTTAGTTTTTTAAATTAAGTTTATGAAAGTATAATTTTTGAATTCGTATATTTTTAACCAGTACATAAGTTTAAGCGAGTATTCCTGTGGGTAAATAAGGATGTAAATTTACAGAAATAAATAAACACACCCAACAGTCATATCCATGTCTTAATACCTGGTATTTTTTTTATTTATCTAACACTTTCTTGTTTATACAAAAATAATAAAAATAAACAAAACTATAAAGAAGAAAACAAGCTATTTTATAGCTGTATACGTAGATTAAACGCGGCTTTCTGAAATCGTTAGTAGAGTGCTCTTTAATCCTGTAAATTCCATAATCTGGTTTGAGGACCCATTTCCATGGTATGAGCGTTGCACTCGACGTATGGTTGTGACGCGAACAGCTTAATGAGTAACCTTGTTCGGAATTATTAGGTCTTCTGGGTGCCCTCACGATGTTTTCATGTAAAGTGACTTACAAAGACGGCTTGTTAAGAGGTCAGGGTTATGCCGCTCTTCAAACTCTTTCAAATTCACAAAACATGTAATTTTTTCATTAAAATACCACGTTAGTAATAGTGAGCATATTGTTTTTTCTTTTTAATAAGGAGAAATATTAAGTGGTCCATTTTTGCACTAGATTTCGCCAGGTCAGTCTCTTGTAATAGGACAGGCGAGCCTGGCTCTTGTCAGACACATTTCCAAATTTTCTTATGGAAATGCCTAATAATACTGCCCGACCCGGGAACCAAACCCAAAACTTCAATCTCGCATACAGTTGTGTTGTTACATTGTTGTGCGCGGCCATGAGGTAGTGAGTGAGGAGTAAGGTACAAAAAATTTAAGTACCAAAACCCGATACTACATTTTTGTGGGAACTTTTACGTTGATCGCACGGCATACGCTACCATAGTAATAAACCTTCCAAAAACCCACAATACCAACCCAACTGAGCGACCGTTTGTCGATTCGTAATTGTTCTAATTTCCAAGTTGCACGCAGTTAAGGCACGCACTAAATCTGAATTTCGACGGCCCAATGCTCGGAGCTTGTTAATCGTAATTGCATCGGGTGGCGTTACGTGGCGTTTTGTCACTAATATACTAATATTAAGGTGGATTCAGGGGGTGAAAACTAAGGCAGGTGATAGATAAGGTGATTATAACCGTTTGGCGTAAAAAAATGAAAAATAAAAATAGGCTTTTTTAGGTTGTTAGGAAAATCCAAATTTTTATCTTTTGTCAGGATTTTTTCAAAATAAAAAATTATTATTCGGAATTTTGAAAAGGAATTTCGCTTTTCGATCTCAATAGAAGCTCCGCATCTGTCTGTAACATACATAATATAATATATAATATATTGTGGGTATAGCACGTTGATTTTTCCGTGCATGTCATATAAAACAACCGCACAGTGAATTTGTGTGTGCGACCGTCAGTTGTTTTATGTTTGCAAATGATGCTAAATGTTGCATGTTACTGCTATCGCGAATATTTAGAAACCTCAGTGACATTAATGAATATACCGAATTTACAAACGGTTTCACAAACACCCAGATCCGAAACAAATGATTTTGGGTCACATAAACTTTTGTCTCAGTACGGGGATAGAACCCGCGGCTTCTTATTTCGCAAGCTGGTGTCTAGCCAACTGCGACATGGTTAGTATACCGGGTATCTAATTCAATATAACATTTGAACCACCCCAAAATTATAGTCGTTACAGCTAGACGGCCTAGATTTGAAAGAATTTCTGCTAATACGACCTCTTACGAATAAAATCCTTATTAACGCTAGTCGCTAAAAGAGGCTTTATATTAAGCAGTTAAAATCGAAGCCCGTGTCTTCTTATCTATGATTATGTTCTGGATCATTCATTACCAATGGCTAGTCTAATGTCATTTCGGCCATCCATTAGCCTTTCGACATGGATTAACGACTGTTGCTGCTTGACAACAGAAATTGATGACGTAGACTCTCTAATATTGAGGATTTGTTGATAAAGACTGATTAAGTTATTTTTTATTTAGCTCCTTAGTTGTTGATTAGATGGCTTGAACTTTAAAGCAAGTCTCTAATGATCATATTTTCATGAGGGGCACTAGTGGCTAATAGGCTTTCTGAAAAATCTTTTAGCTTTATTAAATATCGTCACCAAAATAAGTATACTTCCAAATGTCATCATAACCAACATTTATATAGCAAATATCTTCTAAATACAAAATGATTTTACAGAACGATGGCCACATGTCACGCGCACGTTAATAAAACGAGCTCAAAAGTACGCGTCGATGTACTTTTTAGAATGTAAAATCTCGTAAAACAGTGTTAAATACAATGAAATAAACACAGGTTGGAGGTAAACACGACTTTTAAAACAAAATATAACTTTATTTCGCGATTTAACCCAACTAAGTACACAGGTGGACAGAAGTTAGTGCTTCAGGAAACATAAAGCAGGCTCGCGCCGGAGTCAAAGTCAAATAAAACGTTTGCACACGACGCCGCTTCGTTTCAGCTATGTAATAACAATGTGCTTGCATTGGACACACGGGTTTTACGTTATGCCAGCTAGCTGATTGTAATCTGCTGGGATGTAGCCCCGTAGGGCAGTTGAGAAGATACAAGCTTACGAAACAAGAGGCCGTGCGTGTGATCTCCAATGTTGTGATCCCCAATTTCTAAGACCGAAGTCTCTTGTATTTTCTGATATCTGCGACATAGTATTCGTCTTTTAGTGTGGAATAATAAATATGTATATGACTGTTACATGTAGCATCTAATTGTAAGTGCCTAATTCTAGCAGAGTGTCAAGATGAGAGATAATTCACCTAAAAAATCTAAGCAGGAGATCTAGCTAATTTGTATACACAAGACATAGTAAAATTGCATTTAGTTGGCGTCTTTTCCAAGCAAAGTAGGTATTAAGTGATGAGAGTCCTTACTTTACTTGATACCCTTAAACAGACTTACTATATTATGCAGTAGTCACGTATTGAAGCTTTGGTACTATTGTCTTATATAACTTTGAAAGAAATTCTATACATATACATTTTGCCTTTAAAACAAAAATACAACCACTAAAATATTTTAGCATTAACACTTCTCACTTCAGATCCGCAGATCGTTGGCCGACGTTCAAAATTCATTTCAATCAGAGATTGCGCTTGGCGCACTCCGCGGCCGTATCTCACACTTTGTTTCGTCGAACAACTTCAAACAAATTGTTTGGCGTTCTCGGCGGCAGCGTGTGACGTACTTGGCCCAGGAGCGTTGGCACGGTAAGATTTACCTACCTACAATTGAGCCTTAAACCTACTTTGCAAACATTACGCGCCGCGCTGAATTTAGGCTGAGGTAGCCCTGAAATTAGCTGACTGTATTTGCCAACTAAAATGAGCGGGGTTAACACAAAATTTCATACGTCATACATTTTCATTGTACATTTTATGCTGGCACAGAATGACCGCAGTGATTTCTGAGGGTTAAATACAAAAAAATATTTCGTAATGTAAGGCCTACACCCTCTCAATGGTAGAGGAGGCCCAAGCCCAGTTGTGGGACGTATATGGGCTTATGATAATGATGAATGTAAAATAAACGATTGGCGAATTTCTCAAACAGAACTCATGTAGACAACTAAAGGTGAAATTAGAGAAGACTATCAGAAAATTTTTATCGTTGCCGGTCGAATTTTGGATCATGACTCGATATGTGCAGGTTAATCGCAGAATATCATTAAGTTATGTAGGTCAATTTGTATGTCGTATCGTACACCTTATGTACAGCGATCGCTATTCAGCTGAATACGAAAAACTTCTACCAACTTAGTTTCATAAATATTGCTTTTATTATATTTTGGATTCAAAATGATGTCTATATTGTACTATTTTTGTCCTAAAAAAATACACGAACTTATTTTGCGGATCGTAAAAGAATATCTTCTCTATTTTTTTTTATTAAAAACAAAGTTAATATACTTGTCGTCAAAACGAAAGCTATTAAAAAGTGGTTTCCTCATTTCTGACGAGCGAAAGACATCAACAGGAGGTAATATCAATAGCCCCTTACCCCTTCTGTAGAAACATAATGATTTTTAATAATTACCTTTCTCAAAGGTAAATGACGCGTTAATTTTTAATTTTAGGCTTCAACAGGTAAAGGGTTGAACAAGCAGGTAATTTTAAATGTATTTTTCCGCGATAGTCTAAAAAAATTTTTATCTAGTTACTGTAGAAGATAATTGAGGAAACTAATTAAAACCGAAGGGATTTTATTTTGTGGTTAGTATAGTCTATCACGCCAGCCCAGGATTGATAGGCAGAGTTTAATTTCTGTCATGACCAATTAATTATCTATTCCATTCTATATAATTCTATTCTATTTACTCTAACATGACTTGTTCTCGATGACTTATTGAATGTCAGTTTCTCCATTTGAAATGATATAATTTCAGATTAAATACAACAGTCTGAGATTGTATAAATGAATTGCTGTAATTCGGAAAAATTTAGTCTTTCTCACAAAATTAAAAACTATCTCTTGACTGGAAAAAAGCAACACTAAAGTTTCTTGTCCGTTCTTCTCTAGTAATGACTGCCTTCCGAACAGGGTGGTAAACTAAATTTTAAAATGACTGAATTTAAGTGATGTATTTGACCTTTTATAAATTCAATAAATTACATTTCATTTCATAGGAATGGTAACTATTTGCTATACCTGTATTAAGCTAGCGTGAGTGACCAAGGCATAACGTTCTGAATAGTATGCGCCTAGAAGTGGAAGCACAATACTTGACATATTTCACGTACTGTACGGTTCCATCAACGCTTTTATAATCCTATTCCTATCAGCACTCGCCAGAACCGTCACCACGTACCTAAAAAAATACGACGAGTAAAAACAATAACTCAATTATGCTATACATTACGCAGTCGCAAGGGAGCGAATTGTACAACTCAGCTTAAAACTATTAATACGTTTTGAATAGAACGAACACATCATTTAAATCTATTGTGACAGGCCCACACTGTGTTTATTCCAGATATGTGGTGTCCCTCGTAATGAGGCTTTGTGAATGGTTACATTGAATGTTTGACGATGTTTGTCAAGATGTATGGTACAGTGGGTTGGAACACTGCGGTTTGAGAATAAAGACGGGTTTGGGTGTGGTAAATTCCATGAATCGGTTATGACATGTTGTTGTTAAGGAGAATTATGAAACATTTCAAAATGGTATTGTTAATGTTAAACAAAGTTAGACCTCCTTGGTTTTAGAACATGCCGAGCGTGTGGTACCTACGATAAGACAATCATATGTTTGACACGACTGCTTCTTAGTAATTCGGTTTGCGTGTAATAAGTTAAAAGTTATAAAAAGTTTTATAAATGTGTTACAACCAACAGCAACCCCTAATTTTTGTTTAAAATTTACTTAGTTAGCAACCAATAATACTTTCTCTTGGTAAATTTAATAGCTAGTTGTTTTATATGTACACATTTCTTTGTACTGTAAAACATGGTGATGTATGCATATATTTCAATTTTCATGTGAGCTAATTCCTGGTTTCAAAAAAGTTAGTCCAGTATAATATACTGCAATAAAATACAAAAAATAAGCACATCGATTGAGCTGCTTTTGATAATAAGAATATGTACTTAATTTTTTTCAGATTTTGGCTTCATCGCTTAAGAGCACATTTCACTGAGATACACCGCAGCTATCGACATCGGCGACAAATTGATCAGATCATTTATCAAAGTTTTTGCGATCAGGAAATTTCACAAGTGACTCGAATAGACTTAATCGAATTTCCGAAATATATATGGTGCGTTAAAAAAATTGGGAGTATTTTGTAATTGTGTCATCATCTTGTGTTTTTAAGTATAATGGACATAATGATAAAAAACCGTGTGCGAGATAGTTATATATGTGGGGGTGAATAAAGCAATGGTGACGCAAAATTCTTAAATTTAAAACTATGTGGCTTTAAGAATAATGATAAAAAAATGATACCAGATACCATACATACCAGATCTTGAATTTCTGGGTTTAACTCCCGTGTCGGGCAGTGTTATTGGGTTTCCCATTGGGAAATTCTCAGAATCGTCACAAACTCTTGGACTGTGTCTGAATTACGGAAAAAGGCTCGGACCTTATTACACGGGACTGAATATGACTGACTATAATATACCTAGCAAAAAGTGTGTAGACAGAAGGAATATTCATTAGGAGAATAAAGTTTAGAAGTTATATCTTTTGATATATCAAATGAGGAGTTGGAAACATAGTTGTCTTCATAGCAATCCTCCAAACCAGACCAATATCTGAGACATAGTATCCACAAATTGTCCCCATAGTAATACAAGCGGAATTTGCAGCACATGCAGCTTTGTAACCATTCTAATCCAGTTGCGACGCGCGTGACCTAAATTGTGAATCCGATGTTTATCAGCATACTGCTATCGAAATAGCCTTTGATTCCCGAACCAAAGCGTGGTATTTTAAATGCAGCAGGAATATTAATGAGCTTCCACTTTGTTGATAGATTTAAGCCTATTTTAGTTCGGTGTTACCATTTTAGATGGAATAGACGTGGCCTGCGATTTGATTTCTGTGAAAATAGATTCAGTGAAGGGATTTTAATTTTAGCTCTATTTAATGGAATAGAAAGTCAATGACTTAGTGATCAGATGATGATGATAATCAGCCCATATTCGTTTTATAATTGCCTTCTTTAAAATTGAGAGGGTAGGCTAAGCCCCTACTACCAGGGCTGGGCAAAATACATGCTTTACTTTAATTGAAATACAAAATACAAAATACTTTATCACAAGTAATTAAAATACGAAATACAAAATACTTTTAAGTAAGGTATTTGAAATATAAAATACAAAATACAGTATTTTAGCTATTTGTAATTAAAATACCAAATACAAATTACAAAATACTTAATAAGTAATCTGCATGGTCTGGAAAGATGAGGAGAAAAAGATTCATCATCATCATCATCAGGTTATCGAAGTCCACTGCTGGACATAGGTCTCTCCCAATGACTTCCACCGGGATCGGTCGGAAGCCGCCTGCAGCTATCGACGTCCCGCGACCTTGACAAGGTCGTCCGACCACCTTTACCATGGCCGCTACCGTAACCAGGAATAGTGGGGCTGCCGGGGACTGGAGGCCTGGTCCTAGTTTCACTCATTGAGAGCATTATGCCGTTTCTCGCCACTTACCACTATTGCACACATGGTGGTTAATTGTATTTTAATATTAATGTATTTTACAGCCTCAAGTATTTAAAATACTAATTACAAAATACATCGGCGTCAGGTATTTGAAATACGAATTACAAATTACATTTTAAGGAAGTAATTGAAATACAAATACAAAATACGTATTTGTATTTCAATTACGTATTTTAATTACAAGTAATTAAAATACTGCCCAACCCTGCCTACTACCTACATTAAATTCCTGAGATTTTATTGGAAAACGTTTTCCTTGCGATGATTTCTTTCACCATTAAAATAAAATAATCAATTAGTCAGCTTAGGAATTTTAAGACTCTAAAAAAATATTAGGATATGAAAGCAATATCAAAGAATAGTACCACAATTGCCACTCAATTCCCTTATAAAATCCGAATCGAACGCCGAAAGGAAATAATGATACCTCTAAAATGACAAGAGATAGCCCGCAGCGAATCATCCAACGAGAGCAGAGAGATCTCGCGAACATTATTTTATTGTAATAAAGCGGAGATCCCGTGGGTATGCTGACAATGGTCGATTCTCAATACCTCAAGTATTTCAACACTAATTGGTGCAGGTTCTTGCATTTCTTACTTGTCGTTCATTCTTATACTTGACCCAATTTTTACTCGGAGCTTGGCCACGTGATCGTGAGCTTGTAGAGTTTTGATGAACTATCAAAAGGTAGTTAAGACTCCGCTGTTTTGCTTCGTAGTGTAAAAGTTCTGGATATGATTACAGATTCAGAATAAGTTATAATTTTTTCGTTCCAGAAAAATCACGGTGCAAATACTCCGTAAACTTGATAAGAGACGTCTTAATATATAGTTGCTAAGTAATTTTGTAATAGTTTAATACCTCCACCTTCTTTTTCGAGGATGTAGCGGATAATCACGAATTAATTGTATTAAATTATATTACCGTAAACAACCAAGTGAATCTCGGAGGTAGGATTCACAAAGATAGTTTTCATTATACCTAATAGTATAACCAACCACAGATAATAGTATTTTTAGCCCTTCTAAAAGATTGCAAGTGTCGCTCACAAGAATAGATAACACAATTTTAGAAAATACAAATAGCAATTTTACTGGCTAAACGAAACATAACACTAAAACCGTTTCTTCGTGTAGCATTTACGAATTATAATATACGTCAGTGCTCATTCATTCATTAAAAGGCGGTGAGGACAACGCTCAACATTTATATATACAGAAAGCGATCAAAAGAAAACAGAGCTTCAAGTGTAATCCCAAAGTCTTACATTTAATTAAGTGTTGTAAATAATTAATTCGGATGTTCCAAGAATTTAATTCGTCTGATATAATTTGAATTGTGCGAAGTTCTTAGAGCCTTTTGTTCTGATTTTACGCTCGGATTTGTTTTGTTAGGTGTCTAATTTTATGATTAATAAATGCTGAATTTAATTGTTTTTGTAAATCGTGTTGGATGTATGAAAATTAATTTGGAAAATACAGGTTCTGGTAATGTGAGATTACGTGAATAATTTCATTAATAAACCTCTCATTCAACTCGCATTTGCGTTAGCGTGGTCTTCTAATTCTGGTATAGATTGGGATCAAAACCATCGTGCCAGCCTAGACCGGATTATGGAGCATATCTAGTTTTAAAACTGCCAGAGTCATTTAAAATAAATTAGTTAATACATCCAAGAATCACATGGTAGTCTTTTGTAGTTGATATCAGGCGCTACAAAAGACTTTAGGATATTAGATCCATCCGAACCGCAAAACAAATATTTCTTGATAACACAATCATTTGTTTCGGTGCGCGGATCAAATTCGCCTCTCGTTTCAGAAGCTGGTCAAAAGTCTTGCAAATTGCGCCATTGGGCTGTCAAAATCTAATCAATCGTGGAGATACATTACTATGTATTTCACATATATTTTTTTAGGACGCACTCACCAAGCAAAGTAATCGAAAGTAAAAACGTAACAAGACTACGAAAAACAAGATAAGTTAAATAACGTACTTGAGTCATGCGAAAGAAGTGAAACATCAAAAACACATTACTCAGCGTCATGTAAGGCTGAAAAAAAATTACGTCTCGCGCCGAAATAGGCATCCATCAAGCCCAGACCTTCCATCATATACCGTAGAAGCGAGTTTATTAATTTCCATCGAATGAGCCAATTGGTTTTGGAGGCGTTGGCTTGTTTTGAAAAGAACATATTAAAACAGGATATACAAATTTTAGGATAAAAAAGGGCTACTAACCTTCTCCAGTTTCATGATCATTGAAAAATCTAACCTAAAATATATGTAGTGCAATACGAGCAGTAGACGAGGGTGGTGTATTAAGAGCCACCGCCTCTTACTTGTTAAAATTGACGTAATACATTTATATTATTAAATCATTATAGTATTAGCTGTAGGAATTACCCTACCCATTGGCCATTGGTAGGGTATGCTGCATGTATATTATACTTGCCAAGCAGTGAAGGTGAGATACATAATGTTGTTATTTTTCCATCCATGTCTGCCAACGGTTTGACGGCCGTTGGAGCAGACAAAGGTTAGAGCGGAGACCATGCAAGGCAGCGTAGTGTAGAACGTCCTGCAGCACGATGATCCGAGGACTTGAGAAAGGTGGCGGGTGGATGAGGGCTGCTCAAGACCAGGGTGGTAGATGCTTTCTTGGGGATGCCTACTTTCAGCAGTGGACGGCGGTAGGTCGAGTATATGGCTGGAAATTATCCAGTACATTTAAAAGCAAATTATCATTAACATAACCTTACGGACCCCACAATTATTCATGAACCCCAGAATGCCTAATTAAGGGTATAATTTAGATTATGCCGCCGGAATTTGATTATTATCATGCCATGTGTTCCTGTAGAAAAAGGTACCACTACCACTTGATAAAACGAATTTATGAGTTTTAGAGTGATAAAGTAAAAGTACGTTATACTTATAGGAACCATTGTATAAGAGTATTAGGAATATGAACTATTATTGTTATCAAGAAAATTTACTGGCTATTGAAAGAACTAAAATGTAATTCTTGAAGCAAAGACAAAATGACCCAGAATTATTATGCTTATACTTTTACTACGCGCCAAAATAAAACAACTAAAATAAAATGCTCTAAAATTATGGTGTCAACTTAGGCCTCAGTTCTTTGTTTGATTCCTTTCTCATAAAAAGGACGTAAAGAATCCTTTAATAAACCGAAATCAGTAAGCAGTGAGTTTTTGAGACTGTAGTAAGGTTTCCAAGCAGCACATCTATCAAACGACACCCGTAGCGCCCACGGTTCTGAGCCGTTATGAAATTATGAGGGTTCGTGTGTTATCATATATCTTATGGCTAATTGATAAAGTGCTTTCTGCCCTAAATGTACTAGAATCCGTATTGTGTTAATTGTTGGTAAATATGTTTACCTAAAAAAAAAAAATTAACTTTCAGGTATGCAAGTTTATCTCGATCTCATGTTTATTAAATCGAAGTAATTTTTGCGTTTCAAACATACCAAAATAAAAACCTTTTCTCCTTGTGATATCATTAGACAGATATATGTAAAAGAGTAATAAATGTATCGATAACATCGCAACAGAATACATTTACATTAAGATAATGGATTTGTTTTAAAAGAATATTCGCCCACCAACTTACTGTTGATGAATTGAATGAGTTATTACGTAATTGATGCGACAGTTTATTTATTCTGTGTCTTCTTTGTAGTGTTGGCTCCTATCCTCAAGTACAAATGTGTTAATACTGAGTCTGGGGAGAAACAAAATCGTATGTGAAATAAATGATTTGAAGGAGTTACCATAGAAATTGATTTCAATACCTAAACGATGGAGTATAAAATACTATTATACAGATATTATTTAATAGCTTCATTGTGATTATGAGAAGCTGATAAATTGGTATTAATTGAGTTGTATAAAGTACTTACAATTGTTCACTGTGAAATCGTATAAATATATTTTTTTCACGTCCAGTGGCGTGCAATAGGAGAGCCCTATGTCCAACAGTGGACGAATTGAAGGCTGTTGATGATATTGTTGATATTTTTCTCAGGATTACGACGAATTCCAATTAGTATGCTTTTAACGGTAGTTAGTTTAGTGTTAATGTGAATAAGATTTATGTAAAATACTGGTTAATCTTAGCACAATACATTGCTTCACAAGAAGTAAGATTTTCATTATATTCAGACATATATGAGCCGTTGGAATTCACGATTTTCAGGTATAAGTTGCGACACAAATGTCGAAGCATAGAAGTCTCCGCCTCACAGGAACTTATTCAATTTGTGTCGCTCCTTGGGGAAATTCGAATGTATCGTCAAAAACAAAAGGTAAGCGATCTTTGAAAAGAATAAATGGCATATCTTTGTGTTTAGTTTTTGGTGCTTTGTTGGAGAGCGGAATTTAAAATTGCGGATAGATGCGTTAGCACTTTATCAGATTTTGGCCGTTGGTTCGATACTCGCACCGAAACAAATGTTTGTGACATTTACAAATAGTAGTAGTAGTAGTAATAGTCTTGGTCTTTGTGAGACCGGAATATCTCGCGTAGGTTTTAATATATACGACACAAGACTCGTTTCTCAGTGTGGAGTTGAACATAGTTTTAAAACTGTGTATGTGACTATGGGATATATATTTTTAACGTTTTTTCTTATTTAATAAGCTAGTCGGTCTGCACCCTTTTATGAGCAAATCATTTAGCTTGATAATAACCTTAATACGAACATTTTAACAAATTTTGGCGCGTATTGAGTTCTATAAGGGAGGATAATACATTTTCCTTTTTTAAGACTCTAGGGGAAAAACATCTTATTAATAATCTTAAAATGTACATTGCAAGGTCAATGAACCGATCAAAATAATTGCCGAAAGAAAATATTGTCAGAATAATATAGAAATCTGTTAAGCCATCAATATATAAATAAATTTTGTCACAAAGTATAGATTTGTACTTTCTTAATGACTACAGATTCAGCCATCCATCTTGTCAATTTTAACAAAGGATATATAAAGGTCAAAGGCTTCAGTGAAACGAGCAAGATCCTTTCAATTGTATAATCCAAAATAAATTCAAAATTTATTAGAAAGCCGATATAATTATTTTTATTATAAAATCCTTTCGAGACTTTAATCTTTGAAGAGTTACATTTACCTTGAATGCCAGTGAAATAACTTTGCAAACAAATCGGAGTGCGATGAAAAAAGACATTAGATTTAAATTATTCATTGTTAGGCTTTAAGAAGGGATACCAAAGGGCGCCTCAAAATATCTTTCTTCTTCTTCTTCATCAACCCATATACGCCCACTACTGAGCACGGGTCTCCTCTACCATTGAGAGGGTTTAGGCCATAGTCCGCCACGCTGGCCTAGTGCGGGTTGGCGGACTACACACCTAAGAAATTCCTAAGAACTTTTAGGTGTGCAGGTTTCATCACGATGTTTTCCTTCACCGTTAAAGCAAGTGATAATTCAATGTGAATACACACATAACTTCGAAAAGTCAGAGGTGTGTGCCTGGGGTTCGAACCCGCGACCGCCGAGATTCTCGACCGCGCGCCCAAACCTCGAGGCCATCAAAATATCTTTAGCGATACAAAATTGTTCAGAATAGACCAGGCGTAATTACTCGAACAAATAAGACTTTTTTTGCAAAAGTAGGAATCAGTGTTTACAGGATTTCGTGAGCAATCAGCGAGGGAAAATTTGTTTAATTTTTCCTGCCTTTTCCCTTCTAATGATAATTAGGGCCCTAGTGTAAATCTCGAAGGAAATCGCCGCTGAAAAAAGATACTCGTAATTTCCTCATGTAGGCTTTCATGGAATTAAATGCTTCACGAAAAGAATCTATTCAGTAAATTATTTTGAAACTTCGGTAAAATGCTTACGAATCCTTCAAATATTTTATTATATTAGGAAATTGTAATAGCCCCGTGGTGCAGTTAGATACCAACTTCGCGATACGAGGGGCTGTGGTTTCGATCGCTACACCGAGACAAATGTTTGTGTGATCCTCAAATATGTGCTTCGGATCTGGATGTTTGTGAGAACGTAAAGGTTTTCATAGTTTATGATACTCACGTCACAGAACTTGTACCATAGTGGAGGGTCATATATGTAACTGTTGGGTCTATTTATTATTTAGCTCACATTGTGTCAAATGGTTTACGTAAAACCATTCGATAATAGTAAGATTCAACCTTGATATCCCAAGTGTAAAAATACAAACTAGCTTTATATCATAGTTCAGGCTTAAAGTGAATGCACGGCGTAAATTATAAAAAATGCTAGTAGAATACTAAGCGGCGAAGGTTGTAGACTACAGTTTGCACAACGTACGCTCGAATCAACCCATTCGTTGTCGCAATCATACATTCAGAGTAGGGACTCCATGAATTTAAAGTTCTGAAAAAATAATTAATTTTTATTGTTGTTTTTTTTGCACCAACGTAGCGTGGCTGTGGCCAGACAGCTTGCAAAAAGAGAAGTCGTGGGTTTGTTGTATTATCCATAAATATATGAACATAAATATAGAACCGAAGTTCTGTGTGTCTCTGGGACCAAAAGTAGTTTCGGAGTATTTGCTACCCATAAGACAAAACCTCCAAATATCTTAGTGCGGGGTCAGAACTATTTACGTGACTGTTGGGTGTATTTATTTATTTATTTGGTTGTTAGTTTAAAATACTGTATAGTTTTTTTTTTCGCAACTGAAACAAATAATAATTATGAAACTCGTATACCTATGTGACTGATACTGGTAAAGAAATATTCTTCTTTCTTCTCTTTCTTCATCAACCCATATTCGCCCACTGCTGAGCACGGGTCTCCTCTACCATTGAGAGGGTTTAGGCCATAGTCCACCACACTGGCCTAGTGCGGGTTGGTGGACTACACACCTAAGAAATTCCTAAGAACTCTTAGGTGTGCAGGTTTCATCACGATGTTTTCCTTCACCGTTAAAGCAAGTGATAATTCAATGTGAATGTGGGGTTCGAACCCGCGACCGTCGAGATTCTCGACCGCGCGCTTAAACCTCGAGGCCATCACTGCTTAACAGAAAAAGAAGAAGAAAGATTAGAAGAAATATTATAACGTCTAAAATTATTAACCCTCTTTAATTTCTGCTATCAAATAGCTCAAGAGGACTAGGCCTGAATGTTTAACATATTTTTTTTTTATATGAAAGACTTCATTTGCAGTTCACAGGAAGTTTGAGATGCTCTTAGTTTCAAAATATTCAGAATAAAAATAAATATTCAATACAAGCATTTGCTTCGCAGTAAGAATAAATCTTGTGTTTCGTTTCAAAGCCGTTTTACAGTCAACTGCGTTACAAAGACTCATCCTAGATATTTGATTTCAAAGAAGACTAGTTATAAAGAGATTTCTTAAGTCAGTACACATGAGTGGCGTTAGTATAACTTAGGTACATACCTTTAACATTAAAATGTTATATAAAGAACAATGTTTTCCCTGTTATCTTCTTTTATAAAAAAAAAACAAAAGGTTATTTCAAATAAACATTTTAAAACTATTAAGATCCATGAATAGATAGCGTTAAAAACATTTTCAAACTTACTTCTTGCCTAAGTTTATTTGGATGCCTTAAGTATTTTAAATTTTCAGTTATTTTCTTTGAGCCTAACTTACAAAATTATACGTGGGCGCACCGGGATTTATAAATTCAGTAATAGAGGTTATATATCTTACCATATATAACATATTACATATATACATTCAGCTCGTAATTTTATGAAGCAGAACAGAAGTGTGCCCATTTTTTTTAGTTCTTCATGATGTAAAGCTAAAACTTTAAATAGGTAATCCGAAAATCGAATTCGTCGGTTACGTTGCACGTCCAAACTTAAGCCAAAGCATTTTTTTAAATATTAAGGGGATATCTTACAAGCATATTTGTATAGAACAGTTCAATAAGACAAGAAAGGAAATGTCAGGATGCCGAAACTACGGTAAGAATATCATATTTTTGATACGGCCGCTTTTAGTAATTCGGGTCGTGATTAGGTAGTGGTATAAATGCTTGAAAACTAACATTCTCATTGGTCGCGCAATCGTATAATGAAGACACTCGACACTTGTCCGCATATAAAATACAATTTCCCTTATAATCTTTTTCTATTCTTTGTATAAATAAAGGTAACTTGGTCACCCTACTAAAACTGAGATTCATTCATAAATGTATCAGTGTCTCGCGCAGGTAGGGTTTCAGCCGATCCGTGAAAGCTGTTTATAATATTTTTTATTCCGGCGCCTGCCACCGATAGAGACGAATGGCGGCCGATAATTCTAGAGTTATAAATGCGAAAACCAAGGCAAAATCAACTGGAAATAATATATATAGGCTGAGGTATTCGAAGGGCGAATATTTTGAACACACTTCCAATGAAAATTTTAGGGTTATTAGTGTGAGCGTTCAGGGGTAAAACATTTTTAAAGCGTTGCATTGGTCTAGGCATATTCATATGTACTCGTATACTCACAAGGCATGCCCATCTAAAAGAACACTATGAATGCAGTATGTATATTGGTCTGGACCGCTAAGGGGTTTTTAGATTTGATGGTCTATTTGGATTAATTTTCAGTTCGATTGACACGACAATAGGCTTGCTCTTGTATGAGACTTCAGATGTAACGTGATCTTGACGTAGATGGCTTCGGTGAGCCTACCTGTTCGGGGATAAATGTTTTAACACAATGTTATAATTTAAAGATCTTTATAACACTATCATCATCACTGCTGGTTCCGGGCTTGCTCTACAACTAAGAGGGTTTAGGTCTTAGTCCACTACCCTGGCCTAGTGGGGATTGGCGGACTACACACCTAGGTGTGCAGGTTTTTCACGATGTTTTCCTACACCGTTAAAGTAAGCGATAATTCATTATGAACAAATCATTATGTAGCTCAATTATCACGCTACACACGACCAGGAAACCAAAGTCATGGGACATTTGGAAAAAATTCCGCGTCCGCATATTTTTTCCTGATCCCGTTTCAATTACAAAGGTATCCTGCCCGGGAGTTCCATTCAATGGCCGCTGACAAGGACATGTCACCTGAGCAGAAAGGAAGATTGATGACGCCCGATAAACGAGCTAATGTCCCATCCCCCTTTTTGAAAAGCGTAACACCTTTACCTGCAGGTCGTTAGCGCGTCTTTATGAGCATTTCGTGTGTTAATTATGAAATGATGCTCGTCTGGCCTTTTTAATCTGTGTTGATTTTCGAAGTGTTGCTGATTAATGGATGAGTGTTTATGGATTTAGTGAGGAATGTGTTAGATTTGTTCTTGGTTTAATTGTAATAAAGATGGAAGATTTGGGATTTAATGTGTCTTAAGACGGTCGCGGGTTTAAATTAGGCACATACCTCCGACTTATCTACGATATGTCATCCTAAAAAGTTCTTACGAATTTCTTAGGTGTGTAACCGCACTAGGCCAGCATGGTAGATTAATGCCAAAACTCGTTATAGAGGAGGTCCGTATCCAGCAGTGGGACATATACAGGCTGATGAGGATGATGAATCATAAACCAAGGCTTATGAATTTAGGTATAGGTATGAATGACCGCACAACACCCTCAGACAAGGTACTGGGCAAAAATATCACGCGGGCATAATAAATAGCCATTATGTGAGAGTAATTTGCCCCGCTTTGTTACATGTAGTGTTCTTACGTACGGAATTAATGAAGGCTAGTCGTGTACGTCGTAAGTGATATGTTGCCTGTTATTATATGATATTCATTGGGGGCAATATATAGGAGGAATGGTATTTCTTGTACGCGTTTTCTAGTGCGTTGTGGAACTTATGTCGTGGTTTGAAAATAGCCCGGCGAGGGTCCTAATATTAGTATTGTTTTGTTTTGGTATGGCTTGAGAATTTTCATACTTTTGTGGCTCTATCAAAAGAAATTTCACTTTATCGGGCACAATTCTGCTAATAAAAGTTTCTTAATGGAAAACCGTAATAACAGTTTGCCCGATCTGGGAGTCGAAATCGGGATCACCCAAAACCACATAGGTATTAGGCTATCTAGAACTACAAAGCCAAATATAACGATATTAAAAAAATACACCGCTTTTTGCAAGTATTATCAAGTCGTGTAATTTAAAACACATTTCACAATTTCGATGTTAGGAGTTGGCGTGGAATTCCGGTTTCGCCGAAGATGTTCTAACGTTTGTTAGCATGAGGCGACAGAATATCAGTCGAGTGTAAATGTCGCTTCAACAGAACTTTGTGAGTTTATTTAAACATTCTCACAATGTATTTTAATAAAATTCGTATCATATTTACTTGTATGAGGAAGTTCTAAGTAGAATTTATTTGTGTAGCTGTTACTTAAATAAATAAAAATAAAATAAAAAATGTTTATTTGCCACAAAAACACAATATTTTCTTAAAATCATTGTTTTACATTTTTGCTAATGTTTTGCGAATTAGACATTATTTTATTAAAATTGCCAGAGGGCCCCAAACTAGGCAAAGCCTGTATCTTGGGGACCAACAACTGTTACTTTTTGCGATTTGTCGCCATGTGAGTATTTTAAACATAATAAGTATAAAAATTAGTAAACAAATAAATAACAGCTTATATCTAGTATTACACTTTTAAGGAACATCGAGTCTAATAACATGAAAACCTATTTTTAAACTTAAAAGTGTGTATACTTATAACTGTTCCTTTTTTATACCACTTTAAATGACTTTTCCGATACTATAAAACGAATCGTAAATCTTCCTTTCTTTACGCCTCGTTATTGTATACAGATTGAATTTTTATATATTTATTTATATCTTTTATACTTTATAAAGGCATTTTTTACAGCCAACCCCCAGAGAGGGGACCGAACCTGCGGCCTCTCGTTTCGCAAGCTGCTGACTAGCCAACTGCGACACGAGACGGTCTAAATACCTAAAACCTCGCAAACATTTCACATAATGTATGAACATATATATCTTAAACAATTACAAGGGTAAGTGAAGCATACATAATGGACTTGAACATAATTCAATTGAACAATAATTCTCGGTTTGCGGTCCCAAAACAAACCTTCCTGAGATAATACGCGCTGGAATTGGTGAAAATAGATTCAGGTAAACATGAGCGGCCTTAGATGAAGATATTTAGGGCGCCAGCGGCGAAGACGTGACAAATTAGTTCAAACAATTCTTTGAAGGCCTTTTGCGAGACATTTCTAAGGGGACTATGTCAATATTATTATTTCTACGTGAACTAAATGAGTGATGAATTGTTTAAGGAGGCAGGCGAAGGCTTAGTGGTGCGAAATAGATTTTGGAATAAAGTATTTTGATTGATTTATTTTTTGAAGAATTTAACACTTTAAGATAGCCGTTAAATAATAAGAATAAAAAAAAAAACTATAAGTATTGTATAATAGGCATCAAAAATTACAAGAAATTTTTCATTCATATATATAGATATCAAAAAAATATTTCATCATCATAATAATCATCATCAGCCTGATGTCGTCCACTGCTGGGCATAGCCCTTCCCCAAATACTCCCAAAATTATCTGTCGGAAGCAACCTGCATCCAGCGGCTTCCCACGAATAAAAAATGTGTGAATACACGCATAACTTCGAAAAGTCGCTCCTTAACCTCGAGGCCATCGCTGCTTACACAAACTCGTACAAATTTGCAGATTAAAAGCGGATCAGTATTACATTTGAAGTGATTTGTTTAGCAGATACGTGCCTAATGCTGTGGAGCTTAGCTCAGCAAGGTTAAGCTATACAACGGTGCTTTCCAGTGTTACACGTTGATCCGTCATTTGCCCATGGTTAATCTGTCGGGACAATCAGGAATTTCTGTGCTACGGTAGATATACATAAGGGTGATATTTGAATGAATTATTTGAAGTACATTGATAATTTAAATTAGTAATTTATAAATCGTTTGATATTTACGCAGCATTGGAGGCGCATGTTGATTAATAACCGATTGATATTATTTTTTTACGCTTTTGAATTTAGAAGACTGTAATTAAAAAATCTGTCGTAGTTTCTAATTAAAAAAAAAATGAGTCACAGTGTGGCGATAGAAGAAGTGGGGCGCAGTTGGCCATACCTTGCGTAACAAGAGACTAGGGGAACTTCGATTTCCGCAACGAGACAAATGTTTGTAATCCAAAAATATAATGTTTTTGTAATTGCCACGGCTATTATCTGCCTCAGTTTTCGATTACGATCTTCATACATCCTGTGTGTAGGTTTCTTGCGTAAGTCACTTGTTTCAAGTAAGCATTTCCAAGCGCTTCCGACGTTCACTTGAATCTTCGAAATCGTTTTCATTACACATTCCAATTTGTACAAATTAGAATCGGGATTTCGCTGGCTCAGCATAGTTTTGGAAATACACCAAGATGTTTGCATTTAGGATTCACAAGATCCGCTGAACTAAACTGGCGCAAATTTATTTCTGCACCAAATGCTTTACAATATTGTGTATAATAAAAGGAGCCATATTTGCTATGGCAGGTTGAAGTTGATCAAAAAAATCAAGAGTGAAAACCGAATATGCACCTTAATAATACAGTCACGACTTAGATTATTGAATTACAGCCAAAACCGGATATAACGACATTTAATGATCTGTATGTTTTGGACGTTATATCCGATAGTTGTTATAAGCAATAGTTATTAGTTTATATAAATTTCGACGGCATCATGCCATTCGGTTGTAATAACCGGCGGATTATAACTATGGCGTTATAATCGATTTGGCTGATTTTTTTATTTTTGTAACCGACGTCATTAAAATTGTTCATTATTTGGGCGAGGGTTACGTTATGTTTTGACCATTTCGAATTGTATTGTTTTAGAAATGTCATGTTTTTTTGGCAAACATAGAAATAGGTTACGAATTAAACACACGTTTTAACAATAGTTCCGATCTAAGGTGTGTTTTACAATTTCTTTTGTTGTCCGTGTCTTGTGTGTTGTTGTGAGAACTAAAAATTCTAAATAAATACTCGGTCTCAGAGATGCTCAACCTCACGTAAATTGTGAACGAAATATATTTTTGTTTAATACGATAATCAAATGCCTTGCTTTTCATTCTTTGGCTTCTGACAAAATGTACTACGAAAGCTTCATAATTTTCTACATCGCACGCTGAATCTTTGAAGCCAAAATATATTTGAACCGTTAATAACTAGACATTTGGCTCGTCAGGGAAACTATTTATCTCAAAGCAATGGTCATTCACCTCTCTCTATTCGTTCATATAGGGTTTCCTTTAATTACTAAATGAAAGACCTTCAAACTAGTAGAACCACTTAGATAATTACAAGTTTGTTAACCCTTCAACGACAGACGTATAAAAAAATCGAATTCTTATTCATCCTACGTTTTCAGATGCCTGTTGAATAATAACTAGCTCTTGCACCCGACTTTGTTTCTTTTCTTGCTCATAAATTATTGTAATTAACCACTTACAACGAGAATCTTGTCTGCACTAATGACTTTGTATGCATTGAATGGTTTTACGTTACCACAGGGAGAGAAATGTAAAACTTCTGGTGTAGTAAATTGTTAGAGACGAACTCTTAAGACTGGAAGACTCAAGTTTTTGTTATTAAGTTCGTCATTATTGTATTCGTGCTGAAGTCGTGAATTGTAATGGCTTCGAGGTTTTGAGACGTGGTCGAGAATTGTATCGGTCGCGGGTTCAAGCTCCAAGTACACACCTCTGACTTTTCGGAGTAATGAGTGTGTTCACAAGCACTTTACTTTGGTGATGAAATCTACACATCTAAAAGTTCTTAGATTTTTTTAGGTATTGTATCGCCAACCCACACCCTGCCGCGGGGTGGACTAAGGTAAAAACCATATCTGTAGGAAACCCGTCTCAAGGGACGTATATGGGTTGATGATAGCTTACAATCAATATCTAATCCCCTCATAACGCCATATTTTAGAGCAATCAATTCTTCAAAATCGTACCTATTACCCCCTTCTATATCCCCTGTATTGTTCATTACAAATGAACAGAGTAGTTTCCGTAATTAGCCACGATCGCCAATCATTTGTTATTTCGCGGCGGCGAGGCGCTCGACTCCTGTTTGTCGATGTTAATGCAAACTATCCACTTGATTGTTAGCCAATTAGTGAATAGATAGGGCATTTGATTGCTCCGATATTTATTTACTGATACAGGGCTGTTGGCAGAGCTGTTTTTAATACCGATGCAATTTAAATATAAATTAACTTTAATTATATTAAGATAATTATAACGCTCACCTTTTAGTCACTAAGATAGTTTATTGTATTTGTCATAAGTTTGCTTAAAAAATATAAATAAAAACAAATAACATTTTTGTAGGATATTGTCTTTGTGGTTGTAGGATATAGAGGTTCCTCGTTAAATTCCCAGATTGGGCTATTGGGATTTTCTGTTACGAAATTCTCAATAGCAGCACGGAGTCTGGAAATGTGCGTGAAAAACGCCAATATCCTCGCCACCATGGGGGTTGAAAATTATTGTATAATTATCTCTCTTTATACCCTTAAACTAACCATTACGTACAGCATTTTTTATTAAAACATTTTATCTGTGAATTTTTGCAGTTGGTCACGAAATAACTGACATGACGTCATGAAATAATAACTTAATTGTTTTCATTTAATTAAAAAGTTTTGAAAATCATGATAACATCCACAACATGATACATAAGTGAGCAATAACAATATTGGCTGACATAACATTAATTATTATAATTAGTCAATTATCATTGCGGTCAACTAATTAGCGAACACTGTCATCGGAGCTTAGCAGTCAGTCCTGAATGGGATAACTTAGTTTGTTTGTTTATCATATAATAGCATATACTTTAGATAACCATAAATATAATCGTTTGAACAGAATTTTTAAACATTATTTAGTGAGCACCCTTTCAGCTGTAGTTGAGACCGTTGCCCAGCAATGGAACATATATGGACCGATGATAATAAATTATTTAAATATACCCAATAGTCACAGACAGAGTTCTTACTCCACATAAACACTCCACATCCACAAGTCTTGTGTCGTAGGCACCAGAACCTACAAAAGACTTATCGGTCTCACGGTCTAAACAAACACTTCTATTTGTGGTTCACATAAACTTTAACAAAAGAAAATTGATATATGGCTTAATGAGAATATCCTTCCTCGTGGTCTCGCGGTACAAGAATGTGCCGTGCGATCTAGAGGTCCTGGGTTCGATTCCCGGGTCGGGCAAAGTGTTATTGGGTTTTTCCATTAGGAAATTCTCAGTAGCAGCACGGAGTCTGGAAATGTGCCCGAAAAACGGCAATAGGCTCGCCCCCTATTACGTGGGACTGATACATACCTGGTGATATGTGGGTGCAGAAATGCATCTCTGCCTACCCCTTCGGGGAATATAGGCGTGAGGTATGTATGTATGTGTATGAGAATATCCTGACCCCATTCCTAAACACTGCATTCCTAAAACTAGCTGCCTTTATTGATCATTTTTACCAAAAAATACAGCGTGACCTAAAACTTCTCAATTACACAACACATTATAAAAAATGTTGGCAAATACAAACAACTCCCTTTGCAAAACTAAAGCTTCTGACCGCAACATTAAAAGCACTCGCAACGAACACGAACGCAGGGAGAGATTGATGAGTGGAAAAATAAAACGCAAAAAACCGTTGCACTGTTGTAGAGAACTATACGTAGAGAACTCGGCATTTGCACGTGACTCTACATACCTCTATGTAGAGTCGATTTATTTGAAACTCTACTATGGAAGTTAAACTTTGTTGTTTTTTACCGAAACCTGACCTTTTTTGCATTTCCATCCTATGGTTGCCTGTAGAAGATTGCGAGAAAATCACCATTAAAATAACTGTATTATTTTAATTTTTTTAATATTTCATTAAATACTGGGGTGTAAAGTTCGCCAATTTGCAGTATGGGTGTGGATTAAGGCTTAAACCTTCTTATTTGACAAGGAGGTCCGTGCTCAACAGTTGGACGTGTATGGGCTTATCATGACGACGATTTAAGATTTTTATTTCTTGTTATTTAAGTTTGACTGCCTCGTGGTCTCGCGTTACAAGTATGTGGCGTGCGATCTAGAGGTCCTGGGTTCGATTCCCGGGTCGGGCACAGTGTTATTGGGTTTTTCCATTAGTAAATTCTCAGTAGCAGCACGGAGTCTGGAAATGTGCCCGAAAAACGGCAATAGGCTCGCCCCCTATTACGTGGGACTGATACATACCTGGCGAAATGTGGGTGCAGAACTGCATCTCTGCCTACCCCTTCGGGGAATATAGGCGTGAGGTATGTTTTTTATTAAAGTTTTGATAAATAAATAAACAAGTTATGGAACACCATATTTATGTGGGTAGTATACTATTACCGATAACATAGATTTGAACATGCAATATACATAATGTACATATGATTTTCACAGCAGCTCGTTTTATGGGGGGGATAACATCAAACGCGTTCATCCATTATGTTATGTGCCCATCCTAGCATTAGGATATTCACTAGGGCATTAATAGCAAAAAAATGTGGAGGGTGAAAGTTTATTTTTAGACCCTGTTGGTAGGGGCAAAAGCGTACCCTACCCTCGTTGTGGCATCTCGATTAATAGTTCAGTTAATTCATACAAACTTTTCCAAGGAAACTAGACTTCACAGACTATGATATAGGTACAATATCCTTTATGTAATTTATATGAATAAATAAAAATATTGATTATTTTGATTTTTTCAATTTATTTCTGCATCACTCTAATATGGAATATTATTATAATTAGGAAAAATATTTGCCTGAATATATCATCGTCATCAAGAGTCAAAGACATCCGTTGTTGGATTCAGCGTAAAAGGTTCATAATTAAAACAAATTTAATTAATTGCTCGTTGGCATGATGTAGGTACTATGTATTTCGACTCTCGATTAAAATCAATGACTAACTGATGTGAAGATACTTAGACGAATTCTAGTTAGTTAGTTTATATTTCAGTGGTCAGTTCGAAATTTTAAAAATAATCAAGCTAAGGCATTTTACAAAAAAAACCTCTTCAAATTTTCTCGGCTCCGTCAAATTCTTTTGCAATTTTAACCGGATTTAGCTCGTTTATTTTTTATTACCCGCTTCTATTTCTGCGAGGTTTAAATTTTACACCAATAATAAAATGCCGAGTTTTACAGCAAGAAATGCAACGGAGAAATGCTCAGTAATATTTTATCGGTATTTAAATATCAAATGCGGTTTTGTGTACATCCCTGTCGACTCATTGGAGTTTGCATTTCTCTCCTCGTATTTTTAATAATTTATTACTATCATTTTTTTCTGCAATTTGTGCTGCTTTTACCTGTTTTCATATTTTTTTTTTATTTTTTTTTGTTATAAATGGATATCACACCTGTTTTATTAAAGGGACGACAAGAGGACAAATAACAGGTTTTAAATTCATAATTTGAGATCATCAAGATTAATTAATATTACCCAATATGTTTTTTAGATTTAGAAAAATCTATAAACACTTTAGGATAGGCACTTGGGCAGCGTGGTGGACTGAAGTGTAAACCCTGAATAATATTGATGAAATTAAATTTTAGAAATACATTCAAGCCCAAAATTGTGTAACCGAAATGATTCACAGGCGCTTAATTCCTCAAACAACTATACCGATGACTGAATCCCTGATTTATGTGTTGTACTAACAATTTCATTTATATAAATGATAGTCTGTTGCCACGTATAAACACACGCTATTCGGTTTGTTGGCACTCGCGATTCAATCTGCCTGCACTCGATAACTGAACGTATTTGCGGTGTGCAACGCTAATAGTTGGGTTCGTGGTAAATTTATTTATTCTGAAAATAAAACTTGGAAATTTAGAGAAGATTGGACGGTAACATTTAGAGTTATTTCAAGTAATGCATATTTTAGACTGTTTTTGTATGGGATTCCTTTGATGCTCCTATGCATGTGAGGCAAAATAGATTAAATTATAATTATATTGGTAAAAAATATTTGGTAAAAATCGCGAGAAGCCCGCCCATGGATGAAGACCGCTTCCGACTGAAAATTCAGATTTTTAATTCAATAACAATATCGTATAACTTAATTATTTAAACTGATTTATTATCCACTCGCTTTTATCTCTTTGTACTCTCTCTCTCTCTCCTCTTTGTACTCTTTGTATAGTTTTACGTATAAATGTGTGTTTTATAAATCAAATTTATGCCTTTAGCGCTCTCAAATGCAATAGTTTACAACGCTCGTACCATCAATTTACAAACGGATATTTTTCGTGCAATTTTTTCATATCCATTATTACGTTCAGACGAAAGCTGCAATTTTCCACATTAGTGTAATGGACTGGTTATTGAATGAGAATTGTTAGTTCTGAAATACAGGGTTTAGTTACAATTTACTTTCGTTTATTGGTTTAAAAAGGCATGAAATATTGAATGATTGTTTTACCTTGCTATTATTACTCTGCATTATAGCGTTTTTTAACAGAAATAAATGTCCTCTCGCTTCGATATGATGGGCTGGACTATCAGGTATCGTTTGCCGTATCAAACGTGTGTATGCCTTCATAATATGTTCGTTTCACGGCTGGACACGAGCCTTATCTGTAAGTGAGAGGCTTAAAACCTTAGTCCATCACGCTGACCTAGTGCAGGTTGGCGGTCAGCTTAGTATCAAATATACGAGTAAATAATTAGTTTAAGTACGTGATGTGGAACACCATGTTGACAACAAATGGCTTGCAGTACAGTAAGATAACATACGCACCAGGGACTTTCTTTATTTATGTGGTTATACAAAACGAATTTAACAAGAGTTCGTATAAGAAATTTCATGGGTATATGAAATCCGCCATTTAACGTAATTAATAGTTAGTATGTGTTTTGTTAATAAAGATATACACCCAATCATCACATTCATAGCTCTAATAATACTTTAAACTTTTCCTCCTCTAGCTAGAATTCAGGCATTGACAAATCCAGAGCACAAATCATGGCGTAGATAGTGAATTTTGCATATCGCAGAGACGGTACTGAACAATCGCCCGCTCGAAACTACACCGATATCTGCTTTGATTAAATGTTGTTTAGTTTCGATTTATCCACGTTGCAAATGCGGATTATTGGTACAATTAAAGGGTAGTCAGTGATTTATTGAACCGGTTTAAAGGATTCAGATTTGACTAGTAGATTGAACGGGTCTGGGTGATTAAAACTATTGGTAGTTGTGTTTATTCTTGGAGTTATTTTACGCATTAGCAATCGCCAA
This sequence comes from Cephonodes hylas, assembly GCA_030295005.1. Taxonomy (NCBI): domain Eukaryota; kingdom Metazoa; phylum Arthropoda; class Insecta; order Lepidoptera; family Sphingidae; genus Cephonodes; species Cephonodes hylas. The sequence continues at coordinate 10,380,101 of AP025377.1, forward strand.
GCCAATCTCTATTGCTAAATGACTTATACGATTTTGTGTATACTTGTAGGCACTAAGAAAATTTTATTTATATTTTTTACACATTTAAATATATTTTCAGTATCTAACTCGGAGATTCGAATTAAACGAAACGGCTATCAGTACTTTTAAAATCAATTTCATAGTTCGATAAGATGATCGAAAGTCAGATGTACAGTTAAATTTAGACGACGTGTTAGTTTCACAGACAATTTAGACACACAGGACTTCAATTCCATAGAGGCTGCAAATTTGTTTGTACAAATTGATAGCCCATACATTCATTGCCTTTCAACAGAGCCTTTAACAAACATACGGAAAACTAGATTCTACAAGCACTGCAAATGTCTATCTGTGCGTCAAAGCTCATGAAAATCTTGCCTAGTCGAGAGCAATGTTACAAGGGAAAGTCCTCTTTGGAGTATCGAATATGTTGAATGGACACAGACAGTCGAACAAAGTGTTATCAAAAGGATTTATATAGAGCTATGCCATCTTTGTTAGGATTTATTTAGTTGAAGGCCTTTGAAAGTATGTAAAAACAACCGGATGGTAATCTAAAATAAATAGGTAGATTCTACTGATACTATGTGAAGAACTTTAAACTATATGGGGGCGCAGGTGGATGTTGCTTACTTTGATTTCTGCAAGGCTTTTGATGTGGTAGATAATGATATTCTTTTATCAAAATTATCTCGGCTTGGTGCAACGAGGAAATTTCTTAAATTTGTAGCAAATTACTTAAGAGATCGTAAGCAGTTTGTCCAATTGCGTGGGTATGTGTCTGATGAATACCACACACGATCGGGTGTGAGTCAGGGAAGCACACTGGGGCCGACGCTGTTTTTAATTATGATCAATGATCTCCCAAATGTTATATCTCATTCAAGATGCCTTTTATTTGCTGACGATCTTAAAATATATCGCTCTGTTCGAAACATCAATGACTGCCATGATATGCAGAAGGATATTGACGCTGTTCTCAATTGGAGTTCATTAAATAGGTTGCTTTTTAATACCTCTAAATGCCAAATCATGACCATTACGAGGTCAAAAGCACCTGTTCTGGCATCATATAACTTAGGAGGAATTGTAATGAATAGGGTACATGAAACTCGTGACCTGGGCTTGATAGTCGACTCGAAACTGACTTTTCATGAGCATATAATCAATATGTGTAGGCAGGCTTATCGAATTTTGGGCTTCATTATGCGTACTGCGGCCGAATTTCGAGATGTCCGGGTAGCTATTGTGTTGTATAATGCATACGTGAGAAGCAGACTTGAGTTCGGTTCTATCGTTTGGGACCCGCGAGAGCAGAAATACTCAATTATGATTGAGAAGCTTCAACGTAAATTTGCTAGGTATGTTTACAGCAGAATGTATGGTTATTATCCGTATCTTTATCCCTCACTATTTGTATCGGGAATGATTGGTTTTGACACCCTAGAACTCAGGCGTAAAGTTTTCCTGGCGCGGCACTATGCTCTTCTTTTAAGGCATAAAGTGGATTCTCCTGAACAGCTCAGTTGTATTAATTTCTTCGTTCCGGACAACTATGTGCGGCTGTGTCGGCGTCGACTGAGTCTGCTCATGCCCCCGGAATTAACGCGTACACTCCAGGGTGAAAATGCTCCCACTGTAAGAGCCATTCATTTATTCAATCAATTTATCGCTGGGGTTCAAGATGTCGACCTATTTCATGATGCAGTAATGCTAATTATTAATTTATTTAAATGTTATTTTAGTTATAATTGTTTTGTGTATAATATATAATGTATTTGTGTGTTGTGTAGAATGTATAATTTTTGTTTTTATTATTATTATTATTTTTTAAAGTTTTGTATATGTACTTATTAACAAATGTAAGCACTATGGTCTGTACTGTCAGCTTATATTGTGTTTTGTAATATAAATAAATAAATAAATAAATAAATAAATAAATAAATAAATAAATAAATAAAACGATTACGTGCAAAACCTTTTTTCGGCCTTGTGGAAGGTGAAACAAGGCGCTTCCCATCTTTCCTATCAAGATAGATAGCCCTCCATCAACATTTGTGGATAACACAAAAAATTGTCTTGGTGTGAGGATCGAACCTTGCCTCTCGTTTTGCAAGTTAGTACCTAAACAACTTAAAAAGGGACTACTTTTTCACATCTATAATGATTCCCTTAAGTACAACATATTTCATATAAATTGGCACTTCTAATAAAGTATATGTTAATATACTTCCATATGGAGTCATAAAAAGGCATAGCAAATATTTTAGATAAAATATGGAGCATGTTGCGACACTGCGGAGTGCTGTTTATCATTTTGTATAGAGTGCGAACATTATTGCGGATCCGATGTGTTCGCAGTGTGTTTTATCTTTCTGTAAATGGACTGGAATAAAAATGTGTTACACAATCACTGCTAGTAGAACATTTTTGGTGGCAAAAGACTTTCTGTTCTTCTTGTAATATAGATAGACATGTATAAACTTACGCCTGTCATCGTTTGGGGTAGGCAGAGACTGTAGATGGCCAAAAGCTAACACACTTTATATTTTTCAACTGACATTATGCTCTTCAAGCATGCATGTCTGTTTCGAGGACTCTTTATAAAATTTATTTAAAAACTCATCTTTAAGATAACTTTACCATTCATTTTTACACGATAAATTTCTTTCCAAATACTGCAGTTATTCATACCTCCAACGTAGACATACAATTTTATCATCGTCCTGTCAATTTTGATCAGTACATCGACTAGTTATTAAAGTGCATTTTCTTTACCACACTATTCCTCACAATATATAATAATAACATACCGCACATATCTGTAAAGAGAATAGAGACTTATGGTGATGAAAAAGTATAAATAAGAATTATAATTAAACTATAAATTCAGAGATGTGCGCTTGGGGTTTGAACCCGTGACCGCTGAGAATCACGAACACGCGCTAAACTTCGAAGCCATCACTAAGCCTCAGTATAACTCAAACAAAAAACTCTAAACAAAGCCTCCCTAAGGCTTTCCAAGAAAATCAACCAGAATGTAAGCCTTAAAAGAAATATTCTGACATCGTTATCCCGAAATTCAAATTAATTCGATTTTGTTAATGTCGAATAAGTTTTGTGACTTTTACAAAATCCTTTTGAGACGTAATTAAGTCGCTTCTGGGGTTGTAACGGGCTCAAGTTAATTATTGTGGTTGAAGTTTAGTACATCGATCGTGTTCCAACTTGAATACCTAATGTTGATTAATTTTAATGAAGTTATTTTGTTCGCAGAGTAATTGGGATAAAAATTGAAGGAGTGGAGATTGCGCTAGATTTAGATATGTAGATTATTGAAGTTGTGGTTAGTTTGGAAACTATTTAAAGTTCATTTGGAGTAATGACTGTTTGTTTTGTTGTATAGGTATAAATTGACAATAAATTAATAATAGTTAATTTCTCGTCAATTTATACCTATATGGTAATATAATATTCGATTCATAAAAATGCAACAATACGTTTGTAATATTCAAATTGATATTGCGCTAAGTAATAATTATGAGGGCACTATTTTTAAAAGTATTATAAAGATTGAAATCAAGACATAAGTAAAAACAATTCGATGTCAAATCCTCAATAAAAATAGGATTTACATATCAAATTATTTCAACAGTTTAAGCATTGACAAATATCGAGACTACATTTAGTTTCGTTTTCAGAAGAAACCTATCTTCAGCAAATATACCCGTATTTATTACTATAAAACGTCCTCATTACTAAGAACAAAGTATTCTCAAATATACAAACAGGCGACGTCGTTACGAGTCAAATTCCAGTGTTTACGAGAAACCTAGGTCTTAAAGCTAGTGCCTAAATTACTAAAAGAATTCCTGGAGAGTCGACAAAGTGTAATAAATTCTTCGTCGCGAGATCAGCATGGTAAATGGTTTTCATTTTCAGAGACACCTCATTATTAAGCAAGCTTGGGATGGTTTCATTGTTAAAGTGGTGTGATGTTCTAATTAAAATTGCAGACGATATTTGGAAAATAATATTTTTGATGGAATTTTCAGTTAGATTACTTTTATGTTAAAGAATAATTTTCTTTCAATACGAATTGAAAACGTGATTTTTCAAGTTTCGTATTCTTAACGCCTAGAAAGCTTTCTGAGACTTTTCAGTTTCAATAAGACCATATTTGTAAACTTAAACAAATGACGATCTTACTACCATAAATTTCTCAAAGCTATAAATAACATACATTAACAATAAAAAAATACAAAAGACAAATGACGATCCCAATTTCTCAACCAACCTCGACAATTTTTAATCGCCCAGCGTTCTTATCGTTCTAAATTTTTCAACAAAACTTGCAGGAAACCCCCACCCCCTTACCCCTCACCTGCCAGCCAAAAAACAAAGTGTAGACAGAAAAAAACGAGTTTAGTATGACAAGTCCTCATCGTCGATTTAACTCGGGGACTCTTGGCGTAAGCCTCTTGACACTTGAGACTGCTTGTCAACGTATGCTGAATATGTGGGGAGGGCGTCACGGGAATACGTTTAAAAGATAAAAATGTTCCCGGCGAAATTGCCAAGTTATTCTGATGTAATGTAATATTTTAATGGTAACTTTAATATACTTTTAGGTATCTTTGCTCTTTGGAGGAGGAATTGATTATCTTTCCTTTTTGAAGAGCGATATTTCTGTCAATTGGTGAGCTATATATGCTTACGTCGGTCACTTTAAAAAATGTTTGCAGTTATATGACAGCCGAGGCGAAGTTGGCTAAATATAAGTTTGCAAATCGAGAGGCCGCGGGTTCGATTCCCGCACCAAGACAAAATTGAGTGACCCACAAATATATTTTGTTTCGAGTTTGGTTGCTTGTTAGAGTGATAAGTCTCTCGAAGTTTCTGATACCGACGACACAAGACTTGTATTTTAGTGTGAGGTCAGAAATTTGTATGTGACTTTATTCTTCATTAATGTCATTGAATATTTTTGTATTTGTCTACAGTACAGAAAGTTTCGGATAATTATCACAAATGTGACTTTCTCCTCCACAAACTTTTGTATAAGCTAGTGATGTAATTAAAATCAATTTGAACATTCTAATTAAATTATAATACATACATGAAAATTAATTACACGTTTTTAGACGAAACAGTAGACTACATGGAATATTTGAAAATATCCTCCGGCTACGTTTGACGAGAGCGTTGTACGAAAATGATTTAGTGAGGCACCGTACTTCTAACCTAATACGGTACAATAAACCTACAACGCACAGAACTTGTTTATTAGAATTGCTGGCACAATGGAAACACGCGATGTTAGATATATTCTTATTAATAATATGGATTACCTCGTGGTGAAAGTAGGTATGTGCTGTGCGATATAAAGGCTGGTTAGATTTTCGAGTCGAATAAATTAGTATTTGGTTTTTCTATTTGGAAAAACCGGAATACCCCCCCCCCCCGTCTTTTTAATGAGAGTGGGACATCGGCAAAAAATATAATTGTAGTTTATATTTTTAAACTGCTATTATATTTTTTGCAGATGTAAGAATTTCGCAAATCATTTTATTAATTTGTAAGAGTTAGACACCCCTCGTCACATGAAACTTTCCGTAAACCAATATTCTTATCATTGCTCTTCCGAAGGACTTTATGTAACAAAAAAACCGTAGATTAATACACCATTTTCGTAACTAAAATAAATCATACACTTCGAAGCATTAAACAAAATGAACTACGGCTGATCTCGTCCGTCTAGGCGCTGTAAAAAAGGAGCAAATATCTCTGTCACTACAGAAAATCGCATTAAAACATCGTGAAAATCCGTTCGAATCCGATTCATTCTTTACTCCGAATTGATTTTCTACCTTGTTGAATATTCAATCCTCTTAATGTCTTGACAATCGACTCTGGCTTAAGTAAATCAAGAACTCTTGAACCGACCGAGTCTTATACATATGGATATCATTACTTGCGGCGTAATTTGCCGTTCGCCGGCGTAAATCATTATTATCATTATCAGCCTAAATCCCAATGCAGGGCACGAGCCTCCTCTACCATTGAGAGCGATTAAGCCTTCGTCTACCACGCTGGCCTAATGCGGATTGGCGGACTTAAGAAATTCCTTAGAAGTGCAGGTTTCATCACGATGTTTTTCTTCACCGTTAACCACGCGATGATTCAATGTGTGTATTACACATAATTATATTAGAAGTGTCTTCTGAATTTGAACCTGCGACCGCCGAGATTCTCGACCGTGTCCCGAAATCTCGAGGCCGTCACTTCACCACGCTATAATTGTTGAAAGAAAATTTTCATTTGTAATTTATTAAGATGTACGTAGGGCATTATCATTTAGACGAGTATTTCTCTTTATTACTGACAGTTATTCCGAGTATGTGGGCTTTTAACTTAAGCATGTAGATTTTCTACATATTTGAGTTGAGTGGGGAATGTGTTATTGTCATGGCAATTTTATCATCAACTTCAATGCTTTGGAATATGTTGAAGGGTTTTTTGACTCCTAAGATGTGTGATGTGTATATATATTTATGTATTGTGATATGTCAAGCATGTTTCAGCACTTAGTATTTAGGGTTCCGCATCCAAACGGTAAAACGGGACCCTATTACTAAGATAAGGTTTTACTGTCTGGGTGTCACCAGGCTATGTCTCATGAACCGTTATAGATAAACAGTTGACATTTTTACAGGTTCTGCATTTTCTAATAGTATTTTGTTGCCACTATCACAAAAATTATTGAAAAAGAGGAAATAATATAAAGATTTAAAGTATTTCAGGGCTTTTTTTGCCATTTTTATATAAAATGTTACAGTTTTACAATTTTCATGTTTTTATTAATTTCTAAACATCACTAAATTACAGACTCTATGAGTTCGTTTTTCGTTTGAATTCATGTTCTCCTAGTCTTATAAAACAAGTCAGATGTTCCCACCGTCCACGTGGCGTATTTCAAGTGTGCTCCGTCATAAAACCCACCTATTCGCGCCAAGCCAGGAATAGTTTAATATAAATTTAACAGGGTCCCTACAGCACTACCGTCACGACTGTTATAATTCTAATTATGATTGGCAGGCGTTGACTTTTTTATTTTAGTTGGAAAAATGACAATTTACGTCCGATATTTGGGGCCCGGGTTGTGGGGTTAGAATGATCAGATAGTTACGATGATTTTATTAATAAATGTCTATATAACAGCCCAATCCACCGGGGATTGGATGAGGAAGACGAAGATCAAGCCCAGTGGGTTGCCATATGAAAATCTCTCGTAGTTTTTGATTTTGATACCCACGACACTGGACTGTACATCAATGTACACCACACTAGCAAACAAAAAAAGACAAATTGACACCCTCATCCCTTTTTTAACTCGTTTTAAAATATCTATGTACTTTACATTCTAGTCTGCTATATATAACTTCAGAACGCACATTTAGAACGCATTTACGTCACCAGATTCTAAATTTAAACACACATTAATCCTAAGGCTTATAGAATAAATCAAACGCGCGCATTAAACTCAAAACTGACGAACTAAACCCACGGCCACATCAGGCCATTTAAGACGTTGACAGCTGACGTCATAACAGCCCACACATCAAAATAATTCCCAGCACATTATCAAAGGCCCTATCTTTCATTATGGCTGGGCCTTTATCAATATCGGGGTAATGTGCGTTAATCACCACGTTATCTGGATACACAGATGGGTTGCGCGGTAATTTGGCCTGTTCACGGTACATCGCTAGTGATGTGTGGGCGTGCGGATTGAGGCGCTTTGTCTGCCAGACTTGTTTGGTAAAAAATGTTTCGCGTCGCTTAGATTTGAAATTGGAATTTAAAGGTGTTCGTTTTTTGAATTATTGTGTAAATGTAATTTGTTGTTTTTCTTTATAAACCTATCTTATGTAGGATTATGTAAACTTTAATATGTCTGGGTTGCGAATGCGAAAAACCATTCGTAGTATCTGATATTTCACTCAGGATTTGTATCCTATTGTGGTTTCAGAATCATGTACATGTATCTAACTGTAAGGTTTCAGGTAATTTCATTTTCTTTTATGTATACTTGATACTTTCACATGAGCAGTGTCTAGATTAAACACTAATCCCTGACGATTGTCGTCCACAGATATTTTTATACAGTTATATTTGAGGTTCATACATTTTTCGAAACATTCTTAAGGAAAATATTTGCGCTATTGTAGAGAATATACATTAGTATCTAAGATACAGTAGAGAAACATTATCATCCATTTCCATTAGGTATCCCCGAGAAAATCACATTTACAGCACAACGCTTGTATTGTTTATGGAAATTGCGTCTACATGTTTAAGGTTAGTACGACTATGATGTCATAAGTGCATGGCGGTGTTCAATAACATGTCTTACATTACTATGGCTTAGATTATTACCGTTTGACATTACCATTATGAATTCAGTGATGGTCTTAAAAAGCAGTGATGGCCTCGAGGTTTAGGCGCGCGGTCGAGAATCTCGGCGGTCGCGGGTTCGAACCCCAGGCACACACCTCTGACTTTTCGAAGTTATGTGTGTATTGAAATTTCTTAGGTGTGTAGTCCGCCAACCCGCACTAGGCCAGCGTGGTGGACTATGGCCTAAAACCCTCTCAATGGTAGAGGAGACCCGTGCTCAGCAGTGGACGTATATGGGTTGATGAAGATTATGAATTCGGTTATCTATACGCTTACATAAAGATTACGAAGATCGAGCCCAGTGGCGTGCCATAAGAGAGGCCTATGTCCAGCCGTGGACGAATTGAGGGCTGTTGATGATGATTACATATGTCCATTACTAGGCACGGGTCTCCTCTAAAGCATAGATTTATTAGAATCATGGATTATTATTGATGGTATCATCGTTATCTTACTACATACGTTTTACTGTTTGCCACGGACCTCCTTTATAGCTGAGAGGGGTTAAGCCTTAGTCGGCGGACTACACACCTGAGAAAATTTTCAGAACCTTTATATTTTTTGATAATTTATTGTGGAAGTCAGAGGTGACTAGAATTTAAATCGGCGACCACTGAGGTTCTCGATCGATCCCGAAAGCTCAAGGCCATCGTCATTATCAGCCAAAAGTCCACTGCTGGGCATCAGGCCTCCACCAGTTCTTTCTGCTTCCGAGGCCATCACTACTTTTAAACAAAAGCATCTAACAGACACATACATAGCTCTGATCTCACACTAGCTTACACCTGTGTCGTGGGGATCAGAACTACGAGAGACTTTCTTGTCTCACAAACACCCAGACCCGAAACAAATATTATTGGATCAGACAAACATCTGTCTCGGTGCCGGGATCGAACCCATGGCCTCTTGTTTCGCAAGCCGGTGTCTGCCCAACCGCGCTACAGGGCTGCCAAATTATTTATTATTTAGATATGTATTTCCGCAATAGATATTTCATACTATAACCACGTGGGGGAATAGTGGTTATAGTGACTTGAGAAAGGTGGTGGGTGGCGGATGTATGAGGGTCGCTCAAGACCGGGATGGTTGGCGCTTACTTGGGGAGGCCTACGTTCAGCAGTAAACGGCGATAGGCTGAGTATACATACTATACCCACAAGAATTTTGTATCTATGAGAAAGCGTCCGGATGTGTCCGATAGTCCGGCCTTTAGTGAGCGTCTTGTCCGAGTAATGTGTGCAGACGAGCGCGATTCACGACGAGCCAACTGTCCATACGGCCTGTAAACATTGATATCTGACGAATTGTACGAGATTAAGATTACTTTCGACTTTTGTGTCTTGTGCATATGATGGATTGATGCTTTTAGAATATCTGTAATAAGTAATGAGGTTATTAGACATGAGGTGGAAAGACATTGTGTTGGCGATTATTTATTTATTTCAGGCGAACACAGGCTTTGGGACCGTCCATTACCACTTGATATTTTTGCTGAAAAATTTGTTACATCATCTTAAGATTTCTGAACCTTACCTAAATTCACTTGGTCCATACTACTATTATAAATGAATTTTGTCTATTTAATACATTTTTACCAAGGTGAACTAAGTCAAAGATTGTAAATTCAGAATCGTCTGCTGGGCTTACACGACTCAGGTGCTCAATAAACTAATTCAATGTTATAGTCTCTATAGAAATGTTTGTATTTTTTGGGCCCTTCCCACTACACACCTGCCACTGCAACTCTTGTGCTCCAGGATCAACAGCGACACGCACAGCATTGACAACGAGCACTGAAGCTGAACAAAACTAAGAGAACCCAATTTATCATAATCCCAAAACGAAGTTAATAAGAATAAAGATGAAGAAATTAAAAAATATTAAACATGTATTTTTTCTTCAATAAAACGAATCATAGAAAAAGTTTCCAACATTCCTTTGACAATTGAGGTATAAAATATGAATAGATACCAGAGTTTCCACTAAGTATTGAAAGCGCTGATCGGAACTACGTTGGGAATCGGGTAGACAATGATCAGTAAATTTATACGTACAGATAGACGTCTAAAGAACAGTATTGATATGCAAATGCTCACTAATCGTACAAATGTAAGCGTTGAAGAGATTCTCTCCGACTCAGTAATTTTGATTCAATGAATACGAATTAAGGGGAATTCGTAGATTATAATTCTGTGTTAAGTCATGACTTGGTAAGCACTTAATGTTGTAATTCTTAGTTCTGTTATTGTTAGTATTTGATAGCGTTGGTTAATTCTAATTCCACCCTCAAATTTCTAATGCCCACAGAGTAACACATATATTGATCTCAGTATGGGAATTGCATATTTGTAGATGCTACTTATCGTGTCGTCGTGGGTATAAAAAACCACGACAGACTTTTCGGTCTTGCAAACACCCAGACCCGAAAAAAAATTGTAGATCACTTAAACATTTACCTTAATGCTAGAAAAGAAGCGGCCTCTCGTTTCGCAACCTCGTGGCCATCCAACTGCTGTCATAAGTAAATACATTTTGATTTAACAGCTGCTCGAAGCGCAAGAAACTCCGAAAGTATCAGCTAATCTGCAAAGGTTTTTTCTTGCGTAGCATTTCGACACCTGCGCCCATTTAGATTCCACTCTGTGCCTGTGCGATTCATCTCTATACAGTCTACACCTGCCACCGGATTACCGCTGATTTAATAAATGGGCTAGACAGGTCGCTGTGGCTCAAAAATCGAGGCAATGACTTAAAAATTATTTGTGATTATTCATTAGGTTCTCAACTAAGACTGTTTAATTGAGGATGGACTACTGTTCTTTACGGATAGAATTGCGTCTATGATTCCTTTACTACTACTAGGATAGGCTTGGATTGAGCAGTGGACGTGATAGGCTGGTGATGATGATGATGACTACTTAAAATGCCATCTTTCTTTTGCCTCTTTTCATCATAATCAAAGTGATTTGGCTATTCATTCCGATTTAAAAAAATAAACTATTATCAATCTTATACATGTTATACTGCTTCACACCGGCCTCTTCCACTATAATAAATAAATGAAACATATTCAAGTTATTTACATAGTTATCAGTCAACATTGAAGTTTTCTTTCGGAAATATTATAAACTACGAAATATATTTTGGTCTCACAAAAAACAGACCCGAAATAAATGTTTGTGGATCACATATTTGATTTCACAAGTTAACAGTTAATTGTCAAAGCGTAGTGGAAACTTGCAAATAAAACTTCCACTATAAAAACATGTTTCAAAATTAACAATCTAATAAAGTGTTAATGGAAAACTCTATGAAAATTGAACAAAAATATTTTCTCCGATGTATGAAAAAAGGTATGTAATAATTGTTGACAAAGAATTCCTTTGCATATTATGGAGTAGCAATTCTCTAGTAATTTATATTTTTTTAAACTAGGTCATCCGGGCATAATGAAACAAAAGGGAAAAATCCGATAGTTTTATTCAGTTTGCTGCGCTTTTAGTTTAATATTACGTTGTTCAAAACATCCTTTAGCAACTCTGAGCCGTAGATACGCATCGGGCATAAAAGGTTTTTGATTCTATTACGTGACAATATTAAACAATGAAATTTATAACATACAAAGCCTGACGCCTGTTTTCCGCGAAGGTGCATTTCTGCATCCACATTTTGCCAGATATTTATGATAGATCATAGAGCCGCTTGGGATAGAGGACGACCCTTTTTCCGAAAGACTATGCTGTCACTGAGAATTTCTTTATGGAAAACTTGACAAGTTTGGCACGGGATTCAAACCCGCATCTTCTAGATCTTATGACGCTTACTTGAGCCGCCAAACCACGGAACAGATTTTTATTATTACATTCAAGTTTCTCAATAAATTTAAACGAAGTTATATATAATATAAACATTTTCTTTAAAGCTCAACTTTTTTCTTTAAACGACCGAAGTGATCGAACAAGCCGCAATATTTTGTGCCTAGACGTCTGATCTCCACTTTAATCTATATAAAAGGTTGGGAATGTTCAGATTTTTTGCGTTGCGATAACAAAAACGGGCCAGACCAGATCTCTGCTCTGACGAGAGCGTGCTCGGAACCAATAAAGATAACCAATGGGTAAGGCTCGGGAATTCTTAGTATCTCGATGTTTTCGGACAATTTGGTAAGTTTCCATATAATGAGGAATGCTTTCAGCCCAACGTTTAGAGAATTTACTGTTTATGTAACATGCTTTGTAATTATGTCTTTGTTTTGATGGTGTACATTTTCTTTATGATGATGAAAAGGTTGCTTCTGTTAGCGTCTGGATTAACTATTAAAGTGGAGATTAAAATTATTAAAATTGGTTGTTGAATATGTCTAAATTTACCGTATCTGTGTTGTAAAACTTGAGGATTAGAGATAAACATGATATAATCACGGAAGACAGATTTTACAGTTCTCGAAAAAAAAAGTATTTTATTGCCAAATTTCTCAGTTTAGTCAGCTTACTAACAAGTTTTTTTAAATATAACATTTCAATTAGAAACAAAAATCAGTTATCAAATAACAATGAACCACTGTTCTCTACAGAACAAACACGTGCAATCTAAATATTTCTTTGGCGTTCTAAATAATTATTTTTCGTGGAACCTACGGGTCGCAGGATAAACACAATTTATTCCCTGCGTTAAGTCGGGGCGTTAAAGCTGAGAGTATACAGTATGATAAAAACGGTCAACAGAACTTTCTAAGACTGAACTGTGGTGGCAAGAACAGAGTGTTTATTTAGTAGGAGAGTAACTTATTTGGTGGTAAACGTTCATGTTTTTCAATAGTTTTGTATTTAATGATTCACTAGCATGAGCCTATTAGGTAGATCATAAAATTTTAACGATGAAATACTACCTCTTTGAGTCGCTTGAGCCCGCCTTAGATGCAAAGGTACTAGGATCAATCTTAGATAGGGGGATATCATTGAGTTTCAGAATAGATTCTAACAGGGTTTTTTCTGCTGGATAGTAAATTTATTTTTTGACCAAGTGAGCAGAAAAGCTTATTAGTTGCATAATTTGTTGACAAATGTAATTTTAAGGTACAACTTTGTACACTTAATATGTCCTGTTTCGGGAATATAGACGCGAGCAAAATACCTACATTTGTACAGAAAATGTCAGAAGTCACACAATGTTTCCAAAGTAAGATATTTCTTTTGTCTAGCAAATTTTGCTAAGACATACCGTAGGCGTGATTCACTTTATTTTTAAACTTTAATTATTCCGTCAGTATGGAACATCCCCGAAATCTCAGTCTAAAAATTACAAAGATCATAAAATCTACATCACTTTAATATTCTCAAAAGCATTATCCCGACCGCTCGACCTTGAGTAATATAGTTTACATTGAGGCTTAGTTGTGAAATTATACGTGGCTTAAACGAAAAATGTTCCCGCCTCAAGGCGATTCCTGAAATTTATTGAAGAAAATTGCGTATTAATAACAGGATATATCTAAAACAAGAGTATGAAAACACACGCCTAATTCCATGAAGGGAATGTTTCTATGGTAAGTATGTTGAAGCTTTGTTTTGAGTCCAAAGTAGGTTCCTAATAATGCATACATGTAGGTCATCATCATCATCATTAACAGCCTTTAATTCGTCCACTGCTGGACATAGGCCTCTCTTATGGCACGCCACTGGGCTCGATCTTCGATCTTCTTAGTGTAGAACGCCCTCTGGCTAGGTGGGGTGACGATATCCGCAAGGTGGCTGGCAGCGGTTGGATGAGGAGAGCCGAAGATCGAGCCCAGTGGGGTAGGTTTTCATCGGTTATTAAACCCTTGATTTGGAATACGTATGTAGAAAATTTAAGTAGTGATTTCTCGAGTTTTAGGGGGTTGCGGATTTACACTCCAGTCACTCTCTTCTGACTTTGGGTGTATTAAATCGCCCTCGGCCAGCTTGGTACACTAACGCCTAAATCCTCTCAGTCGTAGACGTGGCCCGTGCCTAGCAGTGAGAATTATATGACATCTTTATATCGCAGCATCTAGGAACGCTCTTCAAATAATTGTCAACAATCTTCATCAGACCATATACGTCCCACTCCTGAGCACAGGCCTCCTCTACCATTGAGACGTTTTAGGCCTTAGTCCACCACGCTGGCCTAGTGTGGGTTGGCGGACTACACACCTAAGAAATTCGTAACAATTTTTTAGGTGAAATAATCAACACTATAGGTAGTATTTTATGGCCGCATTGTCTAGTTAAGTATTGTATCTATAATAAGATTTGCCTTATCCGAAATTGGGCCAAAATCTTCGGATTGCAAGCATAAGTTTATAGAGTATTTAAAGTTATTGGCCAACGAAGCAGGCTATTTAAAATGAGGTTACATTGGATATCTGTTAGCCACACAAGCTATGGCCCCGCCATTCTATATGAGCTGAGCTTATCGCGAGCCGTGGGCGAAGGATTTGTTATTTAAATGTTGTAGGAAAATGTGAATTTAAAAATGTCAACTAAATTATATTCTATTTTTAGCATAGTAAAATGTAAATTTGAAAGTTTGTTTATAAATTTGCGTTTAAATCGAAAAAAATGATTTAAATAAGTTTGGACCAATGATAGATGAGAATATTAATGACATAAAAAACATAAATAATCTTTAAATCTTTTGGAATCATATCGACTGAGCCTAGCGTATCTTACACGACTTTTTAAAATTGTACATATTCTAAATGCTGGCAATATAGCGCCCATGACACGTCATTACATATTTACACATATGCATATTTTTTTTAAAGAACATAAAATAACTGGTTTAAAATACGTATTAAATATTTTTTTGCTGAGCAAAAATCCTACTTATCATTAAATTACACTATGCATCATCAAAGCATTACACGTAATTTTATAATGTTTAGTTATATTAAGTTTTTGAAGCTGATGATTCGGAATTTTGTAAGGCAAGTTGGACTTTTGGGCTTCTATGGAAGTACTGCCACTGTTATACACAATCCATCACAAGTATTTTCCATCGAATCAGCACGGAAAGTCGTTTAATTAAAATTCAGCTCCTGTTAATTTCAACCCAACAGCACCTTTGGGGCTGAAATTCAGCGCAATTTGACACTTCTCGGGTCCAAACCCGTCTTAACCGGGTTGTAGACGGGCTTTCCCGTGGGAGTACTCAAACATTTGTGACGTGTGGCGGAACTCCCTCATCCAACTGGGATGGCAAGGGACGAATTTCAATACAACGCTTTGCCTTACTAGCTTTGTTTCGATGTTCAATTGTTTTCGTGATTTTTGAGATCTAGGTTGTGGATAATTGTTCCGGGTGATGTTGTTTTTAAATTTGAAAAACATGTGGAAAACAATTTAAATATTTTTTTGGTAAGAAGTTATGAACCCCTCTGAAATTGAATAAGGAGCGCGCAACAATGGGACTTTAGAAAATGGAAGTTTAGATGGGAAATAGACAGTATTTTGCATGGGGACGAGTGTCAACGCTTGTCGGTCACCTATACATTCGACTACGATTACATGACCAATGATAAAAATTTCAAACAAAAATGAAGTTTACAAAACATTTGATGTGCGAACGTTTGAATTTTTAAGAAACGGCCATGCCAATCATAAGATAGTTTAATCGTAAAATTGGCTCGGAATACTGACATAACCTTTCTAGCCTTATTCAACTGTTCTGTTTTGAAACTTACATACGCAAAGCCCTGAAAGTAAACGTAAAAGAGAAAAGTAAACAATGTGACCTTGTGTTAATCACGATGTGTCTGGAAACCCTGAAAAAACTTGTGACATTACTAGGTCAATGCCCTAGAGCATTCTGTTTATCCTTTCACACAGTTTAGGTCGGCGTGTAAGCAAGTTGTAACATGAATGTCTGTTGTTCGAACTTCAGAGTACCTTGAAACTGTATGAGCTATATTGATTGTGGAAGTAAGAAAGCAATAAAGTTTAGGCTGAGGAGATGCCGCGGGTTCGATCCCCACTCCAAGTCAAATGGTTGTGACATCCAAAAATATTTGTTAGAGATACGTAAAAGTCTCTCGTAGTTTCAAATACCAACAGCACAGAACTTGTATCCTTGTGTGGGATCAGAACTATACAGAATGTATTCAGACCGTGATCGGAAACTAAGGCACGTATTTATTTTGAGGTTTTAACTTTTTGTCGGGATTTTTCTTGACGCCAGTGTGACGAATGTGACTGTTGGGAGTGTGCTGTTTTGTACAATATCTTTGTATAAAAACTTAAAATAATTCGTTTATCGTACAGTTGCCATGAAATCTTTTTAGGAAATGAAACGATATAATATTATTATAATTCCAGAATACAAAGATACAAATGCTTTATCATAAAGTTTCGTCTGAGGCGAAACTGTTTTTACGTTTGACACTTTCAACTGAAATGAGCAGCGTACATTTCCCAAGAAATTCTTATACATAATATAGCTGTGACCGTGTCTTTCGAATCCCCTTGGAGACATAAATGCAGCGAGGAATGCAAGAATTTCAGAGCTGTATTCGACACGAGAAGTAATAAAGGTCAAATGGATTTATTTTGATTCTACGTGCTCGTGTTTTGGTCTGCATTTCATTTCTTTGACGTGTTTGTTATGAAATGACTGCAGTTATTTGAACTTAGTCTATAAATGTAGAATATTTGTGCGTTGTCGTGATGGGTAAACCCAAAACCATTGATTTTGATTGATGTTTTCTTCAACTCCATAAAGCTACGTCGTTTTTGAGTGACACACTTATTTCTACAAAGTTGTGGTCTTTCTTTATTTTCTATTTTATTTCTTCCAAACAATATACAATGAGACAACTGTGGTCACAACTAAATTGTTTTTTTATTTCTGAAGATTTTATTTCTTCCTTTTTTCTTTTTGCCAAAGTGACTATGCTGAGACGTCACATCACAATGGGATGGTAAAGTGAAATGAGATAAGACGACAATCTTACAACATAAGACGAGGTCGCAAAGGTCAGTTTTAAATGAGATTATTAGATTTTTGAGGCTCTCAGTTGGGCTAAAATACGTAGATTCTAAAATCGTGTATTACCGACACATTAATTAATATCCGAAGCATTTCAAATTCTGCTTTGACAGCTGTCATTACTTTGAACAACATACAAATATTATATTAAAATATGAGAGAACCAAAAGTTGTAACTATTCGTCGAAATTTAATTAAATTTTGAAATAGTTTGGATTATAATTTTGCCATCGGCGACTGTTTAAATATAAATTTCATTATAATCATTTTAAGTTGTGGAAGGAACAAATTAAACAAATTTGAGTACGTTTGGGCAAATGTGTTATTTTACTATTTGAATAATACTATCTAGTTTTAGTTATTTTATTGTTTTAAAAAGAAATTTAAATGAATAATTCCGTCAATTGAATATTTTACTAGGACCGTGAAATTACAAATGAAATTCGACCACAAAAACGAATGGCTCTAAGTACTAAAGTCAAAATTAATAGGCTGGATAATCTGCTGACTGTTTCTGCGTTATCTTAATGTTCTCGGGTTATGCTCGATTGTTAATATTCGTAAAATAATAGTAGAAATTTTAATACGTTGCGGGTTCAAACCATAGGCACACACTTCTGACACTTCAGAGTTATGTGTGTATTCAGAAAGAGTTATCACGCACTTTAATGGTGATGGAAAACATCGTCATTAAACCTGGAAATCTAAAAGTATATAGGAATTACTTAGGTCTTTGCCCAGCAGTGGGACGGATCTCAAAGATTATCTAAATGATTTTAAACATTTTACATTGTTATAAAGTTTTTGATCTCGAAACACCTGCTCCAACCATTTTGAATCTAAAACTTTGAATTTGAATTAACCAGCTGTTTTTATGAAGTTAAAATTATAAAGACACTTGAGAGTAGTTCGAGCATGGCTATATTTTATTTTTGGTCTTCTGAGACAGATCGTCGTTATAACTAAAACATCAAAACAATGGATATTTTCATCTAGAAAAGTTCTTAATCTGTTAATAAATAAAAGCGTTTATTTTTAAAGCACTGGTTTAATGTCACTTATAAAATTCGATTCATAATATATAGATAAACCACGTGTAGGTTTGTGAACATGAGGAGATTTTTTTTTCCTTTTAATCATAATGAAACCGATGTAGATAAAGTCACAGATCTTAGTCATCATTCTCCTGCCCTGCTCCCAATTCTTGTTTGGGGTCGGCGCAGCATGTTTTGTCCCTCCACACAGGAAGGAAGATCACAGATCTTAGTCTTTCTATAAAATTCAACAGGGACATTTGTATTAATTTAAAAACAATTCTAAAAACTTTATAATACATAATTCAAAACTTATTAAATTCTTATCATTCATGTCTTTTATTTCTAAGTAAAAAGATCTTTGAACTTCATTCGAATTTTGAACAAACATAATACAGTGGACTTTGAAATTCATACATTTTCCATGTCATTTGTTTTTCAATGGTTTGCACGAGTGTTTTATACAGAAAATACAGTATTTTGACGTTGAGAGTGTGATTTGGCAAGGGCGCAATGCAATACAACAAATAAAAGCCATGCATCGTCTCTCGCTAGCTATACGTAGATCCAGCTTAGTTTTGAAGCGGTTATGTTACATGAGAGAGAGATATTGTTTACTTTTATAAAAATAACTTTATTTTTCTGGCCATATTTTGTATATATTAAGAATGGAGTCATAAAAATGAAAAAGATTTTCAATTGCTTTATTAGCATTGTTTGCTCAATGACCTGCCTTACATAATGTTTTTTTAGTACAAATAAGTCTTCATCTTAATCGTATTTGTAATATATTAACTGTTAGAAAAAAATAATTTTCCATGTTTAGTTGTTTATTTGATTTAAGCAAAAAAACAAACGTCATCAGATCAGTCAACCAAATCATGTATTTTAAGCAGGCCGCTTCCAATAGAACGCTTTGGAAGTCTCTGGGGGAGGCCTATGTCCAGTAGTGGATGTCCTTTGGCTGATGGTGATGATGATGATGATTCCTACTAAAAGCCGAAATAGGTCTCTAGAACAACACTTATATTATGACTTACTATACTATGATTAAAATATAAATAAACACTATCAAAACGCTCTTCCTATCAACATGTCCGCGCACTATTCCGTCACCACATTGTCGCCTGTAAGCGGGCTGTGAATTTGAACCGCCACACGGATAAACCTTGAGGTATCCTGAGGTACATCTTCGGATTTAGTCGAGTATATTCCATTTTATGGAGCCCATCAAGCTTCACCCTGCTGTATACTGCATATTGGCAACACATTTTGTTAAGCAAATATTGAATGCGACAGCACGCGTCGGGTGCTTTCAGCGAATGTGGGGACAGAAGGTTAGAATATTATTTCTTACATACTCGGCCTATCGCCAACCATCCCGGTGTTCAGCAGTCCTCATCCATCCATTACCCACCACCTTTCTCAAGTCCTCGGACCATCGTGCCGTTATTATTTATTATTTTTGGTTGTTTAATTGCAAATTTATGCTCACAGAACAGCTAAATAAGATTAGAGGGGAAATAGGCAGTATTTTGAATTGGCACCAGTATCGCCGCTTGTTGGACACCTACGTAATATAAATAACATCATCCTCATCAGGCCATATTCTTCCCATTGCTGGGCACGGGCCTTATCTACTATTGAGAAGGTTTAGGCCTTAGTCCACCATGCTTGTCAAATGCGGGTTGGCGGACTACACATCTAAGAAATTCCTAAGAAGTTTTAGGCGTGATATCCATATGTACCTATATCCTAATTTTGATATTTACATCAATTTATCATAGAGTTATTAACCCTATCAATAACTAAATTAACGTTCTCAAATTTTACATAATTACAATTTAAAAACCTATTGCTCCAACAAAATGTGTGTGGCAAAAAAAGTCTTCACAAAATTTTCAATTTAGACTGTACCTTCTCACTCAATATCTTTTGTGTACTGGAGGGATCTCCTTGTTTGCCACGTATTATATCGGATATAAATGTCGTATTATGCACAAACAGCTGATTGGATTTAGCGTGTTGTTTGGGATCAGCTTTAAATTTATATGGCGTGAAAAATCACAGCGTCACGCGTTCGGATACACGGTAAATACGGTGGCGCCTTGTTTGAGCTCGTTTGTCAAACAATCCGAATGTTTATGCGGGATTTAGTGCGAGCGCGAATTGAGCAACTATGTGACAGCCCCGTGGCGCAGTTTGCTAGAAACTTACGAAACGAGAGGTCGCTGGTTCGATCCCCGCATTGTGATTTTTTTTGTGTAATCCACGAATATTTGTTTCGAGATTGTTTGTGAAACTGATTAAGTCTCTCATAGTATCTGATACCCTCGAAATAGGTTTTGCATCGTAGTCTGGGGTTAAAAGTATGTATGTGACTGTTGGGTGTATTTATTATATTACTGCCTCGTCGTGGCTGCGACATACCGTGAGGGTACAAGTATATGCAGGAGATCCAAATATCCAGAGGTCCTGTGCACGATTTTCAGGTCGGGCAATGAGTTAATGTAGTTTCATTAAGAAATTCTTAGTAGCAGTATGGAATCGCGAAATCTGACCGAAAAATGGAAATAGGCTAGGTCCTTATTGCGTGCGACTGATACATAGCTGTTAAAATGTGGGTGTAGAAATGCACCTTTCATCATTCTCTTGCCCTGTTCCCAATTCTTATATGGCGCAGCATGTTTTGTCCTTCCACACAGAAAGGAAGGACAAAACATGCTGCATAAGAGTTTTGGCAGATGTTTTACGGCCGGCCGCCTGCCTGACGACAACCCTCTTTGGGACTTTCAATGTTTTAGGAATGGGGTAGGGATAGCGTATGTTTGGGTACAGGATATTGCAAGTAAGATTATTTGGCCTGATGGTAAGGATGCTACAGTCCGGGATAAGGAAGTAGTAGGAGACTGCAACAGCTCGAGGGGCCGAGGTCGCGTACTCGTAGCCCTGTTCCATGACTGGCTAGATCAATGCAAAAGGCATCCCCTGACCGCAGACCGCAGACCGCAGGTGTGGAATTGCACCTTTGTTTACCCCTTTTAAAAACAGGAGTAAGTTTCTATGTATGTATACTAAAATCAAACTTTTTAAAGCTCGTGTTCTGGTTGCATTAATTAGAACCAATAATTATTATTCATGAGTGATCCCTCATTTTGTTTTGACATCAGCCAATATTCGTGTCGTTGCTGGGCACGTGCCTCCCCTACAACCGAGATGAATTAGGCCTCGGCTTAGTGGCGTGCCGAACGGGTTGGTTCATCAATATACATAGTCACTCAAAATAAGTTCCATACAATTTTTTTAGGAGAACTAACTATAAATCCTTTTGAAAATATTTTTGAACGTTATGTGTGTATTCACATTGAATTATCACTTGCTTTAATGGTGAAGGATAACATCGTGATAAAACCTGCACACCTAAAAGTCCTTAGGAATTTCTTACTTGTGTAGTCCGCCAACCCGCACTAGGCCAGCGTGGTGGACTATGGCTAAAACCCTCTCAGTGGTAGAGGAGACCCGTGCCCAGCAGTGGGACGTATATTGGTTGATGATGATGAAGTTTATAATGTTTCTATAGCTATTACCTGCCTTAGTTTCTGAATCGGAATATTCTGAAATCTGAATATTGTATATTTGGTAACAATGATTGTCCACGGAACTTATTATTTTCCTAGAATAACTACAATTAAATTTTGGTGTAATAATAACGTACATTCAATTGAAACAAAACCCTACATTAAATAATGTATAATTATTTAATATTGAAACTGTAATAACCATTCATTCATCTATAGTTAACAGTTTTTGGAATATATTGTGCGCCAGTCTCAGTACAGTCAAATGACTGTAGATGAATTATTTCATTTTATATTCCCACTAGCTTTTGCTCGCGACTCCGTCCGCGTAGACTACAGGGCTGAGTTCAGAAGGAAAATAAGTTGTAGTCTATTTTACTTCTCAGTGTCCTATTTATGTCCATACCAAAAATCATACAATTCAGTCTAATTGTTCAAACGTGAAACCGTAACGCGTCGATCGGCGCCTTGAGCATCATTATTGCGCGCTTGATCAATATTTTAAAACTGCAATGTCTTCTAAGATACTCGGTGAAATCAAAAGATGTAAAAGTCAATTTTAGTTAAAATTAAATACTTGTAATGAATAACGTATTTATTTGGATAAGGATTAATATCATATTTATAAAAACACCTTCACAAATAAAACTTTATTTAAAAATAAATTTGGTTAGGATAAAAAACCTTATAGTGAGCCAACCATAAAGGATAGACATATGCTGTCGCGGACTTTTTTTTAGAATTTTTAAAGAGGAACATTTCTCTCATACATTATTTTAGCGAAACTTTAACCGTTTCCGCAGCGTACTGTTATGGACATCCCTAGTACAGACAAATTTGCTTACACTAATAAATAAATTTGTATAAAAAGAGGTGTTTAGCATGTATAAACAGCAGACCAAACTTGACGTTCTAATTGTAAACATTGTTCTTGAGAATATATTAATTGGTGTTCAAGTGTAGTAGTTTTTTTAAAAAGGACCCACGGTGAGCCATCCTAACAATTGGTGTCAGAAGTGGGATGTCCTGCAAGACTGGGACATATCATAAGAATCCTGAAGATTTCTAAGAATTGGCCCGTGGTGTAAGGTCCTTCGCCGTGTCGACGATAAGTCTTGCTCGCTCCAAAAGCTCAAGCCCGCGCACGTGGTACTCCGGTTGTTGGTGACCCCTCGCTGTTGCCGCCGCCGTCGCAGTGGACAACCCCTCGCTGTTGCCGCTCTCCTGGTTGCTGCCCCTACGTGGCCGCTGCCGACTACACGCCGTGCCGTTGCTGTTTGGGTCGACGTTAAGCCTCCACCCCACTAGTGGTAGCACGCGCCCCAGTTCCGGACAACATCAAGATCGACGGTCAGTCTCCGCTTCTCTGGTGGGAGCCTGCGTCACTTCTCAAGATTAGGACGTCGAGTCTGCCGCTCATCCTGCCTACGCCGCTCCTGCTCCGGGAACGCGCTCCGAAGATCCACGCACTTGATCAAATAGGACGCCGCCGTTTGACGTCTTCAAGTAAGCTGCGAATTTCGGGTTCTACAGGATGTTCGCGAGTGCTACGTTTATTTTGTAAGTTTTAGTAGTTTTCTCTCGCATCCCTAAATTTGTAATTTTTGTTCAATATCATATCAATTTAAGAATACTTTTACGTTAAACTCGTTTTTTTTTTGCTCAATAATTTACACATTTTTAAATTTTACTATCATATATAATTTTTACTTTTACATTTTTAAAAATCATTTTCTATTCAAGAGATTTTTACAATTTTCTATTTTATTGCTATTTTTCTTATGTTTTATTGCATATTTTAATCTTGTGTTTTATATTTTATGTGTGTCTGATGTTCTGTACTGCTGTTTTATTAATTTATAACTAATGATATCGTTACACCCTAAAAAGGAAATTTCAGAGAAATTATCCGACAGTGAGTCAGATTCAGAACATAAATCTGAAAATCAAAAAACAAGTAAAATGTCTGAAAATAAAGTTACTCTTGGAGTACTCACAAAATTTATTAAACCATACAATGGGGACCGTGAGTCACTCCCAGCATTTCTTACAAATTGTACTAATGCCATATCCTTAGCGAGCACAGAACAACAGAATGTGTTATGTAAATATATTTTGTCACAACTTGAAGGCAAGGCCCAAATTGCCTGTAGTCTAAAAACTTTTAAAAACTGGTCTGAAATAAAACAATTTTTAAAGGCAACTTTTGGAGAAAAGAAGCACTCAACTCACTTATTAGTAGATTTGCAAAACTGCAAACAATTGCCCTCTGAAGATGTGACACAATATTCCCTACGTATAGAAGCTTGTCTTACGCGACTTCAATCCGACATACATTATAGTTGTGAAGATCGCAATGAACTAATTGGGAGAATTGCGGGAATGGAAGATTTAGCTCTTAATACCTTTCTCATAGGTCTAAATAATAATTACTCTCATATAGTACGTTGTAGAAATCCTAAATCTTTATCTGAGGCAATATCTCATGCCATAGAGGAAGAAAAACTGTACAAATTATCAAAGTTATCCTTGAGAACTCATAAGGAATGCTCTTTATGCCACAAAAGTGGTCATACATCATCAGAATGTTACAAAAATAACAATAAAAAACATTCTGATCGTAACAAACTTTACCATGTTAATTTTAATCATCCAGCAACATCTAATAAATTGAACACTCATAACAATTACGCAAATCATAATTCCAATAATAACAGGAAGTTTCCAATTTCGAATAAATATTGCGTTTACTGTAAACATCGTGGACATTTGATATCAGAATGCCGCAAATTAAATTACAAAAATAAGCAATATTGCAAAACAGACACTGATTCTTCGGCACGTGCAACAGACAGTGTCAAAGTCCATATGGTTACGAATAATGATAATATAGTGGGGCGCCGTAAGGTTTATACCTCGGAATCCAGGGCCAGTCAATGAATCTTAATATAAACCTTGAAAATATGTTTTTAATAGTATATAGAAAAATGTTAAAAAAAAATTTTTTCGCGCTCTCAATTTTTTTTTTATTATTATAAACATTTATTAATTTTTTGGAGTTTTAATTGATTTATATTAGTCAAAAGTCATATTTTAAAAATAACAACTATTACAAACTTGAAAACTTGATCTTGGATCTTTAGGGACTGCAGGTATACCGATGAATATAAATAAATGGGTCAATCAACTTTTATCTGTCCTATCAGTACTATGTAAATTTGTCCCCCAGTAGGTTAGTACAATGAAACATTAATTTTTCCAAAAAAATTATATATGGCAATCCATTACAATGAAACATAATTATTAATTACAATATCTACTATGATGCTAGTAAATAGATTTTGTTTGCTTTAAAACCTTAACGACCTTTTTGCATGTTTATTTTAGTCCCTATTATATTTTATTATTCTGACTTCCACCGGACAACGGTAAAAAAGTTCCAAAATCCAAACATTTATGGCGTGACTACTGCCTGGAACTCAAGTCGATTTATTTCGTGACAACATTCATCCAGCCCCGATTTTGATTTCATCTTCTCCGCGGCGCCAGTCGACCGAGTGTATTTTGAAAAAGAGCGTGGCTTTATTGTGTGTCCACTGGACAACCAGCACAAAAACTTTTGTATTTTATATATTGTAGTAAATTAAAGTGGAATATATTCAATTTAATGTATATTTTTTACTGTGCGTAAGACCTAATTCAAAATATTATTATTTATTACCAGGGAGCGGAAAGACTAATAAATATCACCACCAGTCCCTTGGACATCCAAGATCGTTGTCTGAATTATTCAATATTTTCTCTTCTAATACTGATAATTATTTTCAAATAGTTGTTTTATTATTACATAAAAGAAGAAATACATGCGATTTTCATCATAGAGTCCCCTTTGGACACCCGAGTATTTCCTATGGACAAACGTCTATGTCCACTGGACAACCACTTTTTTCTTATCTCCTAAAGACACATTATCGTCATTTTTACTTTAAAAGAACAGTAAGGTTTTTCAAATATGATTCTAATATTTAAAAGTAAATTAACAATTTGACTGAATTTTTAAATGTCCAAGGGACTATCTTAACTACAGTCATGTGAATTTTTGAGTAAAATTTACCATAAATTGTTCTGCTCTATTTGAATTCCTTAAATATAAATAATTATCAACAACAAATACGTATAAAATATACAAATTTAAGAAAAAAAAATTGATATATAAAATCTATCATTGATGGTACATTTAAAAGTTGATTGACCCAAATACACTACTGGAAAAAATTAAAGGATCAAAAAATAAATCCAAATTTTTGGGCCGTAACTTCGAGAAAAATGGTCGTACAGGAAATTTAAAAAAGAAAATTGTAGCTCCAAGTCTCTAGTTTTTGGATTAACACATTAAAAATTTGTAGCGTCAGTGGTTTTTGAGTGATCTTAGGAAAACAAGCAACAAAACAATTTCAAAATTTTTAATGCTTCTTTTTTTTACATACGGGCGTAGAGAAAAATGTTCTTGCTTAACCCTTATAAAGATCGGATACTTTGTTTATTTAGCTTTAATTTATATCTTTTAACACCTCGAAATGTTTAGTTCTCGCCGAGATATCAGTCTACAAATGGAAAAGGATCCTTTTGTCTTTAATTATCGATATCTCAGCAACAAATAATTGTACACCAAGTTTAAGGTGCGTTTCAAGAATTTGAATAAATATCGTTTAACCACCAGCTACTACTTTTTCGAAAAAACAAGAATTCTTCTTGTTACATGAATTTGAAAATGCATCAAAAAATGAGCTTTAGATGGCGTTTTGGAAAATCGAGCGCTGGATCGACAATATTGTGAAAACCAATAATATTAAGTGTGCGTTTTACAGTTCAATATGTCCACAAAAATCCTACAAAGTGCCAAATTAATCCATCCAGCCATTTTTTTGTTTCACTCGATCGAATTTTTGAAAAAATAAGGGATCACGTTATTGCTCTGCAAAGCTCATAATTTAAGAAATGAGAAATATTCTTTTTTAAGAGCTTTTTTCACATTTTGTTGTATAGATTTGTTGTTTTGGGGCAACTTGAGGAAATTCAAGTCACCAACGCCAATATTGCCCTTTGTTGCTATTGCGTGTGATTAAGGTATTTTCGAGCAACAATATTCGCATTGACGAAATATTGAATTAATTGGGCGTTTGTACTAAAAGAGTATTTTTGCAAGTTCAAACATGGCTTGGAATGCGGAATATTGACACCGCAAACAATGACGCAACAACCAGCTCCAGAATCTTTATTAAAAATTATTTTTTGCTCATGCAAAACAGGATGTGGAGCATCTTGTGGGTGCAGGAAAAGTGGATTAAACTGCACAGCAGCTTGTTTAGAATGTAATGGTGAAAGCTGTGAAATGTACACGATGTAACAATGTGAATAGTTAATGATAATTTTTTTTTGTGACTTATTTTTTACGGTAATCTAATAAATTAACATTGAAGTTACTCTGCACATATAATTTATTACAAATAAAACTAAATTTTTCACTATAAAAATATTTTTTCCCTTCCGTCTCTCATTTTTCAGTAAATTGTTGTTAAAAATTGTTGTAAATCGAGATCGGTCAATTTTTTTTTTTTAACTTTGTTATTTGAGGTTTTAATAATGCAATCTCATACTTGATATACAGATTCATTGACTGGCCCTGGATTCCGAGGTTTGACCATTTTTATGCCTTACGGCACTCTACTAATAATAATTTAAACGAGTAAGGGTTTCGGTAACGTGTCCGCCGAAACAACCTTATTATTTGAGCGACACGAAAAACTTTAATAATAAATATCGCGTCTCTGATTTTGTACCCGCGCGAAAAATTGATACTAAAGTTAAAAATAAATCTCGTGTCCCTGAGTTTTTAAATGCACGAGTTACAGAAAAGAGCAAATATAATTCTTGCGTCCCTGAGTTCATTTCTGCGCAAGTTATTGAAAAAAATAAATATAAATCTTGCGTCCCTGAGTCTATTTCTGCGCAAGTTAATGAAAATAATAAATATAATTCTTGCGTCCCTGAGTCCGTTTCTGCGCAAGTTATAAAAAATAATAATTTTAATTATCGCGTTACTGAGTCCGCACCTGCGCCAGTAACTTATAAATCTTGCCATGCGCGAGTTCATAAAAATAGTTTTTACAATAATTCTTACACACCCAAGTACGGCCCTGTGCAAGTTAACAAAACACCTGAGATCGGCAGTGCCGATTCAGCATTACGAAATGCACCTAAATTCAAATTGAGTTCGCAAAATATTTATGAAATAAATAACATTAATAAGATTTCACTTCCACATGTTTATTTAAAAGTTAATAATAGCGAGAAACCGTTATCTTTTTTAATAGATACTGGTTCTTCTATATCAATTATAAAATATTCTACTTTGCCTAATCAACCAGTGCTCAATTCCAATATTATTAAATTAAAGGGTCTTAGTGATAACGACTCTTATTGTGAATCTCTTGGATCAATAAAGTTAAATTTTGAATATCAACTGACTATGAAGAATAAAATAATATTTAACTTTACATTTCATGCAGTTAGCGACTCTATTAATTTACAATACGATGGTATTATTGGTACTGATTTTATAAAATATTTTAACATTAATATTCACTATTCTAAAAATTCCCTCGAATTGGAAGGTTATCAAATTCCCATATGTTTTAACCAAATTGCCTATGTATTACCAGCCCGATCTGAATCGATTATAGAATGCGCTGTGTCTAATTACGTCCCTGAACTTTATCATAACAACGAAGGCTTGATATTGGATCATATTATAGGTGACGGTGTTTATGTTGCGAATAGCATTGTTTCAATAAAAAACAATAAAATGGTAAATATTAGTATATTAAATACAACCGATGCTGATATAAATATTAAAGATTATAAAGTTCAATTAACACCTATCGATTATAACAAGGACTTGAATTCAGTAAATAATTTTGAAAAAATTCACTCTTTGACTAAAACTGAATCTAATCGAGTAGATAGAGTACTTAATGAAATTCGATGTACTCATCTTAATAACGAAGAAAAACAATCTCTTTTGGAATGTTGTGCATCATATACTGATATTTTCTATCTTGAAGGCGACTCCCTAAGCTATACAAATGCAGTTGAACATAACATCAATTCAGGTGATACACCTCCTATTAATGTCAAATCTTATCGATTCCCCGAGTGTCACAAAGAGGAAGTCGATAAACAAATACGTAAAATGCTCGATCAAAATATAATTCGTCCTTCAATTTCTCCATGGAGTGCACCGGTATGGGTAGTCCCGAAAAAAATGGACGCATCGGGTAAAAAGAAGTGGAGAATAGTTATTGACTATAGACGTCTAAATGATGCCACTGTCTCTGAAGTTTACCCTCTGCCTCTTATAACTGACATCCTCGATCAACTTGGACACTCAAAGTATTTTAGTACATTAGATCTCGCAAGTGGTTTTCATCAAATAAAGATGAGTAGTAAAGATGCTGAAAAAACAGGTTTTACAATAAATTCAAATTCAAACATATCTGGTCATTATGAGTTTACCAGAATGCCTTTTGGGTTGAAAAACGCTCCTACCACTTTTCAACGTTTAATGAATACAGTACTTTCCGGTTTACAAGGTCTTCATGCATATGTGTACTTAGATGATTGTATTATTTATTCTCATGACCTTAACTCTCATATGTCTAAACTTAAACTAGTGTTTGATAGATTTCGGAAATTTAATTTAAAACTCCAACCTGACAAGTGCGAGTTTTTACGAAGAGAAGTCGCATATTTGGGACATATCATCACAGACAAAGGGGTATCCCCAAACCCAGATAAAGTCAAAGCTGTCTCTGAATTCCCAGTTCCAACTAATACCAAACAAATAAAATCATTTTTAGGTTTAGTTGGCTACTATAGAAGATTTATAGAAAATTTCTCTAAATTAACTAAACCTTTGACTTCATTATTAAAAAAGGATGTTATTTTTAATTGGACATCCGAACAAGATATTTCATTTCAAGTTCTTAAAGAAAAACTTATTACAGCTCCGTTACTTCAGTATCCAGATTTTTCTTCTCCTTTTATATTGACTACGGATGCTTCAAACTACGCTGTAGGCGCGATACTTTCTCAAGGCGATATTGGTAAAGATAAGCCAATAGCTTTTGCCTCTAGAACACTCAATAAACCTGAAGGAAATTATTCAACCACAGAAAAAGAATTACTTGCCATAATTTTCGGTGTAAAAACTTTCAGACCTTATTTATTTGGTCACAAATTTAAAATCGTTACTGATCATAGACCTTTAGTCTGGCTTTTTAATGTCAAGGACCCAGGCAGTCGACTCATTCGTTGGCGTTTAAAGCTCGAAGAGTATGACTACGAAATCGTTTATAAACCTGGTCGAATAAATTCAAACGCGGACGCATTGTCACGTTGTCCAGTCAACGCATTGACTCATTCTAACTTGAATAATTTCTCATATGAAGAGTACTTTAAGCAACAATTCTTAAATAAAATTAACGATACGAATACCGAAATTCAAGAATGTGTTGAAAGTCTTCATAACTCTAAACATAAATTAATTGCATTACCAGTTTCTTTAGATTTCGATGAGTCTCAACCCCATTGCACAGAAATACTATCACTATTAGAAAATTCAGATAATATCATAAATTCAGAGCGTGAACCATTCACTATAAAAGTTATTAAAGATAAAAACAAAATATTCTATTTTCTTTTCACGAAGGTCCATCATTATGAGGAAACAAAATATAAAGATACCTATAATTTACTAATACGATTAAGAGATGAAATTTTAACTGAATTTCCAAATGGTGAAGACCTCGCTCTACCTGATTTTTCTGATGCCTTTTCAAAACTTTCTTATACTAAAATTTATAATATGATTGCATATATTTTCCATAATTCTAAGATAAAAATTCATATTTATAAAAATCAACTTATTTATCCAACACCAGTCGAAGTCAAAAATATATTAAAAGAAAATCACGACTCCACTATTGCAGGTCACCCAGGTTCAAAACGTATGTTTAATAGAATCAAAACTGCATATTATTGGAAAAACATGCGTTCAGATATCGAAACTTATGTAAAGAATTGTAAGTTGTGTCAAATTAATAAACCATTGAGAGCATCAAATAAAGCTCCAATGGAGATAACATCTACATCCACTAAACCATTTGAAAGATTAGCTTTAGATATAGTTGGTCCTCTACCAGAGGCAGGTTTTCAAAAGTTTAAGTTTATATTGACTCTACAAGATGATTTAACGAAATTTTCAAGTGCCTATCCTATGGTTTCATCTACCAGTGAAGAAATTGCCAGAAATCTAGTTCATTTTATGTCTCATTTTGGATTCCCTAAAACTATTTTAACAGACTTAGGTACATGTTTTACGTCAGACTTATTTAAACAGCTGACAGAAATCTTAAAAATTAAATCTCTTTTTACGACTCCATATCACCCTCAGACGAATGGAGCTCTCGAAAGATCACATGCCACATTAAAAGAATATTTAAAGTCATTTGTTAATGAAAATCAAAATGACTGGCATTGCTACATATTTACCGCAATTTTAACATATAATACAACACCACACAGTACTACTGGATTTACTCCACATGAATTATTGTATGGTCATAAACCTATTATACCTACTTCATTATATGAAACAATATCAAATACCACATATAATGAATACATACGCGCTTTGCAATATCGAATGCGCTTTAGTAGACAGAAAGCTATAGAAAATATAATAGAGAACAAAACAAGATCAAAACAGTATTATGATCATAAATCTCGAAATGTTCAATATAAAAGTGGTGACATGGTATACTTAAAACACCACCACAGACTTCGGAAAGCTCTTTCACCAATTTGGAAAGGCCCATATAAAATTATTAAGATGCAGAACAATAACGTTACCTTGAAAATAGGTCGTAAAAATATAAAGTATCATGTTAATGAAATTAAACCTGCTACTACTTCTTAGTCGTAATTAATTAATTAGATATTAACTCTTAATTACCTTACTTAGTTAGAACACCAATTATATAATTTTTAGAATTTTATTTTTAACAAATGCATTATACCATCATTTTCAGATTATTAATACACCAATGCCTAGCCGACAGCGCGGTCACTCCAATCACGCATAGTCCTGGTATATACTTTGACCCGACTTCGACGGCTTATTTTTATAATGACTATTGGAACGTGATTACTCATATAGAAATAGTCTCTTTTGAACCATATTTAAAGAAAATTGAAAAAGCGTTGTTCAATATGAACCGATTATGTAGTAACGCAGAAAACATGGTTATCGCTTTAGATTGCAAAGATTCACTAAATCCGTTAGAAATATTGTTATCATCCAACTTTGTTAAGTATGATTCCATTTCACATTTGATTACTAATAACCCACCAAATCGATTTAAAAGATCTTTAGAATTTGGCGGTGAAATTTTGAAATTCTTTTTCGGCACCTTAGATGCTGAGGATGCCCGTAAATATGACTCTGCTATTATTGCTTGCCAAGAAAATGAAAAAGAAATGTTCACATTAATGAAAAATAATATCCATGTTGTCCAATCCACAATTAAACATTTTAATTCCTCAATTCAAAAGTTAAATGAAAATGAAAACAAATTAAATCAGCAAATGGAAAAACTAAATATGATACTAACTGAAAATTCAAAAATTAATAACAACTTAGTTAATTTAGCAAAAATAAATACTATAATGAATTTATTAGAAAGTTTCTTGTTATCAGTTTCAAATATTTTGGATACAATTTTAAACTCTATCCTTTTCGCAAAAATTAACATACTTCACCCTTACGTTTTAAGCCCTACTACATTATTTAAAGAATTATCAGCAAACAGCCACATGATTAAAAGAAATGTTGATTTCCCTTTACCATTAACTTTAGACAACATGCACTCTATTATAGATTTATCTGAACTTACTTCTTATTTCTATAACAAGAAAATTATATTTGTTCTAAGGATACCTTTAATAGCATTAACTAAATACAATGTATATAAAAACATTCCATTGCCGACTCCTTATGATGTCAATAATTATAATTCTTTTGTGTTAATTCGTCCTTCCAAAATGTATCTAGCGATAAGTGACGATAGGCTTAGTTACGCACTTTTAGATGACTTAAGTAATTGTAAAACTGAAAAGTTTTCATATCAAATTTGTCCTTTGCCAGCTATTTTATCGTCAATTAACAACCCTACTTGTGAAACAAAACTTTTAACAGAAGTTACTTTGTCATTACCAGATGTTTGCGATTCCAAAGTTTTATACGGTAACATAAATATATGGCATAAATTAAACGGAAATAAATGGATATATGTATTAAGTAGTGCCAATAAACTAACTATTAAATGCAAAGATGATGTAAAAGACTATAGTATATGTGGTACTGGTTTACTAAACCTGGAAAATGATTGTTACGCCTATTATCAAACTTTACAATTTAGTCCATCATCCACAATTTCTTTAAATTCACCTAATCCATTATCTGTGAATTTTGATATTACTAACGACGATTGTTGCAAATATGAATTAATTAATAGCTCATTACATAAATTAACTCCCATATCATTGAATAATGTAAACCTAGATTCTTTAAATTTAGCTTCACATAAATTAGATAACTTAGAACAACAATTAAATTATATTGAAAATCAATCCCATGTAATGAAGTATACTACCTATTTCTCAACATTTACTTACATTTTAATAGTTTTAATATTTTTATTTGTTTTATACAAACTTTATAAATGTTTCAAAAAAAGGAGTAATACTATGTGTTGTATAAATATTTACAACCAGTGTAACAATAAGAAGAAAGTAAAACATAGTTCCAAAGTTTCAAACTCTATTGAAATGATAGATATATCTTCTTCAGATCATGATAAAAATTCGGATGATCTGAATCAATCGAACAGAAATTTGTATAACTTTTAATGTTTAAAAAAAAAAAGGAAAAATTAATAATAATATATATTTAGGTTTTTCTTATATTATGTCATTGTAAGGTGTAAGCAAAATTGGTCTTTCTATTTTTATTTTACTATATAATATATTTCATTTAACTTCGCTTATCCTTAAAGGATAATGCTTCGTTTTAAAGGGGGAGCTGTTATGGACATCCCTAGTACAGACAAATTTGCTTACACTAATAAATAAATTTGTATAAAAAGAGGTGTTTAGCATGTATAAACAGCAGACCAAACTTGACGTTCTAATTGTAAACATTGTTCTTGAGAATATATTAATTGGTGTTCAAGTGTAGTAGTTTTTTTAAAAAGGACCCACGGTGAGCCATCCTAACAGTACGCAACCGAAGCTCACAAAAAGGAAAAAATGTCCCCGATTTTAAAACATTCTTTATTGCTGCTCCGCTCCTATTCGTCGTAGCGTGATGTTATGTAACCTATAGCCTTCCTCGATAAATGTGCTATCTAACATTGAAAGAATTTTTCAAATCGGACCAGTAGTTCCTAAGATCCTAGCGTTCAAACAAACAAACAAACAAACTCTTCAGCTTTATAATATTAGTATAGATTTGAACAATGATGTTATGCTTATTTTAAATATTGTTTTTGTTCTATATTTACATACACGAACGCTCTCATCCGAATGAGATAGACAGCCTGAAGAATATCGGTAGGATGTATTAGTGTATCAAGTTTGTGACGCAAGTGTTTTGAATTAAGGTGTGGCCCCTCTCACTTGTACAGGAGTAGGAAGCTAACTGCCCAATATCGGGTATATGAGTTGATGATGATGATGAAGTCGACATAGCAACTAAGAAATAATGATAAGTGTCCGTTCACGCTGCTACCCAATGATGATTATAGTATCAAGTCGTACATACTGTTTCATCATGATGTTTTCCT
This sequence comes from Cephonodes hylas, assembly GCA_030295005.1. Classification (NCBI taxonomy): domain Eukaryota; kingdom Metazoa; phylum Arthropoda; class Insecta; order Lepidoptera; family Sphingidae; genus Cephonodes; species Cephonodes hylas. Next base: position 10,415,165 of record AP025377.1, read on the forward strand.
TCACCGTTTGAACTCCCGACAGCCGAGATTCTCGACCGCGCGCCTAAACCTCGAGGCCATCACTGCTTCTCTGGTCCCAATTATGCTTAACTACATAGCAAAGGGCCGGGCCCAATTATCTCCCCTTTCCCTTGGGCACCATCTCTTGTATCCACAGGATCCTTGTTAATTTGTTTTGATAAAACCGATTATTCTTACCGAAAACGATCCCATTGTTCCAGAGAACTCTTAGAACAAAAGTGTGTAAGGAAAAATGTTACAACCATTGTTAATAAGAAACAAGAAAAAAGTTGAATGTACAGGATTTCATTCTTATAGAATCTTGTTAATTTATGAGGGGCCGTTGACAAGTATTGTTCTTGGAAAATATTATTTTTATTTTGTTAATATCAAGAAGAAATACAGGTTAATGAATAAAGCAGTCTACGCAAGAATAGGATATTTATGGAATAAATTTTGGCCTGTATTAAGCAGTGGTGTTACTTCCATAGAAGCTGAAAAGGTGGGCATGCCTTAAAAAAATCTGAATGATCTCTGAGCTTTAAATCTTTATTTTACTTATACAACTTGGTAAATAAATGAGTTAAAACGTGCCTTAAAACGTGTATTAACGTGCAACGCTCAAGGGCTTCTATGGAAATGCCCCCAATGGTAAACAAAAGAAATGATTAAATTTCCTTTGGCTATATTAAACAATATTTCAATGTGTCGATATTTTGTAGATGTATCGTACTGTAGGTTAAATTTTCAGTTAGCTAGACGATGTATATTTATGACCTTTGTTACTGGACTAAGCTGTTATTTATGTAGTGCCTACAAGCTGCAAGCTATCGCAGCGATTAAGTAGAAAGACATACTACGACCTCTTAAGTGAAACATGTTAGAGATAAAATGTTATGTAACAAAGAATCTTGAGTATAATTTTATCTTGTAGTTTAGTTAGTGGCGGGAATAATAGTAATTGTTACTTAACTGTTAAAAACTTTATTTGGACTGCACTTAGTTGTTTTCCCTCATCGTTATCATCCTCAGCCGACACACGTCCTGCTGGACACGGGCCTTCTCTACAACTGAGAGGGTGTAGGCCATAGTTCACTACGCTGGCTTAGTGCGGGTTGGCGGACTACTCCCCAAAAAGTCATTACAACTTTTAGGTGTAGGATTCCTTACGATGTTTTCCATCACCGTTGACATCGAGTATCATGTTGTAAATTTTCTTAGTCAATACAAATTACTTTTTCATCTTTATAAAACAAGTTTAGCTCCATACTCAAAGGAGTATGTATTTGTATTTGTAGTTAAATAAAGATTTAAGACGAGAATTTACAATAAAATCCATCTTAAACTTGTATACTTCACCAAAAGCCGGTCAAGCATCCTTAAAATATTCACTGTGTACCGTTCAAAAAGTACTTAACGGCAAATCGTGCTGTTGACATCCGTGAAAGCCGGATATCACACCCGGATATTAAATCACGGATTATCCGGACGGGTCCAATCTGTCGTCTCGCCTGTAATCCGGACAATTTTAACGATTTGCGTTGAAAAAACTCGGCCACGTGACCCGGATAAAGTTGTCGCTAGTTGGAGAAGTTATTTTTTATGTAAACGAGGAGTCGAGATTGTGTTTGGAATATAAATTGCTAAGGTTTTTCTTGAGGGCTTTAGGTGTTATCAATTGTGAATTAGTAGCGAATGGAATAGTGCGTCTTTAGTATCAGCTAGTGATGAGATATTATAATTATTCAAACAGAATTAAAATAGGTAATTTTTCTCTATTTTATATGTTCGATTATGCAGTAATGGTTTTGAGGTTAAGCGCGCAGACGTGAATCTGTATGGGCTGATTATGATATGTACTCTTGATTCCGAATAAAATCGTTTTCCATATTGAGTTGTCTATCTTTTCCAAGCTATGGTGGTAATGCAAATGCCATAGAAAAGAAAAAATCTCAGAATTAAAACCCCATCAATTTCTCCTTAAAAAGATCTTGAAACTCTCAAAGACTTTTAATTCCGTGGACCCTTGGACTTATTTATGGTGGGCGATACCCATCGCCGTTTGTTTATTGACCTTATAAAGGTCTGGAGGGAACATTAGGAGGACCCCGACCTTCCCAACGAAGATAAAGGATTGTGTAATGGATCAAGCTTGGATTGAAACGGGTCCGAAATTTTAATTTGTTATTCCAGATTTGTAATGAGTAAATTGAAAAAATAGCGAATGGTTAATAGGGATTTATCTAATTAATTTTTAATTCGTTTTTTTACAATCGGGCTATCGGTTTAATATGTTTTATGAGCAAATATTTTCTATCGCCGACGAGAAAGTTGTAATTATAAAAGTAGAAATTTTAAAAAACATCTGTATATTACAATTTTACAAAATATTTTTACACCTAAAATTGGATATTTCAGGATAATCTTGGATATTTCAGGATAATCTTGAAATTCATGTAATGCAATGTTTGTGGCCAATACAATAAAATTCCGGATTCTAAGTTTAACTATGGACTATGAAAACATGAATCTTAGTTCCAGTTCTGTAAGAGGGTTAGCAGTTAATATTTATGAGATTTCAACTGAACTTTTTAAATCTGACAATTTAAGTTTACCACACTATTTTTAGTTGGTATGTGGAGTACTGAGAATGAAACCTAATGCCGCTAATTCGTTTTCAGAACTGGAATTCAGTACTCGTCACATTGTCTTATGTACCCTATCCGGTTGAAAAAAAAAAACATACAAAAGTACACCCAAAAACGACATACATAATTCTTGATGGCTTAGAGGTTTAGGCGCGCGGTCGAGAATCTCGGCGGTCGCGGGTTCGAACCCCAGGCACACACCTCTGACTTTTCGAAGTTATGTGTGTATTCACATTGAATTGTCACTTGCTTTAACGGTGAAGGAAAACATCGTGATGAAACCTGCACACCTAAAAGTTCTTAGGAGTTTCTTAGGTGTGTAGTCCGCCAACCCGCACTAGGCGTGGTGGACTATGGCCTAAACCCTCTCAATGGTAGAGGAGACCCGTGCTCAGCAGTGGGCGTATATGGGTTGATGAAGAAGAAGAAGACGAAGATAATTCTGAACCTACACTTAGATGCAAGTCTCGTGTCGTGTGTATCAGGAGTTACGAGACACTTTTCGTCTCACAAACATCCAAACGCGATACAATTATTAATTTATTACACAAACGGGGTTGACAGCCCCGTGGCGCAATTGGCTAGACACCAGCTAGCGAAACGAGCGGTCGCGGGTTCGATCCCCGCACCGAGACAAATGTTTGTGTGATCCACAAATATTTGTTTCGGGTCTGGGTGTTTGTGAGACCGAAGTCTCTCGTAGTTTCTGATACCCACGACACAGGACTTGTATCTTAGTGTGGGGTCAGGACTATGTGTGTGACTGTTGGGTGTATTTATTTATTTATTTTTAAACATTTGTCTCGTTGCAGATATCGAAACCGTTGCCTCTCGTTACATAACCTGGTTTCTAGCCAACTGCGTCACATCACTATCATAACTTTAAAGTTTATCAAAACCCAGTTAACGATCACCATTTGCAATGCTCAAAACCCGAGTCAAGATGTGAAATATTCCTTCCGAATAAAACCACAATAGCGATAAAATCCAACAATATTTTCAACAACACAAACGCCGAGTGAAATCATTAAAATCTGTTACATTTAAGCTGGAAAACAAATGATCACGTTTGTAAGTGGTTCGCTACACCGACGATCGTGTTGAGCTGGAATAACAAATATTATATGACTCAGGGTCGCTGCACTTACTTCATGTAATATTTTTAAGATTAAATACTGGTGCAAATACTTTGATATAGTTTTAGAATTTGTCTCGTTTGTAGATATCTCTCTTCATTTTGTATGTATTGATTCACTATTTTTACTTGCGTATATTGAAATAAAAAACATTATAAAAAATCTTTTACCATGTAATATAATTGATTGCATTTTAAATAAGATATACCAATATTATGTTAAACAAAAACATAAATAATGATGGCAAGAAAAATCAATCAAGTGAAATATGATAGTTACTCTTTGCGAAGGCCTATGTGTATGACGTCACGCAGCTTATAAAAATGGAAATTTAAAAAAATCGTTAAAAGATGACAATGTTATAGAATATGTATTGTCATCATGATTCACCATAATGAGGTTATTCTACTATATCTCATTCACGATAAGTTGATTCTTTTGGCATATCGACTAATGATGGGAAACAGAACATATCGAGTAGTTCAAAAATATTGCGTTTTAAAATACTGCATTATGTGTGAAATTATTTATTACTTTCGACATGTAAAACATTATGTAGATAAGCGATGGTGGGTCAAAGTTCATAATAAGTACCTATTTAATATAACAGGGTTATTTTTAGACCTCCCGCCAAATTTAAATAGGTGTTTTAGGCCACGAAAGTAAACAACTTCCCCAAAGAAACACAGGTCGAAAAGTGAAAAAAAATTTAGACCTTCTACACGAAATCGACCATGTGAGCAGTTTCCTATGGGAGAGTCGAATTATTTATCACGTTTCGACCCATGTTTCTTTGGAAAAGTTGTTTAGTTTCATGGTCTAAACCACCTATTTTAAGTCGACAGGAGGTCCAAAAATAACGCAGTATGTAAAAAAAAGGTTAAAAAATAAAATAGTTTTATATTTAAAACAATTTTTATTAAGAAAAAGGAGCACAGCCATGGTCATCATAGTGTTCAATAAAATTATCGACGTGGAGATCGATATGAACGATTTTACGTCCCTTTCTGTCCAACCGGTGTAACATTATACAAACGTCAATTAGTTTCAGTATTCCTATTTTATTTTTACTTTGAAGCAATAAAGTCTCAAAATTTTCGGATAACGCTTAAATCTTTAGAGACTTTTGTGTTGTATGTATTTTTTTATATTTATCAAATCATTAAAATAATAAAATAATACGTTTTTTATTTCAAAGTCATGTCTCAGAAAAATTGACATCTGCCAAAAGAATCAACTTATCGTGAATGAGGTATAGAGGACACCAATGCCGACTTTAAATATAAAAACTCTATGAATAATCACACCATTTTTCGACACACTAATCAAGTAATTTGTGTATAAAAGCCCAGTAATTTTCTACATCAAAATACCCACAATTTACTTTCTCCTCAACCAGACAACTAAAAATATCAATTCAATTGCGTGTCGTAGACAGTGGCATGTCATGCATTTATGCATTGTATTATCATAGATTTAGTGGCAGAATATTTTCACCATGACAAACTTGGCAATAAATGTTTTATGACAACGTCTGAAGGATTTCGTTCGTGTAATGTATATATAAAAATGTCAGGAACGGCTGAAATTTAATGGGTTCGGGTTTTCTTCGTCTGTGGTTAAGGTCAAGTAAGTTTAGACATTGGAATCTGATCTTTGAAGTTTTATCGGATTATCGACTCGAAGCTTTATCGAAAACTGATGCGATTTTATTGCTTCAATTTTTGTGTTTTCCAACTTTTACTAGGCCTGCGTGGTGGACTAAGGCCTAAACTTTCTCATTGGTAGACTAGGCCCGTGCCTAGTAGTGGTACATGTATAGGCTGATGATGACCTAAGTACACCCGCAATACTGTACGATCTGGAGCCCATTTCTCGTTATTAATTAAGCCCTAAACTCTCTCAACGGTAGAGGAGGCCCGTGCCCAGCAGTATATGGGCTGATGAAGAAAAATACCAAAAAAGACTCGAGTTCTTATTACGTAGACATGAAAATTGACATACAGTTCAAAAGTCGAACGTAATTGAGCCCATGAAGGCCGAATAGCATTGGTGTAAAAGTTAATGACGTGGAATCTATAACTTTAGATATAAAGAACAAATAAAATCTATTTACACTCCGATTGAGTACGCCTATTTTAATACTCGTAACTTTGGCCTCCATGTAATATTAGTTAAAGTTGGCGATTGCCTGCTTTCTTGTATGATACTACCTTCATGACTTCACGCCTGTATTCTTCTAAGCTTAAGTGCGATTGTGCACCCATATTTTGACAACTGTGTTTTCGATCCACCTCTGGAGGGCGAGTATTTTGCCGTTATCCGAGCACATTTCCAGACTCCAGCACTGAGAATTTCCTAATGGAAAAACGCAACAACACTTTTCCCGACTCGGGAATTGAACCCTGAACCTCTAGATAGATTCTTGTGCCAGGGTTTTGTATCATTTTATACAGGGCGTTTTCAGACCATGATCGGCAACTAAGGCAGGTGAAACGTAGAATGATTACAAGTCCCTTGGCGTTAAAGAAAATCCCGACAAAAAAAAACAATTTTGACGTTTTCCTAACAAACACATATTTATGCCTACTTGTTTGTCACCGTCTAAATACACCTGTATATTGATTATCTCTTGTCACAAACGGCTAAGTTTACTGGTACCTAACTGTATGCGATGGTTATGTTACAAGATACATCGCCGTGAGTTGCTATGGCGTCACTATGGCTAGGATATCATATTGTATCACACATCAGTGGCTTTACTTCCTTAGAAGCCTATTTTAAACAGAGGACTGCAAACCAATTCTATACTCTTACCGACATTAGGTATTACGTGAACTGCTTTTAGCAGTGGCGGTTCTTGCATAGAAGCCGAGAAGCGTTGCTCGTTGTTGCGTGATGTCTAGTTTAAAGTTTATTGTGGGCTAAGGATATTCTCATTTATATGTCAAAATGCTTTTGTTAAATAAATATTTAAAACTTAAAGACTTTTATTCTGAATTTTGTATTCAGAATTCCGAAATTCCCGTAGGTGTGTGCACCCACATTTTGACTAGCGTGTTTTATCCCAGCTACTGGAGTAACGGCAATGCCGTTACTCGGGCACAAAGACTCTGTATTGCTACAGAGAATTCACTAACGGAAACTGAAGCTAGAACCTCGTGATTGAAGAAATAGTCTTTCAATCATTCGCCGTATTTTATGCCAGAGAAACAAAAAACACAACATTGATTGTCATTTTTTTACACAAAATTTCCTCAACAATACAATTCGTTGTTTTACATTCAGATATAAATATAAAATTTCCTATCGACTGACAAAACATGGAGGTAAACAAGAGACACACCTGTGCCGAGTAAACAAATCGTCGACATATTATTACAATAATATTAGTTTTCGCGTGCAATGTTATTGCTCCATCGTCTTATCCACAGGTGAGATCTGATTGTATCAAACTTTTTTATTATATCGTTGAGCGTGGATTATTTGCCTTTGATTTGTTTTGCTGTTTGTGGAGATATTCTTGGTATTTCGCGCGACGTGGGTTGTGCAAATATTTTTTCAGGTAGTGAAAAGATGTTGTTTTTCTGATACTAGGAGGATTAGGATATATTTTTGAGGATATGGGTATATTCTGGAATGAAAAGGGCTATTTTTTAAAACCTTTAATTCCAGTGATTTCCTTAGATACTAATTTAGCACATCCATATCACATTATATTAAAACATTTTTTCAGTAAAAGGTACATGACACTTGAGATGAACATAGGTTGGATATTAAGGTAAAGAGCAAATCGATATACAAGATACGTTTCCGTGTATTTCGTTTTAAGTCCTTTCATTTCCTTTAAAAAAGGCCCTCAAACTTATCTCCACTTGGTAATCAAGCCGAATCTTTTTTTACCTTTCCCTAAATAACGACCAAAAAAGCAGTCAATCCAAAGTTATCATGTAATATAGATATGACACAACAAAAAATAAGTTTTAAATCGTGCCGCGGTGCTCTCCAAACGAGATCGTGAGAGAAAGTTGCTTGTAGATAATTCAGTTTTGAGACTAGCTTACAAACTGGGGACGGAACAGAAGCTATAACTTATACAGTGACCTCTCCGGAATAACTTTGTACAAATACAATTTGAACGTTGTGTTGTTGTAATAGCTTGTGACGCGGGGAGGCTGGTTCGATTTCCAAGAAGGGACAAATGTTTGTGTGATCCTTAAATATTATGTGAGGAGTTGAAGATATGTGTATTAATGTTAGGTGTTTATTTCCTGTTTAAATCTATTTTAATTACAAACATACATAACCCAACACCGGTATTTCTCGAAGAGACAGGCAAAGCATATTGTTGCATGCAATATTGTTATATTTTCGCCGAGCACCGGCGTTCAGCGAATCTAAAAAACCTAATTTTGTAACGATATGGCAACGAAATTATTCAGAAAAATATATCAAGGACGAGTTAAAAGAATAGAGAGTTGTCCACTTCACTCTACGGCAAAGCGGGAGACAAAATATTGACCCATGACTATATTTATGTATGCAATTTGGTGTAACTTTACTTCTTCATTAACCCATATACGTCCCACTGCTGGGCACGGGTCTCCTCTACCATTGAGAGGGTTTAGGCCATAGTCCACCACACTGGCCTGGTGCGGGTTGGCGGACTACACATTTAAGAAATTCCTAAGAACTCTTAGGTGTGCAGGTTTCATCACGATGTTTTCCTTCACCGTTAAAGCAAGTGATAACTCAATGTGAATACACACATAACTTCGAAAAGTCAGAGGTGTGTGCCTGGGGTTCGAACCCGCGACCGGCGAGATTCTCGACCACGTGCCCAAACCTCGAGGCCATCACTGCTCATTTTACTGTTATCCCTTTATTCCTTCATGCACAGACTTTTAGTTCTGACAATATCTAGGCCATTTAATATGAGTGATAGTAGTCGGTACAACTTCGAGTTGTAGTGTGGAGTCCCCAGTAGGCCACTAGTTTGTCATAATTTTATGCACGTCAGGCGTGCATGAGCAGACATAAATCCTCAACGCAGTTTACTATGATTTATGTTCGTGTAAAAAGAGAATGTATTCCGAACGCATTATAGCTTTTTTGTTCGACTACTGGCTATGTAACTGTATGTAGATACGGTCAAGTGTGAGTATAGTGTAGATTGGGGGTTCTGGAATATTATTAGGTATAAATTTTTGTCTTTTATACTCCTGACCCGTATTTTTTTTTATTGAGGGCAAAGTTTTATTCGATTCTTTATATGATGTTAACAACCTCAGTTGTAGAGGAGACCCGTTGCCAGCTGTGGGACGTTTGTGGGCTGATGATGGTGATGTAATTATAATGCTATATTTCTTGCCCCGTGTTTTTCTGTCGATGGCAGCAATTTAATTTATTTTAATTATCAATTGTCCATATTACGCTTTAGTATATTTTCCGTCTGCAAGCTGCAACTGACATATCAGTAAATTTCCAACCAAAAGCGTGTTAACAAATAAATATCGAGGCTATGACCTTTCGATCGCAAGGTCAATAATTTTCTGCAGAACCAAGGCATTATAAAAATATGTATTACTTTTTTATTAATACGATTAAATAAGAAACAATCGACACACATATTACATTACAACGGGACCTAGCTTTTCTCGCCATATCTGAAGATTCTTAATTTTTGGTAACCGATTTTTAGCTCTTAAGCGGTCGTATATAGGACGAATATGAGCTTAGTTTTACATAAGTTTTGCGATTTTCTACAAATGTGTCACTGTCATTATGTCCTTTGCCAAGGTCCCACCGTCCCACCTACAGTATCAATCATACAAAAACTCCAAGGTTTCATCCACCCATTCGCCTACGATACCCCAAAACCGTCGCCACTCCACAGGATTCGAACGGCCCAATTTATTGGTTAGTAAAAATTTACGATGGCATTCCGTTGAGCTGACTGCGATGTGTCGGGCCTTAATGCGCCTCCGACGGTAATGACGACACTCCATGCGACATTTTGCAACATTTCCACTCAGTGCTTTGATTTTGACGTGGCTCATATGGAATTTGATTGTATGAGTCTTGTGTCATATGCTTTTTGCTTTTTTTTTTTTTTTTTTTTTTTTTTTTTTTTAAACGCAGGCAGACGAGCAGACGGCCCGCCTGATGGAAAACGGTCACCGCCGCTCATGGACTTGGCAATGCCAGGGGCACAGCCACGCCGCTGCCTACCGTGAGGAGAATACTCTTTTTAAGCCTCGTTTGAAGAAGGCCATGTCATAGCGCTCGGGGAACACCGAGGCAGGGAGTTCATTCCAGAGCTTGCACGTACGTGGTAAAAATGACCTCTGGAAACGCACCGTACGCGTACGGTACGTCTCCAGGTGATATGGATGAACTCCACTGCGGTGACGGGTGGTGCGATGGTAGAACGGCGATGCCGGTACCAACCCGAACAGTTCCTCGGAGCATTCCCCATGGAACAGCCGGTAGAACACACAAAGAGACCCAAAGTCTCTCCGCAGTCCTAACGGCTGTAGTTTCTCCGTGAGATTGGGATCATCGACGATGCGAACGGCCCGTCGCTGTAAGGAGTCAAGTGGGTCGAGCTGGTATTTTGGGGCACCTGCCCAGAGATGCGAGCAGTACTCCACGTGGGGCCGGATTTGCGCCTTGTAGAGCGACAATCTGTGACCCGACGTGAAGTACCGCTTGGCTCTGTTCAGGATACCCAACTTTTTACTCGCCAATTTGGCTTTGTCCTCCAAATGACTCCCAAACTGGACTAAGCTCGAAATTTCGACGCCGAGGATCCCAATACTCTCGGAGATCTGGAGAGATACTCCTTGGAACTGTGGCGCTATGACGAATGGATCCTTCTTCGCAGTGAACGCGCAAACTTGTGTCTTCGTTGGGTTGAATTGAACTAGGTTCTTTTCTCCCCATTCGAGAGCCCGCCCCAGAGAGCTCTCGACTTCAGACACAAGTTGTGACCGTCTTTCCCCAACGGTACTCCGAGATGAAAATGAATGAGATTTGGAAAATAGATAAGAATGGTGATGTAAAAAGAGTATCGAGGATCAAGGATGGGATTGATTTAGAGTTCGTATTGTTGGTTACCTATTTCTGGATACCTACAAATATTATATTGAGAAGGGTGGCGGGTAACGGATGGATGAGGGCTGCAGATGACCGGGATGATTGGTGCTATCTTGGGGAGGCCTACGTTCAGCAGTGGACGGCGATAGGCTGAGGATATATATTTCTGGATATATGTTAGGCACTTTAACGGCGATAAGAAATTTAACATGTAATCCTGCCTGCAAACTAAAAAGTTTTCTTTATAAATATTTTTGAAATGAAAGTCACCTATCGAACTTACTATATTAGTCAGTGGTAGACTAAAGCCTGGTCCCTCTCAGTGGCATACAACTTTTCTTTAGCCTTTCCCTGCTTCTCCATTCTTCAAATTTCATATTCATAATCTTTCTACCTCCGTATGACAATTTTCTTTCATAACATGCCCATCCCACGACAGCCGTTTAAGTTACAGTTACGATTGACCTAAAGATAAAAAATAACGTCCAACGCTCGTCTATAGTAGAACTTTCATCCTTCCCTGAAATTCGAAATCTATCCCGCCTTTAATATGAAGCGGTTCACGAATTCCACAGCCATATTCACCTTTTCGCTCCGCACCTCACAATTCACAAATAGCAGAGCCGTTTGATGCCGATATCGGTTCTATTACACGGTTCCAACGATATTCGAAGCGGCGTGTTGGGTGAAATCACGAATACAGGCCCTTTCTCTTGGTGCCAATATTTCAATTACTTCAACAGTGACATAGCCTGAAGCATAGAACAGCTGAATAAGATTAGAAAGGAAATAAATAGTGTTTTGTAAGGGGACGAGTGTCACCGCTTGTCTGTCAAACATATGACAGTCTAATCGTAGGTTGGGCAACCATGGCGTGCAGATATTTTTTATTCTAGTCGCATTCTGTGGTCCTACTAAAATTAAAATGTTAAAATTTCGATGTATGGATGTTTGTTACATTATAACACTACGATTGCTAAACGGATTTAAATGAACTTTGAATTAATGACGGATTGTAGTCTATCAAATAACTGATGTATTTGATTTTATCGATTTTAATGTACCCTATTATTTGAATTTATGTCAGATCTTTTAAATTTGTTTTCATTTATATTCAAATACAATTTACAGCTGTTTTGATAATATAATAATAAAAATAAAATTTCTATGTTGTTTCTTTACGACGTTTTTGGGTTCGCTCCGGTACCTAATGTTCAAAGGAATCATGTTTTTAAGAGCCCATTTAATTTGGAATCTAATCCCCGATATCATTACATTTTGCGATTATGAATAAAATAATTTACAATATTCAAATATAGACATCCAAATCACTCAAAACCAAAAGTACGTATGTACAAAGTGAATGTTACATCTGATGCGTCCTTTCGGAAGCACGGTGGTCTAAATGGAAATAATATAATCGTTCACATGTCCTCTCATTCTCGACTCGACACATAAAAGCGTGAGAACCGTACGTATTGTTGCGATGTTTACTTAGGTCTGCTCAACGTTCTTCATCTTAAATTGTTGGACAAATATTGGAATTCAGCCTATTGTGACGTGTGGGCTTTGTGGTGTGGGTAGTGTATTATTTATCGAGGGATCTGATACTGGTTCTACTATTCATGTTTCGTATGTGAGGATGTTTGCATTGACAAGGAATTTTGGCAGGCGAATCGAGTCCTTCAAATATCTTGGCTGTAATTTTGAATAATAATTCTGTCGAAGTTAAATATAAGCCTTCATCAACAGCCGTTATACGTCCCACTGTGGGGTTTCAGCCCTCGGGTCGGGCCACTTCTACAACTTATAATTTAGGCCTTGGCCCACAACGCTGGCCTAGAGCTGGAATCTATTTAATTTAAATTCCACCCTAAATAAACATTATCTGACTTGTTAAAGACAAAAAAAGACTAAAATTCGAAAATACAAAAAGGAATTATATTTTTAAAGGCAGCTACAAATAACTCTCCATTGAGGCATTTTGAAGAGATCAAAGTCCAATAAAATTCCAATATTGTATATAAAATATTATAAGTTGTGTAATAAGCCGTGATTTCACTACGACATCATACCACTTCAATAGACCTGGGAATTCGCGTGTGGCACGCCAGACGTTCCATATTTTGTGTACTCACGGGAGGATTTTGCGTTCGGGAACGCTGCGTTTAGCGTTCCCTTAGAACAGTGAAGGTACTTCCATAGAAGCCCAAAAGCATAGATTGCCTTACAAAATAATCTTTACTCTTCAAGATTGTGACAAAAGTAATTTAACATACTGTAAACAATTATAAACAAGACAGCTAAGTTGAGAGATGGTTACCAAGTGACACTTAAATAGCCCTTCCACTTTCGTACTCTTACAGTCTGTTACAATATTTTGCATAAAAATGGAATTTACTTGATTTTTTTGAGAAACGGTTGATCACCACTGGTGTAATTATTTTATTTCGTCAGCTCACCTTAGTTCACTTTAACTTATTTTTATATAATGACACATATATTTTTTATTACTAAGTTAGTCACAAAGGGCGGCTCTATCACTATGAACGATCTCTTCTAGATATGTGTCTGTTTGTAAATTTTGATATTGTTATCTCGTAAACGATTTTAGAAATAAATTATTTTATTATAACATATGGCGTTCAATAACCCGCTCCTCTAAAACCGCTGCGTCTACACGCGTTTTTTTCTATTGTATGTTTCCAAGGGCATGCATGTAAAGGAATTTATCCAAGTTCACTTCTGTAAGAGAGCTTTTGTGCGTGTACGTACATGTGCGAGTAATGTCACGAAAATTTCTTCCAATATACATTATGTACTAGTTTCATTTCGCATAAAGCCGTTGAAGGTCAAATTGTGTTTCAAAAGGTCCTTGAGATCGCGCATTCCTTCCCTTTTGAGAAATATGATAGGTTAGTTTCTAGAAATATTTTCTGTAAATTTTTATTTTTCCAAGGCCTTTGATAAAGTAAATCATCGCATATTACTACAGAAACTCAACTCATTAGGCGTGACAGACACCAATTTGAACTGGTGCAAGTCCTACCTTGATGCTCGACCTTCGTCTGTTGTCGTGGATGGCGCTGAGTCGGATCTATATTTTGCTACTTCCGGTATACCACAGGGCTCAATCTTGGGGCCGCTATTCTTTAATATCTTTATTAATGATATAACTCAAATATTTAAATACTCTACGCCGTATCTTTTTGCAGACGACCTGAAGTTGTCGCGAGTAATGACTAAAGAATCCGACATACTTTTATTGCAGGCGGACATAAACCGTTTAAGTCAGTGGTGTTCAGCCAATAAGATGTGTCTTAACTTAAAGAAATGTTATCACGTAAAATTTACCAGAAAATGTCATAAAATTCAGTCAACCTACAATATACATGGTCACTTACTCTCAGAAGTATCTACAATTCGCGATCTAGGTGTCTACTTTGATAGCCGTTTAACATTTATTGAACACATTGATAAAACTCTCAACTCCGCTTATCGTGCACTTGGATTTGTGCTTCGTACGTCAAAAGAATTTAAAAAACCACAAACTACAATTCTATTATATAATTGTTATGTCCGTAGTCAACTGGAATACTGTAGCACCGTTTGGAACCCATCTTACCAGATCCATATTACTCGAATCGAAAGATTGCAAAAAAGACTGCTACGCCAATTAACTTTTCGACTTAAACTTAGGAACATCAAATCATACTACGAGAAATTATCACACTTCAAACTCATTTCTCTCGAATCGCGCCGCACTGTCTCAGATCTGTTGTTCTTGTATAAATTACTTAATAACAGTATTGACTCTCCTGAAGTGCTAAGCAAAATATGCCTGAGCGTACCGAGCAGAGTACCGCGTTTCCCTCGGCCTTTATTTAAAGCACCATGTTGTAGGAGTAACTTGGGAAAACATTCGCCCATCGCAAGAATTGTTCACAAATACAATTCAGTAGCCAGCTCTTCGAAGGATATTGATATATTTTCCAATACACTAAATAAGTTTAAGTTTTTCATATCTAAACAATTAACCAATGTGTAAATGTTGATGTGCCTATTCTATTCTATTCAATTCTATGTTATATTGTATTAGCTAAAAATTGTTGTTCGCTTGAATTAAGTAACTATTTTTAAGTTGATGTTGAGTGTTTGTTGCTTTGTTTAATTTTTTAGTCATATATTTTTATGTTGTTTTCTTTTTTGTAATGTTTAAATAATTTTTGTTCCTTTCCTGTTGTATAGTTGTATTGCATGTTGTGATCTCCTATAATTGAGGAAGCACAGTGTTTGGACTGCAACGGTACAATGAAAAAACTTGTAAGGTGTATTCCTTGTTGGAGAACCAAATAAATAAATAAATAAGTAAGTAAATATCACTATATCTTATAGATATCACAATGTAGGTTATTTGAGATCTTAATCATGTTTCTGTGTACTAAATACAAAAGACTATTTATTACGATATAACCGGCACAAATGTAGCAATTATCTTACTGAATTCCGAGTTCAGTGAATCTTATGTTTTCCATATTAATTTCATCATCATCATCAGCCATACACGTCCTTCTGCTGTATACGGGTCTCCTCTACAATATTTATCTAATAAAAGTAATTCGACATAATAATAAGAATATTCTGACCCCACAATAAACAATTATACTCTAGACATTAC
This sequence comes from Cephonodes hylas, assembly GCA_030295005.1. Classification (NCBI taxonomy): domain Eukaryota; kingdom Metazoa; phylum Arthropoda; class Insecta; order Lepidoptera; family Sphingidae; genus Cephonodes; species Cephonodes hylas. The sequence goes on from AP025377.1 coordinate 10,430,725, forward strand.
ACAATTAACGCGTAACGTTTTTGGCCTTTTAGGGGCCCCATACACCTACAATAATATTGAACAATCTTTTTATTGTTCAAGAATATTGAACACCCCCTTTGATTCTAGACGTTCAATAAATTCTGTCAATAAAATTGATAAACCACTCTGATCAATATTTTCGTGCGAGCAACATGTCTGACGACAAAGTTTTGGCGGCAGCCACGCTGGTGATTTTGTTGAAAAGGAAAAAAAAAAAAATATATTGCGCTATATTAACCCTACACAGCGCAATAAAAAATATTGTTCAATAAAAATTAAGCTCCCTCAATCTTTTGTTCAATCACGGCGCATTGCTTCAATATTATCCCTACACGTTCAATAATATTGTACAATCAGAATATTGTTCAATATTATTGAAGGTGTATGGGTACGGTTATGGAAGTACGGCCACTGCTAAAAGTAGTTCACGTAATTACTAATGTCGGTAAGAGTATAGAATTAGTGTACCCTCGTTTTGCAGTCCACTATTTAAAATGCACAAAAAGAAGCGTATTTTTAATTCTAGCTAGAACATTTAACTAAGGATGTAGTAAAATGTGCTATCTGCTAATTGTAATGGTTGAACAGCGTGCAATTTTGTAAGTCAAGCATCGCTGCACTCAAATTCGGAGAGATTATAAATAGAATGCTTTAAGTGAAGTGTTAAAAGGAAAAATAGTTACATCTATTTTTGTGATGTGTATAGGTACTCTTAATCGTTGTTTTGTTATTCCCCATAGTCGTGCTCATCATCATCATCATCATCATAAACATCACCACCATTATCATCACTATAACTAGCCTCTCTCATAGTCATTTAAGTGTCTCAGAATTTAAAATCAGAAAAATTTTTTTTTAATTCTCTGATCGCTTTGTTAGTCCAATGTATTAACATGCAGTGTTTTGCCGAGAGCCTCAACTTAAATTTTCAAGTCAAGCATAGTGTAATAAGATTTTCCTTTAGGATATTTTACCATAGTGCCCAAAGAATCAGGTTATAAGGTACTTTCTGTCACTTTAAATAAATGATGAATTGTATAATATGTAGAAATGGGTACTTGTCTTTACTTTGTTTTAGCAAAAACGTGAGTATATTAACTAAGGTTACCTACTTTCAGGCACCACAGACTAAAACTGTACTATAAGTCTTATTTACTTTAATTTTTATACTTAGAGTATTGTTTTATCGCGAGCCAAAGTAGAACAGTTGGGAACAGTAATTAGGACGGCGCTAAGTTAATGGAACTATAATTAATATTAAATAAGACGTTGTGCCTACAATTTGTGCTGGAAGCACACTATTAATGTCTTCGTCGGTCGGTGCAGTGAGCATTTACTTTCCACGATATTAACTTAAGTGAAATAGTGTATTTGGTTAAATATGTAGACGGGTTGCATTTTCTTCAGTGAAGTGAATGAACAAACTAACATTGTAACGAGAAGTTACTGGTGAAATGAATATAGTAAGATATATGTTTATCTTCTGTGGGTATTAGAGACTATGCGAGAATTTTCGGCTATTCAAACATTCAAAAACAAAAATAAATCATGCAATCATTTGTCTCTGGGATCGAACTCGCGGCCTCTCGTTTCACGGGTGGTGTTTAGTCAATTACACTGAGAAGACTCGAAGCTCGAAGCTCCGAGAATCTCGACCGCGCGCCTAAACCTCTAAGCCATCACTTAACGTCATTATGTAACTGTAAAATTTCTGTGTAAATTGTTACTCGTTTTTCTATCAAGGAATTCTTACTAAAATAATAGAGCTTGGACGGCAATAGACTCGCTCTATTACATATACTCTGAAACTCTTCGCTAGAAACGCTTCATCTTGTAAATTTTACTACACACCATCACAAACAAAGTGTGCTGTTCCTTGGCTTCTTAACTGCTTACTTAGTTGCATCATTGTATTGAATTTGTGTAATATCTGCGGCTTAATTTAATTTTCTTTCTAACGATATGACTGACTTTAATGTTTTACGTACGATCTAGCTTTCAGGGATCTTGGGTTAGTCTAAGTACTCTGGTGTTTTTATACTATTAAGCATAGTAACAATAGTGTTCAAATATTGGAAAACACGACCTATGTAAAAGTTAGCAAGAAAATACTGCAAAAAAAATAAACGTTCATGTTTGCCGTTTTATTTACTTAAATAAGCGTTAATATGTTCTGCACCGCGTATCAAGAAAGTTCGTGAATATTTGCTGATAACTTTGTGTGCAACAACTTACTTGCTGATCTCTCAGAATAGTTTTTATACTATCTGGAACTCTAGTTTACATTCGTACGAAGGTAAATAGTAATTTAAGATTAAAACTTTCTATACTTTATTGGACATCTTATAGATAGTTTATTTAGGCGATTTTTTTACGTCAAATGCATTCTTTCAGTTAACTTCAGAAATGTCGAGTAAGCAGTAAGAAGAAAAAGTTATTTCGAGTTTATCACAAATGGGACATTGCCGACGTAAACAAGTATATGGTGAAGAGACAAAATCTTAGACACTATAGGATGTTTGAAGCTCTTGCACTATTTTTTTCTATAACTAGTACGATGGTAGAAGTTACAATAAATTGCAGTATCTACTATTGAATAGATAGAAGAAAATTTGCATTTATCCCAAATTATTTTATTTCCGTACCACGAAGGAGAAGAATACTTAACCAGTTTACATGTTTCTTGCTATAGTCCTAGTTTATTTAGATTTAGCGCGAAGCATCTTATCAGCATTGTGGTATCAAGTGTCAAGACATCAGGATAATACTGTTAGTGCTGGACACAGGTTTTTCTGTCATTGAGAGGATTTAGGCCTTAGTACATTTTTCTAACCTAGTGCCTACACACGACACACCTTAGATATTCCTTAGAACTTTCACCGGTTAAGCAAGTATCAATTCATAGAACTCCCTTATTTAACGCTCTATTTTGGCTGCATACTTAAGGTAAGACATAGTACTTTCTTGTTTGATTTTCTATTTGAACAATATACTTAAGACGTTGTCAATTCTGCCAGTAAGGACCTGTTGGCAGCGTGACCTCTCGTGACCTCTGCTTACCTAATCGCTCACCTCAATGTATGTGACCTTTCTCCCCTAAAGTGGTACAAACATGACGCGTCGCCCGCTGAATATAAATGCGGTTGGAGATAGCGCACGCAATTTCATTCCATCGTTTTGTCACACGCGACTGCGGCATCTTAATTTGAAGGGCGGTAAAAACTGTGTTTTATGGGAGCATAACTGTGTTTGTGGGTGTTTGAAGTAGGTATGTAGGTACATAGCTTCGCGGGTGTGTTCCCCGAAGGGTGGGCAGAGGTGCATTTCTGCACCCATATTTCGCCACGTGTGTATCAAGTCTAATGTAATAAGGGAGGCCTATTGCCGTTTTTCGGGCACAAAAAAGTATTGTTGTGTATCTCACATTTGTCATACCTTATAATAAACACAAACACAAAAATACTTAACCAGTAAAAAAACAAATGAAACTCGCAGATATATAATGAAATTTTATTTCCCAATAACTATATCATAATCGAACTCGTTATTTACAATTTATATTATCACGTCGGAAGTAGAACTAGGGATTGTTCGTGTGACACTTGGGCCCAGGCTGCCCTCGCCACAGCCACGAGTAACATCACGGTTGAAAACAACGGCGACTGTTCAGTTATCAATATAACAGTTATTAATAACGTTGTAAGGGTTGTCGTTGACGGTTGCTGGAGGCGATCTCCTGCCGCGTGGAGCTCTGCTAGGCTTTCTGGAACAAAGAGGTTGGGTTAGTTAATTTTTTTTTCAGCCTGGGATCATAAGTGATTACTTAATAAAGAGGTTGGGTTATTTTTTTTTATTTTACGGCCTGGGGCTGCAATGGTATTAAAAGTGATTCATAATAAAGAGGTTGAGATAGTTTATTTTTTAATTTTTTTAAGTCCTGGGATCGGTGTGGTCTGATAATATAATAAGGGTTTTAAAAGTCAGTAGAAATTTAAGGCATTATTAATGATTTCTTCTGTTGAAGTTGTATTTGTTAAAAAAACAGGAATGTCAATAGTCAATTAAAGTACGTGGAACATAAAAAATAGCCTGTTATAGGTCTGTCTACCCCTTTAGTATCAATTTAGTATCTGGGATATTTGTAGGGCGCCTGATAGTCTCTTCCTCTGAGGGAAAAGGAAATTATTTATTTTACGTATGGTTTTACCATTTATAATGCTTGCTTCTTAGTAAGTATTTGAGGAATTTCTTTTTGTTACAAACATGTATCACAAATCTCCAATGTGCATGAACAATGTGGATAAAAAAGCAGAAAAACAAGACGCAAGGGCATATAAGTGCAAACAAGACTGAACCTTATATCGATAAGCATTAAAGGCGTTTATCACTTATAATAATAAGGAGTACGTCGAAAACTTGACAGAAATTACGGCTAGATTAAGCGAGAATGTATCACAGGCTTAGAAGGAAAAAATACCTCCCATAATTTTTTTCTATTAAAATATATGGCCTGCACGTTTTTCTCACGAAGTTAATGTAGCTAAAAAAATAGGACTCTGGCCGATGATAAACGATTCCAGCCATTAGTTTAAATTTCAGTCTTTAGTTGAGTAGTTGAAGTAAAAACTTTTTCGTGGGAACCTTTTTGTAATGACGTCGTTTGTTACAAATTTTTCGAAGAGCGGGAAGTTGATGCATGCGACCGGTTGGTAATAAAGTCATTGTAATAATATTATGATTTTATTAAAAATTCGCCAAATTACAAAGTCACTCAGTTGAAGTAGTGCAACCAGTCTTTGTGTAACTTTCCTATCTATGAAGATCGGACATTCGAATAAGCTGACGGTCTCTGTAATGACAATTTATTAAAGACATTTAAACTTTATTTTAAATCATAACAGCCTCAATTTAACCTCAATTTTATTAGTGCCTACTAGTGCAATTAAATTATTCCTTTACTTTACCACATTTAAACCTAAGACATTGCCTTTAGTATAATTACTAAAATGACTTGTCGAAGTTATTAATGAAAAATTGTTAACACACACAACAGAAACGTAGGTAGCTGTTATATAAACACACTCCATTAACTACGGGCACGTAAGTCATTAATCCTATCAAGAAAATGCTATCAACATGTGCAAAGGCTGCATTCAGAGGCGTCGCACCTCCCAGCACTTGGAAACTAATTAACTACCCCGCCCAACCACAAACATCGCGCAGTACTCGTTCGTAGCGTCGTCGAGTAATTTATTTCAAGGAAAATATGAGATCTTTTTTTAAGGTAGGGTATTTTACAATTTCAACCAGCCGTAGCACTTGCTACGAGACGTCTACAAATTAGCTACGGAAGTGCTACAGATTTGCTACGCAACTTCTAAGAACGTCAACAAGATTTTTAATTTAAATTTTGTAAAAAATTATTCGAAGGTAAAAGAGTTACTAAGTGGAGAAGTTAAGTTACTTTTTGGCGTTTCGTTTGGTAAGTTTAATGTTGGTAGAATTGTAATCGCCAATAGCATAACTATGTAAAACTTAATGCCTATGGCATTCTCTACCAGTCGAACCTTGGGTCTTACAGAGATGATACACAGCAGGTGTGCCAATAAAACAACACTTAAATTATTTTGGAAAAGGGAAGAAATACAGAAAATGTATTATTATAAAACAGAACTACGATATAAATACATTATAATAAGAATATATTTACGTTACTTATAGGTAAGAGTACTGAAGGTTCCTCTACCAAATATTCTTAAACATATAGAATAAACCACTACACTCTACTACCAACATACCGTTGAGCACATGGACAGACACAGTATGAGGTCGAGCGCCGCGCACCGCACACGTGTAGTTGCCGGCGTCGCTGCTGTTCACCCGCGCCAGCCGCAGGAGACTGTCTGCCCCTCCAGGAACCTGCTCTGTCTTCACACTGCAGACAATATCAATAATAAATAAATACGGATGGATGAGGGGTGTTCAGGGCCGGGATGGTTGGCGCTTTCTTGGGGACGCCTACGTCAGGCTGTGGAAGGCGATACGAGTATAAATAAATACACCCAACTGTCACACACCTCTGGCCCCACATAATAAGAAATAATTGAGTCGCGGGTATCAGATACTACGAGAAAGTTTTTAGTCTCACAAACAGCCAAATCCGAAACAAATATTTGTGGACTGTACAAATATTTGTCTCGGAGCGGGGATCGTACCCGCGGTCTCCCGTATCGCAAGCTGGTAGCTAGTGATTGGGAAAACTTATAAAATCTTTTATCTTTATTTGGAATTTATTTGGCGTCTATGTATTTGTAATCATCGTAGCTATGTATATGTACATGTTTGAACTTTCAATTTTTCTCTTTACATTCCGTAAATTAGCGACTTGTTAAAATTATATCAAAGAAACATTAAAATGAGTAAAATGTATATATTTTTCTATATTGGCAACGCAAACTAATCCCTATTTGGATATAGGAATTAACAAAGTTAAATTAAAACATTCGGAAAACTACAGCATAACATTGATTAAAGTGTCGCACTTGTATAATTTTGCTATAACTTGAGTGAAATAGAAAAATAACAGCGAGATTAGGATGTGTTTACTTTACATCACAAAAAGGAATTTCCATTAAATTGTGGCGGTAACAGGCTTCCAGGCTAATCCACGAGGCTGTAACGGAGCGTGTCGCGTTTCAGTGGAGGACGCTGCTTTTATGAATTTCATAATTTTAAATGGTACTGAACTTTGAATGTAGAAATATAGTTGGCGTAGGAAGTGGAATAACAGTAGCTTTTGTAATTTTTTTGCATTTGTTTTTATATGCATTTGTAGGTCTTAGTTTTGACTCAGCAAGACTTCCTTAGTGCCGCGAAGACGTGATTTGTGACCTTTGTCTTGGGGTCGATTCTCAAAGAAAATTTCTCAGGAGCACAACGAAGTCTAGAAATATGTCAATTGCTTTTGCATTTTTAATAAGGTCGACTAAACGTGGTTTAAGAAACCCTTTGGGAAGCCTGACTATAGGACATAGTGTGTGTGTCTTTTTTTTCCAGAGGTATTGGACAAAAATACTCTTCTGTAATGGTCATCATCATTCCCCTGCCCTAGTCCCAATTTATTCCTTGGGGTCGGCGCAGTATGTTTTCTCCTTCCACACATCCCTGTCAGCCGTCATGTCTTCATTCACCCCTTTGTTTTACATATCTTCAGTCACGCACTCCATCCATCTCTTCTTTGGCCTTCCTCGGCTCGCCCATCCATCCACTTTCATATTCATCACCTTTTTTCCTACATATGATTCATCCCTTCTCATAATGTGCCCATACCACGACAGACGGTTTCCTTTCATCTTTTCTATCACTCTTCTGTAATGGTGTCATACTCAATCATTACAAAAACATATTGCAATCACAACCTAATATGATATGGTATACATCCTCTTTCAATTAACCTCTAATATACGTAATAAAAAAAATAGTAACAAAAGTTTCCTTAAAATCTTGCGTGACCAGTCCATAAAATGTCAAGAATGAATAATAAAATATATTGTTTTGTAAAACGCCAACTAAGTACGCTAAATATGCTAAATATTCTGAAATATGTGCTTAAAGTCCATTACCATATGCCGTGTAATTAAGATATAAATCACATTTCCACAGTAGCCCTTGGCCTTTAAAGAAATAATTCTAGAAAGTTCCCAACAATACGTGTTTACGACAACAAACGAAAACAACTGTTTGTTTTGTTATGGAAAACAGCGACTGAAACACTGTACCCTTTTAAAAATTCATAAATTACCCGTGTGTTTTTGACTCGGCTAGATTCATTGCTGTGGCGCTAATAAACTTTATTAATCCAGAAATCCCACAAAGAGGAGTGGATGAATAAATAACCGTTTAATCTTGTTATGGTTTTACGTGTTTTGTTAATACTCTGAGATATTATAGTTTTACGTTGAATACAAACACACTTACTCATAATTTTGCTCTGTTCCAAATTCTTTTTGAGGTCGGCGGAGTATGTTTTCACCGTTCAAAATAGCTTATTAGTTGATCTTTTTGAATTATCACTCGCTTTAACGGTGAAGGAAAACATCGTGATGAAACCTGCACACCTAAGAGTTCTTAGAAATTTCTTAGGTGTGTAGTCCGCCAACCCGGACTAGGCCAGCGTGGTGGACTATGGCCTAAACCCTCTCAATGGTAGAGGAGACCCGTGCTCAGCAGTGGGCGAATATGGGTTGATGAAGAAGAAGAAGAAGAGTTTATCTTTATTAAAAAATTAAATAGGGGGCCCCACATATTGGTTTCTTATCTTCTCTCACGCACTCTATCCGTCTTTTCTATGGCCTTTTTTTGCTTGTCCATTCTCCACGTTTCATACTTACTATAACAATTAAACTTGTATGTATAGCATAGCAGTAGCCAACATACGTCCCACTGCTGGCCATCGGTCTTTTCTTCAAGTAATAGGGGTTAGGCCTCACCCCACTACACTGACCTAGCGTGGGTTGGTAAAGTAATAGACTTGTTTCGATTTGTAACAGACTGCTTGGCGATACCCAAACGAGTTCATTGTACTTTATGAAATACATACATTAAAGATCTCCAAACCTTGAAGGTCTTGGTTAAAATTATTACTTATAACCATAAAACAAACCCATCATCAAAGTAACGACCTATCCGCGTTTATGAATACTTAAACACACAGTCGATAATATCATTAAAGGCTATTTTACGTGCTGTCTATTTTAGTAGTAACTATTTCGGAGAATCAAAAGGGGCCTATTTAGAGCCATTGTGACGTCAAACCTCAATTACTGACCGGACACCATATGGTAATACACCTACACATAGATTTAATCGTTTAAAGTATATGTCGCCGCGAACATCATAAATCTAGTATTATAAGTTAACTTTAGAAATATTTCAATATCATTCATTGATTAATTTAAATATCATTAAAACCTGTTTATTCAATATTGTGATTTAGACATGTCTCGTTAATAAAATTAAACAATCTTTCAATTTTATAAGTACTTCTATTGATACACTTCTTTGTAAAGTTTTGTCTGAAATAATTCTAATGAATGTTTCGTAACTTTAGGACATTGAAATAATGTTTAAAAATATTAAAATTAATTATCATTATTTGTAATGGTATCAATTTGTTGTTAAATTAAATAAAAGTATTTCAAGTTATAATAAAGATTGTTCGCCAATGGAGTGGCGATTGAATGTCAATTTTATAATGGCGTATTGCGTGTGGAGCGCACTCACGCTGCCGCTATTGCGAAGTAAACATTTTTGCAATAAATGTAATTACAAATAGTCGTCATAAATTACAAGCTAATATGGCGGCCATTAGGCGTAATGTAAGAAAACAGAGCCGATGACCAAACAAAGGTCGACGGTTCTGCATTTTATTCTTATAAAAAAATAACCGCCCTGTCTTATATTCGACATATATTTACGTCAAAATATGCCGTCAATCGTCGAGACGCTACTTCGACTAACACTCACAAGTCAGTATCGCCGGTCTTTCATTAATCATTAAGACGAATGAATCATTGATGGCTTCGGGAGTTCGACGTGTGATTGAAAAAATCTAGGCGGTCGTATGTACAATCTTCGGGTAAGGAACATCACCAAAAATATTTTACTAGGCCAATCATCACTCAGTTGTAGAAAGGTCCCGTGATCAGCAGAAGGGCTTGCTTCTTGGACTTGTCTTACAGTACCCACATCCTTGCAACATAGTTCGATATTTATTTCCTCTCTACTAAATTAATGTAATGAAGCAGTGACGGCCTCGAGGTTTGGGCGCGCGGTCGAGAATCTCGGCGGTCGCGGGTTCGAACCCAGGCACACACCTCTGACTTTTCGAAGTTATGTGTGTATTCACATTGAATTATCACTTGCTTTAACGGTGAAGGAAAACATCGTGATGAAACCTGCACACCTAAGAGTTCTTAGGAATTTCTTAGGTGTGTAGTCCGCCAACCCGCACTAGGCCAGCGTGGTGGACTATGGCCTAAACCCTCTCAATGGTAGAGGAGACCCGTGCTCAGCAGTGGGCGTATATGGGTTGATGAAGATGATGAAGAAATTAATGTATTTTTTTATTTAATAGTCTACTTCCATTACAATCTTGAGATGCGAAGTCGAAGTCCGTAAATGAAAATGTACTTACAAGACATTTTTCAATCACTCAGGGTAAAAGCTTCCTTATAATTAACAAGATTCAAGTGATTAATGATTGCTTTCCTTTGGCATCGAATGGCGAAGTGAATTGATTGATGATTTTTGCCTACTTACGCAGTGTTTCATCATCAATTGAAATTCGTAATAAGTATAAAGTTATAGTACCCTTCAACTCAACTAATTATGATTTTTGGGTTAAGTAGAACCACATTGTTAAGAGCATCCATATATTAGATAATGAGATAACTTATCATTAAGAAACTCAAGAGATGTACTATACCTAGAAAAGTGCCCAAAACATCCGTAGTCGCTTATCACAAAATTTAAAACACAATTAAAATGTCTTGAGTGCAGAAATTCTCCTCTATTCTTCGTAGATACGCTGGTATCTATAAGTATACCAATTATATTAGTATAATCACCTGATCCCGCCTCTAGTAGTATCAGTATTCAAGGCTCTGCCTTCGTGAAGCCATATTAGCACCGTTGGGGTCTCCACGTGGCGAGCTCGGCAGACTAGCGCGAGGGTCGACTCAGCTTCATAGTATTTCTCTAGAAGAGGCGCTCCAGCCTCGTCCACCACCCACACTTGAGGAGCTGGTGGAAGGTAAATTCATCATCAGACTTTGGTTTACCAAGAAAAATAGGCATGCGTATAGAAAGTTTAAATTAAGAGTATGGTTACATTATAGAATTTATTTAGAAGATTCTTGGGGTCGTCTTTAATTGTGTTCATGACCGTATGTCATTTTGTTTGTTGACATTAATGACCTTAAGGATAATTTTTAGGCTGCTATTTATTTGTGCGTGATATACTGACTTCTAGATCAGCTTTAAGCATTTATGAAACGAAAACGGTATAAATTTCACTTACGTATATTTTACTGTTCAAAATGGTGGAAGTTATAGTTGCGTTATTAATGAGTACTCGTGACATTTATAAATATTTTAATATGTATGCTGATGTTTTTTCCAATGACGTTTCCAGACTTTGGGATAATGGATTTTCCAGTTTTATAGGTTAAAGTATATGACGCGAACAGAAAATAAGCTTCAAAACAGCTCTCTCTCCAGGAGACAATATATCCTCTCGCATCTATGATAAATATAAATAACTGAACTAAGTCCAAAACTGTCCAAAAAGTGGTGTACTTATACCAATACTTACTATTAACATGTAAATAAGTCCTGCTGACTCTGGGGGGATGCGTTGATATCTGGCACTCGTAAACTCCCTCATCATCAGGCTTGACCTCCCTGATGAGGAGTCTCCAGTTGCCAGGGTACCTCCTGGCGACCGTCACCCTGTGGTCAGCAGCGTATGTCACTGCACCGAAGGTCAGCAGCTCCGGAATCTCGTCTTTGCCTCTGCGACGGACCCAGGACACCTGGTGAAATAGATGGAATGAATACTTGACTGTCTAGGGGTTGCACTATTTAGGGTGCGATTTAGTAGGCTTGGGTTTAATTTCCAGGTTAAGGAAAGTTGTTTTGAGTTTTTCTTTGAAGAAATTTTCAGTAGCAGCATGAAATATAGACTTACGAACATCTGGCGAAATATGAGTGCAGAAGTAAATCTCTGCCTATTCCTTCGACGAATGCACGCGTGCGGTTCTTTACGTTTGAATATATTTTAGTCTACGAGTTCCCGGAGAGTTGATTATTTCAATATCAATCCGTCAAAAAGCAACCGAATTCTAGCATGAAAATGTTGTCGCGGGCGGATTTCAGTTTTTGGAGTTCCGTAACGAAAGATAAGATGAACTTTGTACTAAGTTGGAACTATAAAGTCTGCGTACTTATCCCGTCCATTTGAAATTGGTTTAACCTTAGAATCGTTTGCAATTTCCTATGTTTAAATTTAACCTTCACTTAAATTTACAAAAATAGTAATTTACAATTATTGTACATACTTACATAATATGTTATCGTTAAACTGACATAACAATCATTCAGCAAAAGTAGTCATTTGTGTAGTATTAATAAGTAATTCTTTTCTTCTTCTTCTTTCTTCAACAACCCATATTCGCCCACTGCTGAGCACGGGTCTCCTCTACCATTGAGAGAGTTTAGGCCATAGTCCACCACGCTGGCCTAGTGCGGGTTGGCGGACTACACACCTAAGAAATTCCTAAGAACTCTTAGATGTGCAGGTTTTATCACGATGTTTTCCTTCACCGTTAAAGCAAGTGATAATTCAATGTGAATACACACATAACTTCGAAAAGTTAGAGGTGTGTGCCTGGGGTTCGAACCCACGACCGCCGAGATTCTCGACCGCGCGCCTAAACCTCGAGGCCATCACTGCTTACTTAATAAGTAACTACTAAAAGAAAACCAATACGACTCAGCAAGTGACAACATACATCAAATTTATTGCTCGAAATATTAACATAGCCTTCATTTGTTCGATTTCTATATCATACGGAGCCCTTGCCCTAACGAACTTCACCAGTTTTCCTCTCAATGTTTGTTTCACAATATGTTTTAGTCTATCCCGCGAATTCGCCGCGACGGTAACAGGAGCGCTAAAAATACTCCCGTGTTTCACAAACTTATTTCTGGTTTTCGTGAATTCCTCGAATCGAGTTTTTGTCAGCGACGTGTCAAGCGTTTTGTATTTCTTTTATCGTTTCACTTATTCGTTCCCTTTGTTCTCGTTTACATTGTGTGTTTTATATTCAATTGTGTTGTACAAAGTTTCGCTTCTATTTCTTCAAGGTGGAGTTTTGTGCCACTCCATACAAAGTTTGGGAGCTGAAGTATTCTGTTGGTTGTTTTGTGGGTCACTCTCTGGATTAAGACTAACGAGTTTTGACGCGAAGATTTTGGTCCGGTGTAAGTTTTGGTAACGAAGCTGTTGAAGGATTTTAATTTAGTTCTATTTTTATAACCCAACTCCTGTATCCCTAGGTCCGTAGAACAGTATTTAATGTACATATACGGTTTGTCAGTTGTTCATACTCCCACGCTATATGGGGCGGGTCACGTTTTCAAACTCCAAAGTGCCGTGTTTTTTAGATCACACGCGGCATACTACAGCAGTTAAAGCAATTTAATTGTATACTAATATTTTATTTTACATTACACTGAGTATAGGCATACACATTATTATAGCTTGCCTTACAAAATTCCAAATAAAAATCTATAATTTTTAAATATCATTTAACAAAAATAAGGCCGCCCTCTGTACTTTCTTTTTGTTTATTCTTTAGTTTAATTTAAGTTATATGTGTACAATAAAGTTTTAAATAAATAAATAAAAATAATTTAACAAATAAATGACAATACCCTGACCACACAATAAACAACTATATACTAGACATCACACAATTAACGTTTACCCTTTGGGCTTCTATAGAAGTACCGCCACTGCTCTACATATATGGCTTTTGAATACTTTTCCGCGAAAGCTAAAGAAATCCGATCAGACGTGAATGCAACGCTTCGGTTTTTCCACATTTTCTCTCATTTATATGACTTGTTGGTATTTCCGCTCGGTTTTTGAAGCCACAAGTATATTCCGCTTTATGGTAAAGTTTTCCGGTATTCGCTATTGTAGGTTGTTTCGTTTGTATGGATTCTGACAACATAAGCAAGTTTTTATCTCGCTTGTTCTCTTGTATAAATAATTTCAAGTACCAAGATTTTTCCAGTATTTTGTTTGGGCTTACGAACATTGGTTTACGCAACCACTAAAATGATTATCTCTGTGTCAATAACTCCAACATATTTATTATCAAATGGACAATTCTAATACCTCAAATATCTTTTTATAAATGGTTAAAATTAGATACAAAAAGTTATTTAGAAATGCATTATTACTATTTTATCATACACTCATCATCCTATTTACAAAGAATAAAGGAACTACGAAGAATATTTTAGTCTGTATTTACATACAAATTTCTCGCCAAAGTATCAGTAAAAATAAAAGTCTTGAAGCAATTACCATATGATCAGCGGAAAATAGTGGAGCAAACATTTTCCAGAGGATAATAGCACGACCTGACGGCGTGGCTTTTCAACTCAAATACAAAGTGAAAAGTTTTATAATTACCAACTGCTTAGCCTTTAGTGCTCTATCCTTGTATGTGTCCCTTTCTATTATGAATAATTAGAAAGAGAGGAAAGACATTGGTAATAATTTTAATAGTGATGTTTTAGTCTGCAGCCTGTTTAGTGCTTTTATTTTTGTTTTCGTTTTAAATTTAGAATGTATCTAAATTTTTGTTGTAAATTTTGTTACAATTAATTAAATAGCAAATAAAAAGAAATTTCAGTTTGGAAACTCTACATACAGAGTTTAAAAATACAGACGAATTGATAACATTCTCCTTTTTTGAGATCGTGATGGAAAACGAACGATAAAGATACTTACAAACACTTGACGCTAAGCTATTTCTAAAAAAAAAATACGTTTCCTTTATAAACATTTAAAACTTATAGAAGTTACGAAAACGTCACATTGACATATTCGTGATTTTGCTTTAGAATCAATATGTTTCCATCTAGCATGTAATATGGGCTTATTCTAAAAATAACGAGAATTTGCCTAAGGCACCAGTTTCTATCCGGGCGGATGCGATCCCCAGCTAAGTCACTGGATGAATAACGACTTAATGTCTCCTCAGCGACAGATTAATAAGAACATTAAGGCAGCTTATTTCGCGAAACGTACAATATCGCTAAGTGCTTAATCGTCAGACATAACTCATTTGTTGGATCCATCCTTTGGAATTGGTCCCAGCGGTGCAACAGAATTAAACAAAGGCAGTTACGGATCCAATAATTACCATAACCAGGGGCGGAGTTAGTTCGCAAAGGGTCCCAAATTCGGGTACCTAATTGAATACAACCGGCCCATCCGAATAAATTACTAATGGATCATTTATGTTTAATGTCGTTACAGTTTGACATCTGTTGGGGGTCAGATATTGACATGGAGATGGGTTACGGTGAACCCGGTTTCGCCATTAAAGGAACCGGTTTGGAAAATAAGGAATCAGCGTTTGATTTTCGGACTTGTTGTTTTGAATTAAAGTAATGATCAGACGAATATATCGTGAATGTCAGATTAGACAGTTCTTAAAAAAAATGGTACTATGGCACACTTACCTAACGTACAGCGTCAATTTTTTTATTTTTTGTCGGAAATTTTTAACGCCTATGGGTTTGTGGTCACCGTAGTTATTACCCGCCTTAGTTTCCGATCAGAGTCTGAGTACAGCCTGTATAATATTTTTCCACCTGCTTTTAGTTTAGAGATATCTAGCCTATTCAGTATCAATCAATACAGTTATTACGCTCGAGACAAATCTACATAATTATAACATTTTTTTCTTAATTTCAAGCCCTTTTAAATTGTTATCTGTATTTACAACAAAGGCATTTTAAAGCCATTAACAAACAAGCCGTTATCCAGATCAGTCAATTAATCGTTAAATTAATGGCAAAGTTTCAGTAACTATGACTGTGGACTTTGTTTTGCAAGCCTAAGATGTTGACAAAGTTTCCAAAGATTCTCGATTAAAGAGACCAATTTTGTAGTGAATTGTTTGACAAACTCCGTGGAACAAGCATTGTCTGCAGAAATTGATCCAATTTATCAATTAGCGAATTGAAGAGTAGCAGATTTGTAAACAAAATTTGCCATTTTTATCTACAAGTACATGAACGTGGAGAATGGACATGAAAAAAATATTTTGTAAAATATTAATATCGCTTTGTGCTCGAATTCATTGAAATATAAAATTTGTTATTCGATATATTATATTGAGTGGTTTGAAACTAAATACACTTTTACCTCTAATGATTATACCTATTTATTTTCGGCGTATGTTTTGACACTGAATATTTTGAACCGTGCTCATAGCTAACACAAAAAAATGCATTTCTGTCTGCAACTTCAAATATAGGGGTTAGTGTGTAGCTTTATATTTAAATCTAAAAATCTTTAAGCCAGGCAGTTTGGTTCTAGATCGCATTACGAGTATAATATCCAAGTTACTATGCCGATCGTTTTTTGTTTCACTCTGACCCTGTATTTTTGCTCAGAGCATCGTCTATGCGAAGATAAAGCATTTGCAAACAAATCCCTAAAGTCTTTAAGGCAAGGGTAAAGAGAGGAGTACAAATAAACGTTCCCTCAAATAAAATCCTCAGACTACGTGACGGATTTCCACTGACGTTGACGTATGTTTGCGTAGGGAATGTTCAAGAGTATTACAATAAATACACCCAACAGTCACATACATAGTTGTAACCCCGCACTAAGATACAAGTCTTGTCGTGGGTATCAGAAACTACGAAAGATTCTAAAGAATTCTATACTTGTGGAACACATGAATTTTTATCTAGGTGCGGGGATCAAACCCGCGGCCTCTCGTTTCGCAAGGTGGTATCTACCCAAATTTGCCACGGGGCTGTCGAATGAATGTTTCGAAGAATAATTCTATACACGTCTATATCTAGTCAGGGTATTTAAGTGTGGGTTAACAGATGTCTCATAGAATAACTCAAAAAAGATGGATTTTCCAAATAGCAGTATAAAAATTAAAAAATTACATTTAATAAAACATCAAAATTAAACTATAACAACCTTTTTTATCTGTAACAATCTGAAAACTACTCACCGTTTTATCCTGCAGAAGACTAATCCTGCAATTTAGATGAGCGTCTTCTCCTAGCTGCACGGTAATCCTGGTAATATTCCCTTCAGCAGAATCTTCAAATGTGGGACCGTATCTTCGATCGTGGTCAAAGTACGTGTTCTTCGCTGGGACCACATGAGGAACCATATCCACCTTTGGAACCTGAGGAGTGGTGACTCCTGGAGGTTCCTGTGAGGGGTTTCTGTCGGGTTCTGAGGGGTTTTGTGAGGGTTGTGGTACTTTGAAGGACTTTGTGCTGTCTATTGTGGAGTTTCCGAGTTTGAGCATGACTGGCGCTGGAGCGATGCCTGTGCTGAACGCGTAGAATGATGTCACCGTTTGGCTTTCTTCTGTCGTTGTCGATGAGTTATCTGTAACAAAAAATATGTAAAACTATAGCTCAAAAAAGTGTCTGGCAATGATTGGATGAGGATAGCCGAAGATCTCATATATATCAGCATATGTCCAGCAGTGGATGAATTGAGGGCTGTGGATGAATTCTATGGACTCCTTTCACAGTAGGCTAATCACCACTACGTTAAACAAAGGGCAGCGGGATCGCAAACAGTACATAAACAAATATTTTTGTGATGCACAAGCATTTATTTCGGATCAATTTGTGAATTCGTTAGCATCTTTTGATAACCTCGTGATAATATTGTCTCGTATGGGATTAGAACTTTTCTTTTACAGTTATAAATATTATTGATTCATTAAATATCTTACATTTTGATTAAAAAAAATTAGTAACCAAATTTCATCATTCCAATGAGAAATTCCATCCAGTAAAATATGATTGATGAGTTCTTTATCGTTTCAAGCAATATTTTTTAATTTCACTACAAGATTCGACGGCCGAAGTTTAATTCAACTCGGTCATTCGATGCAATTTGGAAAGTAGCCGTGATGGCGGCGCCCGGCTCCCAAAACTTTGTCGGTCGCCGGAGGAAATCTCAGTTACCAACTGCAGTAAAGTTGGTGAATCCCAAGTGAGATGTCAGGGCGACGGAACCGTGAGTTGAGGCCGAGTTTGATAAAGGGTTGCTGGGCGTATGTGTCTCAATTTTAAGGGATTATTTATATCATTACTCGTATAATAATCTTCTTCTTCTTCTTCATCAACTCATATACGCCCACTGCTGAGCACGGGTTTCCTCTACCATTGAGAGGGTTTTAGGCCATAGTCCGCCACGCTGGCCTAGTGCGGGTTGGCGGACTACACACCTAAGAAATTCCTAAGAACTTTTAGGTGTGCAGGTTTTATCACGATGTTTTCCTTCACCGTTAAAGCAAGTGATAATTCAATTTGAATACACAGATAACTTTCGAAAAGTCAGAGGTGTGAGCCTGGGGTTTGAACCCGCGACCGCCGAGATTCTCGACCGCGCGCCTAAACTTCGAGGCCATCACTGCTTACTACACACTCGTATAATAATACAACGATAATATAACGATATAATTATATGAGTAATTTAGAAATGTGACTAAGTTTTATAAAATCTACTTACAGATGGAATAACGGTTTATTATAAAGTGTTAAGAATCTGAAAGGGCTTTGTCCTTAATTCGATACCGTATACCATATTCCTCGTTAGATTAAAAAAAATTATTTGAACTTGTCCAGTATAATGGACGATGATTTTTGAGGTTACTGAGAAAGATAGATTTTTTTGAGTATTTTTACTAGAACCGCTTACAAGCGAATTTTGTTTTTTGTTACTGTGATGGTCGTACAAGTAAAAAGAAAATCTGTCCAATTAAAGGGTAAAACTTTTTTAAACAATATTGGGAATTTAAGTTGTTTTATGTGAAATACATATTAAGATATTTTATTTACACTCATTTTTTATCAAGATGAGTATCATTTCCAAATTGAAATTGCATCATAAAATTAAATTTCATTGTGATAATGGAGTTCTTTGCTCGGTTATACAGCGATAGCATTCCATAGCGGTAGAAGCGTATATTATAATGTTGATTGAACATGACTTCATATACATCTGACTATATATTACATTTATATTAATTCATCATCATCATCATCATCAGCAGCCAATATTCGTCCACTGCTGGACATAGACCTCCCCCAATGACTTCCACCGGGAACGGTCGGAAGCCTCCTGCAGCCAGCGACGTCCCGCGATCTTGACAAGGTCATCGGACCACCTTGTTGGGGGACGTCCCACGCTGCGCTTTCCCGTTCGTGGCCTCCACTGGAGAACTTTTTGGCCCCATCGGCCATCAGTTCTCCGCGCCATGTGGCCATGTTATATTAATTGACTTTTAAATATTCGTTTTGAATGAAACGAATAAATCTGAATTTGGAGATTGAACTTGACTTACATTCCTCGGACTATATATCATATTATAACTATCCTTGAGTTTACATTCGTGCTGAAGTTTGATTAATGAGACTTACCTGTAGTAAATTGACACACGACTATCTGTGTGAGGAGAAACACGCCCGCACTCCACATAGCGCCTTAACGAGGCTGCGCCCCGCACAGGCCTTCATAATCTGAAACAAACGATATAAATACATTTTTAATTATACTGATCGAGCAGTTGTTAATGTAAGTACTGGATGCGTTTGTGTGAAGGTTGAGGTCATCAAAACAAAATAATATGGATAAATGTTTGTGGGTCATTTGTGGATGGATGAGGGCTGCTTCAGTCCGCGATGGTTGGCGCTTTACTGGGGAAGGTCTCCGTTCAGCAGTGGACGGCGATAGGCTGAGGATATAGGTATTTGTGGATATAGTTTATGGCGGTGTTTTTTTGTCAGGCTAAATTTCTGCAACGTTTATTAATTAATGATAGCCATCAAATATGAATAAAGTCTTAATTTATTCTCCTATCTACTCTTCTGTGACAAATAATAATCTTTGTTACGTTATATCACAGAAAAAGTGTGCCTATATTATTTTGTTTTATCCTTATATCCTTCGGTTATCTCATAAACGGTCATACGTGTCACTGCTGGGCATGAGTCTCCTATACAACTGAGAGGGTATAGGCCTGACGTCACCACGCTGGCCAAGTGCGGGTTGGCGGACTACAATAAGAAATTTCTGAAAACTTTTAGGTGTACAGGTTTTAAATCTTATTGCGAATACATAAATAACGTCAAAAAGCCGCCTTGTGCTATATAACTGCATTTTGAAATAATTTAGTTTTACTCCGTAGCTTTAGTCCTAATAGTTTTATGTGCACAACAAAGTATAATAATTAAATTTCCACTTTAAGTTAACCTATCACGCATCCCAAAACCAAGAGGCCCTAACATTTGTTTAATCACGGACATTATCATTCGTACCTCGAAATTATAATCGACAACTTGAAACAATCATCCAATAAAGGGAAAAACGTAGGTACACGCATTACCATAAAGGAATTTACAAACGTGCAACACATTCCTGGTAACGAGCTAATTATCCCGGAACATGGCATAACAGGCTACTGCCTTTGCATTTCGAGTTTGAATTAATTTCCAGGAGAAATTCTCTTTGGGATGTTCTGTTTTCAAATTTCATGGTGTGTCATTTGTTTTCGTGCGTGCGGGTTGTGTAAAAAAAGGATTTGGTTTATTGTAGGAAATGTTTTATTGCTGTTTTGTTGGTAATAATGCATTATTTACGTACAAATCAGTGGTGGTACTTCCATAGAAGCTCAAAAGCGTTGCACGTTAGTTTTGTAATGTCTAGTATATTATTGTTAAGTGTCCGCATATTTTCATTTATTATGAAAATCTTTTTGTTAAATTGGGATTTAGGGCTTAAAGATTATTTTTCGGAATTTCAAAAGGCAAACTGGGCATTTGGGCATACGGCACAGACGTAGTGTTTTTAAACGTTACCATCATCACATCAGCCCACGTCCCATTACTGGCCACGGTCTTCCTATAAAACTGAGAATAATTAAGCCTCAGTCTACCCCGCTGGACTAGTTCAAGTTTTTATAAGCAATGTTCATACAAAATGACGAATGATGTCGATGTCGAACATCGACGATGTTTGGATCACCCATCCAAAAGGCCAATTCAAAATACCCGCATAGTTTTTAACGAATTAATTTATCAAACCGATCAAGTGGTATCGACAGATTGCAAGCAAAGCATTAATCCGCCGATCCCTTCCTGTATCTGGGGCGTTGCTGTAATTGGGGATGACGGCGATTGAAACTGTATCCGAGGGTTTTGGGCAATTATTGGTAACCGCTTGCTAATTAACACCGAATATGCGTTGGTGAAATTAATATGATGGACTACGGGATAATCCTTGATTGTGGTGCGGAATGTTTAAATTATCAAGAAAAAAGTGTATTTTATTTAGGTCTACCACCTGACGTCATGGGTTCAGCGTTTGGGGTCTCGGTCAAGTAGGCCGCCAGGTTGACCTAGTCCGCATTGTCGGATTACGATCTTAAAAATATGTTTACATTTTTTACGTATGCAGGTCTTCTCATTATGACGACATGAACATAATAATGGATATGAATAAATGCCTTAATGAAGCCCTCACAAATTTACGAAAAATATTACAATTATCCTAATTAGATTAAAACCATAATATGCTATATATATACCCAGCCTATCGCCGTCCACTGCTGAACATAGGCCTTGGGGAGGTCTAAAACCATAAAGTGAAACAAAAATGTTTTAATTCTCCTGTCGTAAATTTTACCAACCAATCCTTTCCACACTCTTTGTGAAAAGACATCATCTATCCGTAAAACTCATCGAGATTACTAAAAAATCTTACCTAGAATCTTTTTTTCGCATTTACAACATAACTACAGATTATTCCGACTAGACCAAGCTCCCTCAAATAAATTACAGCGGACGATAAAAAATCTCATAGCACCAGCCTTGTTTTATTCGCCTCAAGATATTCAGAGCCCCTCTCGGCGCCACGAATTGCCTCCCAACACTACGCAGCGGATTACATTTCTAATTGTTACCCGTTTTAACTCGAGACCCGCAGCTGCTCTTTGTTCCACCCTTTAGGGCCCTTCAGTTTAGCGGGATGGTTTTTTTTTCGTCAATTTTGGTTGATTAAAATAATTATCGGGAATTATATGAGTTTAATGATAATTTTATTTAATAATAATTTAATTTAAGTAATTATAATATGACATATGGCCTAAACCCTCTCAATGGTAAAGGAGACCCGTGCTCAGCAGTGGGCGAATATGGGTTGATTTAAAAAAAAATATATATATATGACATAGGAGAGGCCTATGTCCAACAGTGGACGAATAAAGGCTGATGATGATGATGATGATGATATGAGTTTTAGCGGGGAATCGTTATTACTATGATTGGAATGCACAAGGCCTAAGTTAAAGAATGGTACATTCAAATTGATGTAATTTGTAAGTAAAAGTAAAATAAAAATAAATTATAAAGTTAAATAAGTCTGATAAGACATACCTAGCTATGTGTATCTGGGGTTTCAATCCGTGACTACAAAAATAATAATATCTATTTTGTAAAACCAAGCACTTAATTTTTTAAAACTGCTCTAATTTATCACGATGACCAAGAAATATGTTAAATGACAAACATTTCTCTCCGTTTGGGAATCGAATCCGCGGCCTCTCGTTTCGCAAACTGATCTCTAACCCTCTACGCCACGAGGCTGTCAAGTATTAAGTTATATAAATTAATTAACTTATTACCTTACCTTCAAAGAAAAATCATTACTTGTCGAACTAATATTTCTCAGAAATTACTCTTTTGATCTTAGAAACTTCGTCACTAATTACCTTAGATGTCTGAAGATATTTTTGCGAACTTCTCACGAAAACTTAGATTTAGGCTACGAAGCTAAGACGTATAAAATAATTTTAGTTAATTAGGATGAAACCTGCACACCTAAGAGTTCTTAGGAATTTCTTAGGTGTGTAGTCCGCCAACCCGCACTAGGCCAGCGTGGTGGACTATGGCCTTAACCCTATCAATGGTAGAGGAGACCCGTGCTCAGCAGTGGGCGTATATGGGTTGATGAAGAATTAGGATGTGAAGAGGTCTAAAGTCCTTTTAAATAATAGATTGACGGTACAAATAGGTTGACTTTTAGCTGTTAATAGCAAATCTTGTGATGGTGACTATTATGAATCACTCAACCATGAAACATTCCAGAATCATTGCATTAATTAGTGACAGAATAGTATTAATTCTTCGCAAAAAAGTCTGTATTCGTATTCTCTTGTACTTTCCGTAAGAGTAATTATAATCTTCTGCAATCGAAGGAGAGTTATAAGAGCCATTAGATTTCTGGATCTGACGGAGTATTATTGGGACTAAACATTAAAAAATTCTGGACATGTGCCCGAAAAACTGCTATAGGCTTATTTCTATTATGTGGGACTGATACATACTTATTTCTGCCTATTCCTTCGAGGAGCACAGGCGTAAAGTTATGTAGGTACATGTGTATGTATGCCAAATACGTTAAAATCCTACTATGATGCCTATTTTACCATTGAGTAGGTAGTAAGGAAAGCGCTAAATATGGTTTATATTTTCTCTTTCAGTCAATGTAGCATTCCACAGTGATCTTTATTAAAGAGGTAAAAAACGAATAAAACGAGATAAAAAGGGACATGATCATTTAAGTAAATTTCGTACAATTTGATCGTCTTTATATCGAAATATTACTTTACATCGATTTTCTTTCCTCAATGTTCTCTTCGTATAGTATTTTTTTAACTTATATTAAAACACTGATCAACGGGTTTTAAATGTAGATGAAGAAAAAGTCAACAGGTAAATGAAAGAGCCAGAAATACATATCTGGCTAAACTCCGTCGGCGAATCGAGACGTGGCGTTAATTATGTTAGAGTTTAATTTCTCCAGGAAGCCTAGTATTTTATTCACGACCGTTTTAGAATTCAACGCAGAGATACTGAATTAACAAATTTTTGCAAACACACCGACGAAAAGCTTTCAGTTTCGTTTTTTCGCCGCCCTCGTCACAACAAACAAAGTTTTTTCTGACGCCGTGTATTGCCAATAAACAAATTTATTTTTACCTTTTTTATTTTATGAACTTTTATATTGTTGGTTTGAGTGGTATTTTTGTGAAATTCAGTTGATGTTTATTGGTTTTAGTTGTATTTTTTTGGTATACTATACTAATATTTCAGTTTGATTCATACTTACGTATGCCACACAACAATTCAGAAACCCGCGCTATGCCAGCGTTGTGGACTAAAGCATTAATCCTCCCGTATGCAGAGAAGGTCCGTGGCCAGCAATAGGATGTACATATATGGACTACTAATAATGTTACGCAGAACGAGAGTCTACTTGGTTTTTGAAGCACAATACCATATTTCGCATTTCTCTTGAAAACTTTCTAATCAAAATAGCCTAAAATTAAAATCGAACCTCGAATTTTTTAGTCGCGTCCCTAACACGTAATAACATCTAGGCATACATATAATAATAAATAGACAACCATCACGACATTACATGGTATCTTAGCAAATATTTACATCAAAAAATCATAAAAATGCGAGATCGCAATTTAATAGACAGACAGCTGTATGTCACAAATGAATTTTAATATTTCTCGGCTGAGTCAAAAGATTCACCACACACTAACAGGGCGTTTGAGAGCTCTCGTTCAACATAAAAACCCGCACACGAATAAAAGTGAAGTATGGCCCTTCAAAAGATTTAGTATCGCTAAGCTGAAACATTTACGATTCAAAATGTGTGGGCGTTGGAATTTCAACATACTTATTCATTGCAGACTGACGCGGCATGAGCGTAAGTCCACTATACTATATTCAAGATCACTTCCTATCAAAAAATACAAAAATAACGTCATAAAATGTATTTTTACAAGCTTCGTGACGCTTCGCTAGATACCATCTTGAAAAACAAGGGTTCGTGTTTTCGATCTCCTCAAAGAGACTAATACCGTTGGTTGCTGTCGGGTATAGGGTATTGGTATTTAGACTTCGACTAATTCATGATAAGTATAGTGCAGTCTAAAAATAAAGACTCCCTATAAACAGTCAGAATGACTACACACCTAAGAATTCGAGAGAACTTTTAGGCGTGCATTTTTCCTCACGATGTTTCCGTCACCTTTAAGGTACGTGATAATTATGAATACCGAGTTTCTGTATGTTATTTAATTCCTCTGTGTGACACAATGGAACTACTTTGATGTTTATGATCACCGAAAATTGTTATCCCGAGCTACGTACACGCTTACATTTAGTACCGCTTTACTGCAGAATCGTGACTAGAATTTGATGTGAAGGGTAGATGTGGAGTGAAGTAATCTCAGATAGCGAATTTAGAGAGATATGCGACGTTTTGACATCGTCCATGTCGTAGTTAATAAGATATAGACTGTAAAGTAGGTTATATTTCTAGTCCAAGACATACATATCTATGAGTGTTATTTAAATATTTGTAGAACTATATTATGAATGGTTATTCAAAAGGAAAGGCTGAGGTATCATTTTTCTACAAAAATCTTTTTCGTTTTATAATCCACGCATTAAAATAGGAGGATTTGTTTTTACAGACAAAATAATGCGTGTGTGTATTTACAATGACTTATCACTTGTTTTGACACCGTAGGAAAACATAGTGATGAAAGCACATCTAACAATTCTTAGGAATTCATAGTTGTGTAGGCCCCCAACCCGCACTAGGCCAGCTCGTTGGATAAGGACTTAAACCCTCTGAATGGTAGAGGAGGCCCGTGCCCAGCAACTGGACGTAAAAGAGCTGATAATGAAACTGATGATTACTAAACTAACAACACACAAACGGATACACTTTTAAAGATTTTCGCCGTACACTGTAGCATGTCTCCCACTAAAGATAGTGAAACAGAAAAGGTTGTAAAACAACCACCCCCAAACAATAACACAAAACTCACTGCCACGTAATTAAAAGTTCTAGCAGCAAAAGGCCTACTGTTAAGTTATGGCGCCCTGGTAAAGACGAACCGTAAATCTCGTCCAACTTTTGTTACCCCTTTTGAAATCTGCGTCGTGCAAAACGCTCCCAGTCGGCCACAGTAAACAAAGGCGCTTGAAATGTTCCAACGCCTGTTCAACTGTGAAATAAACTTTTGAAATCTGTGTAAACTCGGGTTTTTGATGTCTTTTTAGGACCTTCTGCGATGGGATTTAGTTGTATTTGCTGTTAAGTAAGACCCGAGTAGAAATCAAATAAGGCACAACCAGATCATGTATCGGGTCCTGATCAGGATAGAATAAGGCATGCCCGATCCGGCAAGCCCGATCAGGACCCGATCGGGACCTGATCAGGATAGCCTTATTTTAAATGTTTTCAAGTATTGTAAGGCAAGCCCGATCAGGACCAGATCGGGACCTGATCAGGATAGCCTTATTTTAAATGTTTTCAAGTATTGTAAGGCAAGCCCGATCAGGACCAGATCGGGACCTGATCAGGATAGCCTTATTTTAAATGTTTTCAAGTATTGTAAGGCAAGCCCGATCAGGACCAGATCGGGACCTGATCAGGATAGCCTTATTTTAAATGTTTTCAAGTATTGTACGGCAAGCCCGATCAGGACCAGATCGGGACCTGATCAGGATAGCCTTATGTTAAATGTTATCAAATATTGTAAGGCATATTGGATCAGGACCAGATCGGGACCAGATCAGGATAGCCTTATTTAAAATGTTTTCAAGTATTGTACGGCAAGTCCGATCAGGACCAGATCGGGACCAGATCAGGATAGCCTTATGTTAAATGTTTTCAAGTATTGTAAGGCAAGCCCGATCAGGACCAGATCGGGACCAGATCAGGATAGCCTTATGTTAAATGTTATCAAATATTGTAAGGCAAGCCCGATCAGGACCAGATCGGGACCTGATCAGGATAGCCTTATGTTAAATGTTGTCAAGTATTGTACGACAAGCCCGATCAGGACCAGATCGGGACCTGATCAGGATAGCCTTATGTTAAATGTTTTCAAGTATTGTACGGCCAGCCCGATCAAGATCAGATCGGGACCAGATCAGGATAGCCTTATGTTAAATGTTTTCAAGTATTGTACGGCCAGCCCGATCAGGACCAGATCGGGACCTGATCAGGATAGCCTTATGTTAAATGTTTTCAAGTATATTGTAAGGCAAGCCCGATCAGGATCTGATCAGGATAGCCTTATGTTAAATGTTATCAAATATTGTAAGGCAAGCCCGATCAGGACCAGATCGGGACCTGATCAGGATAGCCTTATGTTAAATGTTATCAAATATTGTAAGGCAAGCCCGATCAGGACCAGATCGGGACCTGATCAGGATAGCCTTATGTTAAATGTTTTCAAGTATTGTAAGGCAAGCCCGATCAGGACCAGATCAGGATAGCCTTATGTTAAATGTTATCAAATATTGTAAGGTATATTGGATCAGGACCAGATCGGGACCAGATAAGGATAGCCTTATGTTAAATGTTATCAAGTATTGTAAGGTATATTGGATCAGGACCAGATCGGGACCAGATCAGGATAGCCTTATGTTAAATGTTTTCAAGTATTGTAAGGCATACTGCATTAGGCCAAGGTCTGGATCAAATAGGGCTAGCCTGGTATTAAAAAATATTCAGTATGATAAGACATGTAGTATCAAGCCCAGATACCGTTATCCTAATTGTCAAAGCAAGAAAAGATGCTTTTAAACATATATTCCAGAAATACAATTCAAAACTTATTATTGTTTTGGACGTGAACGGTGAAACTCAACTCATGACGTGTATCATATCATGATTGCCATATTTATGTCACGGTGTAAATTTTATTTGCATCAGATCAGGTTATACTGGTAATTTATTTTACAAAAATCTTTTACCATAAATTTTGTTTGTCAATAACGAATTTCTACAACGTTACAAATTCACAAACATTATCTCTTTATAATATTAGTATAGATTTGATAACGCATGAAAAGTATTTTATTTGTTATGGCAACATTAGGTACTTGATAAACCGACAGGCGACAACAGGAAGTGTAGGAATTAGGTGCATAAATAGAAAGTTACTTATTATCGTATTTATTTTTTTCCAGAAAATGTTAGGTAAAATAATACGTGATAAAACCATTATAATTAAAAACAAGTATTGCGGATGTTACTAACTTGGTGCGCAACTTAAAATAATGCAATACCGCTTTTGGGCATTTCCCGCCTTTTACTACAAACGGCAATTCTACATACAGTCTATAGAACACGGGAGTTAATTTTTATTTTATGTCAAGAAGACGGTATCAGTGGATTGAATTGATTGAATATGCCGATTGGTATATTAATGTAAAGATTAAATAAGTTCATTACAAAAACTAAATCGCCTTAACAGTAGTTACAGAATAATAAATATATTGTGTGTTTACCAAAACAATGTGTATCAAGGACTATAAACTTATATCTAGACATTTACTAAGTGTGTATTGTGTATAAAATACTAAATTGTGGAGTAAACTACTTAAGTAGATAAAAATTTACACGTTGTGTGTAAAGTTTCGTTATTAAATTGAATTACCTAAAACATTCAAGGATAGTAAAAAAGTATTTAAAAATACATTACAATTCTTTGCTATTTTTCATTATAAATTTATATTTCAATAATCCGTATTTTTTTTTCAGATGACATTATAGTTTTATTTGTAAATGATTTATCCAATGAAGTAATTGATATAGTATCAAGTTCTTGGTTAGATCATTACATAGAATATAGTGGTACTGGATGTAAATATTATATGCCTGCATCATTGTTAAAAAGTACTAAGTATTGTAAATTATTACAAACAATAGTGAAACATTGTGAAGAGCCTGATCCGACAAGACCAACATTTCATGTTCAAATATGTGGCACAGCAGGTAATTTATTGTTATTTGAATTATAGATTTATGAGAATTGATATCTTATTGTCAAAACAATAAAACAGTAATTAATTTATACAATTAATGTTATCAGAAACTATGAAAGAGGCAGAGGAAAAATTAATAAGATTGGAAAGATAACCCTATGCTTTCTCTACTGATAATGAGCAGTCCACTAAAGCAAAAGCAGCTGCTGTTGAAAAAACTTTCAAAATAAAAGCATTATCAAAGAATCAATTAAAAATAGATAAAATATTCAGCCAAACAGCTTTGGAGTTAACCTATAAACCCACTGAAATTTGAGGTAATATCTCTTATTTAAAATGTAAATATTGTTGATTAATTTCTAATATTTTTTTACTAATGATTTTTTTTAACAAAGCATATTAACTGACATATTTTTATTATTGTTAATTTTGATACAAATAATTAAGTTATACTACTGTTGTTTTACTTCTAATAATAATAGTACATTATCAATAATTGCTGATAATCTATTTAGCATCTTTATAGTAATAAATCCAAAACAGAAACTGAAATGACTATATTAGCAGCTAGATCATCAACAAAAAATACTGTATCCAATGGTAAAAAACAAATTAATCATTACAATACCTATCTAATAATTATTAGTAACTAAGGTCATAATATGGATTCTATTCTGAAATTGTGGAGTGTTGGTAATTGTTATAATATTTATATTTACATCAGTGTTGGAATTTTGATATTTTAATAAATGTATAATCAGTGTAAAAATTTGTATTAATATATATTTTATTTTTAACAGATTCTTTGCTTGAATGTTTCAGGCATAATTATAACAGTCTATCAAAACAATTAGGGAATTTAAGAGGTCAAATTGTAAGCATATCTGCTGTTGTTGCCCAAATCCTGTCTGAAATTAAAAAGAATAACAGTACTCAACTGTTAGATTCCAGTCGAATAGATACTGAAGGATCAACAGATGTGGCTCAAAAATTAGAATTTCCACTATCAACAATGGAAAACTTTGATAAATTCAATGAAAAGTTGAAAGACAATAAAAAAATGTGAGTTTCTAAAAAACTATACTCTTATATATAAATATATGAAAGAACTAATATTTGCTCTATCTGACCATATTATTGAAATTGTCATATTAAAAAAAATGCTCCTCATTATAAATAATAATAAATTTGCTTTTCCAGAATAAACTTATATACTTTTCCATTGATGGAAAACACTATTACCCATAATATGGGCAATATTATTCGTTTTTTACATTTCAAGAGATAACATATGTAGCTGCAACTCCAAAAAAAGTTTTAAAAGATACAACTTTTTTCACTTTGGTAAAGAGTATGTTAATCATTATATAGTGCAGGATACTTTCATTGATACCAAATTAATTATTTCTTAATTGTATGTTATTACTTTATAAATATTAATATTTTTTATTATTATTACTTATTAAATTACAACATAATTGAATCAAATTTTGTATTTCAGCTGCAATGAGACAGAAATTTCTAAATAAGCAAGATATTCCTGACAGTAAATTACAGCAAGCATTGTCGTCAATATTAAATAAAGCTAACAATTGGGATGGTTACTGCTTAAAAAGCCTTTTTAAGAAGGTCAATAAAAGACACTAACAGCTTTTATTTAAATTCCTTGTATTTTTTTTTTATTGTTTAAATATGTTTTACCATACAAAAAATAAATAAATTCATTAATATTGAGTTGTTAATTATTATTATTTATTATAATATTCAATATTTATAAAATCATTGATAATTAAATAAATAACGAATTGATAAAAAATAAATAATAAAATGTTAAGTAACATATTTATAATAACAATTCATATTTTTTTAACAAACAATTTTTTCATGACTATAATATTATATTCATGTTTTTTAAAAGGACCGGACTGGGCATACTCAATTTGGATCAGGCAAGGTATTACATGATACAGATGATTGATTGGGACCCGATCAGGCATTCCTAGTCTGGACCCGATCAGCCATTCCTAGTCTGGACCCGATCAAGCATGCCCGATCTGGACCCGATCAGGCATTCCTGATCGGGTCCAGACCAATGTTCTGCGTTACATGCCCGATCTGGACCCGATCAGGCATGCCCGATCTGGACCCGATCAGGCTTGCCCGATCTGGACCCGATCAGGCATGCCCGATCTGGACCCGATCAGGCATGCCCGATCTGGACCCGATCAGGCTTGCCCGATCTGGACCCGATCAGGCATGCCCGATCTGGACCCGATCAGGCATGCCTGATCGGGTCCAGACCAATGTTCTGCGTTACATGCCTTATCTGGACCCGATCAGGCATTCCTGATCGGGTCCAGATCAGGAACACGAAAAAATTTCTACTCGGGGAGTTGCTACTTGTCTAGTAAAATGTCTATGTCAGGTAGCAAAGAAGAATTAAGTTCTATATTGATCTTTACTTTTAGTTCTATTATAAAAATGTGGCTTAAGTGTAAACCGTCCGATCGAGAGGTCCTGGATTCGAGACCCGGATACTATTGGGTTTTTTAAGTACCTACAGTAGTTGCATGATGTCTGAAAATAATCCTAAAAACGGCAATAGTGGGACGGGTGCAGTACGCCTACAACTTCGGCGTAATGAGGATTGGCGGACTACACCTCAGATATTCCGAAGAGTTTTTAGGGGTTCAGACTTCTTCAAGATATTTTCCTTCACCGTTAGAGTACATGATAATAAATAAACAAGTAGCCTCCAAAAGTTAGAGGTTCCTGACTGAGATTCTCAACAGCGTTCTTAACCCTTGAAGTCATCACTACACTCCTACCTTAATTACACATACAAATGTAAAACCTATATAGACATAAGCCTCAGAAACATGAATTTAATAAATGATGTAAATAAAGTATAGTAAATAAATAAAATAAATGACTCTTTCTTATTATGAAACAGTACGTTTTATTATGCTTATTGATTGCTTCCGACATTACAAATAGCAAAGCCAATGAACCGAAAAAGGCCCATGAATGATAATGAATACGATATCGAAACAATTCTAGCATTAATTGCTTGTAAATGAGTAATTACGTGTCCGATCGATGTACCAAAGGATGAATTGTTTGAGCCAATTACCCGTGTTTTAATTTGTGTCTGTAATTGTATTGAATATACAAAGCAGGGAATTCTATTTAGACTAAGTGTAAGGAAAAAAGAGGAATTCTATTTCTTTTATTTTTGGAAAATTTTATCCTGGAAAATGTAATCCCGTGGGATAAACATGTTATAAATGCAAAAATCTCTCTACACTTAACCCTAGAGTCCACGCGGACGGAGTCGCGGGCAAAAGTTAGTCATCTATAAAAACTTATCATTAAGAAACTCATTTATACTATAGCATGCTTTCATTATTAAATATTGTTTTAGAGTGTTTCGAAATGTAGTTTATTTTTGAAAATTGCGGAAGTCGCTGGATGCAGGCCGCTTCCGACAGAGCGCATCCGAAGTCTTAAGTGGAGACTTATGATCTGTAGAGGACGTCTTTTGGCTGACGATGATGATAATTTACATTACAACAGAGTATCTTCTAAAGACAATTTTTTATATTATTTGATTTATTATACTATTTGAGCAGTGATGGCCTCGAGGTTTGGGCGCGCGGTCGAGAATCTCGGCGGTCGCGGGTTCGAACCCCAGGCACACACCTCTGACTTTTCGAAGTTATGTGTGTATTCACATTGAATTATCACTTGCTTTAACGGTGAAGGAAAACATCGTGATGAAACCTGCACACCTAAGAGTTCTTAGAAATTTCTTAGGTGTGTAGTCCGCCAACCCGCACTAGGCCAGCGTGGTGGACTATACTATGGCCTAAACCCTCTCAATGGTAGAGAAGACCCGTGCTCAGCAGTGGGCGAATATGGGTTGATGAAGATTATACTATTTTATTTTTATGGTTATTGCTATACGAATTACAAAGTGTCTGTTGGCCTATTATTGTATTTTAAAAAATTGGTTCGCAATACAAGAGCGCCATCTACCTAATTGACCTTTATCATGCTTACTACAAAATTATTTAATGCAAAGTTTATTTGTATCTGTGAATACCCCAACAACCATAAAAATCTATCACACACATAAAGCTAAATATATCTTCTAATCTTTCATTCTTCAAAACTCAAAATTTCTTCCACACATAAGAAGTCTTGTAGATACCCAGGGCAAAATTTAAACAACATATAAATATGTGGAGACAGTCAAGGCTACGCAATAACAAATAAACACACGCCAGCCCGGAAGACATATTAATATTATTCATGGGAATATATGTGCGGTGGGGAACAGAGAAGGCGTGTGTACCCACATTTTATTGTTTCAGTGGAGCCGTTTCGTTTTATAAAAATCTTGTGGAAATATTGAGAGTTGCCTTGTGAATCTTGGACGTGTTTTTCGAATAAATATTAAAAGAATTGATAATAAAAGTTGTGGTTAAAGTCAATGTATGTATGTATGTAGTTAAAGTCTCAAAGGTAAAAGAGATTCGTGTCCAGCAGTGGGACGTATACAGGCTGATGATGATGATGATTAAAAGTAGGTTTGAGTCTGGTGTATGGAGTTTGGGTATATGTATTAGATCATTGTTATAAATTTTGAAGTATCAAGTACTAATGCCTAGTAGACAGCACTGAACAACCCCTTGTATTATCTGATACGACACAAGACTTGTTTCTTAGTGTGGGTCAGAACCAACAGTTAAGTAGTTCTGAAACTATGTATGCAGTGAGAGAATTTCTTAACCAAATTGTAAGAATGGAAGCCGAGGTCGGATGACCGCATACTTATGCCGCGCTCTAAACAACAATACTACATCCATATTATATACATACATGCATAACGACGCGCCTGGATTCTCGGAAAGGCTAGGCAGAGTATTTGCACCTAAATTTCGTCAAGTATGTATCAGTCCCACGTTATGGCGGCTAGCCTATTGTTTTTTTCGGACACATTTCCAGGCTTCGTTCTACTATTGATAATTCTTCTTCTTTAACAACCCATATACGCCCACTGTTGAGCACGGGTCTCCTCTACCATTGAGAGGGTTTAGGACATAGTCCACCACGCTGGCCTAGTGCGGGTTGGCGGACTACACACCTAAGAAATTCCTAAGAACTTTTTAGATGTGCAGGTTTTTATCACGATGTTTTCCTTCACCGTTAAAGCAAGTGATAATTCAATGTGAATACACATATAACTTCGAAAAGTTAGAGGTGTGTGCTTGAGGTTCGAACCCGCGACCGCGCGCCTAAATCTCAAGGCCATCACTGCTTTTTAATTTCCCAATTTAACTGAGAATTTCCCACTGACAAAATACAATAACACTGCCCGACCCTGGAACATCTATAAAACACATATTTGTACCATAATACCATAAGGCAGACAACTATTTTATACCGAACTTACACTGAAAACTCCCAACTTAATTATTCAAATGGTACAACAAAGACAAGGAAGGTACTACGTGAACTAATCAACGCGCCACTCTTAAATTTCTGTACAGTGAATTAAACACGAATGCAACTTGCGTAGAAACCCAACTGCGGCTTCCAATTAGCTCAAATTACTTCTTTAATAAATGAAAATTCTGGCGGCCCTAATATCAACCCTCTGTGCGGAATGTTGGCGTGCTTTAAATAATTCAGACGCACGGGGTACGTGTGTCGGGGCTTGTCAATCTTTTTTGGTACAGGCAAGATTTTGGAACACCTGTTTGTTTTTGCTCTAAGGGTCGAAGCGGCTGAGGTTTTGCTGACCTCTATTACATTTATATATTACAAAAAGTCTTTATACAATACGTTATGGTTTTGATGATTACTCAGCCTGCCGAGACAAAAAAATCCTTTAGGGGATTGAATTCCAAGCACCCATTTTGATGCTATATGCATACCGTGTATGTATAATGAACTTAAATAGTGAAGAAAGAAAGAAGTTTTGATTGCCTACCAGAAAAATAGCGAAATGATTCTCCTATTTCTCACGACTTAAAACAAAACTAGCAAATTATTAGATTAGAAATACACATCTATGTATGCTTGACTGCCTCGTGGTCTCGCGGTACAAGCATTTGCCGTGCGATATAGAGGTCCTGAGTAAGATTCCCAGGTCGGGAAAGTGTTATTGGATTGTTCCATTAGGAAATTCTCAGCAGCAGCACGGAGTCTGGTAATGTGCCTGAAAAAAAGGCAAAATGCTCGCACTCTATTACGTGGGACTCATATTATCTGACGAAATGTGGGTGCAGAAATGCATCTCAGCCTACTCCTTCAAGGAATACAAGCGTGAGGTTATGTATGTATGTGCATTTATGTAGGCATTCGTATATAAAGGTTTGTGTATATCAAGCTATAGGAAACTTCACTCTTGAGTTCCATAAATCAAATAAATCTAATTAACCAGCCGTCCCATGAACGCCATACTTTGGGAACCATAAAACTCCTTAAGCTTACGTTTTTAGGGTTCTGTATCCATTAGTGACCCTCGTAATTTCGTCACTTCCGTCCATTAGCCCATACGCGATTAGTTAATTATAAAATATTTATATCACCGCCTTAATAGGAAGCCCTACTTACACATAATTAATTAACTTTCCTTTCCACGAAGTATTTTCATTATTATTTCCTTTTGATTTTCCCTGAATGTTTTCTTAGAAAGCAAAGGAAATTAATAATGATGAAATAATATGACAATTAGGGGGGTTACCTATATAAATAAATAAATTTTATTTATTCACTTACTAAGGTTACAAAAGTATATAACATAAAAGAAATGATTAATTCTAAAAATTTAGAGCAACCAATGCGTGAGGTAGGTGACAGCTGCAGCTAAACTAGGACGAACCTGTATCTCAGCCTGTAGGGCTATTTCCCCCAAGAACTAAAAGCAGTTTTACATGAAGTTAAAGGTTATAAACTAAATTATATTAACATGCAGATATCTTGAAAATAAAGAGGCAACAAAAACTTAAAAGTAAAGTAGGTAATGTAGGTAAATAAATAAGTATGAAATACCCATCTTTCCTTAAGAAGAGGAAGGCCAAAGAAAAGATAGATGGAGTGCTTGGGAGAAGATATAAAAGAAAAAATTATGAAGACACGGCGGCTAGAATTAAGGCGGCCTAAAATTAAGGTACCCTTACAAAATTCCAAATAATCTTTAAGCTTAATATCGTTCTTTAACAAACGCAATTTAACATATAAATACTCTGGTCCCACAATTAACAATTACAAACTAGTCATAATGTAATTAATAGTACTGATTTTAGACTTCTATGGGATTACTGCCAAAGGTCCATAGTGCGGCAGGACTTCTCGCACTAACTTAGTATAGTGTAGTTATACTCAATACAGTTCCTTATTAATTACAGCAATGTAAACCAGTTTCAAATACCTTGTTACAAAATTGATCGTCGTAAAAAATAAAACAGGAAAACTTTTAAATGAAGTTCGGAAATATATTTTTCAATATAACACGAGTTTTCAAGTGACTCGTGTAAAACTCGGAAGTTTAAATGAAATATTAAAACAGGTTGGGAATGAACATTTGATTTTTTCTTTTGTTTGTGTTATTCGTTTTAATGTCGTTCTGTCGACAAGTTTGTTGTAAAATGTATTTTAACTGCGTGTTATTTGAGTTACTGTACGACATATTGGAAGTTAAAAAATTTTGTAAATTTTGTAGACTCCGTGCTACTAAGAATTTTTTATGATAAAATCCCTATGGCACTATACCCTCCATTGAAATCAAACCCGTCACCTCTAGATCGCTCGGCACACACTTAAGCCGCGAGACCACGAGTCACTAAAGGCTTTTTTGCTAAATAAAAAGCAAAAACATCAGACTTAACAAAGACGCCAAAGAAGCTTGTTTGAAATAAAATGCTAGGAAAGAAGCGATTTAACATGGAAAAGTAGTTTTCCCAGCACATTTGGCTCCACATACAGCTTATGTACGTACTTTGAATTCGGACATTGACATAGCAGTGGCATATAGTATCTGCGCAACTTGCCGAAGGAAATAAAATAGGTCATTTAAAGAATATTGGATTTGAAATCTGCATTCGATCAAATCAAATGTTTGTGTCAAGATTATCTTTAGATATGAAGTTGTTTGTCGTGTGCACACATAGAGACAGTAATTGGGACTAGGAACTTAAAAGGAATATTTTTAAACTTTTTGTCATAAAGCTGTAGAAAGTAATATAAAGCACACAACATTAAATAAAAAAAATTCCAAACTGCATATCTTACAGCATGTCATCATCATCATCGCCAGCCTCCATCATTGGACATTGGCCTCTCCTATAATGTAAAGCATGTAAAAAGTCCATATACAGAATGTAAGCCGGCCATGATCGAAAGTGAAGGCAGGTAACAACCGTAAGTAATGTATGTGGTTATTAGGAACGGAAGGAGTATGGAGGAGGCCTATACTCGTCAAGAGGTCCTTAATAATTAGTTAACTTATTATATTATATTATACATATATATGAAAAAAAAAGAAAATTGTTAATTTATGTTTATTAATGTTAATTTAGTTAATTTATGTTAATTTAATTGATTTATGTTCTTTTTTTTTAATTCTTTCTTTTTAATTATATTATACTGTGTATGTAAATATTATTAAGGAAATAAAGAGGCTTTATTATTTATTAGGAAAACATATATTTTTTATTTTGTTGTCAGGGTTTTTTTAAAGCCTATGGGTTTGTAATCACCGAAATTATTACCTTCGTTGTTTTCCATCACGGCCGGAATACACCGTGAATAAATAAATCACCATCGCATAAAATAATATTCACTATACTATTTTTTATCAATGTGTTGCCACTCTAACTTACTAACTACTTTGGTTTCTAAAATAAAAGGCGGAATCTAAACTATGATACAAGTTTGTGCCGTGGGTAAAGTAAAGATAGTCTCACGTAAATTCGTCCATTGACTCATAAATCTATTGCGGTAACGACTTACAACGTTGGAATATCAAAGGAGCATCCTGTTAATCCCTGTTGTGACGTAATGCAATCTAATTAGTTATTGTGCTGCGATAAGGAACATCCATTATCGTACTAACCTTATTGCCCAATTGGGATGTATTACTGCCTCTATGCTTTTGATCTTGCAATTTAAGGTTTGTTTCTTTTACGTTCTTACAGTCTTTTTGCTACATAGTTTCTGACGTCTATTTCTTAAAACTAGGTATTCTATTCTATCTTTAGATACATTTAAGCAACTCTTTTGCGACATCACATAATATAATAATTTATAAATAGATTTTTATTATTTATTAACCCATTCTTGACCGCCGTGCCAATTTGGGAACACTTACTTTTTGAGGGTACATGAAAAAAGTATTTATGTAAGTTAATAAATTCTCACATTATTGGATAGTTGAAAGTGTGGTGATTACATATAATATTAAACAATTTAGTTATTTATTATAGATTTATTACAATAATTGGTCGAATTTTGCTTTTGAAGGACCTGTCGAGGTACTTGACTGTTTGCAATTATTATATTTTGCATATTAAATTTATCATCGTAAATAGTTATTATTATTCAAATACGATAAATTGTCTATCGTATAAATAGAATTTTAAAAATAATGATTCATTTTTTACCATTTTATAGCACCTTAAACATTGCTGTGCCAATTTGGGTACACTGGCCACAAGTGTTATTTTTGCATATCATAAGGAGAAACTGCTAACGACGTTATAGTGTCAGTAACAATTGCCGTGGATAAGAGGAAGAGGTAAATACAATCCTCGAAGATTGTGACGACGGCTTGGACTATGATTTGGCTATAATTCCATTGGAACTTTTTATTGATACTGACGAAGGAAATGGTTTTGATAATGAACAAATGTCTTCAATATTGCCAATTCATGTTCTAGGAGAAATCGAGGTATTTAGGTGTTCATAATGTAGATACTCTTTCTGAGTATGAGGATAGCAGTGATAGTGAACCGCCAATGGAAACGAACATAAGACCGCAAATATTAAACCACCACTAGTGCACCTGATGTACCTGCGATTGGACGAAATTGGTCAGTGCTGATTGTGCCTCCTTTTTTTTGTTCTCGAGGGGAAAGCTGTTTATGGCTCTACTTCCCGCCAGCCCGGGCGCAGTGGGGGGCGGGAAGCGTATATCAGGGTCACAGGCCTTCCAGCCCGGCGCGCGGCGACGTCATATTTGCGCAGTTGTTAGTGACGGGCTGAGTCCTTAATACAGTCTCTAAACCGGCATACCGGCCAAAACCCCCCGGTGGCCATCTTCGTGCCGAGTTGGGCGACCATGGTATGTGAGCGAGAGGCGGCCACCGTTGTCCACAGGCGCCCGGTGCGCCTCCGAGACGTACTTGTCTCGGCCGCCTCGGAGTCAAAGGGAACGCAGTTAAGCAACCTCTACCTTGTTTCGGGCGCCCCGGTTGTGGATGGGGGCCCCGCGATGTACAGAGGCCAAAGTGCCGCCACCTCTCTTGGAGTCACTTGAGGACGCCCTGCCCCCGCAGCACGTCCAGCGACCCCAAGGGAACAATTGAGTCGCCTTTTACGACATGCATACCTCAGGGCAGGCTGATTGTTCCTCCTTGGCTCCTTCTTATCCTTAGACTTATCCATCATCGATTGACCAATTACTAAACGAGAGTAGTATGAAAGAAACGTTGAAAGAACAGAGATCGAGTATAAATTTGATACAAATAATGAGATACTTTAGGTTCGCTGAAAATGGCGCAATCAATATCGTTGTATGGAGTTGAAGTCCATGGCAAACAAATGGAGGTGGGTTCCCTTCAAACACATGATAGATGGTGGCATTACCGAACGCGTGACCATTACAGTTACGTTTAAAGAAGATGTGATGGATCAGTTATATTTTCGCTGAAGTATAGCTACATTTTGTCTTGGACAATCACCTCATCATCATGTTACTCGTCAGATATCATTGTCATCGAATGGTTACAACTGGACGGCAGCGAATATGTTAAAGAAAAAGTTTCCAAAGCGTTTTGGTGGACTTATCCGTTATAATAGGATCCGATAGACTTGCACACTATTTTACCCTTAAGTGGCCATTGTGCCAATTTGGGCACACCCCTATAATTTCAAAATTATAAATAATTTTTATTTTTTTTTTCATTTTTATACTTATTTGTATCCCCAACTATGATTAAATAAAGAAATTTCTGAATTTGTTCTTGTAGTTTCTGCTTGGCCACAAATGGGTTAATGCCGTTTATAATCACGGGGCTGCCAATTTGATAAATGTGTCTTTTAAATACTCAGGATCCATCATGAATATTTTATTTAAAACTAACAAAGAGCAATTAGTTCGTACGCGTAACACTAATACATTTAAGTTGTTCACTTCTTCGAATAAATTCTATGACACTAATATACGGAACGAAACACGACCTTGTACGGTGCAATCAGCTTCAATTCACCAGTTCCCCACACAGGTGACGTTTTAAAAGCTGAACCAATTTCCATTAGGTTCTACACGTCCGACGGACGTCCGCTCGGAGTCGTGATCTGCAGCCGTGCATTAGCTTTTTCACTTTTTGTGTGCGGCCTTTAAGTTAGCGGTGGAATAGGATAAGTAAAGTACTAGCCAATACTGGGTGTATACAGACCGTGATCGGAAAATATTGCCGGTTACAGCTACGGTGATTAATAAACCATCGGCATTTAAAAAATGTTAATTTAATTTTAATTTAAATTTGATTTCCAATAGAGCGCTTTGGAAGTCTCTGGGGGAGGCCTATGTCCAACAGTGGACGTCCGTTGGCTAATGATGATGATGATGATGATTTAAAAAATCCCGATAAAAAATAAAAATGTTGACCAGATTTACGTTGATACCAATGATTATTAAGAAATCGTCAAAAAATTATTTTTGGAGGAATTTATTTGAATGCCAATAGGTTCGTAATGATCGTAGCTATTACATGCCTTAGCTGTCGATCACGGACTGTCTGCACGTTGTATTTCTGAAAATTCTTAATATAGAAAAAGTTGTCTTGGATGGTACTGCCGATGGATCATTAAGTTAGTAAGAAGTTACTATGTCAACGTACAAGAAAAAAACATATTAGTTATTTCATAACAAAATATTATGTGAAATATTAAGCATTAATATACAGACGATAAGTATCCAATATCGAAGTTCGCCACATGTCTGAGAATGCTTCACGTTTGAATAATGTCTTTAATATACCCCGAATTAGGTCCCAAAGCAATACCTAACGACCTACTTAAGTCTAGCCTGACCTATTTAGCTAGATCGCAGCGGAAATTAGATGACTACAAACGCTCCGCTCTCTGGTAATTCTTGGCGATACAATGAAACGCAATTCGGTAATATATTTACTGTAATTACCTGGAATTTGCAGCCAAATTTAAACTGTGATTTCAAATTGTCCGTATGGTAATTCAGGATGAATTCATTGAAACAGTTCGTGACCAAATTTTTTGTTAATGTTTCTTTTGTTAACACTTTAATCTACAATATTATAAAAGAGTTTTTTGTGACATTATGTCACAAATGACATTATGACATAGTTTGCATTACGATGGAATTTTGACGTTTTAAATGTCATCATTATCATTCCCCTGCCCTGGTCCCAATTTATTCCTTGGGGTCGGCGCAGTATGTTTTCTCCTTCCACACATCCCTGACAGCCGTCATGTCTTCATTCACCCCTTTCTTTTTCATATCTTCAGTCACGCACTCCATCCATCTCTTCTTTGGCCTTCCTCGGCTCGCCCATCCATCCACTTTCATATTCATCACCTTTTTTCCTACATATGATACATCCCTTCTCATAATATGCCCTTACCACGATAGACAGACGACAGACGAGTTTTAAATGTAAAGCATGTAAACTATTTTAGGTACAATTTTTGTATTTATTTACCATTTTATTGTTCCCTTTCACTTTAGTCACATGATACATGCTGTCAAGCTGACGTGCTTGCTTTTACGTGAACATTATTTTAAAACTTCTCCCTGCCAAAATATTTTGCATTGCACAAAGGCAACACAGCAATGAAATCCACGACCCTATTATCACTTAGATGTCAAGGTAGAAAGAGAACACAAAATTATTCATAAAAAATCTGCTTGGCTCTATGTTAAATTAGATTCAATGTTCAAATTTTCTCAATCTTTTTACCACACCGAGTAATTTATTAACAGAAGGCCAAGCAAAAATTAGGCCTGCGTGAATTGAATAGACTTCTCAAAGGTACCAAAAACAAATGCAATCAATTACAGACCCTTTAGAGATAATAACCGCAGCTTTCTTTGTGTTTTTGCCAGTAAAAGATCTTGATAGAATCAAATACTGTTGACTTTTAATTTACGATCGTGTGTGAGTAGAATCTGTACATGTTTCAAAGAAATGAGCTACGCCATGTTTTCTTTAATTATTTCGATTTATTAAAATGTGAAAATGCTTAAAAATATAGAAAGAGAATCTTAGAAGAGAAATTTTAATGAGTAGCATGAAGCCAGACCGAAATCTTTTCTGAATTGTTACACAAAACCGATTGGTATTTGTTTGGTGAGATTGCCAAAGCGATTATTTACTAATAGGATTTTCGTATCAAAGTTGCCCAAAGAAAAAAATAGGGTCTCAATAATAACATAAATGCAAGCAACCTTCACATACTTATAATCTCACGTTTAAAATACAAAAACAATATATTTTTGTTATAAATACACCTAAGACTTAACCCCACATTAAGATACGAGTCATGGATATCAAAAACTAAGAAAGACTTTTCGGAATTCACGAACACCCAGAACCGACACAAATGTTTGTGGAACAAAAATGTTTGTCTTAATGCGGGGATCGAATTCGCAACTGTTTATTTCGTAGCCGGTGTCTAGCCAACTCCGCCACGCGGCTGTCAAAATCTGTCTGTTAATAAATTTAAAAAATCTACTTCCCGCTTGTAGTGTAGCCCCAAGTAATACGCCGCGTTCCTCATTTGCCGTGAGTGCGCGTCACATTCGCGTGTGTATTGTGCCACGAGCACACAACATCTGCCCCCTGCACTCCGCTCTCAGTGTCACTGGCACGTGCAGACGCTTAGACATGTATACCCGCCTTTACATTATTATTTTATTTTCGATGTTGACCTATTTGCCAGCAACATGCCGACGCAGGAACCAATTAGATAACAGTATTGCCTCAGGCTGCAGGTTTTGCTACTTAATGAGCCGTTCTTTTGAATACAATTTGTAATATTGTTTTTATGGAACATTGTGTGTTCGTAATAAGGGCTTATTATTTTTGTGTAAGTCGATATTGATATTTTTTTAACTTGTACTACTGTTTAGAACAGTAATGTCCTCAAGATTTAGGCGCGGGGTGGTGAATCACAGCGGTCGCAGGTTCAAATCCCAGGCACACACCGTTGACTTATCTAATTAATGTGTGTATTCACAATGAATTATCACTTTCATTAACAGTGAAGGCAGAGATCATGAAGAAACCTGCTCACCTAAAACTTCCTCAGAATTTATTATGTGTGATTTCTGTCATCCCGCATTAAGCCAGCGTCGTTGACTAAGGGCCAAATTCTTTTAGTTGTAGAGGCCCTAGCCCAGCAACTATATAGACTGATTATGATAATGATTACTGAAATAGGCGTGCTATTTTAAGTATATAACATCGTGGGGATCATTGGACTCTATTAGTCGAAAGACTAGTATAGATTTGCGGATTTATATCTATTTAATCTAGGACAGATTTAACCGATATCAGGCCCCAAACGGTAAAGCCAGATCCGAACCATATTTAGGATATTATGTTAGTTCACACTAACCTAGTACTATACATGATCAAATTCCGCCATGATGAATTTTAATCAAAAATTTCTTATTCATTGCGCGTTATCTCATGTCATTTCTCATTTACCCCATTACGTTAACACCGAGCACGCAATGGTTTTCAATTTAAGCGATAATATCGGCCATAACAACATACATTGCTGCTTTTACTATGACATTTCAACATCCATTTCGTAATCAACATTGCCAACTTTTATGTTTGCTCAGCACAATAGTCGTAGAGTTAATACTCAGAATTGCTTTGTGTGTAAACTTATCAGCGTCGTAAAACCCTCATATCAAAGACTAATCAGGGAACAATAAAAGAATCAACCCCCAATAAACCCTTAGAGGACCCTTTGTATTCCAAACGAGGGCATTTGAAAACCTTCAGTGATAAAAAATATCGGAATTTCGATCTTATGAGAATAGTTCTGAGTCTAGTTTAGATTGGAGGTGGAATGTAGTAAAAGATCATACTTCATAACCTATAAATTCAATAAAGCATTTTT
Organism: Cephonodes hylas; assembly: GCA_030295005.1. Classification (NCBI taxonomy): domain Eukaryota; kingdom Metazoa; phylum Arthropoda; class Insecta; order Lepidoptera; family Sphingidae; genus Cephonodes; species Cephonodes hylas. Next base: position 10,474,873 of record AP025377.1, read on the forward strand.
TTCCGCAAATGCCACATTCTCTAAGTAGCATTGACGTTAGTAAAATTATAGGAAATGTCTTGTTATTCAAAGATTTTTATTTGAGGTTCATTCATATTTTATTCATTTATACATTTTGTATGTGTGGACTTGATGCCTCAACGCATTCTTTTACAGTCGAACTAATTAATGGTTTGTTTGATATTCTCATGTCTAAAAAGTTGATCCAGTTTCATTTCTTTGTACGAAAATAGATTGTACCCTGAATACTATACTAAAACTAATAGGAGCAGAGCCGTTCGTAGGAAACATAGAGAATAACTGAATGATAGTGGCATATATAAATTAGGTGAAGACCTATTTAGGCGCCCGAAATATGTATCTGTAATTTAAAAGTTTTTTCAAGTCTAACTAGGGACGATACTTCCATAGAAGCCTAAAAGCTTTACAATATAATTGTAATGTCTAGTTAGTAATTGTTTCTTGTTGAGTCATGATATTATATATGACAGCCCCGTGGCGCAGTTGGCTAGACACCAGCTTGCGAAACGAGTGGCCGCGAGTTCGATCCCCGCACCGAGACAAATGTTTGTGTGATCCACAGATATTTGTGTCGGGTCTGGGTGTTTGTGAGACCGAAAAGTCTCTCGTAGTTTCTGATTCCTACGACACAAGACTTGTATCTTAATGTGGGGTCAGAACTATGTATGTGACTGTTGGGTGTATTTATTTATTTATTCTCATTAATATGTCGGTATACTTTTGTTAAAAAACGATTTAAAGCTAAAATATAATTGTTCGGAATTTTGTAAGGCAGAATAAGCGTTTGGGGTTCTATGGAAGTGCCGCCACTGACTCTAAAGTAAAAATTGTATGTTTATATATTCACTCACACAAATAACGCACTTGCATCACCGAAGACACACACGTATATCACTAGTTCACAGCCATATGTTGCTTCACATCCAATTACAGTACAATCTCACTAATCCGGCACTATTAAAAACCAAACGGTGTCGGATTCTTGGAATGTTCGGATTACTGGATGATGGTGAAAAAGTCACTGAGAACCGGAGTCTTTGACGTAAAATAAAGCATTTCATAGAGCATAGGTTTAGAAGGGCGAGGGCGAAGGGTGCCGGATTATTGGACGTGACGGACTATCGTAGTGCCGGATTAGCTAGATTCTACTGTAGGTAATATGAATAGATACATATTTCTATTATATTATATATAGGATATAAACCGAGCACATAACATTACACGTATATTATTTCCTTGAAATATTAATTCGCCGAAAGCAGCTCGGAGTAAGTCGCAAAATTAAAATGCTAACTGGACGCGAACAGAAATAGTTTCACGTTCTCAAATTAAAACCGTTCTAAATGTAGATCGCTGTATTTGCATCCGTTGTTTAAGCTCGATTCCAGTCTAAAATATATTCGGATATACCAAAAAATACATGATTTTAACGAAATAAGGTTAGGGTTTCTCTCTTTAGCAGTGATGGCCTCGAGGATTGGGCGCGCGGTCGAGAATCTCGACGGTCGCGGGTTCGAACCCCAGGCACACACCTCTGACTTTTCGAAGTTATGTGTGTATTCACATTGAATTATCACTTGCTTAAACGGTGAAGGAAAACATCGTGATGAAACCTGCACACCTAAGATTTCTTAGGAATTTCTTAGTCCGCCAACCCGCACTAGGCCAGCGTGGTGGACTATGGCCTAAACCCTCTCAATAGTAGAGGAGACCCGTGCTCACCAGTAGGTATACATGGGTTGATGAAGAAGAAAGAAGAAGAAGAAGACTATAATAACATCTTACTACATGCTAAAGTCGTTTCTAAGATATTTTGTTTGTTTGTTTGTTATACTTTCACGGCTAAGTAGATGGATTAAATAACGAGCATTGGAACACAGATAGATGGGTCCTAAGAAATGCTTATTAAATATTTTCTGTTGAAAATTTTAAATCCTTTTTTGATTGATAACATAATGTGATGCAGAGAATAAATGAAATAGATGTGTTATAAGATAGATGTGTTGTAATTTTTACCGGCATTTTATTTCAATTTACATACATTTGCTTTTATTATACTAGTATAACTTATTTTACTGTAGAGTTATACATAACAAAATCTATACTAAAAATTCTTGTCAAAAGAACCTCTGTTTAAGTAAATATTTTGTTCAAACCTCCGATATTACCAAAATACTTACAGAAAGCCACACGCGTCGCTGCGAATGATATTCAAAGGAATGGAATATTTATTGGCAGACGATTTACCTGACTTTTGTAGCAGAGAAAACGATACACAAAGTAACGTGAAATCATTTTCTTTTCACACAATGTAGCAAAAATCGGTATTTGATACTGGATATGGTTGGTTGAATTTAGTATGACTAGAATTAGAGGTAGAAAAAGAACTTACTTAAAGAAAAGTGGCGGGGAACGAATGGATGAGGGGCGTGGGCTGCTCAAGACCAGGATGGTTGGCGCTTTCTTGGGGAGGCCTACGTTCAGCAGTGGACGGCGATAGGCTGAGTATATAGTGTAGATTTAAAAGTATAGATAGCCTTCTAAATAATTCGCATTAGGCCAGGTGGACTAAGGCCTAAACCCTCTAGTAGTAGATGAGTGCCCATACCCAACAGTGGGCCATATATCTTCTTCTTCTTTCTTCTTTATCAACCCATATACGCCCACTGCTGAGCACGGGTCTCCTCTACCATTGAGAGGGTTTAGGCCATAGTCCACCACGCTGGCCTAGTGCGGGTTGGCGGACTACACACCTAAGAAATTCCTAAGAACTCTTAGGTGTGCAGGTTTTATCACGATGTTTTCCTTCACCGTTAAAGCAAGTGATAATTCAATGTGAATACACACATAACTTCGAAAAGTCAGAGGTGTGTGCCTGGGGTTCGAACCCGCGACCGCCGAGATTCTCGACCGTGCGCCCAAACCTCAAGGCCATTTATACATAGAATGATTATGAGATGATTTCAGCGTCATTTAGATAGCTCTGCCGGATTTCTTTAGTTTGAAATTGTTTTCTGGAATTCATGCTACTACTAGTAAATTCTGCTTGGAAAAAAATATTACAACGCTTTGCCGGTACCAGTACTAGATCTCGGGACCTCTGAATTCCTTTCTGTTTACCGCAGAATCAATGAGAGAGTTTCTAAGTCACTTTAATTCATAAGCCGTATTTGCCCAGAAAATGGGTCACAAAGTGACATTTAAATTGAAAGTCGAACAAAGTTAAATAGTTAAGTTTCGTTTGAAACATTACAAGTTTTATTCATTGTGTTAATTCAATTAATTGAAACGGTGTTATTTATTGAATTACGCTATATTTACGTGCTTGCTGAAATATCGCGAGAATTCCCAGAGGAATTGAATAAGTTGAACTGTTTGAATTCCCTTTTACCTCTCGAATACAGAATGTTTAAAAGTGTTTTATTGATTTAAAAAAATCGGATGATTACAATTTTTCATTTGTGGGCACAAATATGTTATACAGATATAAAAAAGACACGGAAACATTTTCAGTAGCACTATTGCTATAGACATTACTGAGATACAAATTAATTCTGTGGATGCACGCGCTGTTTGCCTATTAATGATTGTTGCATTAGGTTTTTTTTCCTGTTCTATATTTTATTTTAACTTATAAATGCAAACATTTTTAGGCGAACCAAAATATATAAATGGAAAAATGGATACGAGTATCCCACTCAAGCAAAAGTACTTATATATATTTCGCAGTGTTATTGGTCATATACAAATGCACTCTCAGTATATATATTTTGTTCAGTGTGACCAAAATATTTTGGTAAATGTTACCCGAATTGCTTTTATTAAAAAAATCATAGAAAATTGATAAATACTCTTTAGTTATGTTAAGTATTGGACAATACAAACATTTGTCTTATTCCTACGCAACGGACGTGTCAAAAAATAGTAATATAATGATGAACCAATATTTTGGGCAGACGAGTCCTGTCACATTTCTAAAAAAAATACAATATCAATCTTTAAAAAATACCAAAACTAATTCAATTTATCAAAAGAGAAATTCATAACACAATAATGAGAATTTATGAAGGCATCGAGAGGGTACAAATTATTTAAACTAACTTTATTCATAGGTTGTACTTTTTCTCGTTGAAAAACTTTTTCCATTACCGTAACTGGTCATCGATCTTGCTAATTGACAGCGATCTTATGTACTTCGCTGCTACTATAGGAAGCACATTAATAATACCTTGGAAGATATTGACATGTCTCTGAAAACTTGTGTAAACTTATAGATGAGTGACGGTAGATTGATAAAGAAGATACATGAAGACGACCCGTGGCATAGTTGGACACTAGCTGCTACTATAAATTTCCTAACGAAAAACCATTGAACACGAGACTAAAGACAGAAGACTGAAGATTTGACGGCTGATAGGGATGTGTAGAAGGATGAAACATACTCAAAATAAAAATTGGGAATAGGGCAAGAGAATGATGAATTAACACGAGAATTGAATGCGGGACTTTAAAATCGCATAGCATTTAGTCTTAGTTACAGTCAAAGTCTTAGTTCTCAAAATTTTCTACATGGTTATACTTCATTCAAGCCCCGAAAATGTATGATACCTAAAAACTAATACCACTCAAATCCATAAAAAATGGCATTGAATTTAACCATAAATCAAATTTATGAAAACCATAAAAGGGTTTAGCTTCAATCAAACTGAACTACAAAAAACATAATACCAATTGATCCGGTAATCGAAATGAAAGCAGCAACTGCAAAAATGAAGAGGCAAATGCGAGAAGTTGGAATCGTTTCATTTGGCATTTACACGCGATCGGTTCATGGATTAGGATTAAATCAAGGTCTAAGCGCATAAATAAATATTTAATTCCAATGACATTTAATCTATTCATACGTATACAGGAACATATAATTTGTACGTGTATAAGGAAAACATGCTTTTGTCGTCGGTTTTTTTTTAACGCCTACGGGTTACTAATTACCGTTCTTTTTTATCACGAGAGGAAAGCGCCTTAAGCTCCCCTGTTCGGTACCTCGGGGGAGGCCGTAAGGGGTATGTCGGGGTCACTGCCTACGCCAGCATACCGACTAAAACCTCTCGGTGACCATCACGCGCATTTAGGGCGGTTTTTCAGGGCCAAAAATGCCCTGAATGGTCCGCTGCCGCCCAGCGCACCGTCCAATTATGGACCCCTCCAAATTGGGAGGGCTTGGTATGCCCTCCACTTAATCTATTTGGACGTTAATTTTGAACGTCCACGACAGTTAAGAGGTCACGGCCTCTGCCGCCAATCTCGGGGTTGCTATCATAGGGTACCGCCCCCGCAGTACGCCCAGCTACCCCAGTACCCCTGTTAGCCGCCTCTTACGACAGGTAGGGGATACCGTGGCTGAATTCTTACACCCCCAATACACAGGGCGGTACTAATTACCGTGGGTGTTGCCTGCTTTAGTTTTCAATCACGGTCTTTATTAACACTGTATATTTATGCTCTCGTTTGTTCTCTGATGCGGTAGGATCCGATGTTTGATCTAACGTACACCACGGGCCTCCTCTCCAACTAAGAGTGTTTAGACTTTAAGAATTCCTTGACTGACTGATTTCCCTGAATGACTTTAGGAATACCTTAAGAATTCCAAATAACTTTTAGGTGTGTAGGTTTCCTCACGACTTTATCGTTCACCGTAAACGATAATTCAAAGTGAATAGGTTCACACGCAAAATTTTAAAACTTTTGATAATAAAGTATACCAAATCTCTTTATTAATTTCCTTTATGTCCTGTAATATATCCATCAATGACGTGCAGCTAAAATTTGTTTTAATATATAATTAGCGACGCTAATATTAATCCTGGGCTGGAATGTGTCCCGTGTGCCCGTTTTCATCACGTCAATACGCTCAAAATGTCATATTTGTCTTCGTATATTTACGTCAATTTAATTAATTTCGCCTTTATGAAATATCACGAGGTGCCTCTTTCCCAAATAGCTGAAATATTCCAGGTAAATATCACAGGAAGCGTCGGTTATGTCGTTTTATTTATTTACATTTTATGCTGTGAATATGACACGTTCTGGCCTTTATAATGTACTAGATCGAGGTTAATTCGAATGCTCTTAAAAGAAAAAATGTTATTGTTTCAATTGATCTAGTCTAAAAAATGGGGTTATAATTACGAAATAAAAATATGCGGTGTACGGAAGATTTAAAACTGTGATTATCAGTAGCAGTAATTGCTTGTTAACTGGCATTAAACACGTGGGTGTTAACTGAATTTATTCTTTTATCTGTACAGCCAAAGAAAACATGGATGGAGTGCGTGAAAAGAGATATGAAAGAGAAAGGCGTGACTGAAGACATGACGGCTGATAGGGATGTGTGGAAGGAGAAAACATGCTGCGCCGATCCCAAATAAAAATTGCGAGCATGGTAAGAGAATGAATGAATGATTATTTTATCTGTACAGGTTATTTTTTTAAAGCTTTAAATTATTATTTGGAGAATAAATGCACTTAAAATAGACAATATGACATAGAATAGAACGTTATTTAAAGACACTAACTGCATATTTCTTAAGTTGTATTTAAAAGTATTCTTTAACATCATTTATTTGACCGTTTCAAAACGTTATCTATTTCGTTAGACGTAACATTTTTTTTTATTGTCTGAGCATACAGCTCATGTATAAAAATCTAATTATTTTAAACCATACAAAATATCAGACACTATTGAGTTTTTATCGATACCAAATCGACCTCGTATCGGTTTATACAGCTAATAGAAACTAGTGGGACGGAGCTGTACTGTCCATTCGCCTCACGTTCCCACACCCACTCTATTAGGGATAAATTAGCCGCACTGTACTTTTGTTGCTCTTTGCCGATTTTCAAATGGGAATTCGGTTTGTCGGATCTCATTTATTGAAGGCAACTATTTAGTGCTTGTACCAATGTTTATATTCAAAGGCTTTTGTTTAAAAGCTGTGACGTGTTATGTATGACTTGTAATAAAAATAAAGAATTCATTTTTTGTGATATTTTTAGGCGTATCTGCTTTTGCAGTTTCGTTGGGTTTAGATGTATCTGTGAGGCGAGATCACAAACGATTAATTAGCCGGATTAGATTAAAAAATGTATTATTAAGTGTTAATAATAGTTTTAACTCCAACCGCGATTTCTAATTACGAATAGTGATAGAATGATACAATATGTGGGTTGTTTTTTATAACTTTGAAGACTAAATGAGGCTCTGTTCAGTAAATAAATCAATGCAATAAAAAAGCAAAACCTTCCATTTAGTGTCACTTGATGAGCTTAAAAAATTACAACATTTTCGATTGTTGAATTCTAAAAAAAATAGCTTTTCCTATTATTATTTCATTTCAAAAATATTTTAATTCAAAAAAATACCGCTATAAAACAATTCGTAAATTAATAAATAACGACATATGTTACAAGTTCCCAAAATTATTTATAACAATTAACTTGACAATAGTTGAATTTACGCAATCTGGAGCATTTCAAGAAATTAACATTTAAAGTTGTGGGGAAACTTGAAATTCGGTTGGTGGAATCTTGTTAAAGCCATTGTTTTAAGTTGAAACCTATTGTCCTTTGCTTTTTAGACTTGAGGACGATCTAGATTACCTAACAGAAACACTGTCTGCAACAATGGAGTGAGGTTGATTCAAAGAAAATAATTATTACTGTAGTTAAATGAGTTTTCAAAAATATGCTTTTGGAAAACAATGTTGAAAACTTGAATTAATTGCAAAGGTATTTTGACTTGACCAACATTAAGGGCGGAACATAAATTGTTCAGCAAAACAATATAATAATAATTAACACATGTTTTTTCTTTTGCTAATGATAATAAATTTAAGCAAATAATAGGCGTTGATTATAAAAAACTTTAAATCCTGAACAATTTTAAATTCCCAAAGGACCATTGAATCACAAACTACAGTTAAATGCCCTGCTATTATTCTTTCCACAATTTTTATTCTTCTCTACACTTAATTCTGAATTACACTTAGCTAAAATCACATACAAATCCACTACAAATTTCATCTTTAAATATATTTTTGTCTTACGTCATCTTGAAATATATTAACCGAACTCGCAAGAGATATATTCTCAGCGATGTCGTTAAATGCATTCCTGCAAGTCAAGCAAGCCTCAGCCTTACAAATAGAGGGTTGTAATGTGCAAAATACCGACAGCATTTGTTACCAAATTAATATAACGTTTAAGTAGGAGTAAACTGCGCGCCAGGTGCGCCCAATCGCTTCCTCAGGCTTTTAGCTAAAACGCTGAAGCCACGCCTAAGCACTCGGCTATTTCGGGATAACTTTGCAGCGAAGTTTATTTATATATTTTGGGAAGCCTTGTGGTGGGAGTGTGATCGAGAGGTCTCGGATTTGAATCTAGGGTTGAAATTTCAGGTTTTTTTTAGTATAACGTTTGTAAAGTCAGTCAAGAGTCAGTGGGTTCGATCCTCGTACCGTGACAAATATTTTGTTATCCACATATATTTGTTTCGAGTCTGTTTGCAAGATCGTAGTTTCTAATACCCGAGACATCATTTGTATCCTAGATTATGGTCTATGGTACTGTATATGTGATTTTTGGGAGTATTTATTTATTTGTTGTAACCAAAAAAGGGATAGGAGGAGATATCTTCAATTACGTCTCCCAAGTTGTGTTTTAAGCCCTACCTTATAAGATTTGGATGTATTGCCGTCATATCCAAACACTATAAATTTCTCACGGAGAAACCTTATAAAATTGAACCAGGATCCTTTATATCACACAGCCAACACTTCTCCCATGAACCAACGAGGCAATCAAAATATACAGATATATAAATCACACGACTATGACGTATTATTGTTCAAGCATTTAGTACGCTGGAGTGGCGACGTTGAAAGCGGGGTGGAATGGGGTCGAGTGTTACACCGCTTGTAATCGGAAATAAACAAATACAAAGCTGAAAAAGTACAGCTATTTTTACTAAATTAAATTTAATTATATTTTTTCCATACATGTAAACTTACAACGATAATTGTAGAGGTAAAAATATTTGGTCTCATTTTTGTTAATTTTTAAAACCCACGTAATAGGGGGTAAGCCTATAAAACTATAGCCTAAAACTCTATAGCATTTTGCCCGATCCGGTAAATGAAACCAAGAGACTAGGAGGTAGTTAAAAATTTGACATTTTATTCTCAGTAGGAACTAGGATTCGCAATGCTGTCACATGTGTACGTAGTTCTGACAACACACTAGGATACAAGTCCTAAGTCGTGGGTATCAGAAACTATGAGAGACTTTTAGGTCTCACAATCACCTAGACCTGAAGCAAGGCCTATGTCGGTGTCACCGGCCTTATCTACCTACACTTTCACACTAACGTGTGGAATGTATGTATGTATGTGCCTCGTAAATTCCAACCGCTTACCACAGCCTACTTGTTTATTAATGAACCATTGGGGAGACGGTAACTGGAGCTAACATATTCATACCGTTCTAGTGGTTCTCACCCTACTACATCCATTTAGAATTTTTCTTTTATACCAGACTTTATGGATGAGGGCTGCAGAAGACCGGGATGGTTGGCGCTTTCTAGGGGAGGCCTACGTTCAGCAGTGGACGGCGATAGGCTGATGAGATGAGAGATGAGAGACTTAAAAGCCAAGATGGCCTTTCAGTCGACGACCGAGACTTAGATAGATAGATAGATAGATAACGCTTTATTAATACCCACTTAAAAATTAAGTTACAATAAAAGACGTAGAATTAAAGACAGAGTGGAGCAAAAGGCGGCCTTATCGCTGAAAGCGATTTCTACCAGGCAACCTTTGGATGGAGTAAAAGGAACGAAGTAAGTACATAGGGGTAAACATAAGAATACAAAAGAAAATAATATATATTTTTATAAGCATACATACATACACACACACACACATACACACACACACACACACACACACACATGTTATACTTAATAAAGTAATTATATACTAACAGTAGACCAATAAAAATCCTTAACTTTTTGTCTGAAACAGTGAGGTGAAGGAGCCTTTCTACACCGGCAGCGCGTTCCACAGACGAACAGCTTTAACAGTGAAGGAGTAGTCGTAAAACGTACTACCATGCACTGCTTAATCTAGATGGTCGTGATTTCAATCCCTAGGCCAATAGTAATTTGTACATTCATAGTGAATACTTACGTAGAGCACAAAGGATTCATGGGAATAATGTGATAAGGTTAAAATGTGTATTGAAAGTCGATGTAGTAGCCAAAATTTAGAGGGGATCCTAAAAAGAATGAATGAATGAAATTAAAATGATGAATATTTGGAGACCTATTTGCATACTACTACGTGAGTACTTGAAGAAGAAGTTGTCAGTTGAGAAAGCCAAAGAGGTTTATAATATAGGCGCGCGTTGAAATATATAGGTTGGTGTAAGTCGTGAGGGCAAGGATCGTGTCAAATCTAGATGGTCGTGCTTTCAAATATTAAGCCCATAGTTCGACCTACGCATCGAATAAAGTTATATGTGCTTTTGCACAACTTCTCTTTCTCAGCGATTTAAACTTAATTGGGCACAAAATTATCAGTAAATTTTTATGTTCCTCAAACAACAACAAAATTTATGATCGTTATTACTTTACTAGTGCAATTTATAAACAATTTTAACTCTATTATAGACATAAAAAGTACTTTGGTGTTATAGTCATAAGTAACCTTATTCGATGCATAGGTCGAGTTATTCTTATCTTCATGGTGAATAATTACATTCTAAACAGCATATGACTGCATCTATGAAAATAGGTGTGTAGTAGTCCGTGACTACAAACTAGGCCAATATTTATGAAGGCCCTTTTGGTTCTAGAGGCCTGTCGTCAGCGCTGAAATATATTTAAGGTCTAATGTATATAGCTGTATAGCTAGATGATTAGATTTTTTATTTTCTACATTACAACGCTGGAGGTCTGAATTTAGGCGTTCCCGCAAATAATCTAGAGTGTGGCAAGCGCTCTCGTTTCGGCTTAATGTTTGCGGTAATCGAGGACGGATTCAGGGTAACGCTGTGGGGGGTTAGACTCCCACAGCGTCTAATTGCTTTAGTGTAAAATTGTACTACCTAGGACCATAGACACGACGGGTGGTGCTAATGTAGATTGTAGACCTATTTTGAATATACTATTTAGATTCTATTTGAATATAGATTTTTTTTCGCAAATGTAAATATACCTATATCTACTTATTTATTTTATTGTTAATGAATGTTTCTTGAAATCGTTAACGAAATCAGTTCTTTTATTCTTATTATAAGTGTCACTACATAAATTTCGTATTCGATTCCACTAGAAAATTGTAGTTCTTTTTTACCTTTAATTCTATCAACATATCTTTTATGGAATTAAGACAAATGTTAAATAAATGATTGATTTTTTCTTGCACAAACCTCCATAAATACTTATAATTTTATTAAAACAGAAGCGTATACAAAACCAGTATGCTAATAAGTGTGTATTACAATTTTAAATAGACATTAAACACCCAAAAAGCTTTACTAAATCGGTATCTGTTTCCAATCGTAGTGGTGTATAAATGTCTGAAGCTATATTAACCGTTTCTCTCGAACGAGACTACTAAGTTATTGCTCAGATCCAAATGATTACAAGTTATTCTATACAATTTATGTGCAAATAAATAACGTAAACGTTTCGTGGTAATCTCAAGATTTTTTATGTATAAGAAATTCAAGCATATGTACATTAGATATGTATGTATAATGCACAAGCAGTGATGGCCTCGAGGTTTGGGCGCGCGGTCGAGAATTTCGACGGTCGCGGGTTCGAACCCCAGGCACACACCTCTGACTTTTCGAAGTTATGTGTGTATTCACATTGAATTATCACTTGCTTTAACGGTAAAGGAAAACATCGTGATGAAACCTGCACACCTAAGAGTTCTTAGGAATTTCTTAGGTGTGTAGTCCGCCAACCTGCACTAGGCCAGCGTGGTGGACTGTGCCCTAAACCCTCTCAATGGTAGAGGAGACCCGTGCTCAGCAGTGGGCGAATATGGGTTGATGAAGAAGAATGAATATATGACCTCCGTAGTGCAATTGAACACTTATTAAAATAATTTTTCAAAATGTAGGTACTGAATGCACAAGAAGTTGAAATCTACTTTTAGTGGATTGGTTTCTTAAGATTTTGACGATATGCAGATAGTCATTATGCCATAGGTGTCTGATATTTTTTTCCTAAGGAATGAGAAAGCAAGATCTCTATTGCGAGAGTTTTAAAACATAATTTTTAATACAGACTTATAAGCAAGTTTTAATGCCCAACATGCGTCTTTTATGTGGCTTTATCGTTGAGCACATAATTTTTATATCGCCTTTAATAAAGGTTATTGTATAATGACTTTTAAATAAAGAATATAAAATAAAATATACAAACATTTTTAAGCCTTAAAAAAAGCGAAAAATAATCCCTAAAATCGCTGAAGAGTTTGTTTTTGAAACGGTTTAGCGAGGACCGTGTTTACTTATTTCGGATGTCTCTAACCGTTCTATTTGTCCAACAGCTATCTGTATTGTAAACGATAAACAGAGAATATTTTATACAAATACAAAAATAATATTTGGTCCCCGGGGTGTGCGGTATGTGATAATAATTGTTTTACGATTCAGCTTTAAAATAATTAGTCAAAAAATAATTACGAATTTATGAAATATTAAACTAAGTAACACTTCATATTCATGATTTAAAAAGTAGATAAATTCAAAGAAAAATAACAAAATAAGCAGATCACGATAATCAAGTAATAGGAGTTCCGTCTTCTTGTCCGTTCGCTTAAATCAGTCCAAACTGTCGTAAATAAAACTAGTTGGGTGCAAATTCAATGCCATCTGTGTATTTATGTTTTTTTTTTTTAATTTAAAAAGGTTTTCATTCCGCCTTTTCAAGTACAGAGGCATGTCAGTGGTGGTACTTTCATCGAAGCCCAAAAAAAAATTCTTCCTTGAAAAATCCGAATAGTCATATTTTACATTCAAATGGTTCAACAGTGTCGCCACAATCATCACAAATATCTTGCAACCTAAGGTATGTAGGTACATATGTGTGTATTCAAAATCCATTGACACTCACATCAGTCTGGGCAATTAATTATAACCTCATAGATACAAAAATATATCATTCCTAACTCCATAGATTTCTTATCTAATCGGTCGCTTGAAGCCACAGCGATCATCACGTTTTATGCCCCATTATCTGTGTACTATCAAGGCCCAGATATCTAGGTTAGTGTTATGATATGAGACCTAGGTCATGCCATTCGACCTAGCTTACATACAGGGTGACCTGTCGACATTGCTGTAACATAATCTACACTTAAACTAAATGAGCTGTATGCAGCGTGTTGTAAAAGACAACAGCTTAAGTTATCACTTACTTGTGTTTTAAAAGGCTTGGTGTGGGTTTCAAAACTTTATTGTGTGTTTTGACTTGGTAAATGTTTTGAGTTAAACATTTATTGTTTAATATTTATATGTTTGTTACTTATAAAAAGTGTTAAAAAAAGTCAATGTACAAATATAATAATACACCTACCTTTAATCTCTGCATCACCCTAAGGTTGACGGTAAGAGAATGCCTCTGGCATTATGTCCGCCTTTATACACTTTGTGTAAAAAGTATAAATAAATAAATAAAATAATTGCTTTACATGTGTTTCCAAAGCAAACAAAGAATAAGTAGTAGAGTCTATTTATGTATAAGCCAACTCTTTATGAATAATTTTGTAACTTAACCATTTAAAGAGGTTCTGTTGGTACTGGCTCAGTTGAAATACTGCCCAATTTTTTCATTCGAATTTACGCGATTTGGAAATTTATGCGGAAAGGCAATAATTCCAGAAGACTAAACTAGGGGTGTAGAAATACTCTATATTTTCGTTTGTTTATATAAATGTGCGTATCTATATAAATTTATTTATTTATATCTTCATACATTAAACGTAAAGGTGGACTTAATGCCTGAGGCATTCTCTAACAGTCGAACCTTAGGTGGTGCAGAGATAAAAAGCGTAAATATATTAAGAGTTTAAATTTAAAATTGCATTAATGGCATTATGTCCGCCTTTATACGCTATGTGTAAAAAGCATAAATAAATAGAATTATAATGTCGATGTGTAAAAACATCAAAATATATACGCTATCTCGCAGTCCCAAAGTCCCTTCCAGGGCGGCACCTGAGTAATAACAGCGAAAGTAATAGGATGCTCAAAGATGTTACACCTCGAATCTCTCCTTTACAATCGCATGTATTATTCACGCCTGTATTCTGCTAGTGTTTGACAAGAGGGTTTGTCACATTTTAGTTGAACTGTCCCTTTACACGGTGAACTGAATTTATATGGAGAATAAATAAATATATTATACAGTCATGAATATAGTTCTGACTCCACATTAGGATACAGAACCTGTGCCGTGGGTATCAGAAAGTATGAGAGACTATTTAACCGCTCAAACACCCAGACCCGAAACAAATATTTGTGGATCACACAATCATTTGTCTCGGAGCGGGGATTGAACCCTCTCGTTTCGCAAGCTGATGTCTAGCCAACTGCGCCACGGGCTTGTTCTAATCCTAATAAGGCTTTGTTTAATCCGAAAAATCCATGCGGCGACAAATCATTAAATTTGAAATAAATTTCGAGCTCTAGCAGTTTTAGACGACTTAGCATTTTTAGAAGTAAGTATTTTCATTTCAGTCTATTCGCGATAAAGGTTTTACTGTCAATACGAACAGAACTAAGCTCTATTTTCAAATCGCTTCGTACTCTGAATGTAACTAAAGGCTTACGGTATAGAAACGACAATTTTCCTTCGCAAAGTAAAAACTGCGAGATTTTTCCATTGTGTTTGACCTTTCGGCGACACCTCTGTAATAACGGTAGCAATGGGATTCTCAAAGCCTTTATTATGGACTCAAGCCCCCCGTTCGTTACCTGCAAGAATTTTTTTAATCTCACGACGCCATTCCTCAACCCTTGCTCATTTTTATGTTAAACATAATGCCGTTCTTTGAAAATTTTCGTGAGGACGAAATTTGGGCTCTAAAATGAAATCTTTATTACGGGTTGGTTTAATTAAATATGTTTTTGAGTTTGTTTGCACGTTGAATCAAGATTTACTTTATTTATGCATTCTTGAGCTGATTAGATGAATATATAATTAGGTACGAGAAAAAAAGGACTAATATGTAAACCCTCTTAGTTGTTAAAAAGCCCATGACCTGTGATGGGATAAGAAAAAATACATATATACAAAGGAGTAAATTGATCGTGATGGAAAATTACAATAGGTAAAAACTACATGAAGGCTATAGAAATAATTACAATCTTCAGTAAACTTTATTCCCTAGAGAGTAAAGGCTGTAATTTCGAAGACTTAACAACTTAGGAAACGTGAATATTATGCTTCAAACAACCCCTCCCCTTCTACCTTCTCTTGGGAATACAGCCATAAGTATTAAATACTTTATCTCCATCGAAATTGAAAGCAAGATTGATGTGAGTACACGTAGAATCATTGCCTGTTTAGCGCAAGATTTATTGAATCTACAGAAGCTTGTGACACTGAACGAGACAGAATTCGGAGCCTTTTCAGTCTAGCTTAGAAGGTGTTTATAATTAAGAGTAAATAATTTGAGACGTATTTAGGAGTCAATGTACAGATTGTAAAATGGTAGAACGTATTGACTTAAAGAATATAATTATGATTTCTTGCCTTCCGGTCTGGTTTTGATTTTTGGTTAGAGGAAAGTATTGCAGTGATTTTCTTTTAAAATTCCCAGCAAGCACGGATTATAAAATAAATTGCCCATTTAAAAGACAATAAGCTTGCCAACGGTTACGGTAAACTTAACAATTATTAATACGTACACATTTGTTTCACAGCTAAAAAAAGTAGATACTTCTTTAAAACAACGAAATTAAAATTTAGTCAACCTACCAAAAAGCTGGAAATGCTAATTCCTACAACCGAAACACGGGCGACATGTGATGACACTTAAAAAAGTAACTAGAAAATTCCAGTGCATTCTCCCAGACGACAACTCGGTGGAGAGACTTAGCTGGCGGGAATTTAAAATTCTGCCCCGAGCGCGGCGAAAACTTATTCATAGACGTTACCAGTTTCTGAGCATTATCTTTTAACTTTGTTATTAACGTGGGGGACAGTGTGGATTATTCATTTGAAATTATTGTTTTGTGTTGAAACAAAGTAAATAAATGAGTGGTACAAAGAGTATGCTTAATATATCTTTGTAGTATCTAAAAATGTTATGTATGTATGTACAAATACACTTCAGAATTACAGATAAGCCTTAGGGAAAAATTAAGTTTATTGTTTTCATCTAATTCTAAACTTAAGGGCCGAGCTTAAAAATGTTTACTTGGCATGTTTCTAGACACTTTTCTGAGAATTTCTTACGAAAATGCCCAATTAAATATTGCAAAAACTTAAAATTTAACCCAAGACTCGATATGCTGTAAGACTATCAAAGCATTAGACAATAAAAGCATTTGACAGCCCCAGCTTGCGGAACGAACGGCCGCGGGTTCGATCCCCGCACCGAGACAAATGTTTGTGTGATCCACAAATATTTGTTTCGGGTCTGGGTGTTTGTGAGACCGAAAAAGTCTCTCGTAGTTTCTGATACTCACGACACAAGACTCGTATCTTAGTGGGGGTCAGGACTATGTATGTGACTGTTGGGTGTATTTATTTATTTATTTAAACTCTTTATTGTACACATTTTTAACAAACAGAATATACACAAAAAAGAAGAGGAAAGGTACAACTGGCGGCCTTATCACTCAAGGTGATCTTTTCAAGGCAACCATAAGATGGATATATTGAAAGAATTTAAATGGAGTATTTATTTATTTATTAGCACAATGAATAATATATAATATAATATTTCTTTTGTCTCAATGTCTGTGATGTTTGACTACTAAGAGATGTGGTCTACATGGCGAAAAAATAAAAAATACGACCATCTATTGTAAAAAATGAAATAACACAGTACTGCAAATTACAATGTTACTTGGTTCTCAGCTCTGGTCTATCATTACCGACTGCAATTACTGTCACTTCGAGGGTAGATCTATAGATATATTTCAGTATTAAATCGTGCCACAACCTTGATCAGATTTCACACTAATAACATTTATTTACTTGAATTATGTTCAAATGTTCACAATACTTAGCAAGGTTTTTTGTTCTTTACTTTGGTAGAGTTCGGTATTTTTTTTTTCAATCTTGTTTTTGAGTAATTACAACTGTATTTGTTGTTTATGGATTCAAGGTTTCATATTAGTAATAATATGAAATAAAATGCGTTTTTAACATCTATGAAAGTGTATCATAATAATTCTTTGTTATTTTAGCAAACCTAAAAAATATTATATTAGTTAAATTATATTAATTTAATATTCCAAGTTATTCCCAAACAGTAGTTGCCACTGTATAAACAATTTCTAAAACCTTCCCCCACACGCAATATCTTTATTATACTTATTATAAACAGCCATTTATTTAAAGATTATAAGTTCTTTGAAGCCCTTAAGTCGATGGCTATCAAGTAAGAGAAAAAACAAGTAAAAAATAACGTATT
This sequence comes from Cephonodes hylas, assembly GCA_030295005.1. Taxonomy (NCBI): domain Eukaryota; kingdom Metazoa; phylum Arthropoda; class Insecta; order Lepidoptera; family Sphingidae; genus Cephonodes; species Cephonodes hylas. The sequence continues at coordinate 10,492,614 of AP025377.1, forward strand.
TCATCAATAAATTCATCTCTAAAATATCTTATCCCAGCCCACGCTTCTTTGGTCGCGAAGTTGTTTGAAACCCCGTGTTTTAAACTGCCTATAGCGACTGCTTGGAACCGTAATAAATGTTCGTCGAGCACTTAACTACAGAATGAAATACTATTTCCTGAAAGACTTAAGATGCAAAAATGCATTCTTTGCTCGCTTTATTCATAAATCCACATTTATTTTAAATGGATGTTTTTGCAATCTACGCAAATGTGCAACGGACGGTGTATTCAAACATTTACTTTGTTTTACTCGCTTGGGTTTTGTGGAGACTGTTTTTATGGTGAGTTCTTTTAATGTCTTTTTGAAGAAGGAGCAAGTTGCTCTCATGATGATGTTGTTACTTCTAATAATCTGTAATATAATCTAGCCTGGTTAGTTCTGTTTATGTCTTTTTCAATTTGTCACAAGTGGCACTCTAAGAAAAAAAGTATATCTTCTTCTTCAAGAAGAAAAAAAGTATATATAACAATTAATTGACCCACGAACTATTTTAGCTGTAAATAGCGAGCGAGTAAATAGAGGCATAAACCTGTTAAAAATACCTCATGCCGGCGATCGAAAATTCCATTTATCAGCTTCACATATCTAAAATTCATCAAAATAATTCACGCAGGAAAAAACGTACGCAAAAATCTTTGATAGAGGCTATAAATTTTAGTCTGCAAATCAGAATATGAAATATGTTAAACTCTCATCGGTTTTGATGTTAAAAACGTATACAGGGGGGATGAGAGCCTCGAAATCACATACCCATAAATCACCTAATCCTATCTGGAGTCCAATATTTTTTGTTCCGAAAAATGTATGTTTGAACTCTGCCTACGCCGTCTGGTTGTGAACATTATAAATGGAGTTTCATGCGTCGGGCACCTGAGCAAGATAGCGGTTTTCTGCGGCAGACATTTTTCGCGAGCTTTTATATTGTAAAATGTATGCTTTGAGCTCCTCTCGCTTTTGTGCCATTGACAACTTTGATTTTAGGAAAAATGGGTCGCAGACACGGCAAATATTACGGTTTGGGCATGTCAGACCTTAGAAATTCAAATTTTTGTAGCGAGGTTTAGGAAAACATCGTGATATGCTAGAAAATATGCGGGCAAAGAATATAAAGCGATAAAAATATGGGTAGAATAACGTCCACTTCGTATTACTACCATGTTAGAAAGAGAGACGATATTTTGGACACAATATGTTGCGCGAGGAAATGATAAATTTTTTTACTCATATAGGCGAAAAACAGTCATTACCTTCCTAAAAACATCACTATAAATGGTTTCAAAACAACAGAGTTCTTATTGCTTTCAACAAATTCGTTCATTAATTTGTGCTTACTATATAGGTACTTTTGATAAAATTTTTAAACAAAATTTAATATTATAGGAGAAACAATAGAAAACAAAAACCTTTAAAACATCATACACTTATACATTAAGCATACAAATCGTATCTAACAATGCTAGCCCATTTAAATAATATATTTCATAAAGCGCAGCGCAACTCGCGACCTCCGACACAAAATGAAAAACATTGTTACAAAACCATTTTCATATTCGACTCTACCCGAACTCTACGTATTGGCAATTGGTAGAGTCGGGTAGAGCGCTTGATAATACAGTTGTCTGTATTGCAACGAGTGTCTGCGAAATGTACGTCTCTATCATTTTCCGGATGTGCAGAATTTTCCATAAATATGTATGGCAACGCTGGATTTTCCTATTTTCATCTTTACAGTTCAAAGTCTTGAGATACGAGGTTTTATACTTTTGTTAAACGCTGAATATTCTGTTTGCTGACGTTTATTTTTGATGATGAATTCAATATTAAATAGGTTGTTGTACAAATGATGGCATTACAAAATGTTTTAACAAACCTTTGTGTCAATAACAACATGAATTCAAATTATAATACATACACATTACACATACATAAAAACATGTAAAAAATCATACATACTATTTTATTGTTTCATTAAAAAAGTTATAGAATAATGGATATTACCCGTCCGTGAATTTTGCATATACATTTTGTCACCAACAGTAATTTGTCCGTACCAACATAACCAAATTTTGGCTTCTGTCGTGACAAACATACCAATAATAGGTACAGGGAATTACGATTATCGATTTCCATTACAAGGGTTGGGACTGAGTTAATTGATGCTATCATTCTGATTTAGTAACGTCTTCATTTATCGTAAGCCTTCACGGTTCATTCCATTGAAATAGTTTCGAGGTAAACCGAAATAATATTTATTCTACTAGCCCGGCATGATGAAAGGTCAAAATACATTTGCAATATAAGTTTATTTAAATTCACCTTTCGTATTTCATTTCGTATACTTGAAATGTAATATCAGCATGCTGAGCGTGCCGAACGTAAGATTAGACTATCATAAGTTCGCCACGGCAACTTCTTAACTCAGGTTGCGTATAACAGACTTTTACAAATATGTGCTAACCAATAGCAGCCGTTTATTTTTGAAGTGTTAGTTCCACCGCAAGAGCAGTGTCGCGTCATGGATAGCTGTAGAGGAACAAGGCTGAGTCAGCCTGTCATTCCACTTCATTATAATTGGGCTAAAGTACTTTATGCACACCAAAATTTGTATGTTTGTCGTTTATTTAACTTTGACTCTTGAAAGTATTTGTTTTGTTATTAAAGAGAAAAAGATACATTCATTCAAATTGAGGATATAATTTTGTTTATTTATATTTTAACTTCAGTACATACGATAATCATCATTTACACAAATCAAAAAACTTTTTTATTCGCACTATATAAAATTAAAGTAAAATAAAATATATAGTATACCAGAAACAAACATAAAATCGTAAAAACCTAAGGAACACTTTCACAAAATTTTAGACAAATATATTATTTTATTTGCGGCCATGTATCCGCAAAAAGATCACAGTCCGGGTTAGTCTCCATCAGAGCGTTGAGAGCTTAGAACTATGATTTTTTTGCACCTATATTTCTTAATAGTGTATTTCCTTATGTTTTAAGCAAGTAACCATTATCACAAGACGGAGAATCGAACGCCGAAACTCTAGATCACACAGCACACAACAGTACGAGACCATTTTTTATCTTGTCATCATCAGTCGCATGCCTTTTTCACTTGTTTTCTTACTTGGAGCGTGGGTCAGAGGTAAGACTATAGTTCTTGTTTTCATTAGCAAAAGTGAACATAAACTTCCCACGGCTACTTGAACGCTCGGAAGTTTCTTACAAGAATTTTCTTGAATTTGTTAGGAATAAATTATGAATTTTTTAATGCATCATATTTTTAATATGACCACTAAGATTTTATGGATAAGATTTACAAAGATTAATTCGTCCTAGTAAAGATATTGAATTAAATATTGAATACATTATTCGCTTCTTGTTTTTTTTTTTAAAGAATAAAAAACAAAGATTAAAATACTTGTATCGCGTCTGGGTTTCGTAAGAGCAAAAAGATTCTCGAAAATTTCCTTACAAGTGAAAAGTCACAACTACTAGATATTGTGTTAATTTCCTTAAAATTCATTTGTCTTCTACCAATAATTATAATCTTAACCAATGAAACCTAAAATGTTAACGTCTAACGTCTTACATTCTGATGTAATTAATCCCTTTGCTAAGATTTAAACTATAGACTGTAGGGACGTAGGATAGAGGTAAGAATAATTTTCTAAAAACCTTACACAGTAATAACACATGTTATTTACAATAGCAGTTTCTTGTTAAGTTGTTTCAGAAGATGTTATCAGTGTTATTTCGGTCTTATCTATTTATATAAGCGTTTGCTTAATTGAAAATAATATGAGCTGCCTAATGGTTTTGCCGCAAAATTTGTGCCGTACGATCTCGATACGAGTTCGATTCTCGGGTCGGGTTAAGTGCTAATAAATTTCTATGAATTCTGTAAATGTGCCCGAAAGACAGCGCTTAATAATGGGGAGGATCCTCACTATAAGGTGGAAATAATACATACTTTGCAAACCCTTGGTGCAAAAATGCACCCCAGCCTAACCTTTGGGGAATACAGACATAAGGTTATGTATAAGGATATCTAGAATTTTTACGTGTTATAATGAACAATTCAAATAATTAATCCTTGTCAATTCCGTTAAACGCTTATGCTAACATTATAAAAAGAAACAGATAAACCAATAAACGACTAAAAAAAAACAAAGGTTTTTTTACTGAAATTTCGAACGAACAAAGCTGCTAATAATTCCAAATAATCACTCCGAAAAACAACTAAGCATCTAATTTCCACTAACCCATACTAACCCGACTCACAAAGTCACGTCAACGGTATATCTTTGAAACTGTGGTTAAGGATAGGTCATTAAAACCCGACGAAGGCATTTAGGTCCCAAATGGCTAGACCCTAGGTGATCTGCGCAACTGTGACCGCAAAATTCAATCGTGCGGTACGCAAAAGTCTGGCTAAGATTCGGTCTAGTCTGTGGCACATTAGGAAGGATCTAGCCTTTATGAATTGGATTAAATGCTGAGGATAATTCGTTCTGTTGCGAAGAGCTGGTGTAGACTACGTTTTGTCATGTAATTTGGGTACATAGGTATCTGTGTTATAGGTATGAATTTAGTTGTTTACGCTATATGGTTGGGCTGATGAGAAAATATTCACGCTTTCTGTAAAAATATGTATTAACAACGCTATAAAACTCTATGGGAATCATGTAGTAAACTAAATGATTTATAACTGAGAGACTAGACTATCAAATGAAAATAAATTAGGTACCTTTTCTTTTAATTAAACTCGTACGTTACGGTCTGTGGTTGTAACAAGGTTAGTCTAAAGTTATAAATTTTTTAAATAAATTTTTGAACGAAGAAATTTTCCATGTTTAAAAATAGTTTGTCGTTTGGTATATAAAAAGCACATAACCACTCAACCAGCGGTGTATGTCAAAAATAAATTTTCAATTTCAGGAGACCAATATGACAGCGTCACTTATCTCTCTTCACTAAAACAAAAAAAAAAAACATACCTCACGCCTATATTCCCCGAAGGGGTAGGCAGAGATGCATTTCTGCAGTCACATTTCGCCAGGTATGTATCAGTCCCACGTAATAGGGGGCGAGCCTATTGCCGTTTTTCGGGCACTTTTCCAGACTCCGTGCTGCTACTTCACTAAAACATCGCCTATTAAACACAGCGAGAATCTAAAACACGCCAGTTTGATATCACATTTCCGTGTATAAAGCAAACATGTGGCCACAAAAGGCCTTTCATATATGTTGATTAGAACGGACTGTGGAATCTGAATTACTCGCCCTGGGCTCGAGAATTTTGATAACACCATGGAATACCGCGTATGAGGCCTCCAAACCCTCATTACAGAATAGCTTCAAGCCACGTTCGACGTAAAAATGATGCTGTTCGTCTCCCGGGAAATTTGGGGCGGGGATAGACACTTTTTATGAGATATCTGACGATATCAGTGTAATTTGATTTCTGGTTCTATAGCTGTCTATTAACTTTTAGGTTGGGGAACTTATTATAGTTCTCGTTGCTTAGGATACTGCATATGACATTTTTTATGACAACTATAATTTTAAAAATATATTAGACCATATCATAAATGAGAGTCAAAATATTTTTTGCTCAAATCGACTTTCGTAAGTTTTTCTTGAATCGTCATTTTTAAGCTATTGCTGCTTCGGAATGTGTCATTGTTTTGGATTAGAAACGGCAAGAAACTCCTTCTATTATTCGAGCCAGGTAAAACGAAAGGTAGTTATTATCCTCATATGCGTACATTACCTGACTGCCTCCTAAAGGTCGTTGTTAAATGCAATGCGATCTTCAGATATCGGCTCAGATTTCTGATTGTGGTATGTTGCTAGGTTTCCATTACAAAATTCCCGATATCAGCTCTACTTCATGCTTAGAAACTTACACACTATACGCCAATTAGTTGTAAGTTAAAACCAGAATTATGTATCACTCATTGTGAGGTATAGTTGAAGAAGAAATAATTCTGCTTAATCGATGGACACAGACAACCCGCACTAGGCCAGCGTGGTGGATTATGGCCAAAAACCCTCTCAATGGTAGAGGAGACCCGTGCTCAGCAGTGGGCGTATATGGGTTGATGAAGAAAAAGAGACGGTAGCGGTACTAAAATTGAGAAGTATAATATTTAAGCCTGAATTATTTATTTAACCGTCCGGTCAATGACCGGGTACCCGGGTATCCATTTTAACTTTGCAGTTAGAATTTAATAACTTTTTCTTAAAAAAAAATACAAAACCTTCTGGATCCCCAAAATTTAAATAGTTTTAAACCCCATTCTTGTTAAAAATTATTATAATTAATTATATAATAATAGTAATTAACTACCAAACTTGACACTTCCTTCGTTCAATGACCAGGCACCCGCGTACCCACTGAAAGTATTACGCATGAACGTCGGTAATACTCGCTAAAAAAACTAATTGTTTAAGGTATTTTTGTAATTTAACTTTAAAAATAAATAAAAAATTATATAGTTTATAATTTATTTTATTCATATATATTTTTTTTATTAGCAATAGCAAAAATAGTAAGTAAAAAGCACATAATTCCTGTCATATTTCTATTAGTCTAATTTTCTTTTATTATATATTTATTTATATTGTATACTTTTTAAAATGATACACTGCTAAACGGAAATAAAAGTAAATTTTATCATGACGTTCATTCCAACCCATGTTCATCAGAAATAAGGTTTTTACATACTGAACATATTTTTCTAGTCTTCGCGACGTTTCTTTTTTTAATTGTCTTAAAAATACTGGGATCTTGATTATTTACTTGTTATAGTTTACGCACTGAGACGTGGCCTCTCACTAAAGGCGTCATGGGACGGCTCAGGGTCACTCAACGAGCTATGGAGAGGGCTATGCTCGGGGTTTCCCTACGTGATCGAATCAGAAATGAGGAGATCCGTAGGAGAACTAAAGTAACCGACATAGCCCAACGGATTAGCTCGTTGAAGTGGCAATGGGCCGGCCACATGGCGCGGAGAACTGATGGCCGATGGGGCCAGAAAGTTCTCCAGTGGAGGCCACGTACTGGCAAGCGCAGCGTGGGACGTCCCCCGACAAGGTGGTCCGACGACCTTGTCAAGGTCGCGGGACGTCGCTGGCTGCAGGCGGCTTCCGACCGTTCCCGGTGGAAGTCATTGGGGGAGGCCTATGTCCAGCAGTGGACCACTAATGGCTGATATGATGATGATGATGATGATATAGTTTACGCATATGGATTGATAGCTTGGCCAGGAAAAGATTCAATCGCCACTTTTGTTTAGAAATGCCTCAAAATTTGAGGATTCTTCGAATGATTTATAACGAAAGGAGTACGCAGTTGTTTGCCCAATAGCCGAAAAATAATCGTCGCTCATGCCATTTTTAACAGGCATTTATGATTTTCATTATATAGAAGATATGGTGAAAGTCAGGCAACATTGAGAATCTTATAGAGATATGCTAGAAGCCATCTATGTGTTGTAGTATATCAACCAAGCATTTTCTTCATAGTGTCCACTCCAGCTTTTGACAGTCACAAAATTCAATAATTGCGGGTTGTTTCTTTGCACCACTACTAATTTTTGGTCCGTGATGCATTGAAGATAATATAATTATTGCATTTTTGGAACATAACTGCACATAGTTATGTTTTTTATGAACTTTAAACGCAGTCGATAATGGCCTCTCGCGTTTTCGATTAAGCTATTGCTGGTGGAATAAATGCCTTATTTTTCTCCAAAATGCTGACAATCGTCAAATTTCACGATAGTAAACATTGTACCAATGGAAGAGTAAGAAAATAAATATCCATTAATAATGGTATCAACTCGTAATGTTCCTTCTTGATTCTTGATACGGAGCCACCAAGACTGAAAATTTTCACCAACATTTTTTCACGTTACGTATTTATTAATATATGGGTCAATCAACTTTTATCTGTCCTATCAGTACTATGTAAATTTGTCCCCCAGTAGGTTAGTACAATGAAACATTAATTTTTCCAAAAAAATTATATATGGCAATCCATTACAATGAAACATAATTATTAATTACAATATCTACTATGATGCTAGTAAATAGATTTTGTTTGCTTTAAAACCTTAACGACCTTTTTGCATGTTTATTTTAGTCCCTATTATATTTTATTATTCTGACTTCCACCGGACAACGGTAAAAAAGTTCCAAAATCCAAAAATTTATGGCGTGACTACTGCTTGGAACTCAAGTCGATTTATTTCGTGACAACATTCATCCAGCCTCGATTTTGATTTCATCTTTTCCGCGGCGCCAGTCGACCGAGTGTATTTTGAAAAAGAGCGTGGCTTTATTGTGTGTCCACTGGACAACCAGCACAAAAACTTTTGTGTTTTATATATTGTAGTAAATTAAAGTGGAATATATTCAATTTAATGTATATTATTTACTGTGCGTAAGACCTAATTCAAAATATTATTATTTATTACCAGGGAGCGGAAAGACTAATAAATATCACCACCAGTCCCTTGGACATCCAAGATCGTTGTCTGAATTATTCAATATTTTCTCTTCTAACACTGATACTTATTTTCAAATAGTTGTTTTTTTATTACATAAAAGAAGAAATACATGCGATTTTCATCATAGAGTCCCCTTTGGACACCCGAGTATTTCCTATGGACAAACGTCTATGTCCACTGGACAACCACTTTTTTCTTATCTCCTAAAGACAGATTATCGTCATTTTTACTTTAAAAGAACAGTAAGGTTTTTCAAATATGATTCTAATATTTAAAAGTAAATTAACAATTTGACTGAATTTTTAAATGTCCAAGGGACTATCTTAACTACAGTCATGTGAATTTTTGAGTAAAATTTACCATAAATTGTTCTGCTCTATTTGAATTCCTTAAATATAAATAATTATCAACAACAAATACGTATAAAATATACAAATTTAAGAAAAAAAAAATTGATATATAAAATCTATCATTGATGGTACATTTAAAAGTTGATTGACCCATATGTATACCTTTTTTTTATTTTTACAGCAGATTTTAAACGTGATTGGCAAAAAGATAAGGTAGTACCGACATATGACGTCTGTTCACTGGGATTCTAAAATTATTGTTTGGGCTGAAGGGCCGATTACTCCCAAATAGGCCCCTGAAAGGTCTTGAACCTTCTATAGGGCGTATAAACTGTATATAATGTTCATAGTTATTTCATATGCCACGTAGATAGCTTACTAATAACTTATCTACCGTCACCTTATATGTGGGTAGTTGGGTACCCGGGTACCCGGTTATTGAACGAATGCTGAAAGTTTGGTCATTGACCGGAAGGTTAACCAAAGAAATTTTACATATAAATTAGAATATCCCTATCAACGTGTACTCTTTAAGAGTTCTATGGAAGCACAGCCTCTGGACATAGAATTACACCAAAACAACGCCCAACAAAAATCAATAGGTAGGTGTGTAACAACAAAATCCATTGGCTATAAATAATTTCCCAGGTGATCCTGCTCGGAATTAATCATTTGCGACGGGGGAAATCAACGGGGTACTATTGACACGTCGGTAACTTTGTGCGAGATGGGCTTTAAGGACCTACGAATTTTGGAAGACGAATCGAATGTTCGAAGGAAGTATTACTATAATGAATTAACGTAGGTGATGGTCTTATAGTCCTGAGACTTTACTAAGATTGTTAGAATTGATGAGGCTTAACAGCTCTGTGACGTAGTTGACTAGACACCAAATAGCGAAACGTGGGGCCGCGTTTTCATCCACTAAAATTTGTTTAGTTTATTTTTATTTATTCGATGTTTCACACTCTTACCCGAAACAAATATTCGAATCAAAAAAATTCACCAAAAACAAGACTAATAAAAACGAAATAAGAATTAAATTGTTGGCATATCCTCCTAGTACTTAAGACAATCTGTAGAAACGGATTGCTCTCAGATTGAGCTTAATTGGCGTAACAATTAGACAATACCGAGGACTGGAAGTGTTTTGCAGCCATTTACAAATTCAGGCAAAAACAGGGATGTCCCCAGTGTCGACACTAAAACCCAGGCTTGGATTGTCAATTATTACCGTAGTTGTTAGGTGTATGATTGTTTTCTTTTCTCTAGAAGCCACACTTAGTGCAAAGATCGTACGATTATCTGATATGCATATGTGCAATAAATATATTTATTTTTTATTTTTATTTTAAGTGTCCGGATGATATCTACGTTACAACCCAATGATATGTGTCGCAATATTCAAATAAAGAGAGCTATGAGCGACTTATTAGAAGCGTTTTACATGATGTATCACTGGTCAACACTTTTAGACCGGTCTTGTTATAACTCAGTAATATTTCATCTTTGCTTTGCTGTAAATTGAACTGGGAGTTGGGACCATTAGTAAGCTAGTATTTAAATCTCTTCTTTGGTTAAATAATGAAAGCAGCAAAAAGAAACAATTACTTTTACATCTATAAGAAATACGTCAAAAGTAATACTTCACTTCTTTGATATTGACGAACCTTGAACCTCAACCACAATCAGTATTCGCCATCATAAAACCTTAGGAATAAATACTTACTTGATAAATGTTCCCTTTCTTCTAATACACTGAATAACGCGATGTAAGTAATAAATTATTCGAGTTACGTTTGCTATCAAATATTTTATACGTCTTGTTAAAACGTCTAGACTTTGGCTTGTTAACCGTTCTATCCCGTTTAATTAGGCGGTCTTGTAGTACAAAGTTAATTCGAAAATTAACTTGGAAATTAATGCATCTTCTTCTTCTTCTTCATCAACCCATATACGCCCACTGCTGAGCACGGGTCTCCTCTACCATTGAGAGGTTTTAGGCCATAGTCCGCCACGCTGGCCTAGTGCGGGTTGGCGGACTACACACCTAAGAAATTCCTAAGAACTCTTAGGTGTGCAGGTTTTATCACGATGTTTTCCTTCACCGTTAAAGCAAGTGATAATTCAATGTGATTACACACATAACTTCGAAAAGTAATGCATATTTTTGAAAACTATTTTAGTCCTTAACTTAATAACCTTTAGGTCATAATCAAGACGTGCATATGTTAGAGATTATGTATACATATGTTTAATGTCTCTTATGCTTTGTTGTTGTGTCAATAAATTATTCTAAATATTATTATTTTTTTTTTATATAGAACACGCAGTTTATCTTGTGTGTACAATTGTGGTTTGTTTGACTAATTTTGATATTATTATGATGATCGCTTTTCCAAGCTAGACTATACATTTCAAGAGATACTCTATCTTTTCTCTACTTGTATCATTAATTTCGTCTTTAATCGGCTTTGTTTGTGTTTAAAATTAAAAAAAATATTTGAAAAAGGCGTACCTTGATATTAAAACCAATAAGTCAAAGCAATTAAGTGCTATTGGCAACGTAAAAGCGAAGAGAACGCATAAAATAATATAATAATAAAATAGTTTTAATTAATTATTACTAATGTATCTATTTACTTCACCTGTGAAACCAATTTTTGTGGGTACAGCTTGTTATTCACATGTGTCATAAAGTTGTTTTTCTTTATAATGTGTAGTTAACATTTTCGTGGCAATATATATACATATGTTCATCAGTCAACTAGGAATAAAGTCATCAAAACTTTTACTACATAATTATTAAGCAAGTGTACAAAAAAGCCAATTTTCAAACTTGTGATACAAGTCCCTAAGAGCTCTAAGTGAGATGGGTTCGGAAACCGCGATCAAATATTGACACGACTGTAACTTCACAGTTTTATTAGTTTGTTCGGCCACTACTTCTGCAACAGGAATACTTTACTCGAAGAGGGTGTGGCAATAAATAAAATAAAAAGGTTGTAAATGTTGCCTATGGTTTTGTAGCAAGTGATTTAATCTGCGTCGTGATCTGGTGCACTTGTGTGGTCCGAGCAAGAGGTCTTGGTTTCGATTCCCAGGTCGGGCAAACGGAGTCTGAAAATATGACCGAAAAACTGCAATAGGCTTGCTCCCTATTTCGTTGGACTTATATACACTTGGTGAAATGTGAATGTAGAAATATACCCCTGCCTACCACATCAGGGAATATAGGCGTGTGGTTATGTATGTACATATCGCACGCTTAAAAATATAGTGACCTAATTCTAAATTTTGTATTTTTCACCTTCATTTACTTTGTGATTAAATATATTCGGATTAAATAATTAAATTGTAATGTATGTAATGTAACTATTTAGTACACATATTTTTTAAACATAATGATTTTTTTTATATTTTCTACAAAATGTATTTGACGAAGTAAAATATGTTTCCCCATTTACTCACCTTAGACTCGGCTTTTTGAATTAGGTCACTATATTATTAAGCGTGCGATATGATTCTTCCTGATAAAAAGAACACAAAGCAAAACTCACTGAAATGAAATATTATTTATGGAATCTATAAAAATATCTGCCTCGTAGTTTCACGACTGATGGTGTCGTGTGAACTAGAGGTCCAACACAATAGAAGGTATCTTCGCGTTTTTTAGGCAAATTCCGTGCTAAGAATTTTTAAATGAAAAAACTTGATGACATTAACTCAACCTAGGAATCAAACCCGAGATAGTGTCAAAATTTGTACCATTTTTTCTTTCAAAAAAAATCTCGTTTACTACTACTTTCTGTTTTCTCCAAAGTTACCAGTATGTAAACTCATAAATGTTTTTATTAAAATACCATGGAGGTTTCTAGAGCAGTTTTCCTGACACACGTCAAGGGATTACCAAGCGTACGAAGCATCCGTAAGCATTTTTTAACCAACTTAATTTAACTAGTGAGCTTTTTCTACTTCAGTACGGGATATAAATGTTTACTGTTTTCATTTACATGACATTTTGTTTGTTTACTATTTAATTATACAAACATATACAATTCAGTATAGTTTCCAATGTGTGTTTGTTACGATTTAGCGATTTAACTACTCAACCGACAAATAATAGGTAATGTTTTTGACTGCTTGCTTCTAAAAACTGACTTATTTTGTCGTCGGCATAAATATTTATCAAAATATGATTTTCGTTTCGTTTCGTAAGCTCTTATCTAGCAAACAGCGTGACGGGACTGTCATAAAAGACTGAGTGCGATTAAAACGTCTTGAATTCAATTCCTTCCTTATGAAGTTAAAAATCTATTTATTTTTTAAGTTAAATCGTTAAATATCTTACATAAATGTGACAAAAATTACGATAAATTGCACACACAATTGACTATTACATCATATTTCAACATTTGCAACCCTACTCCCCAACCGTACGCAAGTAAAAGCCACTTGCTCCTTCCGGATAATTCGTAAAAGTTACTACCCAGTGTTTTTTACATTAAGCATGCGATCCCGGTTGATTTACGAGCAGTCGTAAACAGAAGACTGACTGGTGCCAGTCCGTGCCAATACGACATTCAATATGTTCGTACGCACGATACCGTTCGGATATTTTTGGATTCACTTTCGAGATATAGTATGGTTCTAGTCCAGTAAGCAATAGTCGTTTAGGTACGCGGTCGAGAATCTCCACGGTTGTGGGTTCACATATATTCATAATTATTTATTAATGCTTTAACGGTGAAGGAAAACATCGTGATGAAACCTGCTCACCTAAAAATTCTTAGGAATTTCTTACAGTTAAAGTAAATGATAATTCATTGTGAATACACATAACTTCGAAAAGTCAATGTCAACCTGGGTTTGAACCCGTGACCGCGATTCATCGAGCGCCTAAACTATGCGATCATTGCGTTTTAATTGTGACAAAGAACAAAATATTTTAAAATAATTTTTCAATCAGCCTTTCCGCCCAATTAGATCCTTTTATAAGATAACCGGAACAATGTTCAATTACTCACTAGTAGTGTTAATTAATGTTTTAAATGAAGCTGTGACGTCACACAGATAACCGTAGATTAATTGTCTACGTAATGAGAACTAAATAATCGAGGCGGGTCTTTGTACATGCAATGTGTGCAGGGTAATTATTATTAGTTGGGAGATTTAGTCTTTGTATCAATATTGTAAGCTATCTCTTGATTGAAAGAACAACACTAGAGTTTCTGGTCTGTTCTTCTCTAGTGATGACTGCCTTCCGAACAGGGTGGAAAATTTGAAATCACTGAATCTAAGTGATGTATTTGACATTTATAGATTCAATAAATATTTCGATGAATAATTTAAACGGTACAGATGTTTGGTTTTAGTTGCAAATGACATGGAATGGAATATTTCATCAAACCATATACTTCGAATCAGGATGAGAGGTACAGGGATAAAATAAAATGTTTGTTATATACAATTGTTCCTTTTTATTTTACCTGCCGAATTTTCTTTAACTAAACTTGTTAAAAGAAGTAAAAGATAAAATACTGTTCTAGTAAATAGTTTTAGAATAGTTTGCTGTATATATTTGTTTAATTTTGGAATGAGATTTGAATAAGACCACTGATTTCCGTCCTACAGATCTCGTTTTGATAACTGTTTAAACTATACTATAATGTTTATTGATAAAACGATTGACTTTGCAGCAAGACGACGTAGTTTAAATATCCCATCAAATTATCTTGGAGTTGAAGATAACTATCTCAGAATACCGCTATATCGTTAAGCAATATTATGGCTTACGGTTATGCCTCGTTTAAAGTCTAATACTAGGCTATATAAACAGCCATACAAGCTACTGTGGAGCAAAATCTCTTAATAAAACAGATTTGTGCCGGTATATGGCCGATATGCGACAACGTTTGTTGTGGAAGACAAACATGTGATGGAGCAGGTTTAATCTTCTCTGGATGTATGAAAATCTAGAAGACATAACAGTAGTATAGTGTATTAAGTTGAAAAATTGTAAGCGCAGTCTCGAAGCCAGTTGTGATTGATAATATTTTCGATGGTGAAAAAGTCGCGAAAAATTTTGCTTATAAAAATGATCGAACAATATCTATGCAGTAAAAAATCATCAATATATTATAAAACGGAAACGCCTTGCGTTTGTGACCCACATCTATGCTACCATAATCGCAAATAAAAACTATTAATTTATTGAAAGATTTGAATCGGAAAAATTGAATTTAGATTCCACAGACACTAAGCCATATTATAGCAGAAAACACACTCTGTTATCCTTTTATAAAGAACTTGGAACCGTCGTGTGATCACTCCTATTTCATTTATTTATTCCTTCATATACATTCCGTGTTTAGCATTCTCCTGCCTACCTAATGTCCATCCATCAACATTAATACTCGTCACTTCCTTAACCACTTTTGTTTCCCTAATACTAGTTCATGCCACAACAGGAAGCTATATTATTATTTTTCGCAAGGTAACGAGACAGAGACGTGTGTTTTTACATCATCATCATCATCATCATCATCATCAACCTACATACGAATGAAATGACAGTGTTTAGTACAAATCCACCACGCTTTTACGGATACATCATTGAGATAAAAAATTGATAATGCTGTCTACATAATCTACATTCTTGCTTTCTGTGTCTACACAAAGAAACTTAAACGAAACAGCTGAACAATTTGAGTCTCCACTTACTTCGAACACTGTAGAGTAATAATTACCCGAACAAAACAATTAGAACAACCTTATGTTAAAAACAAAAAATAACTTTGTGTTAAGAATGATGTTTTTCGTTCCTGCATCAATAAAAACAAATTTTTGCGCAACACTCCTTGCGTATGTTTCAGAAGTACCTTTGCCTAATGCGTAACAAAAAGATATGAGCCCTGTAGTCTGCAGTACTTAGGTGTAATGAGATCTAGATAGCCTAGGTATGAAGGTGAAGTAAAAGGTTCGAAGCAATTACAGCTACTTTAGTATGTCAGAATTATTTTTCATACGTAAGGATACAAAACCAAACGAGCTACAAACCACATGTGCTAAGTAGAAGTGAAATGATTCGTAACTTGAGCTTAATTTTTTTTTATTAATATTTATAAAAGAGTTTGCCAACTTAATTTTCCTCTTTTTGTTATGTTCTAAAGGCTCATAATGCCGCATCTGCTTGCAATTTTACTAAAAAATCATTAAGTACAAATATTTTAGTTTCTTGTAGAGAAATTCGTATTCACTGTAATAATACAATAATAATTTGCTTTCCCATTTTTCACATGCTGTTCTCAAAATAAATTAACCAATTCCATTTTATTCTTAGTGTAATTACCCAACACATCCCAAAAATAAAAACATCTGCATTGTTCAGGCCAAAACTTGCCTGCAATTCAGCAAAACGCCAACGTAGGAAAATATAAAACTGAGTTAAAACTAATATAAGCAGTCTAAGTATTAAAACACACGGTGTTACGGGAAGATGCAACACAGCAAATGGCTACAAACACACCGCAAAAGAAAGGCTAACAGCATAGTTCAGAAAATGAGCTTTGCGGAACAAAGGAAATTTAACTCGGAATTCTTTATTTTTCTCCAACCAACTGTTAATTCCTTTGTTGTGCAAATAATATTATTTTATTATCTCCCTTCGCAATGTTGTTTGATTGGTTGAATAACGTTGTGTTATCATTCATGGAACGACGGGTTTAGAAGTATTTTACGTCAGTGTTGGGCAAATGTTAATTGAACTAACAATTAAAAATTAACAATTAATTAATTGTATTTGCAGTGACAGCAACTAACAACTGATTAATTATTAATCAAAGTTTTATACAATTAACAATTGATCAATTTTTAGTTATTTTGCCAAAAAAAATTGACAATTAACGATTAACAATTAATTTTTTTACCAAGTATTAGTTTAAATATTGGGTACATGCGTGTGCGGATTTGTTAAGTTTAGTGTCCCTACCTAGTCATAAAGAGTATATGAGATAATTAACGTTAAACATCTACAAGGTATGCGGACCACCTTTCCGTACAAAATAGCAAAATTTAATTGTTAGTTTTAATTTTTTCATCAATCGATTGAAAAAAATAATTGCAATAATTTAATCGCGAGCTGCAATTGATGTGCATTAGTTTAAATAATTCAATTGTAACGCGCGATTAATGGTTAATTGCAATTGATTCAAATTCAATTAATTTAATTGCAATTAATTTTTTAGTCAATTGATTAGTTCAATTAAAATTTAATTGATTGATGCCCAACTCTGTTTTACGTTAATAATTGTCTTTTTTATGTTTCTAACATTTTAAGCATGTTGATCATTAATAGTAGTGTTGACTTCGAGGTTTAAGCGTGCGGCTTAGAAACTAGGCGTCACGTTTAAATCGCAGGCACATACCTTTTTAAAAATTATCTTTGTATTTACAATGAATTAATACGGTCTTAAACGCAAAAGAAAAGCATCATGAGGAAACCTACACACTCGCATTAGGTCATCGTGGTGGACTAAAGGCTAAAAGTTCTTAGTTGTAGAGAAGGTCTCGCAGTAAGAAGTATATGGGCTGATTATAAATTAATATCCTGTCGGCCATCAGTTTGTCTAGAAAATACCCCCAGAAAAATGTTAAGTCGATTATTACGTCTACATTCTACTACTAATGTAAGCAATGAATATTTAAGCATATCCAATAGCAATATCTTCAGAAAAGTCAGTAGGTACTAAGTAAAAGCAGCAAGACAAGATTATCCACTTAGCCACTCAATTTTGTATGTAAATAAAGATAACGATCGCTCATAATAGTCAAACGCTGTCCAAAATCCAATTTTTACTCTCTAATCCAGACTTTTCGTATTTTTTCAATATAACCCTGTAAACTCGTTGATATTCCTCTAAGGATCGACTTTCAGACGTGCCAATGTACAAAAATGATATTTTCTCAACAATAAATTCTGTCATCAAGTCTCAGGTGTTTTTACGACGGGTTTTATGTGACAGCTTTTGAAATATGGAATTATTATTCACTCGTTTTAGCACTCCTGTGTGCCTGTAAGTGGTAAATTTAGATGCAAAAGGGATATTTTGTTGCGAGGTGTTGAAAAGGTATGACTTATCTGATATAATATAAAATCAAAATGTCGGTGGTCAGAATTTTGCTGGCATTTTAATACAGTGGGTATTATGATTATGAAATCAACGATTAAGGAAGATGTTATGAAAATAAATTAGAAGAAGTTGTGCCTGATGGTCTTGCGGTACTTTTTCCATGATCCAAAATAAGTCGTAGTTTCAGTTCCCGGTCAGGTTAAGTTTCTTTGGCTGTATCTAGTTGAAAATTTTTGTTAGCATCACGAAAACTAAACACTCGTATGAGCGTAAAAACTAGCAATATCTTGCTCCCTATTAGGTAAGTCTTTAAACAATTGGTGAATTTCCAACCTCGTTTTATTGTAGCATATGTGTACATACATGAGTATATACACGAATATCTACACTCGCGACCACAAACGTGCACTAAATCACCCGATATGCAATCTCCTTAGGAGTTTCATAAGTGCCGTTATCATTACCATAGATAATTTACAGACAATTTGCTTCTATCGCACATAGCCCACTTCCTACAACTTCAACAGTTTGTGTTTCAAGTGCTTCCTTTCCAGTTCATCATATTTATTAGTGATAGACAATGACAAATGCGTTTTGGGGGTTCCGGAGTCAATCTTTGAATGCGATAAGAGTTTTATTGTGATATTTTAATAAAAAGATCTTAGCATCGAACTAAAATAACAGTAATGAAATTGGCCGTTTTTAGACTTAAAAATTAAGATAACAGAACAGTTAAATAAGCCTAGAATGTAATACTTTGATATTTATGTGATGTCGGCACACTATTGGTTGCGTAGATAGTTTTAAATTTAATTTAATTTACGCAATGATTCAGGACTCAAAACGAAATACTTTCCTTCACATAACTGATCTAAATTGTACATCCACATAGACAGCTATCATCGTAGTTACGTATATCTAAATAACAAACAAATAATATATTAGTAATTGTTAACAAATGATTGTCCGTTGACCCTAAACCATAAGCTTCCAATGACGGACGGAATAAGGGTTTGATCGAAATTACCCATCAGACCCTTTGTGCCCTTCTCATCTATTTTGTCTATGGCATGTCATTTGCATTCCACCACAACACAAATGTTACCCTAAGTACCAACATCACGCAAAGTGTTTTTTGAGACATTATATCTTGGAGACAGTCGATGTCTTTAGAGGCAGTGTTGTAATAAATAGAGGCATTTGAGTTAGATGATTGATCGTCGTTTATTTTTTATTGTTGTTTTCGACTTTCGTGGCGGTATAGAAACGGTATCGCATACACAGCCGATCCCTTGTAAAACAGTTAAAATATTGTCACGACATGCAATTTTCGATAGCTCTTACAGTTTAACTTATAATGGTTTTATTTCACGACTTCGTGTTGTAAATAAGTGCACAGAGAAGTAGACCTGAAGATTTCTCAATCGAAACTATGAGGAAACGGTAATTTGTTTTTAGTTTTATTAGATATTTTAAAAATTCACAAGACCTATAAATAGGAATATATTAAGGAAAAAAAAATTACATTTATAAATTTTCACGTGTATTTTCAGAGCCGCGATTCTCCATTGGATAGTTTGCAGTTAAAGTTAGTATTATGAAGCCACTTGCGTTGGGCGTCCGTCCCAACTAAATGTTGGAATTGAGTTTGCCTCCGCATTTATGCAGTGTGTGGTCCAACTTTTGTTCAGCGGCTTGTGTCTACTGGGTGCTGGCGGTCGACTGCAATGAGCGATATTAAACACTTTTTTGATATTTAGGTGAAAGGTATATATGTATGATCAAGCTTATATCAGCTAAGTAGTTAGTAAAAGTGGAATACAACATATCTATATTCAAGTTTCGTTTTGACGTTGTAAGTAATAAGGAGAGTATTATGAGACGGCTCTGTGGCACAGTTGGGTACGATCCCTGCACCGTGACAAATGTTTGCATGATCTATGAATGTCTGTTTCAAGTTTGAGGTTTGTGGTGTCTTTTTATATTTATTATAATTTCTCTAGTATACAGTTTGTAATGAATATTTTTATTACAAAAACGCAATTAAGCTAAACAGCTTAATTAGATCTTAATTAGATAAAAATTTAATCAGATCAAACGATCTGATTAATTTTTTAAATATTATTACGTTATTTCACTGGCATTTGTGAAACAAAATTAACATTAATATTAATATATAATCATACTGATTGCAGCGATGGCCTCGAGGTTTAGGCGCGCGGTCGAGAATCTCGGCGGTCGCGGGTTCGAACCCCAGGCACACACCTCTGACTTTTCGAAGTTATGTGTGTATTCAAATTGAATTATCACTTGCTTTACCGGTGAAGGAAAACATCGTGATGAAACCTGCACACCTAAAAGTTCTTAGGAATTTCTTAGGTGTGTAGTCCGCCAACCCGCACTTGGCCAGCGTGGCGGACTATGGCCTAAAACCCTCTCAATGGTAGAGGAGACCCGTGCTCAGCAGTGGGCGTATATGGGTTGATGAAGAAGAAGAAGAAGAAGAATCATACTGAACGCAAAAAAGGTTCTACTGTGAAGTGGTAAGTCAAGTGAAAAGCTTTCATAATATTTCTATTTCGGCAAAACGTATAAAATTGCGAATGTACTAAAAGTTGTATGAAGCGAAGTGTTGATCTTAATTGTGAAATATTGCAGTTAGTTAGCCAATATGTGCTAGTGATGCTCTCAAAGCATTATAGCTGATAGTTAATTCCTTATTAAATGTATTTTATTATTTTGGATACTATTGATAAATTTTATACTTGTTTTATCAACTGACTACCCTTTTATTTTTCAATTTACTTATTTCCATCTAACGCTTCTCTTGAAAACATCGCTTCGTGTCATAGACCGCCATTTATACTTTAATTGTATTGTGTTTCTCTCCGGCTTTATTATGTCAATTTGTACAATAAATAATTATTCATAATTAAATATTTTAAGTGCAAAAATAAAGCTGAATGTCTGTTTTTACGCTAATTACGTTAGTCACAGCCGAAGGACTTAAAAAAACCAAAAATTTTATAATACTAATTTATTAACTAGATACTAGTTTCTTGATCGATGTTAGATACAAGAATTATATCTTTCTACAATAATAACAATATATATATAGTAAACTTATAACTAATAATTGAGGTCGCGGAGTCGGCGTTTACGCGGCCTTGATCCGTATGTGGAACGACGAAGCATCAGCGATTTTGGGTAACCGGGCCATTGTGGTCATCAGCAATCCTTGTATGTGTGTCGCACGTAACACCTCCCCCCTCAGATCAGCAACTATTTGAGAACGTTGAGCGAAAATGTTGCTGGGGTGGATGTCTGAATTTTTCTTGTTTCAGGGGTTGCATATATTTGATCCTCGCTGGATGGGGTGTCCTTTTCAGATAGTGAGGGCTTGTATCCTTTAGACTTTTTGAGATAACGGCGTGCAGTAACTCCAATACTTATTGCGGTTATAACTAGTACCACAGTGTAGAGAGGTATTGTGGTATGATATATAGCATGGTCCAAATTTACTGGATGCTGGGCTTGAATCTTATCTTCAATATCATGTAGTCCTTTCAAGTTGATTGATGCTAGTTCAAGATGAGGGATGCTGGTATCATCTCTTGTAAGGTAGCCATTCGGTATGTTTGCTATTTTCAGCGGCTGTCCTTTAATTTGTCCATTGATGTTAATAAGGGTGAATTCGTCGGTGCGCAGCGAACATTTCAGAGGAATCGTGACGAGGTAGCTTCCGCTTAGCGTTACGTAGTCCTGGCGTCTACATTTCAGTTCAGCCTTTGTTGGTTTAGGGATGACGATTGTATAGTGTTGATCATCTAGCTGCTCCATAGCTTCTCTGGTGAGAACGATTTCCGTCGGCTGGCATGATTTATGTAGGGGCTGGTTTCCGATGAGACTCTGGATACAGTCGGCATGGCCTCGGGGCTGATGATTGATGCTCTCCTCACAAAGATGTCGACGATCGAACTTCGGGCATTCAGCCTCCATGTACATGAAACTTATCCCATTAGTTGCCATAAAAGGATATGAAGGGATAAAGGTCTGGTGGTGTTTATTAGGAACAATGGAAAGCCTATACAACTCGAAATTATCTGGGGAGACTATGGGAAATTTAAAAATAATGACTATTCTTTTATCTATGTAATAGAATCCTGGTTTAATTATATTATAATATTCTCTTAACTCCGCGTCCAATATTTGATCCTTGTTGTATAAGGATTTTAGCTTACCTATTATATTAACTAAATTTTCTATTTCTAACATACTATGATGAGTGCTCGATGCACTTATAAATGCTAAGGTATTCTCTAACTTAATTAACTCTAAAGATAAATCCTTCACGTTATCGCCTATAATAGTTAGCAACTGTGCAAATTTGGCAAATTTAATCAATGTGTAATCTGCGTAAACGGTTCTGTTTAATAAAATTTCTAACGTGTTGTTAATTTTTTCCTGATTATCAACGATATGTGCGATTAAACTTGAATATTGCGTCATCCAATTTTTATTGAGACTTATGTGTTCGTCCAGCTCAGATAACAACTTATGTTCATTATTTTCTAAGACATTAATAGCATGATTGTACCGTTCAGCATCGGAATGGTCCAAGTTACCGGTCACACTCTTTATTAAGGATCCTAGTCCGTCAACTAGACCTCTTTTGACGCGGTTAGGTTCTAATCCTCTTAATTGCGACTTCAATTTTATTAATTTATTGCTAAGATAACTTATCTGTATTTCAAACAGGGCTAGTGTATGATTGTCTAATTTATTTCTAAAATAATTAAGTTGATTTTGAACAGAATCAATTCTGTCCTCTATATCGGATAATTCAATATACTGTAAGAAAGAATGATAATGAGTAATAAGTTTTGTGGGTCCGAGATTAAATGGTAAGAGGCCCGGTCCATCGTCGAGACTCTCAAGTCTTATGTCGGCCGCCAGACTCAGTTGGACTATTAGTAGTAGTCGAATCCTGTAACAATCGAGATGACTTACATGTACGTTTAAGTCTAGACTTTGCAATGGGTCCTTTCTTTTTAGACGTATATATGTGAATCGGAAGGTTTGCAAGTACAGTGTCTTGCGTGTATTGTGGCGCTAATTTTTGCCTACTCGCTAACGGGTTACTTATAAATACTTGTTGGTCGGGTTGATACTGTTCTTCCGGTTCCCTATTTTTATTACGGTTATTCATTAGGTTAGTGCGATCTACCGTGGTGGATTTATTTATAAGATCATATACTACTTTCATCTGGTCCCGGTGGCTTAAAATATACTGCTGCATAAGATGAGCTGTCAGGTCTATATCTAGGGGGTCTCTGGGGTCAAAATGACCTCGTATGATATCATGAGGCCTGCACTTAGTAAAACTATGAACTGAACTGTTATACGCTAATACCGCATAGGGCATTTGGTTCACGACAGGTTCATCTTTTTGCTTTAACTTTAATATACGTAAATGTTCTATTATAGTGGAATGGAATCTTTCTATTATGCCGTTATCATTAGGTGAGTTCGCCAAAGTCTTATGGTGGTTAATTTTATGTAATCTTACAAATTCGGCAAATAATTGATTCGTGAATTCTGTACCGTTATCTGTAACTATAGTTAAAGGTAGCCCATGATGAGTACAAAATGTTAATAATCCTTGTAAAATACTTATTGCAGTTCCGTCGCGTAAATGATAAGCCTGCCCGTACTTAGAAAATGAATCGACAAACGTTAGGTACTTTTCTGCTTGAGCGGTAAATAAGTCCATATGTACTATTTCAAAGGGTTTGGTGGCTGGGGGCACGATGTTAAATTGCGGCCTGATAGGGTTTCTATCATACTTCGACTGTCCACAAATTGTGCATTCGTTAATGTATTTGCTTATCTCCTCTTTCATCTTCGGCCAATAAAAGCGCCGGGAAAGTGATAAGTAACATTCGTTTATTCCCCTATGATTAGTCTTACCCTCGTGATAGTTTTTAATTATTTCCTGCTGTCTTAAATATTCTTTTACGTCTTCTAGTTCAGTCTTTGCTAAGACTAAATTCATAGAAGAGCTTTTAAAATTATTTTGTATGATCGGAATTATGGAATACATCCCTAATGGGGGTGTTATTTTAAGGGCAGTTTTTACTTTCGGATTAACGTATTCCTTTATGGCATTTACTACGTCTTGCTCTAAATTGGATTCTGATACTTGAATGTGAGTACGGGTGTGTGTGTCGAATGGTTTTGTGGCTGTTGTTCGTCGTTTAATATCACCTACTATTGTAAAACAAATCTGTCTATGGAACTTATTCAACGGCTCATCGGTAATGGGAACTTCAAGAATCGGGTTTTCATTACTAGTGTGAGCTGTCTCAGTTGACGAATCAGCGCGACTAGGTGGTCTCTCGGAGGGGTTTACGAGCATCGAGTCTGTTTCCTCATTATTAATTTGGACTCGTGATAAAGCATCGGCATTTGTGTTACATTTGCCTTTTTTATAGACTATAGTATAGTCGTATTCGCTTAACTTGAGCCGCCAGCGAGTTAACCGGGAATTCGGCTCTTTTAGATTCATAATCCATTGAAGGGGTTTATGATCCGTTAGAATTTTGAATTTACGACCGAATAAATATGGTCTAAAATATTTGGTTGCCCAAACTATGGCAAGCAATTCTTTTTCTATTGTGCTATATTTTTGTTCACTATCGTTTAAAGTTCTGGACGCATAACATATGGGCTTATCTGAACCTATCGGTCCTTGTGAAAGGATGGCACCTATCGCTACATTAGAGGCATCCGTTGTTAAATTAAACTCTTTCGAAAAATCCGGGTATTGTAATATCGGATCGTTTGTTAATAAATTCTTACATTTTTCAAAACTATCGATATACTCGGGGTCAAACGTTATCTTATTGGTCTTTTTGAGGCATTTAGTCATCGGTTTAGTTATACGTGCGAAATCCGGAATAAATTTTCTGTAGTAACCTAACAGTCCTAAAAATTGTTTAATTTCTTTGCTACTCTTAGGCAGTGGATATTTTTGAATAGCCGCTATTTTATCAGGGTTAGGTCTTATACCCTCTCGACTAATTATATGGCCTAGATATGGTGTCTCCAACTTCAGAAATTCAGATTTATCCATTTGGATTTTGAAATTGGAGTCACGTAGCCTGTCGAACACTTTTTCTAGATTTACTATGTGCTCTTGCAGGGATGTACTAAAGACGATAATATCATCGAGGTAAACTAGACAGATTTCATTTTGTAACCCTCTAAGCACATTGTCCATCACTCGTTGGAATGTGGATGGTGAATTTTTTAGGCCCATTGGCATTCGTAAGAATTCGAAATGCCCATGTTCGACATTAAAAGCTGTTTTTTGGATATCATCGGGGTCCATCTCGACCTGATAAAATCCTGATGCTAAGTCCAGGGTCGTGAAGTATTGGCATCTACCTAGTTTATCTAGAACATCCGTGATGTTAGGAATCGGATACCTATCGTCTATGGTCTTGTCGTTTAACTTCCTAAAATCAACAACTATTCTCCACTTCTGCTTCCCTGAAGCGTCAACTTTCTTAGGGACTACCCATATAGGTGAGCTCCAGGCGGAATCGGATGGCCGAATAATGCCTTGTTCCAACATCTTAGTAATCTGTTCCCTAACTTCCTGACGATGAATAAATGGATACCTATAATTTTTACTATATACCGGTAATTCGTCCGTTGTCCTAATCCTATGCTTAATTTTATTCGTAAACGTTAAGGGTTCGCCATCGAGATAGAATACGTCTGCGTAACGTCTGCACAAAGCTTCCAAATTGCATTTCTCCTCTACGTTCAAGTGATCAGTTCGCAAACGATTTAAAACATTTTTAACACGTTCCGAATCCGGCCCTGGCGTTATGCATTCGATATTAAATACCTGTATGCGCGGTTGTTGTTCAAATTTAATAGTAATATCGTCACAGGTGGGGTTTTCGATTTCAATCGTGCCTACTCTGTCCGAGACCTTAGTAACGCACTCATGGATAATGCAATTAGAAACTATTTGCTGAGGCACATGTACGTCACCTTCCGAGTCATATATCGGTACGTTTATTAGTTTGGATGAGCCGGCTGGGATCGTTTCGTACGGGTTCGATTTTCGACACTTATAGCACTTGAGATGTATTGAAGCATGTTCCGTAATTAACAAATTATTCTTTAAATCTATGTTACAATTTTCTAACAAGTCCAAACCTATAAGTCCGTCGAAATAATTATGGAATCTATATATGAAAAATTTCGCATATCTTTGTTCATTAAATTCCTGAAAGTGCGGGATGGTAATTGAATGTTCATGTATGCTAGTACCTCGCGAATTAGTAACTTCGAAAGGATCAAAATCACGTGGAATAGTGGGGAAAAATTTGTCACATGCTTCAGGGCTCAAAAAGGATTGATTCGCGCCGGTATCAACTAATAACTTAAGTGGGGGATCCGCTATTTGTACGTAGCGTAATTCCCTTTTGGAATGTAGATTTAATTCTATCTTGGTTCTTTCGTGGAACGGCCCTCGGAAAAATCCTGCTTATTATCAACCGGGCTTTGCGCTTCCGCGTCGGTAATATTATTCGCGTTTGTATGATCGTATTGAGACTGATCGATAGCGTATTCATATTCCGGATTCATGTCGCAGTAATATTCCGAATAAGGAGGATATGTAAATGGCTCATAATAACACTCGCCGTAATAACTATCGTTATAATCGTTGTAATCTGCAATTTCGTTAAAATTCATCTCCCTACTTTTAAAATAGTTTGATGGCGGAGGATTACCGTGAACTCTCCAATCGCGTCCCGTTAAGGTTGGTGGTAATACCTTCGGTACGTAATGGCTTACACCACTCATGGGTTTCGGCCCGGCATTATATACTGGTACATTTTTAGGAGGTAATCTAAAACTGTTATTCGGATTATAATTTGGCGGCGGCGCCCGGAACATTTGCTGAGTACGCGTGGGATATGTAAGCATGCGTTGCTGCGGATGAGAAATCTGGGCGTTCGGACGCCATTGGGGTGCCTGTTGCGATGTATAAGGGTGCGCAAATACGGGTGATGGTTTCGGCCACGCTGGACTAGGGGTAGGTACACTAAACATTTTAGGCATGTTCATATTAAAACCTAAGGACGGTACCTTATGTGGTGTGCTCGGATGTGCTGGAGTGTTACGTCGCTCAGGTACGGAATCATTTCGCTGCTGTAGGTACATTATATTAATCTCTTCTTGGACAAATTCCAGAGCCTTTTCAATTGTCTCGGGTCTCATACATCGAATACGTGACCCGAGGGGTTCTTTTAACCCTCTTACGAAGGCTTGCTTAGCCAAGTTACGGTAAAGATCGCGTTTAGCCTCTATCGTGGTTGTAACTGATTCGTGTAAGGACACATATGTCATAATTGTACTAAATAAGGTCTGGCATTTGTCGTAGAATTCTTGAGGTGTATCATTGCCTTGAGTTGCGAGAGAAAGATCGTTATAAAGGGCGGTTTCATCCCTTTGGTCTGCGAAATTATTTATCAAGGCGTTTTTAATACCTAGCCAGTTTGTAGGAATGCCGTTAGAATTTATTGTTCTGGCGGCAGGACCCGTGATTTTATTTAAAATTCCGTTTATGAGACACAGATTACTTAATTGATATGACGGTTCGTTTTTCATGTATTGTGCCACTATTTGGTCACAGATTTGTATAAACCTAGTTAGGACATTTGGGTTCCCATCAAACTCAGGGACCGGCCGTAGGGCCTTATGGATATTGTCCGGGTCAAATGTCATTTTATCTAAATTATTATCACTTCCTAAATTTCTATTACTATCTAAATTCCTACTATTATCTAAAGCGAAGTTCCTATGAATCTGTCTTGAAGAGACAGATTCCTCCCCTTTATTCCTTGGATGGAAAATTTTGGAGACAGGAGGCAACACTTAGGATAAAATTTCAGAGTACTTACATAAGTTGGTTTTTCTTTGTACTGACGTTTGAGTACGTCCCCGGCCGTGCCCTCGTAGGTTTCGGATTCCAGACGATGGCTTAAGAGCCCGCCAGCGACTATGCGGAGTCAAGCTAGGCAACGATTTTTGATACCTATGACCGCCACGCACTGACTCTAGAATCCTACCGACTGCGCCAATTACGTTAGTCACAGCCGAAGGACTTAAAAAAACCAAAAATTTTATAATACTAATTTATTAACTAGATACTAGTTTCTTGATCGATGTTAGATACAAGAATTATATCTTTCTACAATAATAACAATATATATATAGTAAACTTATAACTAATAATTGAGGTCGCGGAGTCGGCGTTTACGCGGCCTTGATCCGTATGTGGAACGACGAAGCATCAGCGATTTTGGGTAACCGGGCCATTGTGGTCATCAGCAATCCTTGTATGTGTGTCGCACGTAACACCTCCCCCCTCAGATCAGCAACTATTTGAGAACGTTGAGCGAAAATGTTGCTGGGGTGGATGTCTGAATTTTTCTTGTTTCAGGGGTTGCATATATTTGATCCTCGCTGGATGGGGTGTCCTTTTCAGATAGTGAGGGCTTGTATCCTTTAGACTTTTTGAGATAACGGCGTGCAGTAACTCCAATACTTATTGCGGTTATAACTAGTACCACAGTGTAGAGAGGTATTGTGGTATGATATATAGCATGGTCCAAATTTACTGGATGCTGGGCTTGAATCTTATCTTCAATATCATGTAGTCCTTTCAAGTTGATTGATGCTAGTTCAAGATGAGGGATGCTGGTATCATCTCTTGTAAGGTAGCCATTCGGTATGTTTGCTATTTTCAGCGGCTGTCCTTTAATTTGTCCATTGATGTTAATAAGGGTGAATTCGTCGGTGCGCAGCGAACATTTCAGAGGAATCGTGACGAGGTAGCTTCCGCTTAGCGTTACGTAGTCCTGGCGTCTACATTTCAGTTCAGCCTTTGTTGGTTTAGGGATGACGATTGTATAGTGTTGATCATCTAGCTGCTCCATAGCTTCTCTGGTGAGAACGATTTCCGTCGGCTGGCATGATTTATGTAGGGGCTGGTTTCCGATGAGACTCTGGATACAGTCGGCATGGCCTCGGGGCTGATGATTGATGCTCTCCTCACAAAGATGTCGACGATCGAACTTCGGGCATTCAGCCTCCATGTACATGAAACTTATCCCATTAGTTGCCAT
This sequence comes from Cephonodes hylas, assembly GCA_030295005.1. Classification (NCBI taxonomy): domain Eukaryota; kingdom Metazoa; phylum Arthropoda; class Insecta; order Lepidoptera; family Sphingidae; genus Cephonodes; species Cephonodes hylas. The sequence continues at coordinate 10,521,875 of AP025377.1, forward strand.
AAAAGGATATGAAGGGATAAAGGTCTGGTGGTGTTTATTAGGAACAATGGAAAGCCTATACAACTCGAAATTATCTGGGGAGACTATGGGAAATTTAAAAATAATGACTATTCTTTTATCTATGTAATAGAATCCTGGTTTAATTATATTATAATATTCTCTTAACTCCGCGTCCAATATTTGATCCTTGTTGTATAAGGATTTTAGCTTACCTATTATATTAACTAAATTTTCTATTTCTAACATACTATGATGAGTGCTCGATGCACTTATAAATGCTAAGGTATTCTCTAACTTAATTAACTCTAAAGATAAATCCTTCACGTTATCGCCTATAATAGTTAGCAACTGTGCAAATTTGGCAAATTTAATCAATGTGTAATCTGCGTAAACGGTTCTGTTTAATAAAATTTCTAACGTGTTGTTAATTTTTTCCTGATTATCAACGATATGTGCGATTAAACTTGAATATTGCGTCATCCAATTTTTATTGAGACTTATGTGTTCGTCCAGCTCAGATAACAACTTATGTTCATTATTTTCTAAGACATTAATAGCATGATTGTACCGTTCAGCATCGGAATGGTCCAAGTTACCGGTCACACTCTTTATTAAGGATCCTAGTCCGTCAACTAGACCTCTTTTGACGCGGTTAGGTTCTAATCCTCTTAATTGCGACTTCAATTTTATTAATTTATTGCTAAGATAACTTATCTGTATTTCAAACAGGGCTAGTGTATGATTGTCTAATTTATTTCTAAAATAATTAAGTTGATTTTGAACAGAATCAATTCTGTCCTCTATATCGGATAATTCAATATACTGTAAGAAAGAATGATAATGAGTAATAAGTTTTGTGGGTCCGAGATTAAATGGTAAGAGGCCCGGTCCATCGTCGAGACTCTCAAGTCTTATGTCGGCCGCCAGACTCAGTTGGACTATTAGTAGTAGTCGAATCCTGTAACAATCGAGATGACTTACATGTACGTTTAAGTCTAGACTTTGCAATGGGTCCTTTCTTTTTAGACGTATATATGTGAATCGGAAGGTTTGCAAGTACAGTGTCTTGCGTGTATTGTGGCGCTAATTTTTGCCTACTCGCTAACGGGTTACTTATAAATACTTGTTGGTCGGGTTGATACTGTTCTTCCGGTTCCCTATTTTTATTACGGTTATTCATTAGGTTAGTGCGATCTACCGTGGTGGATTTATTTATAAGATCATATACTACTTTCATCTGGTCCCGGTGGCTTAAAATATACTGCTGCATAAGATGAGCTGTCAGGTCTATATCTAGGGGGTCTCTGGGGTCAAAATGACCTCGTATGATATCATGAGGCCTGCACTTAGTAAAACTATGAACTGAACTGTTATACGCTAATACCGCATAGGGCATTTGGTTCACGACAGGTTCATCTTTTTGCTTTAACTTTAATATACGTAAATGTTCTATTATAGTGGAATGGAATCTTTCTATTATGCCGTTATCATTAGGTGAGTTCGCCAAAGTCTTATGGTGGTTAATTTTATGTAATCTTACAAATTCGGCAAATAATTGATTCGTGAATTCTGTACCGTTATCTGTAACTATAGTTAAAGGTAGCCCATGATGAGTACAAAATGTTAATAATCCTTGTAAAATACTTATTGCAGTTCCGTCGCGTAAATGATAAGCCTGCCCGTACTTAGAAAATGAATCGACAAACGTTAGGTACTTTTCTGCTTGAGCGGTAAATAAGTCCATATGTACTATTTCAAAGGGTTTGGTGGCTGGGGGCACGATGTTAAATTGTGGCCTGATAGGGTTTCTATCATACTTCGACTGTCCACAAATTGTGCATTCGTTAATGTATTTGCTTATCTCCTCTTTCATCTTCGGCCAATAAAAGCGCCGGGAAAGTGATAAGTAACATTCGTTTATTCCCCTATGATTAGTCTTACCCTCGTGATAGTTTTTAATTATTTCCTGCTGTCTTAAATATTCTTTTACGTCTTCTAGTTCAGTCTTTGCTAAGACTAAATTCATAGAAGAGCTTTTAAAATTATTTTGTATGATCGGAATTATGGAATACATCCCTAATGGGGGTGTTATTTTAAGGGCAGTTTTTACTTTCGGATTAACGTATTCCTTTATGGCATTTACTACGTCTTGCTCTAAATTGGATTCTGATACTTGAATGTGAGTACGGGTGTGTGTGTCGAATGGTTTTGTGGCTGTTGTTCGTCGTTTAATATCACCTACTATTGTAAAACAAATCTGTCTATGGAACTTATTCAACGGCTCATCGGTAATGGGAACTTCAAGAATCGGGTTTTCATTACTAGTGTGAGCTGTCTCAGTTGACGAATCAGCGCGACTAGGTGGTCTCTCGGAGGGGTTTACGAGCATCGAGTCTGTTTCCTCATTATTAATTTGGACTCGTGATAAAGCATCGGCATTTGTGTTACATTTGCCTTTTTTATAGACTATAGTATAGTCGTATTCGCTTAACTTGAGCCGCCAGCGAGTTAACCGGGAATTCGGCTCTTTTAGATTCATAATCCATTGAAGGGGTTTATGATCCGTTAGAATTTTGAATTTACGACCGAATAAATATGGTCTAAAATATTTGGTTGCCCAAACTATGGCAAGCAATTCTTTTTCTATTGTGCTATATTTTTGTTCACTATCGTTTAAAGTTCTGGACGCATAACATATGGGCTTATCTGAACCTATCGGTCCTTGTGAAAGGATGGCACCTATCGCTACATTAGAGGCATCCGTTGTTAAATTAAACTCTTTCGAAAAATCCGGGTATTGTAATATCGGATCGTTTGTTAATAAATTCTTACATTTTTCAAAACTATCGATATACTCGGGGTCAAACGTTATCTTATTGGTCTTTTTGAGGCATTTAGTCATCGGTTTAGTTATACGTGCGAAATCCGGAATAAATTTTCTGTAGTAACCTAACAGTCCTAAAAATTGTTTAATTTCTTTGCTACTCTTAGGCAGTGGATATTTTTGAATAGCCGCTATTTTATCAGGGTTAGGTCTTATACCCTCTCGACTAATTATATGGCCTAGATATGGTGTCTCCAACTTCAGAAATTCAGATTTATCCATTTGGATTTTGAAATTGGAGTCACGTAGCCTGTCGAACACTTTTTCTAGATTTACTATGTGCTCTTGCAGGGATGTACTAAAGACGATAATATCATCGAGGTAAACTAGACAGATTTCATTTTGTAACCCTCTAAGCACATTGTCCATCACTCGTTGGAATGTGGATGGTGAATTTTTTAGGCCCATTGGCATTCGTAAGAATTCGAAATGCCCATGTTCGACATTAAAAGCTGTTTTTTGGATATCATCGGGGTCCATCTCGACCTGATAAAATCCTGATGCTAAGTCCAGGGTCGTGAAGTATTGGCATCTACCTAGTTTATCTAGAACATCCGTGATGTTAGGAATCGGATACCTATCGTCTATGGTCTTGTCGTTTAACTTCCTAAAATCAACAACTATTCTCCACTTCTGCTTCCCTGAAGCGTCAACTTTCTTAGGGACTACCCATATAGGTGAGCTCCAGGCGGAATCGGATGGCCGAATAATGCCTTGTTCCAACATCTTAGTAATCTGTTCCCTAACTTCCTGACGATGAATAAATGGATACCTATAATTTTTACTATATACCGGTAATTCGTCCGTTGTCCTAATCCTATGCTTAATTTTATTCGTAAACGTTAAGGGTTCGCCATCGAGATAGAATACGTCTGCGTAACGTCTGCACAAAGCTTCCAAATTGCATTTCTCCTCTACGTTCAAGTGATCAGTTCGCAAACGATTTAAAACATTTTTAACACGTTCCGAATCCGGCCCTGGCGTTATGCATTCGATATTAAATACCTGTATGCGCGGTTGTTGTTCAAATTTAATAGTAATATCGTCACAGGTGGGGTTTTCGATTTCAATCGTGCCTACTCTGTCCGAGACCTTAGTAACGCACTCATGGATAATGCAATTAGAAACTATTTGCTGAGGCACATGTACGTCACCTTCCGAGTCATATATCGGTACGTTTATTAGTTTGGATGAGCCGGCTGGGATCGTTTCGTACGGGTTCGATTTTCGACACTTATAGCACTTGAGATGTATTGAAGCATGTTCCGTAATTAACAAATTATTCTTTAAATCTATGTTACAATTTTCTAACAAGTCCAAACCTATAAGTCCGTCGAAATAATTATGGAATCTATATATGAAAAATTTCGCATATCTTTGTTCATTAAATTCCTGAAAGTGCGGGATGGTAATTGAATGTTCATGTATGCTAGTACCTCGCGAATTAGTAACTTCGAAAGGATCAAAATCACGTGGAATAGTGGGGAAAAATTTGTCACATGCTTCAGGGCTCAAAAAGGATTGATTCGCGCCGGTATCAACTAATAACTTAAGTGGGGGATCCGCTATTTGTACGTAGCGTAATTCCCTTTTGGAATGTAGATTTAATTCTATCTTGGTTCTTTCGTGGAACGGCCCTCGGAAAAATCCTGCTTATTATCAACCGGGCTTTGCGCTTCCGCGTCGGTAATATTATTCGCGTTTGTATGATCGTATTGAGACTGATCGATAGCGTATTCATATTCCGGATTCATGTCGCAGTAATATTCCGAATAAGGAGGATATGTAAATGGCTCATAATAACACTCGCCGTAATAACTATCGTTATAATCGTTGTAATCTGCAATTTCGTTAAAATTCATCTCCCTACTTTTAAAATAGTTTGATGGCGGAGGATTACCGTGAACTCTCCAATCGCGTCCCGTTAAGGTTGGTGGTAATACCTTCGGTACGTAATGGCTTACACCACTCATGGGTTTCGGCCCGGCATTATATACTGGTACATTTTTAGGAGGTAATCTAAAACTGTTATTCGGATTATAATTTGGCGGCGGCGCCCGGAACATTTGCTGAGTACGCGTGGGATATGTAAGCATGCGTTGCTGCGGATGAGAAATCTGGGCGTTCGGACGCCATTGGGGTGCCTGTTGCGATGTATAAGGGTGCGCAAATACGGGTGATGGTTTCGGCCACGCTGGACTAGGGGTAGGTACACTAAACATTTTAGGCATGTTCATATTAAAACCTAAGGACGGTACCTTATGTGGTGTGCTCGGATGTGCTGGAGTGTTACGTCGCTCAGGTACGGAATCATTTCGCTGCTGTAGGTACATTATATTAATCTCTTCTTGGACAAATTCCAGAGCCTTTTCAATTGTCTCGGGTCTCATACATCGAATACGTGACCCGAGGGGTTCTTTTAACCCTCTTACGAAGGCTTGCTTAGCCAAGTTACGGTAAAGATCGCGTTTAGCCTCTATCGTGGTTGTAACTGATTCGTGTAAGGACACATATGTCATAATTGTACTAAATAAGGTCTGGCATTTGTCGTAGAATTCTTGAGGTGTATCATTGCCTTGAGTTGCGAGAGAAAGATCGTTATAAAGGGCGGTTTCATCCCTTTGGTCTGCGAAATTATTTATCAAGGCGTTTTTAATACCTAGCCAGTTTGTAGGAATGCCGTTAGAATTTATTGTTCTGGCGGCAGGACCCGTGATTTTATTTAAAATTCCGTTTATGAGACACAGATTACTTAATTGATATGACGGTTCGTTTTTCATGTATTGTGCCACTATTTGGTCACAGATTTGTATAAACCTAGTTAGGACATTTGGGTTCCCATCAAACTCAGGGACCGGCCGTAGGGCCTTATGGATATTGTCCGGGTCAAATGTCATTTTATCTAAATTATTATCACTTCCTAAATTTCTATTACTATCTAAATTCCTACTATTATCTAAAGCGAAGTTCCTATGAATCTGTCTTGAAGAGACAGATTCCTCCCCTTTATTCCTTGGATGGAAAATTTTGGAGACAGGAGGCAACACTTAGGATAAAATTTCAGAGTACTTACATAAGTTGGTTTTTCTTTGTACTGACGTTTGAGTACGTCCCCGGCCGTGCCCTCGTAGGTTTCGGATTCCAGACGATGGCTTAAGAGCCCGCCAGCGACTATGCGGAGTCAAGCTAGGCAACGATTTTTGATACCTATGACCGCCACGCACTGACTCTAGAATCCTACCGACTGCGCCAATTACGTTAGTCACAGCCGAAGGACTTAAAAAAACCAAAAATTTTATAATACTAATTTATTAACTAGATACTAGTTTCTTGATCGATGTTAGATACAAGAATTATATCTTTCTACAATAATAACAATATATATATAGTAAACTTATAACTAATAATTGAGGTCGCGGAGTCGGCGTTTACGCGGCCTTGATCCGTATGTGGAACGACGAAGCATCAGCGATTTTGGGTAACCGGGCCATTGTGGTCATCAGCAATCCTTGTATGTGTGTCGCACGTAACACGCTTTTGTACCTAACTTAACTTATTTGAGTAATTGAGATTGATAACATCTTGGAATAGACACAGAGTACTTTTTATCCCGAAAAATATAGTATTCCCGTGGGGTGGCAACTGAATATAAAATTTCACCGGGGATGAGCCGGACTCTACGTCGGTATTGTATAAAAAAGGTATCTGTCACTCAAAAGTCAGATTGTTAGAACCCATTTTCAATGTTTAAATATATCTTGAATATTGAAAAGAAAAGAAGATGGATAATAGGTTAGATCGGATATAATGTTTTAGTTTCATTAAGGTTACAATTTTTTGTTTATCACTTACTTTACTCGAGACTCTAATTATTACAAAATTCATACCATTCTTCTAAATAATCTGGAAACTAAAGTTTTTATGTTGCAAAGTTTCAAATTCCATCCATTTCACATTGGAAGGTCAAAGAATCAATTTAGCTACCCCAAAAACTTCAGTTGCAAAAATCGCTGGGCCATATAAAAAGGAATAAACGTAATTCTAGATTCCCTTAAAATTCCAATCGCTCGAATCGATTACATTCATTTACTCGATTATCGTAAATTTCTAGATACAGGATCAAGTTTGATCGATAAACTTTTCTCGTTTTAGCCAAAGCGCTTTTGTTAAATAAGTAATAAACTCCACTTAGAGTTTCTCATGCGAAAATCTAAATGGATTTAGTGGCCCTATGTTATAGTGAATTAAAAAGGCAAGATCCAAAAGTCGATTAAGAATTAAACTTTGAAGCAATACATTTATGCTGATCGTAGGGTAGTTATACTAAACCTAAAGTACCAGCTGGAGAGATAGTACTAAAGAGTCGCGTTCTGGTATAATATTTTCATGTGCTATTTGCTAACGCCCACTAGTAGATGTTTTATTATCCTTTCCACACTTTATTAAGACTATTCATCATGATCAACAGCCTTTCTGTACTTCTTTTGCTGGACATAGACTTCTTCTATGGGACGCTACTGGGCTTGATCTTCGGCCCTTTTTATCATACTTTTACTGAAAGACAGTTTTTTGTAGGAAAGTAATTATTAGTCTATGAAACCACTCGAAAAGTATCGATACCAACTATATCGATACTACAATCGATAATAATCGCAAAACTTCCTTTTACACTGCACCCCATCTCTATAAAGAAAAGCATAAAACATCAGAGTGAGTTCGTGTATGAAGCGATTAAACTAACGGAGCGACTCCAAATGAGTTTGGCAACTTACTGCTCTCCAATGGCGGGTATTGTGCGGGAAATAAATACTCCACTTAATTATTCTGGTATATTTTTATGCTTCTCTATATAAAAGACTTTTAAATGATTTTCTTTATCGTACTGCTGCAGCAGTATAAGTTGTTATTTTTAAAAGAGATTACTTTTACGCTTTTGAATTATGTAAGTGTTAACTTAAGTATAGTATAAGCAGTGATGGCCTCGAGGTTTAGACGCGCGGTCGAGAATCTCGCCGGTTGCGGGTTCGAACCTCAGGCACACACCTCTGACTTTTCGAAGTTATGTGTGTATTCAAATTGAATTATCACTTGCTTTAACGGTGAAGGAAAACATCGTGATGAAACCTGCACACCTAAAAGTTCATAGGAATTTCTCAGGTGTGTAGTCCGCCAACCCGCACTAGGCCAGCGTGGTAGACTATGGCCTAAACCCTCTCAATGGTAGAGGAGACCCGTGCTCAGCAGTGGGCGTATATGGGTTGATGACGATAACTTAAGTAAGTTTCTCGTATATATTTATTCACCTACCAGTAGGTATGTGGTCAGTAAGTATCAAAAACTGGCCTGAATGTTTTTGAGGTAAGTGATAGTACACCTTTATCCATAGTCTACTGAACATGAGCTTGTCATAAAGATACTGTAGAAAGGTTTCAATTTAACAACATTCTTAAGTTATTAAAACAGTCAGATACAAATATTTCTCGAATTACTATTAGTCATAGCTTGATCATTTATTCTTTAAGGGTTTCTTGGTCACAAAATATTAGAAATAATCATATTTCGACATAGCAAATTATATCCACTGAGAGAATCTCAGGGAGTTTCAACGGATTTCTATTTAAGGCTAGTGGTTAACCGCTCTCTATTGTATAGAAATCCTCATCCAACTGACCTAAGATTCTATTGAGTGAATTCCATTCAGAACGTCTTGAAAGCCTCTTTCATAAGACTAATGCGATGTCATTCAGATAATTCCCCAAATCAATACGACGTTTAAGTTTTAAATGATTCAATGTAGGTCGTATTCATATTCATCTGCACAAATCACGACTGTACTTCTCGGAAGGGTAAAAGAGGAGCTTATTCGCATACCAGTAGGCTAGCAAGAAATTCCTATCTGGAAGATCCAGTTTCGACCCGGAATTCAAACCTCTAGTCTAGAAAATGAAAAAGAGTGTAAGTCGTATGAGTAACTAGCTATTTTCATTAAGTAGCTTACTGTAATCAATCAAACCATTAGATTCCAGTATGTTTTGCTTTTTACCCGGTAAACTAATAGTTTTGTTTTGTCATCATCAGCCTTAAGACCACTGCTGGAAATAGGCCTCCCACAAACACTTTGAAAGCCCTCTGTCCGAAGCTGCCTGCTCTAGTGGCCTCCCGCGATTTATATTATCAGTCCACCTCTTTGGTGGACGCTTCTCTTATACATACTTGCTGCCCTTGAGAACCTTTCTCCCCAGCGGCTGTCAGTTCCACGAGCTATGAGCCCTGGCTTATGTCCTTCTTGTCCAAACATTCCTTACGTAAATTCTTCTCAAAGAAATCTGACGTAAAGTATCATCAAAAATTACGTTTTCTCAAACAAGTTTTGATATCACGCTTTCATATGAAAATAAGGGAAATAAATGTGTACGTAAGTGGCTGTCTCTATTAGATGGCTCAGCATTTTCGTGATGCTTGTCAGAATACGCCTGAAATAGATTACCGCTGGAAGATTTATTGCGCGAATATATATGGGTTACAGAGGTGATGTATTGTGTTTTATGTGTCTTTCTTCGCACTATATGTTCATAATCAACCTTAGGTTTTGAATTTATAGTTGGAAGAGACAGGCATAAATCAAATGCGACTTGATAGTTTTCTTATGTAGTATTTTTCAATTTTTTTGATTCATCATTAATGTATGATCACAGAACAGTTGAATAAGATTAATAGGGAATTACAACGCCTTTTCATTCTACTAAGATTACGTGAACAATGATAAAAACTTCAAATAAAAATGAAGGGTTTCTATTGTTTGTCACACATTTATAAAATTCTAGTTGTAACACGTTACCCAAATTACTAAGAAGAGACTGTGTCAAAGGTAATATGAACAATCGTAGGTTTGGCACACCCGGCATGCTGATATTTCCTTTACTGGTCTTATTCAACTATTCTGTGTACGATAGTTAAAAGTTTGTATTTACCAAACTGAAGTCATCAGGTTACCTGTGAAAAAATAAAAAATGATCATCAACAAATTAAAAGAGAAATAATTATTCATGTTAATAACTTTGAGAAATAGATTTCTAATTTTACATTCAATTATCACTAATTGAAGAAAAACATATCCCTTGAAAAACAAAAAAGCAAAGAACACAAAAAAGATCCGCTTGTAAATTTACATATAGTTACACCTTACGATAAAACCCCTACTCTATTGTAAAACAGAATAAGAATTCCTCGCCGAATTTCCCAGCCGTTCGTTGCTAATCTAGTGAAACAGAAGCGAGCTAACTGACAGCTCCGTTCCAACTCCATTTTCATTAGCCAAGATCGTTGGAGGCCCCCGGGATCGGTGCGAATACTTGATAGCCGGACATTTTTTACTCCCAACTCGGTAATGGCACCTATTAACTTAACTACGCGACTTTAAGAGATGGTTTCGGCTTGCTGATTTGAGTTTCTTAAGGTTGGTAAAGTTTTTGCGCTAATTAAGTAAATTGTTGAAAAACTGCCGTAGGTGTTTGTACATATATAAACATGCGCCAACATTCCCTGAAGGAGTATGCAGAGGTGAATGTCTGCATCTATATTTTGCCATTTCTGTTTATGTCCCATGTGCGACGGGACCACGAGGCGGTCGTCATTTGTTTACATACATTTCAGTCGTATTAATAATATAAATTCGAAAGCAACTTTGTATGTTTGTCTTTTAAATTTTCATTTCTAATCTCTTGAACAAGCTTAGAATATTTTTTTGTATAAAGAGAGATGATACCCGGAGAAAAGGTGGTAACTAAAATTTTACAAATTTATACGCATTTGTAGCGGAACTACATCTGTATCGTGTATTTAATATATTCGCCTCTGTACTGCCTTTCTATTTATATTCCATCTAAAGTATGCTTGGAAATTGGTGCTAGCGATAGGACCGCCTATTGTCGTCGCGAAGAGATTGCTCTCAGCTTCTCAATAGCCAAGCATATTTTCTTGTCTCTTTTATTGTAATTTATGTATGTGGGTGGAATAAAGCATTGTCTATCTATCGGCTCGGACATGCCTTTTAAAAATTGAAATCTTCCGCAGCAAATTTGTGTTTTCAATAAATATACACACAGAAAGAAGCCACTAAGACAGTTAATTTATATAAGTATTTCAAGCTAGTAAGTAGTCGATTTGACGATTATATTGATAATTTTGATTAAGGTATAGTCTTATGATTTAGCCAGTACCCACCAACAACGACACAGGCCGGGGGATCGATCCCCGCACCGAGACAAATGTTTGTGTGATCCGCAAGTATTTATTTGAGGTCTGGTGTGACACCGTCCACCAACTCGCACTAGGCCAGCGTGGTGGACTAAGGCCTTAACGCACACAATGGTAGAAAAGGCCCGTGCCCAGGAGTGGGGCCTATATGGGCTGATGATGATGAAGATGATGATGTTGTTATACCGGAAATACACTCCTAGTTTTTGAAACACCTCTTCTTCATCAACCCATATTCGCCCACTGCTGAGCACGGGTCTCCTCTACCATTGAGAGGGTTTGACATACCTGAATCAAGGTATTTGTCCTAGCGTGATGTCAGAAATATATATATGTGACTTTTTGGGTATATTTGTCTATTTATCTTCAACAGTTCCAACTATAATTTCAGACAAGCATACCACCTTAAAGTAAAAGCAAACGAAAACCTTTTGCATGAAATCAAATTCTTCGAATCTCAAGCTTGGTTTGAAGTAAAAGGGGACTACACATTCCTCATGTCACATTGTTTACATATTAAACAGTATCGTCGACGGTGTAACTGACAAACGATTTCCGCAGTCAGCCGGTCACTACAAATATTTGTTCCGGGTCTGTGTGTTGAGGTGACGACTTTCTGATAAATTTTGATCTATTTACCTCCATCCTTACTGTAATCGAATTAATAACCTTTATCCGACACCTTATTCTATTATAAAGGGAAATAACTATATAAAAGGAAAAATGGATTATATGTTATTTGGGATATGCACTAACTTACTCCTGTATAGCCTCGTGATGATGATTATCATGGTGATGATGATGAAGCTGATGATGATCGGAAAGGAAGGCAAAGGTGCTGTTTAAAGAAACACATACTAATTGGCAAACTTATTGCCGCTTTTTAGTAACATTTCCACGTTCCGAAATGGTTCTTAGAATTTTAATGTGGATTAATCCATTACCCCCATACCTTAAATTTTGGATTCGAACCCGGGACTCGTATCACCATGTCAAACCCTCTAATTTTACACTAAAAAGTCTCAGTCACTGAGCAGTTTCATTTGCTCACTTATTATTCTAATCGGCGATATCTAAATAACTAATACTGCGATCAAAGATTTAGAAGCATTACCTTTAACTGGACTTACTAAAAGCCTACCTATCTTTTGTTCACGATCTATCCATTACTTTATCTCAGCTCTGTTTCTATGAGCTGGCTTTAAAGGCTAACAGTTTGTCATCAATTAGTTTAAAGATCTTGTTTAAAACAGTTTGAGTCAATACAATCTTAATTTGTATTATTTCATTAATGATTGCTATATAGGGAGGGGGGGGGGGGCTCGTAAAAATCATAAACATAGACTATTTTACCTTTCTATAAGAGCCCATATATGTATGTACTCATATCTCATTCCTAGTGCAGGTTTCCCCATTACAGACTTAAGAAACACCTGGGAATTTTTATTTTACATGTTACCTCGCATACATGAAGAGAAAAATGTCGGTGGAGGAAGCGAAAGAGATGTGTTTGGACCGTGGCATTTGGCGCTCTATAGTCTCTGCCTATCCTAAAGGAAACAGGCGTGGGTTTATGTACGTATGTATGTATGTTACGGTTATTACTCGAACTTCCATATCCATCGCGAGGCCAACACGGCTTCAAATACAAATAATATTGGCTTTAAAGTATAATTAACTTTAACTGTACCTCCGTAACATTTTATTTAGAGTCGTTTCAACCACAACACGTATTCCAATCTACTCCACTGGCTTGATGGCCCTGCATTAGCCAGGAGCGATTCAAAAAAGGTGTCCATTAGTGGAGGCAGCATTAGGGCCGGATAAATGCTAGTAATCAGCGCGAGAGGTCCGAACACGCTAGATTGAGGCGCCGACCTTTCAATTTGTTGAAGCATATTTCAGGGAAGTCGTAGCCTCGAGGTGTAGATATGCCGTCGAGAACTTCGGCGGTCGCGGGTTCGAATTTCAGGCACTTCAAACTTTTCGAAATAGTGTTTCAAAACGTCGCACAGTGTCGCGACTTCATACAACGTTTTATCATAATTCTCACTTTGGGCAAATTTATTTTTTAAAGCTAATGTTCTATACGTGTGACTAAAACAAAGAAGTATAATTGATTTTTTTTTAAATTTTAAAACTAAAAATTGTCTTAAATCAGCGTCTAAATCTTTTTTTTAATGTTCATTTCATCTAACTGTTGATATTAATAGTATGTAATTGCTTTTTAAATCATTTATTAATTATTTTCTCTTATTTATTCTTACTTTACAAGATCAGCAATTTTTTAAGGAAATGATAAACTAATAGGTCATCAAAAACACATCATAGACCTCCGTCGCTGTCTTTTATTTTGCAATTTTTACGTGCTGTATTTCATCGAATGTGTGTGAATCGAATCGAAACTAGTTGTCATTGATAAATTTTTGTCTATACATACTATGACTGGATGAGTAATCGAATCCCACTTACAGGTCAATTTCAATAAAAAACCTTCCGTAAAGCTTCTTTCTCCTTTCTGCAGTTCTCACAATAGAGTCGGCAAATTTGTGTAATAAGTCTTAAAAAAATTTCCTCTGCAACTTTTAGTACTACGAACTAGATTAAATAGTAACTCTTCTCTAAATTATATTATCTTGTAAAAACTCGAAAACGTAGTAGGACGTAATAAACTGATAACCTCTTTCAGTCTTATAGATTTCCTTTACCATAGATCTAAGTCTATCCAAGGCAAAGGCATCAAAAGGTAATAATGTTGACAAACTATCCTTATCAGATGACTTAAGTGATGACTATTCAGCCGCAAAGTCTGGTAGGTACATGACTGTCTCAGATTTAAATGAAGTTCAAAATTCGTAGTTGTTTTAAAGCTTAATTAATGTTCTTGACGTTGCTCCTAGGTCTATCGCGTTTCGACGTAATGTTTGCTGATGATATGTCCATTGATTCATTACCCAGACAGTAATGTATCACTACCGTATCTATCGCTAAATAATTATTAAGCCAAGTTATATATTTTATACTTATTATATCGGCTTTTCTACGCCTTGGTCTCTAATACGCACCAGCTCTTAAGCAATCAGTTAGTCTTGACAAAACTATTCTTAATTAAATTAAGAGACTATTCAAGACAATAAGAGTCTAAAATATGATGACAAACAGCATTGTTTTTATCGTGGGAGTCTGCTGGACGTCAAAATTCGAAATCTTAGAATTTATTCTTGAGGTTTTCCCAAACCTAAAACGCTATAACTTAAGAAGGGCACGTCTGAGCACGCTGAAACTTTTCCAGCGTTAAGTATACTAAATAAGCTAGCACATATAAAAAAATTAGCGATGTGATATGATGTGATTTTTTTAAAACTCGAACCAAAGTTTTAAAATTATGTTTCTTTTTTGTGTTATGGAAAATGCTCAAAACTTAGTATTTTCACACATCTTGAATCATTATAAACAACAATTCAGACAGCTAACTAACTATTTCAATGTACCATAAAAATAAAACATCGATAAAAGCTGAATATTACTTTTAAATGTCGCAACAAAGTTGGTCGTGCGCACCAATAATATTTCAATACATCAACAATGTCTAAGTTTACTTACCCATATTTACTAAAGTATTATTTTTTTTAAAATATTACTATTTACATTTGATGAAATAAGTATTCTACAAAACGTTTCCATACTAATAAGTTGCTTTCAAAAATGTTCGATAAATGCATTTATGATAGAGGCTCGCGACACTGTGCGTCGTGAGGAAATTTTAAAGATTGTAGGAATTTCTTAAGTGACCATTCCCCCAACCCGCACTAGGCCAGCGTGATGGACTAACGCCCAAACCCTCTTACTTGTACCCAGCAGTGGGACGTGCAGAGAAAAAAAAATAGGAAAAAAATAAATGAGATGCCATGATACTTTCGTATAAATATTCCAAAACAATACACTCAATTTTTAAACCATTACAGAAACGAGGGACAAAACTTGTTTCGCTAAAACTCCGCTGAATAGAATTATACAGTTTTTAAATTTATACTTTTGTATCATCGTTAAAACTGTGTAACATCATAACTTTTTCGTAACATGTCGCTTTTTAGTTTCGAGTTACTAAAATACATTTAAATGCTTGGAAGTCATTTAAATAAAGGTAAATTTTAAAAATGTTACAATTTTAGTCGTAATATCTGACGAAACATGTTAACTTACATATGTACGTATTATCCAATAGACCTCTCATCTCATTTTTGCAAGTCCTCGCTATATTTTTTTAAAAATTAAAACACAGAGTAACTTGGGATGACAAATAAATCTATTATCATTACTTTAATTCATCTGATATTTGATGCAATAACCATTGAAAATAGACGTTACCTATTTTTAAGCCAAATATAATGAGACATAAGTTCTGACCCCACAAAAACAAGTTGTGCATCGTAGTTATCAATAACTATAAAAGACGTTTCGGTCTCACAAACATTTGTCTCGGAGCAGGGATCGAATTTAAACGAAACGGTAAATGTATTAATGCGTGTATATCCTGATTTAATCCAAGTCCATGAATGATGGGATCGCGTGTAAATGCCAAATGAAACGATTCCAACTTCTCGCATTTGCCTCTTTGTTTCTGCAGTTGCTGCTTTCATTTCGATTACCGGATCAATTGGTATTGTTTTGTTTTTTGTTGGTCAGTTTGATTAAAGCTAAACACTTTTATGGGTTTTATGATTGATGGGTTATTACTGCCGTTTTACTGTTAACGTACTCGTAAATATCTTTTTTATGCAGGTTAATAACAACAGTATTTTAATATTTATTATCAATAAGTAGTGGGCTCGAAGCTTAGGCGCGTGGTCGAGATTCTCGGCAGCTGCAGGCTCAGATACCTATATTTTTAAGTTATGTGTGTATTCACAATGACTCGTCACTTTAACGGTGAAGTAAAACATCGTGAAGAAACCTAAAAAAAATCTTAGGCCAGCGTGGTGGACTAAGGCCTAAATCCTCTCACAAATAAAGGTACCACGATAGTCTCGTCCATCCTAAACTAGCTCTATAATCCAAAATTAGACGCCAGATCATTAATTAAAGGAAAAATTGATTGCGTTAAAATATGACATTGCCGCATCACTGTCAGTCGCGACATTGTCAAATGATGTGAGATTATTTTTGAAAGATATTAATGGATCTGGTTAATAAAGATTTGGGTTGCGTTTGCAAATGGCTTTACGCTGCCTAATTACCTCGTTCTAATTCTCATCTGAAATTACTACTGGGATTCTGAATAAGGAAAATTATTCAGATTCTACTATTCTGTTAAATAACTGTCCATTAAATCATTGTAGAGTTTAGATTGTTGCATGTACAGTATTGATAAATTCATCATCAATCAAAGGGTGTCATCTGCTGGACACAGGTTTCTCGAAAGACGTCCAAAGCGTTCAGCGGCTTCCCGTGATTTTTTTAGATCTTCAGTCGTCCTTTTACTGGCAAGCGAAGATTTGGACGTCTACGCATAAGGTCGAATCTCTTAGTACAACAGCTAAGGGGGTTTATGCAATCTTTTTAAGGTTGACACATGTGTATGCTATGCTATGTAGATACATAGCAAGCTATGTATAGACTGTATATCAATTACCCCAAGTCTTTCATCTGAATATTAACCCTACACCTGTTTTTGCATACTAGGATCGTTTTAAACGTATCTCACCCAACTTGTCCTACACAATAGCACGGGCAATTACATCGGCTGCGAGGCATTGCATTCAGCATTTTTTCTTTTCACTCTACATCATTTGCAAGCGATGAGATCACAGCGGTCAGACCAATCAAAACACTTTTGTTTGCGCCACAAAAGATTTAACCACCCTTTGATGTCTTGAAAAGTATATTCGCATCTTGTTTAAACTTAATGAGTTTCTTTTTTAGGTTTTTTGGTTTAAGTTTAGACTTTTGATTGGCAGTTGCTTTGTAAGCAGAGATCTGAAGAGTAAACATACACAGGATTTAAAAATAGATGATGAATTTATTATTATTTCTTGCATGTACTTTCATCTGATTCAATTTTTTTCTTATTTATCATTGATGAAGATTTAAAAAAAGGGCCAACAAAATTAAGCAAACAAATCTAAATAAACCTAAACATAGATTTTTAAGAACAACCCAATTGTCAGCGAAGTATGACTAATTGGATCAACTAATTCATTTAAAATAATTATTAGTCTGTAAACTAACCGTTTCATCTACTCCGACTTA
Source organism: Cephonodes hylas (assembly GCA_030295005.1). Taxonomy (NCBI): domain Eukaryota; kingdom Metazoa; phylum Arthropoda; class Insecta; order Lepidoptera; family Sphingidae; genus Cephonodes; species Cephonodes hylas. The sequence goes on from AP025377.1 coordinate 10,539,264, forward strand.
ATTAAATTAATGAAACTGTCTTGAAAACTTTTCAAAGCCAACGCTCCAGTAGACTTAATAATTTCGTTCCCAACAGAAGTGACTTCAGAACTGCAGCAACCAGACAATATCACAACTGCCCTCCAAAAACAAACTGTCATTTACAAACTAAAACAATCCCCCGATAGTGTAATTTAAGTTCGGGAACTGGAGCATTTCCAAAAAGTTTTGAACAAGCCGTGGCATTCTAAAAGACTGGCGAGATCGCAGTTCGTTGTTGAACATTCTGGGATTATCAATATGATACTTTAAGAGCAGACAATGTATAAAGTAGGAAGTGGTGATGGCCTCGAGGTTTAAATGCGCGGTCAAGATTCTCGGGGGTCGCGGGTTCAAACTCCAAATACACACTGGCTTTTGAGGTTATGAGTGTATTCACAATGACTTATCACCTGCTTTAACGTTGAAGGAAACCAACATACGAGATTCCACGCACTAAAAGATTCTTAGCAACTTCTTAGGTGTGTAGTGGGGAAGCTGAAGGCCTATTACCTCTCAGTTGTAGAAGAGCCCCGTGCCCAGCAATGGAACGTATATAGGTTGATAACGATGATGATGAATGTACATTGCAATGCTACATATGCACAAAGATGAACATAATATCGTGTAGATAGATAATATATTAGACTTTTATATTGAGAAACGTTCAGCGTTTTGTTAACAAGACAGATTGTGTCAGATTAGAAAATATGTGAATTTTCCTCTTAATTGAAATGGGATTAAGAACGTTAAGAATTATGTGTCGATATTATATAATAATATGAAGCAGTGATGGCCTCGAGGTTTAGGCGCGCGGTCGAGAATCTCGGCGGTCGCGGGTTCGAACCCCAGGCACACACCTCTGACTTTTCGAAGTTATGTGTGTATTCAAATTGAATTATCACGTGCTTTAACGGTGAAGGAAAACATCGTGATGAAACCTGCACACCTAAGAGTTCTTAGGAATTTCTTAGGTGTGTAGTCCGCCAACCCGCACTAGGCCAGCGTGGTGGACTATGGCCTTAACCCTCTCAATGGTAGAGGAGACCCGTGCTCAGCAGTGGGCGTATATAGGTTGATGAAGATTATATAATATAGTATCACAAGATCTCAATATATTTAATTACAACGCCATTCTCTACAAAGCATGATAATTCACAATTCACAAAGACGTTCTATTCTTAAACGGCAATATTGCTTTTTCATTAATGGTCGTCACTTCGCAGAGACTTTGTGAGGGACAGATCCGTTACGCTAAGTTTAAATAACTTTTCATTATTCTTTTTTTCTTTTTAATTGTTTCAAATTTATGACTTTCACTTTTTAAGAAAGTGTCTGACCCAAATTCAAACACCATTTAGAGTTTTCGAAGCATGTACGAATGAAAACTTCTTGTCGGTTAAGGAAAACCTTATTGTCATCATCAGCAGCCTATATACGCACCACTGCTTGGCACGGATCTCCTCTAACCTGAGAGGGTTAGGCCATACTCCACAACATCAAAAAAATTAATAAGATCTTTTAGGTGTGCAGGTTTCCTCACGATGTTTTTGTACCATTTTTAGAAACTGTTAATTAATATTAAACATACATTTAAACAAATATTTATTACTATTAAAACTATCGTTCCTCTCCATCCCTATATAATCCTCCCTCTCCATATATTATAACTTTAAAATCAACGTACAGATGTAACAACTATTATAAACGCCATGCTAATCTTTGTATGTAGTAAGCAACAAATGCCCGCTGTTGCTCAATTTTTGTACTGCAGCATAACCCGTTCGCTTATCTGTTATGAGTCGGCGAGTATGGAGCTGGAGCGTGCGTCATCGGGGTCATTATGCAAAATGTTACCTTTTACGTTTTTGTCGGCGTGTTTACGATTATTGCCTTTATCTCGTGCGATGTTCACGTGGACAGAACGTGGCGATATTTTTAATGGCGCGCCGGAATATGGATTGCGGGATGTGTGTCGTAAAGTTTTTACCGAATTTACAGGCTCGGAAGCCTGATTGTTTGGGCTTTATTAGTGAAATGTTATTGTGGTTTGGAAATTCATGTTTTAGTGTGAAAGGTTTTTTTGAATGGTAGTTTTTGTAGAATTAAAATTAGTTTCGTTGATAATATTTTAAAAAAATAATAATACATACGTACATAAACATTTAATACTCGTCATTGTTAAGAAAACGTATTTTTTAATGTCACGGTTTTTGTTATCACTGTGGCTATGGCCTGTCTTACTTTTCGATCACGGTCTTTATTTATATAATACGAAAAAATATAAAACTACCATCGCGGTATTTAAATCAGAATTTCTTTAATCACTAAACCTACAGTTTGTAACTTTCCAACAAGACTTTGAAACCTTTGATGTACTTATATAAATCACAAGGCAATTTATTAGTTCGATAGTGTACCGCAAATTGAACTACTGAAGATAATACTATGTATGTTTTGACATTGATAAGTGAGAGCCGAAACGGAACACACAAGCTCTTTGTAATTAATGTGTTCCAATGAAATAACGGACCCGGAGCAGTGGCGGTACTCCCATAGAAGCCCGAAAGCCCGACTTGCCTTACATAGTTCCGAATAACGAACTTAACGATTGTTTATTTATAAAATAACGCTATAAACGTGAATGTGAGTACTAACCGGTAGTTATTTATTAGTCCTACGTACCAAAAAAAATATGCTGCTACTAAATAAACATTTGGGCTTGCCTTAGTTTGACACCCTAGGCACGCCACTGACCCGGAGTATATACAGGAGTATATAAAGCCTCTTTCGTGATGTGGGAAGATGAGTGTACTGAAGGACTGTATGTGGTGGCCAAATCTACACACAGGATGTATTCAGACCGTGGCACAGTGTCGCGAGCCTCTATCATAAATGCATTTATCGAACATTGTTGAAAGCAACTTATTAGTATGGAAACGTTTTCTAGAATACTTATTTCATCAAATGTAAATAGTAATATTTTAAAAAAAATAATACTTTAGTAAATATGGGTAAGTAAACTTAGACATTGTTGATGTATTGAAATATTATTGGTGCGCACGACCAACTTTGTTGCGACATTTAAAAGTGATATTCACCTTTTATCGGTGTTTTATTTTTATGGTACATTGAAATAGTTAGTTAGCTGTCTGAATTGTTGTTTATAATGATTCAAGATTTGTGAAAATACTAAGTTTTGAGCATTTTCCATAACACAAAAAAGAAACATAATTTTAAAACTTTGATTCGAGTTTTAAAAAAATCACATCATATCACATCGCTAATTTTTTTATATGTGCTAGCTTATTTAGTATACTTAACGCTGGAAAAGTTTCAGCGTGCTCAGACGTGCCCTTCTTAAGTTATAGCGTTTTAGGTTTGGGAAAACCTCAAGAAAAAATTCAAAGATTTCGAATTTTGACGTCCAGCAGACTCCCACGAAAAAAACAATGCTGTTTATTATCATATTTTAGACTCTTATTGTCTTGAATAGTCTCTTAATTTAATTAAGAATAGTTTTGTCAACACTACTACATTGCTTAAGAGCTGGTGCGTATTAGAGACCAAGGCGTAGAAACTCAGATATAATAAGCATAAAATATATAACTTGGCTAAATAATTATTTACCGATAGATACGATAGTGATACATTACTGTCTGGGTAATGAATCAATGGACATATCATCAGCAAACATTACGTCGAAACGCGATAGACCTAGGACCAACGTCAAGAACATTAATTAAGCTTTAAAACAACTACGAATTTTGGACTTCATTTAAATCTGAGACAGTCATGTACCTACCAGACTTTGCGGCTGAATGGTCATCACTTAAGTCATCTGATAAGGATAGTTTGTCAACATTATTACCTTTTGATGCCTTTGCCTTGGATAGACTTAGATCTATGGTAAAGGAAATCTATAAGACTGAAAGAGGTTATCAGTTTATTACGTCCTACTACGTTTTCGATTTTTTACAAGATAATAAAATTTAGAGAAGAGTTACTATTTAATCTATTTCGTAGTACAAAAAGTTGCAGAGGGAATTTTTTTAAGACTTATTACACAAATTTGCCGACTCTATTGTGAAAACTGCAGAAAGGAGAAAGAAGCTTTACGGAAGGTTTTTTATTGAAATTGACCTGCGAGTGGGATTCGATTACTCATCTAGTCATAGTATGTATAGACAAAAATTTATCGATGACAATTACTTTCGATTCGATTCACACACATTCGATGAAATACAGCACGTAAAAATTGCAAAATAAAAGACAGCGACGGAGGTCTATGATGTGTTTTTGATGACTTATTAGTTTATAATTTCCTAAAAAAATTGCTGATCTTGTAAAGTAAGAATAAATAAGAGAAAATAATTAATAAATGATTTAAAAAGCAATTACATACTATTATTATCAACAGTTAGATGAAATGAACATTAAGAAAAAGATGTAGACGCTGATTTAAGACAATTTTTAGTTTTAAAATAAAAAAAAATCAATTATACTTCTTTGTTTTAGTCACACGTATAGAACATTAGCTTTAAAAAATAAATTTGCCCAAAGTGAGAATTATGATAAAACGTTGTATGAAGTCGCGACACTGTGCGTGGACGGAAACTATGGCAGGTTGTAATAGTCACAGTTGTCGGTTTTTTTTTTATATTGCTGATGGGTTTGTTATCACCGTAAGTATTACCTGCCTTGGTTTCCGATCACGGTGTGAATACATCCTGAATAGGCACACTCAAAATTGTATTCCCGAGGAAAGAGATAACATAAATACAAATATTTGTGTGATCCGCAGGAAATGTAAAGACTAAATTCAAGCCGCAGAGCAAAATTTCTAAGAACTTGCAGCTCCGTTTGAAGAAGTTATAAATGGTTAATTTTTAACAAAAATAATTACATCACAAAATTTACTCAAAATTCTAAACTTTCAGCCCTTAGAAACGAATGCAATTATCTCGAATTAGAGCATCAAAGCGCAACTTAAGAACTTCGATACGGAGGCAAGGTTCAAAATCTAATTGGATCAATAGTTTTTAAGTAGTTACCGTCTAATCGGCAAGCCGTTGACTCCTCGAACAATTTCACTTGGAAACTATTTCGGCAGGACTTGCCATTAATAAATCATCTTATTAGCGAATAATGCTGGAATTTGCTTTGATCTCAACAAAGGTACCACCTGTGTTGAGTATTTGTTTAGGGTAGTCACGCGATTTGGTTTTTTAAAATTATGTCCTATATTTGATAGAAGATTGTTACAATAAAATAAATTTATGAATACAGCCAACAATCACATACGTAGTTCTGACGTTAGACTAAGATACAAGTCTGATGTCGTGGGTATCAGAAACTACGAGAGGCTTTTTGATCTTACAAACACCCAGACCCAAATATTCGTTGTTCACGCAAGCATTTGTCTCGATACGGAGATCGAACCCGCAGCCTCTCGTTTTGCCAGCTCTTGTTTAGCCAACTACACCAGTCTATTAATTTACTGTCGGTGTAAAAAAAAATATTCGTGGGTAGTAAGTAATTTTATGATAGTAAAGAAGAAATGTTTTTTACCATGGTGCGTGTGCGATAAATAGGCCCCGGGTTCAATCTCAAGGTGCAATTTTTATTTAATATACATTTTATGCAAGTAAATTGTCAAAATCAACACGCAATTTGCGTTTGCGTCATTGCGTAAACGTTCAACATTTAGACACAGCCGACAACATTCCAACAACTGATGACTGGAAATCCCACTCACATGCATTTACATTACTTGCATGATACTCGCCCAGACTGCCGCATAAAAATGACATTATATTCGAACTACAAAGTCAGGGTAAAATTTTATCCAGCAAAGTTTAAAGCATTCTCAAAGATTACTTAACTTGGCATCTAGGAAAAAGTTAAAGTTAGATCGTCTTAGGCTGGTAGCTTGGGACATGCTAGCTTATACTTGATGTGACTTAGTTAACTTGGCGGATAGCTGCCGACCAGAAATCGCTCCCGTTGTGTACAGGTTCCCTATCTTGATTTTAAAATAGTTCTAGATAATGAAGAATCTTTTGTCCGTTGCTTCGACTATTGTACGACGATTTTTTTTTATTTCAAGCTTATATTTAAGTAGTTTAAGAAATACTGACAGGTCTAGTATGAACATGGGTAGTTAAATGACTGAAATCGAAAATTTTGACGAATCAAAAGCCGTGTCGTCGTCTTAGGTATATTTCTAAACTTCGGCAAATTTGGTTATGAAATAACAATAATGCTTATGATAGAAATTGAACCCAAACTATCTCGTATGTTACCAGACAACCTCGTCTTCTGTTATTAATTCTAATTCAATTGGAACATAACGTTTTTATGTAATGAGTAATAAAATTCAAGCTAAATATAAACACACAGCTTCCCTCCAAAACAAACAATTTATTTTGACAAAAGCTTAAATGAAAGTGCTATTTCCAGCGAGTGTTCTTGTACTTAAACAAACTGTCATCTCTATTACAACTGAGATGAAAAGAAAGACTAGAATATACAAGAAATATACGTAAGCAAATTGAGTTCTACTGTAACTTGAAATAGTTTATATGATTTTTAACCCTTCATAATGGACTATTGCATTAATGATCAAATTAAGAAATAAAAAAGCCAGTTGGAATCGTAATAAGTGGTTTCATGTTTGTTTCAATTAATAATAATGTGTAGATAAATACTGATCATAATTCTAAAACACACTGCCCTCTTTGTCTCGTGATACAAGATGGACGTGAGATATAGAAATTACGCGTTTAATTTAGAGGCTGAGTGAAGTTTTATTGAGCCTTTTCATTATTAAACTAACAGTAGCAGCATAAAGAATAAAAAAATAAATAAATTAATCTTGTTCCCTGATATTACGTGGAACTTAATAATGCTGGTAAAACCTGGATAAGCTCTGAAGAAGAAGTATACAATAAGTGTAAACAGACATTGACCGAAAAATAAGACAAGTAATACCTACTTAGAGTGGACAGAAAAACGACAGTATTTTTATTTGATTTTGTTGGATTTTTTTTTGCATCACTGTGTTTGTAATAACTGTAACCTGTATTAGTTGTCGACTAGGGTTTTTTAATATCCTGTATGTAATTTAGTTATATTTTAATAGCTAAAAAGCAAGCATAAACAAACCAAAAACCATACACCTAAACTAAAACTATTCCAAAATATGACCATCAAATAATTTTACGATTCACTCTTACTAAGCTAAATTCATAGAATTTGTTGCAACCCTGATTAAGGGTAGCAAAAAGTTTCACCCTCATGATGAATCACTGCTAAGGGTTGATACAACCCAAGTCACTCTTTTTACTTAAATTAATTGAGTGAGTCAGGATATTGCAAAGATTCGAGCTTAGGTTTAGTGGTTGGGTGAGGTGTAAAGGGAATAATTAAAATGCTTTTGGCTTAAAATCTACTTTTTGAGATAAATGAAATTAAATAAACTGCTTAGTGGTCTTGTGGCACAAGTATGCAACGTGCGGTTAAGAGGTCCTGGGTTTGAGTAACAAGTCGGCAAAATTATTATTCGATTTTTTCTTTAAGAAATTCTCAGTAGCACAGCACTAAGTATAAATTGTGCACGAAAAACAGATTCATATCTAAAAATCAACTCAAAGAAACAACTAATGAGAATAATCAAACATAGCTAAGAACCATCGCAGAGAAAATCTGTCTTTTAAATGAAAAACCGCATCAAAATCAGTCCATCCGTTAAAAGCTACGATTCACACACACAGACAGACATCGACGTCATTACAACACCTCTCTTTCCGCATTCTTCTTCATCAACCCATATACACCCACTGCTGAGCACGGGTCTCCTCTACCATTGAGAGGGTTTAGGCCATAGTCCACCACGCTGGCCTAGTGCGGGTTGGCGGACTACACACCTAAGAAATTACTAAGAACTTTTTAGGTGTGCAGGTTTCATCACGATGTTTTCCTTCACCGTTAAAGCAAGTGATAATTCAATTTGAATACACACATAACTTCGAAAAGTCAGAGGTGTGTGCCTGGGGTTCGAACCCGCGACCGCCAAGATTCTCGACCGCGCGCCTAAACCTCGAGGCCATCACTGCTTTTTTTGCATTGGGGGTTAAAAACTTCTAAAAATGAAGTGCTATTATGATTCACATTACGAATGTCAAGAAAGAATTTTGCATAGCTAACACAGTCAGTAGCACTGTATTCAAAATAAAATGTGTTGCCACGGCTGCAAGGCGCACTCATTTCCTAGCAAACGTCACTTTTATATAAACTTTGCTCTTTACGTACAAAAATGTTGTTCAATTTCACTGTAAATTCTTATGAAAATGTTAGACTTGAGTATAATGGGCCAAGGATGTAGAAGTTCCTGCTAGTAATATGAAAATCTTGTTTACCTAAAAGTTGCTATTTTTACTTCTATCCTATTATATGAGTAAAGTAAGATAAATAAATGATCATACTTGGTGATAATTTTTCATTCTGTTAAGTCAGATTTGACAACTCGCATTGGGCCAGCGTGAGTAAGGCTTAAACTCTCTCAATCAGGAGGTTCGTATCCAGCAGTGGAACGTATAATGGCTGATGCTAATGAGACTTACTTACGTTTTTTGTGTATATGCCGCAGTACCATAAGAGAAATAAGATTTGCATTTTCGAGTCCTATCTTTTTTTTCATGAAACAAAAATAATTAATGATTTATGAGGACATTATTAAATTCATAACTAGAAAGACGTCTGCCCCATATCCATGTGCAAGCCAGTTACAAAATTGTAAAAGAAATTCTTTCTACTCAAAAAAAGTTGAAAGTTCCATACATCATAAGTAAAATTCAAATTTTACATTCGCAAAAGCATTCTTTATCCACATTCAACACTGAAGTTGGTCGCCGACATAAATTGGCGAGTGCAGGTATGGGGCCCATTACTACCAACTTTCCAGACAAAATTCTTTGTGATATACTAGATTGACTGCAAAGTGATAGTTGGCAGTTCTTTTGAATGTTCAAATAGAGTCTAAAAGTTTTTCATTGCATTGTTTGTTTCACAAGTATATGCCGTTCGATACAGACATACCAGATTCAATTCCTGCTTACAAAATAGTGGTCATCATCATCATCATCATGTCAGCCAATCGACGTCCCACGACCTTGACAAGTCTTGTCGGGGGCCGTCCCACGCTGCGCTTTCCAGTACGTGGCCTCCACTGGAGAACTGTCTTCAAAATAGTAGTAAAAGGATTTTTACTGACAATATTCTCAGTAGCATCAAACAGTCCGGAATAGTTCTCAAATAACGGTAAAAGTCTGGTCTTCGTTACGTGAGATTCGATACTATTCTCAGCTTATAGCCCTCCACTATTGAATGTAGGCCTCACCAATTGAGCGCCAACTATCCCGATCTTGAACAGTCTTTATCCATCCGCTACCCAACAATTTTAACTAGTCATTGAAGTATCGTGCTGTAAGTCGTACACTACGTCTATCTAAGCGCGGTCTCCAATCCAACACTTGTCCACTCCAACGAGTTAATACATAACTGATAAAACTCCGGTGCAGAAATAGTCTTCTGTGTCCTTCTTCTCTAAGAAAAAAATTATCAGTTTAGTAATCATCATCACCATCATCATTTTTATCAGCCAAAAGACGTCGACTGCTGGGCATAGGCCTCCCCCAGAGACTTCCAAAGTGTTCTATCGGAAGCGGCCTACATCCAGCGGCATTAAAACAGTCTTCTTCTTCTTCTTCTTTCTTTCTCAACCCATATACGCCCACTACTGAGCACGGGTCTCCTCTATCATTGAGAGGGTTTAGGCCATAGTCCACCACGCTGGCCTAGTGCGGGTTGGCGGACTACACATCTAAGAAATTCCTAAGAACTCTTAGGTGTGCAGGTTTTATCACGATGTTTTCCTTCACCGTTAAAGCAAGTGATAATTCAATGTGAATACACACATAACTTCGAAAAGTCAGAGGTGTGCGCCTGGGGTTCGAACCCGCGACCGCCGAGATTCTCGACCGTGCGACCAAACCTCGAGGCCATCACTGTTTAATACAGTATTAATTAATTAATATTTTTAAGTCTTCCCAAACATTTTTGTGAAAAGTTACCAGCTTAACCTATTTCGCAAAATAAATGTCTTAACATTAGCCAGAATATACCAAAACCATGTAAGTAGATAATTAATGTTGCCAGCGCTAATATAAATCTGTTCGTATACAAATTACGTAATTCCCCTCAAAGCGTTATAATGAAATAAACACGTCATTTGAACGTTAGATTTAATATAAAGCGATTTTAATATAATTTTATCTTCATTCAATTTATATCTCGTAAATTCGTTTGTTTAGACTTCGGACTTAATAGCTATACATACATATATGTGAATAAAAAATACACAGTATGTTCATACATGCATTACACATACAAATTCGCGTCTCGATTTCTTAACTTCTGGTAATAATTTAGTCAAGAAACATTTGTCTCGTTGCGGTAATCAAACCTGCAGCCTCTCGTTACCCAAGCTGGTATCTAACCATAAACGCTATAAATAGACATTGCTACAGAAACACAACTTTGTTTAACCTTACACAATAAAGGCGTAAGGACGAAAGTATGTTTTTATTGCACCTCGCTTCATACTAACAAGTATTTCAATTTCAGCAAACCTAAAGGTCGCCTACCCTTTGACCTTTAAAGGCATGAAATTATTAACACAGATTTGAACGCATATCCTTTTTCCGCGGGCAGGGCTCTCGCAAATGAATTATTAAAATGAATCCGACTAGGTATCGATCGGGGGCGTCTTGCCAGCCCGTGTTCCTTTAAAGCATGTGTGTGGGACAAACTTTGTCTTCGGTAAAATTACATATTATTCATGTGAAACATTGTGCTAGTAGGGATTTTCTAATAGAAAAAAGCCGGTAAACCTTTGTTCAATTCGAGACTGTCTGGGACTCTTCAATTTCTTGTTTTTTTGGTGAAAGATATCGATGACATCGTGGACTAAGAAAGCACCCTTCATCAGCAGCCCATATACGTCCTATTGCTGGGAACAGGCCTCTTCTACAACTGAGAGGCCTCAAGTCCTCAAGTCCTCAAGTCTTAGATCCGCAGATCTAGCGCGGGTTGACGAACTCACAACTCTTAGGTGTGCAGGTTTACTCGCGACATTTTCTCCTACCGTTAAAGTAAGTGATAATAATTCATTACGAATACACGCATAACTTCGAATTTTTTTCTCAGGGAAAGCTGATTATGGCGCTATTTTCCACCGGTCCTGGAAGAGGAGGCAGAAAGCGCATGTCGGGGTCACTGGCTCTCAAGCCCGGGCTAGACAGGGTCTCTAGCCAAACGCTAACCTACACAGGCATACCGACTAAAACCCCCTTGTGGCCTTCTCCGCGCTTATCATTGTGGTCAAATGTACTATTAAAATAAAACAGAATTTCACAATCAAAGGAAGCTAGTCCAGCAAATTCACGAACAAAACAGACCGTTGGCAATCATTCCTCTCACAGGGAAATAGGCGCGTAATTTAAACATGGCGTTGAGCCATTACCCGCCCGTGTTTACGGTAACATGGAGAAACGTAATTATTTGGCGGTGACGCGGCGATGTGTGCCGGAAATACCGTAAGTAAGTTATGTTGCCGATTTGTTACAGCTGGATCGAGTTAACGTGTTAATTCGATGAGAAAAACATATTGGTGATGTCTCTTTTCATGACTTTTTGCCATCTAGTATTAAAAATGGGATTGAAAAGTCATCATTATCAGTTCATATATGTACGCCCCAATGCCATTGCATTACCCATTTTAACGGACCTTTTCTTCAGCTGAGAGGGTTTAGGTCTTAGTTCACCACGTTGACCTAGTGCGAGTTAACGGACTATATACCTTTTTTTTTTTTTGTTATCGAGGGGAAAGCTGTTTATGGCTCTACTTCCCGCCAGCCCGGGGGCAGTGGGGGGCGGGAAGCGTATGTCGGGGTCACCGGTCTTCCAGCCCGGCGCGCGGCGACGTCATGTCCGCGCAGATGTTAGTGCCGGGCTGGGTCCCTAACGAATTCCCTAAACCGGCATACCGACCAAAACCCCCCGGTGGCCATCTCCGCGCCGAGTGGGGCGACCACGGTACGCGGGCGAGAGGCGCCCACCGTTAACCGCAGCCGCCCTGTGCGCCTCCGAGACGTTAACGTCTCGGCCGTCTCGGAGTTATAGGGGGCGCAGTTGCACCCCCACCAGCTTGTTCGGACGCCCCGGTTGTGTGTGGGCGCCCGCGACGTACACAGGCCACAGTGCCGCCGCCCCTCTCGGGGTCACTTTCAGTAAGGACGCGCCGCCCCCGCAACGCGCCCAGCGACCCCAAGGGCTCCTTTGAGTCGCCTTTTACGACAGGCAGGGGATACCGTGGTGAGATTCTAACGCCCCCTTGCCACAGGGCAGGGCGCCGGGTCTATATACCTAAGAAATTCCTAAGAACTTTTAGGTGTGCAGGTTTCATCGCCATTTTTTTCGCCACCGTCTACTATGATACTACTACTACGAAAAGTCAGAGAAGAAATGCCAATGTAGAAATGGACGTCTCGCATTTCTCCGATATTTACAAAATAATTCGGTAATGTACATACAAAATGTAAAATATACTTGCTACTGCATATTTTTATTATTGAAATACATTTCTCTTTAAAGAAAAAACTTTATATTCTGCTGTTAAGTAGTGCTTGACAATGGGCATGAAACGGGGACAAACGGAACAAGGGCTACTTCAGCCGAACTAAATTCTCTACTCAGATGGTTGCAGGCAGAAAATACACAGCTAAATATAATAGAAGCACTTTAGAGAATATTTTGATGGACTACATAAGGCATAAACAGACGTGGTTGAAAACTAAGACTGGTAAAAGTAACAGCGATTAGAAAGACATTGACATTAATGACATTAATAAAAAAAAATTTAATAGTCATTAATTTTGTAGAAGAATGCTATGCATACCTTAAGTGTCATATAGATATATCAGGCTTAGTACCTAAGCAAATTATAGGAAGTTTTAGAGAGATATTCATACATATACCAGTGGCGGAACTTCCATAGAAGCCTAAAAGTAATTGTGTATTGTCTAGTTTATCATAATTTATTGTGGGCTCAGGGTATTTTCATTTATACGTCAAATGGCTGTTGTAAATAGAGATTTAAATCTTAAAGATTGTTATTTGGAATTATGTAAGGCAAGGTTTAGTTTGACTGCTATGGAAGTGCCGCCTTTTTTCTTCTTATGTAATCTTCTTCTTCTTTATCAACTCATATACGCCCACTGCTGAGCACGGGTCTCCTCTACCATTGAGAGGGTTTAGGCCATAGTCCACCACGCTGGCCTAGTGCGGGTTGGCGGACTACACACCTAAGAAATTTCTAAGAACTCTTAGGTGTGCAGGTTTTATCACGATGTTTTCCTTCACCGTTAAAGCAAGTGATAATTCAATGTGAATGCTTATGTAATAATATGGTATAATAAGGGCCATTGTGTGTAAATATTTAAACCAACAATAACATTATCATTTTATTTCAATATTAACTCAAATAATAAATCCAATTTCATTTCTGAGTGCGAAAATACAAAATGAAAATACAATAATCGCTTTGCAGATTCACATCGTTATGTTTTTAATACTAACTAAGAGCCTTCAGAGAATTACATATAAATCCCTGAATATGTTTATGTGTGGAATGATTTGTTAAATGAACCAATTTGCAATATACGAATCTGTTTTTATCCAATTTTCTCAGGAATGAAACTTTAAAAGAAGCATTCTGTAGATTATAATTTAACCTAAAATTTATAATCAAAACATTAAATATTTGTTTCGGATCTGTGTTCTGCGAGACTTAGATATCTCTCGTATTCTCTGATGACGACATAAACCTTGTATTTTAATGTGGAGTCATTATGTATGCGACAGTTTGGTGTAAAAAGTAATAAAAAAAACTCCGCTTCCCTTTTTAGATCTTTGAAAACTATAAAATTCTTCGACGGACGCGAGAGAGACAGACAATAAACTAATATTATCTAGTTAACCACAATCGTAAATTTAAAATTATTGCTGACAATATAATTTCATGAACAGTGTTACAGCTTGCAATTCATAATGTTGTCTCGTTGCCGAACAAAAACACCTGGGACCTGTGCGCTAAATACCCGCTTTACCTTGCACTAAACTTGTTTAATTATACACTATTTGTCCACGATTTGAGCCAAATTAATGAAGAAAAAAAACAAAGAAGAAGAAGTCAAATCATCATCATGAATTCATATACGTCCCACTGCTGAGCCCGGGCCTCCTCTACAACTGTGGGAGTTTAGGCCTTTCAAAGAACCTATTTTATGTACACTTTCTATTCTTTCTATGTAAAATCGAAGTTGTAAGATTTTTAACGAAGCATTCGGTTTCTTTATCCGCCAGCCCGCACTAGGCCAGCGTGGTGAACTAAGGATTAAAATCCTTTCAGTCGTAGCATAATGTTTATACGAAACAAAAATTATATTTTGACCTATTCGTCTCCTCAATAAAACCCCAATAACCAAGCTATTAAACGTGAAAAGTAAAGCCAACACCGGTGAAAGGGCAACAAAGCGAAAAACTTCAATATCTGCGCACAATGCGTCCATTTCCAGCTATTATTTGCTTACATTAACACTTTAGCGACCTATTGGCAACCGGAGGCAGCGCTTTAGCCGCTTTTTTGTACAATAACCAGCCCGCGTGTTATGAACACGCGATCCTATAACGATGTTATTTTTGAGCATTTTGTTTTGACAGCTTGACACTTTTAGATGTTTTGGCAATTTTTGTTTCAAATGACCCGCGAAATGGAAAAACTGTGACGTCGGTTCGGTTGGATGGATTTTTTTATGCATTTGTTTGTGTGTACAGATGGACATGACAAAGGCATCCAAAGCTATTTCTGATGACGTCAATTTGGACATTGTTTTGTTTTTAGCGTCAAAGTGTGATCGATGGTCTTTCTAAAGCTGTTTGTAAATATAATACCTACTCATTGTATTACCGAAAGCAAAAGTAACATTATACACATTGTCAGTTATTTATTACGCTATACATACTTGTACCTAGCAAAATGGGGGTAATATAACATATTAGTTCCATATCTCGCTGTTTTTGGGACCGAAAACTCTCTCGTAGTTTCAGACACCTACAAAACAACACTTGCTCTTAATATGAGGTCATAACTATGCCTGTAATTAATACATATTTTAAAATCTTATTAAGGTAGTTCACCCTTTCTAAAAGTAAAATACAATCAAACCCTAAAAAAACAGCACAGTCGACAGCAAATCCAAAAGAAACATAACAGACCGTCCAAAACAAAGTTTGTAACGCAAACAGTAGCAATGTGACTCGGCCCGTACCAATTAAAGTCCAAAAGTCAGTATCGGGGGGATTTCAGGGTGGTTGTGTTTTTACTAGTTTCGGCCGACTGTGTACTCTGTGTGACTGTGTACACGCGCACACGCGCACACACGCGCACACGCGCACACGCGCACACGCGCACACGCGCACACGCGCACACGCGCACACGCGCACACGCGCACACGCGCACACGCGCACACGCGCACACGCGCACACGCGCACACGCGCACACGCGCACACGCGCACACGCGCACACGCGCACACGCGCACACGCGCACACGCGCACACGCGCACACGCGCACACGCGCACACGCGCACACGCGCACACGCGCACACGCGCACACGCGCACACGCGCACACGCGCACACGCGCACACGCGCACACGCGCACACGCGCACACGCGCACACGCGCACACGCGCACACGCGCACACGCGCACACGCGCACACGCGCACACGCGCACACGCGCACACGCGCACACGCGCACACGCGCACACGCGCACACGCGCACACGCGCACACGCGCACACGCGCACACGCGCACACGCGCACACGCGCACACGCGCACACGCGCACACGCGCACACGCGCACACGCGCACACGCGCACACGCGCACACGCGCACACGCGCACACGCGCACACGCGCACACGCGCACACGCGCACACGCGCACACGCGCACACGCGCACACGCGCACACGCGCACACGCGCACACGCGCACACGCGCACACGCGCACACGCGCACACGCGCACACGCGCACACGCGCACACGCGCACACGCGCACACGCGCACACGCGCACACGCGCACACGCGCACACGCGCACACGCGCACACGCGCACACGCGCACACGCGCACACGCGCACACGCGCACACGCGCACACGCGCACACGCGCACACGCGCACACGCGCACACGCGCACACGCGCACACGCGCACACGCGCACACGCGCACACGCGCACACGCGCACACGCGCACACGCGCACACGCGCACACGCGCACACGCGCACACGCGCACACGCGCACACGCGCACACGCGCACACGCGCACACGCGCACACGCGCACACGCGCACACGCGCACACGCGCACACGCGCACACGCGCACACGCGCACACGCGCACACGCGCACACGCGCACACGCGCACACGCGCACACGCGCACACGCGCACACACACGCACACACACACACACACACACACACACACACACACACACACACACACAGACACACACACACACAGACACACACACACACACACACACACACACACACACACACACACACACACACACACACACACACACACACACACACACACACACACACACACACACACACACACACACACACACACACACACACACACACACACACACACACACACACACACACACACACACACACACACACACACACACACACACACACACACACACACACACACACACACACACACACACACACACACACACACACACACACACACACACACACACACACACACACACACACACACACACACACACACACACACACACACACACACACACACACACACACACACACACACACACACACACACACACACACACACACACACACACACACACACACACACACACACACACACACACACACACACACACACACACACACACACACACACACACACACACACACACACACACACACACACACACACACACACACACACACACACACACACACACACACACACACACACACACACACACACACACACACACACACACACACACACACACACACACACACACACACACACACACACACACACACACACACACACACACACACACACACACACACACACACACACACACACACACACACACACACACACACACACACACACACACACACACACACACACACACACACACACACACACACACACACACACACACACACACACACACACACACACACACACACACACACACACACACACACACACACACACACACACACACACACACACACACACACACACACACACACACACACACACACACACACACACACACACACACACACACACACACACACACACACACACACACACACACACACACACACACACACACACACACACACACACACACACACACACACACACACACACACACACACACACACACACACACACACACACACACACACACACACACACACACACACACACACACACACACACACACACACACACACACACACACACACACACACACACACACACACACACACACACACACACACACACACACACACACACACACACACACACACACACACACACACACACACACACACACACACACACACACACACACACACACACACACACACACACACACACACACACACACACACACACACACACACACACACACACACACACACACACACACACACACACACACACACACACACACACACACACACACACACACACACACACACACACACACACACACACACACACACACACACACACACACACACACACACACACACACACACACACACACACACACACACACACACACACACACACACACACACACACACACACACACACACACACACACACACACACACACACACACACACACACACACACACACACACACACACACACACACACACACACACACACACACACACACACACACACACACACACACACACACACACACACACACACACACACACACACACACACACACATCGTCTGACCATCTAGCTGGTGGTCTGCCCCGTTTCCTTGCACCTTCCCGAGGCCACCATTCTATAATTTCTATATATGTATAAAAACCGTGATCGGCAACTGTAATAGGCAATAGTCAAGGTGACTAAAAAACACATACATTTAATAGTCTTTGTTGTTACGTGTCCTACTTTTTAGTCTTAGCCTTTATACATCCGGTATGCATATGGTAAGTTGATCACACTAATAAGCGACTTAAATATATTGAAATCTTTTGTAAAATTGAAATAATTACGAAAAAGAAAATTATAAAACACACGATTTGCTTTTTATGAATACTGTAAGCAGAAATAAACTTTTAGTACTACCCCTTTGCTTCATACACAAATCAAATCGCTAAAAGACGATCTCTCACACCAAACCCGAAGGCAGATTGACTTCTTATAGCTAAAACATTACTTTACACTCCAAATATTAACAGCAACGTCTAAAACTTTGTAACTCAATCCGTATTATTTTTTGTTTGTCCGCAACTTTTAATGGAAGCTACGTTTTCTCCAAACGTTTATTTAGTGATAGCATAATCTACTTTTGGCTTTATTAAAATTCTCTGAATATTTATTTACTGCGAAACGGGCAGCGCTATAACCGATGTTCCTAATTTTTATGCCAAGAAATTTATTCAACTTTTCGTACTTGTTACGTATTAAGTGAAATATATTTTATGAAATGAGATTGACCATTGTATGAAAGTAGATGTAATTATTTCCTTACACAAATGACGATGAAATAAGAATATGTATTTTTATTCTCTTGGTTGGTAATGCATTTCTACCACATTTTCAAGCCGTTGGTTTTGTAACACAAGTTTTTGATTACAAGCACATTATATAATCATTCGCAACCATGTCGCCAACAGTTTTTGTCAGATATACCTGGGGAATCTAGAACTGATTTTTTAGAGACATTTATAAACTCCGGTTTGTGTTGTGTGTACGAGTATGTTAACACATATATAGATGCTATTTGTGATGGCCTAGAGATTTAGGCACAGTTAAATTTCGCCGATCCTGGGTCGAAACTCAGGTACACACAACCCTAACTTGGTGAAGTTATGTGTGTATTCAAAATAAATTATTACGTCTTTTAAAGTAAAAGAAAAATCACACGGAAACCTACACACTTTGACTCTTACGAATTTCTTCGGTAGCAGTATATCAACCCGCACCAATCCAGCATGTTGATCTAAGCCCTAACCAATTGTAAAGGAGGCTCGTGCCCACTTAACTACTCTATAACCAGGTCCCACAATCATACACCACATACCCCCGACCAACTAGATTCATTCTAATCAGTAAAACAAAAGAGAATCTCGACATATTCACTATGAGACAAGTGTTGAACAAACTGCGCCATCCCTTCGTGTTATTATTCATCCGCCACGTGTCGTTAGCTGTAAACGCATGTCACTCGTTAGAAATGCATTACGTAGTAATATCGCTGTAATGACGGTCGCTGGAACACACCGCCTCACATTTAACAGCGTTTCTACTAAGTGTGAATGTAATGGTATCGCGGCACAGTTTGGGAAAATGTTAGGAAAATGATAAAAGTAGTGATGTGATTTAGGAGCGGGGGAGAATCTCGGGGTATTGGGTTCAAACCCTAGGCTAGGCTCTAACTATGATGATAAAGGAAAACAATATGTAAAGGACCCACGACAAATAATGTCACATAATGTAAGCATATTATCCCATTAAAAATACATTCGTGAACAAAATTGGAAGTCTATTCCTCGTAAAGTCTGGAAAAGGTTGGCATAATTGATAAGTTTTAAATCGTACGAGCAGTACGACATAATTATCTTGTATCAATATCTTACTAAATCTCAATTCGTATATGTCTTTATATGAATTCATCATGTTTAGTCCAGTGCTGAGTCAAAATTTCAGCAACAGTGAATAACACTTGAATTAAACTTAACAATGAATAACGAGCGGGAATCGAACCTGCAGTCTCTCACGTCACACGTTTGTGTCTAACTGCTTTGCAAAACTGTGATATCGCCAAAAGAGTAGCAAAATCCTCACAAATGACTTTTCGTACGGCCTTTACAAATCCTTGGCATACTTCACGGTGTTTCGTACTTCCAAACTTTGCTTTATCATCTCTCAAACGCGATATGTAATTTCGCATCGCATAGTTTGAGATTCCTTTAGCCTTTATGGCGGTGGAAGCTAATTCTGTACCCAACCGGGGCCTAACTTTAGAACAAAATATGATTAATCATTTTTAGACGCTTGAAAGGAGTTCAGCTATTTTTGGGGAGGCAACGACCTCGAAGTGCAGGTCGCTGTTGAAGCCTTGCTAAAAGAGGATTTCTTGATACTATACCTAGTTGTATTTATTACGTGTGAAATGACCGCTATATTCTTATACTGAGGTTTTGGCGATTATTCGCCATGTACTAAGTACTCTGAAAGACTAATCATAGTTTGTCATACCTATACAATAAGAAGTTATTGGAAGTGGACTAATGTGTGCGCAAGTGCTAAATACTTCAGATCGCCTCAGCATCTGTAATCGTCCTGAAAGTATTCTTTTAAAAATCCAAAAATCTATCGTATTATTCTACCATCATAAAATCTCTACCTCGCTTACCTAAGCCCCCGAAATAGCGCCAGACTAAAATAAAACAACTTCAAGGCACCGTCTACGAGTAAAACAGAAAAAAATCTACTGAAGTTCCAGTTTAAATTATGCGCAGATATCGACGTGTTCAGTTTAAAAGTTTGCGTCTGTCGAGTCCGAGATAATACCTTAAACTTGTCGCAGACGAACTAGTGGAACTTTAGCGAACTCCTACCGCAGTTCGAGCTATCTGTCTCTACCTGATGGGATGGGATAGACGAATAAATCCAAACGCGTTTTCTTTTAGACGAATTACTTTGGGTTTTATTAAGCGTGATAACAGCTTTGTTGAAAACTGAGACGGTTGTGGGTGTATTCTTGTCTTTTTTTTAAGTTGAAAAATGTGTTGTGTTATTATGCTAGTTTGTTTGTTTAGATTTAATTAGCATATATGTATTATGTATGTAAATAATATAAACAATAGAGTCTAAGTGTTTGTGAAACCGAAAAAGTCTCTCATAGTCTCCGATACCCATGACACCACACTTTCATCCCAATCAAGGGTTAGAACGATACTGCAACTGTTGGGTTTATTAAATAATTTATTTAAGAACCTATTTTTACTCTACAACGATTTGTTTATTTTCATTTTCATTAAATAACATCTTAAAAACTCTATTAAATTCGACCTTACTACAACATCTTTAGTCTCGTACATTCTACAACGATCTTCAAAAAGGATACACAAAGAAGCTAGTGCCACTACTGCCTGCCAACACCTAAGAACAATGGACACCTAGATATTCCTCAGCACTTTGTCAGTGTAATATGAAAGTAAAAAAGTGGCAGAGCTAAGGGTTGTGCGGCTTCGATAAACGCTCCCGACGAACTACAAAGAGCTCTATGAGAAGTTTTTGCAAGACTGTGATAAAAAATTCGGTCTAGCCCGCTCATTTATAAATTGCTATTCTACACTATGAAGAGAATAAATAATACGAACATATGTGTATATGTAATTTGCATTCATTAACGAAAAGTCGACTGAATTAAAATTTTAAATATTTAACTTAAGAGAAAGTGTGTGAGAGTGTTGAGTGTATCTGATTGCCCGGTAATTTTTATAGATGTTCGTGTAATTGAAAGTATTCTTCGCTTTCTGATATATTGGACTTAAACACAGCTGTGAAACTTTAGATATATAAATACATCTCTATTTACCGTGAGTTATTGTGCGTATTTCTACATAAGTAAAAAAATCTTGTATTTGACTCTACAGTCCATTAACACATTATTGTTAAAAAATGAAGGTGTATTAATCTTATGTCACTTGAACGACGAAATTTTGCTCAAGAGATTATTTGTTGAGTAGAAATTCGAAAGAGCGCAAGTAAATTGTTATTCTGCTAAAATTGTAATAAAATTGTTCCTGACTGGTTGTATTTATTTTAAAAAGAAAAACACATCTACTCCTTTTATACTAACAAGAATCTAAAATGTTTTCGCGGTAAAGCCGTGTAGAGGCTCCCTCAAAACACACTCCAGTATCAAAGGCAGTGCAGAAGCTCAAATGTAGAGTACAGACAAAGCTCTACTATGTTAGTTCCACTAATTAGCATTAGCAATCAGTGTTGCTCTATCATTAATTTATAAAATTACCCTAAAGAACGTTAAGGTAATTGATTATACAACGCTTTGAAATCATGTTGCTGAAATTTAGTGTATAATAGTAGTGTAATTTTATAATAGTATGTAAATGTTTAATACTTCGTTGCGAATGTAATTTAGACTAAATAAAAATTCTGGTGTAATTAAAAAAATCTTGCGGCACAAATGTAGGCTTCGTGATGTAGAGGGTTCGATTCCAAGTTAGGGTAAAGTTTTATTGGCGAAATGTAAATACTGACATGAACTTCTGTCTATCTTTTCGGGAATACATGCGACAGATTATGTGTGAAAATGACTAAACTACGAATATTTAAGAAACAATTTATTCATTGGTCCCCTTACTACAAAACTCGTAATAAGCACTACTTGATTTATCCGGAATCTAGAAAAATACTATATGTTTCAGATTTCATTACCTCAGCCTCACGTTCTTGGCCAGTGTTGTGAACTTAGCCAAAGCCATCCAGTTTGAATAAAAGCCAGAGTCCAACTGTGGAACGTACAAAGCCCGATGCAAATTTAACAATACACAAATATTCATCCAAAGAGTTCTGTCAGCAGCAATCGCATACATCATTGTTATACAACAAATGAAGAGAAGCGTGACGTATGAAAGCATTAGTCTGGATTTATACCCATCAATATTCGTGGCAATAAAAAGGCAGTTTCACATCAATCGTATCTGGGGGTAGACGCGGGTCGTTAGGCAATCACAGGTAAGGGCGGAGTTATTACCGTTATTGCCCCAACGTAAAGGTAACCAACTGTAATGTATAGCGCAATGTGTAGCGTAATAATATTTACTGCCTTTTATAAATTATATAGAGCCCAGTAGTGAGTGTTACAAAACTTAGTGCTACGTGACTTAAGTGCTACGAAAGCGTAGCAGTCTGAGCTACGAAGAAAAAAATAAAGCTTATCAGCTTCAATGGATTTCATGGCTAAAACTAAGTACCCCCTACTGTCACTTACGAGTACATAGTTCTGTCCCCGCAACTACAAGAGACTTTTGTGTCTAATAAACACCCAGACCCGAAACAAAAGCCGCAGCCTTTCGTTTCACAAGCTAATACCTAATCATTCTAGTCAGCAGCTAGTCAGGCTGTCAATAATTACTAATATGTAATGTTGTTCTAAACACAATATGCAAAACCGAAGCCAATCTAAATTTAAAAACTCTAAGTTACCACCAATATATTTCATAACCTAAGTTCACTATAGGTAACTACAATTTTGTTGAATTCAATATACATTGCTGCGTATACATAGGTCAAAATACTTTCCTCCTCCACCAAAAGAACAATAATTAACCAATACATATAACTTTATAAAGACGGGCCGAGTCCCCGAGGACCGAAGTCGCCGACTCGATAAATTCTTGCAAGAGGCTTATCGGTCATTACTACAACATCTGTTAATTAATCTGCCAATATTCCATAGTTCTACTAATTGCGTATTGAATGTCTAAAAAAGTAATAATTGTAAAGTAAACTTATCATAAACACACAACTGTATGTTTAACACTAGAAGGGTAGTTAGAGGAGCATTTCTGTACCCACTTTTTAAAAAGCGTGGTCTAGTCTCATATGGAAGGCGATTTGGTGATGGCAATTTTTGGATACATTTGTAGATTCCGTATTGCTAATACGTGAGAGTAGCTTGCGGCTGAAAAAAGGGATGCTTGGTGGCATCGTAAATTGTTTTAACTATTTTTTTATTTTATCGTAAATTAGCCAATAATAAAGCCTTTTTTCTTTCTTTACTTCTAACATGGAACTTCTAAATCCTAAAATTCAAACCTTCATCACGGTATAACCGAGGCATTCATCGTATCATAAGATAAAACCAAAATATGTACAATATTTTTATGGAAATATGAATTGACAAATAAGGTAATTAGAAAGGTTTGTCTCTATATTTGTTTTGCCTTCACTCACTATCCACAGCCAGAAAAAATAAACTAACTAAAAATCGTGGCTGACGCACGATCATAAAATCCGGCAACATCTCACTGCGAACGTTCATTAGTCGACGTACAGAGATGCGTCTTTGTGAGGTTAGGGTTTAATCAGAGGCTTGTCGGGCTTAACTTTGAGAAGACCCGTATTCAAGCCGGGCTTGCGCCCCCTTATATTCGCTTCGGCTTTCCTGAAAGGGATTACCATTTCTTTCTCTTTAAGCCTCGCGTATTTAGATACAGAGTAATACGTTAACGATTGTTTGTGCCGAAAAATCTCGTAGTTTTTGACATTCGTACCAGCGGGCGAGGATGGGATTTTAATGGCAGACGTACCAATTTTCAGAACTCATATTTAATGGGAGTAGAGCATGTGGAAGTAATTTTTTACTAAACTTTAAGACCTAAATTGCGGAATAGGTGTAATTTAATGTATTTTAATTGATAAATTATAGAAATTGAAAATAAAACTTTTTGTTCCTAAGGAATTCTTATTCATAGCATGAAGAAATCTATACATAAAAATTACAAGTATTGATATATTTTTTTACTTCGAGCTTTGAGGGAGAAATATTAATTAATAATATTGAATTTATATTTTTTGTAAATATCAAATTAATTAAATTATCTTCGTTGAAAGAAAAAAATATTTATTGGGGTGAACAGCCAAACCTTTTGTAGATCAAACAGACATTCGTCTGGGAGCAATGATTAAAATCTTTTGTATTTTACCCAAACAATTTATTATTATTTATTTTAGCAAAAACTCTAAGGGCTTTTCCAAAAAAATAACTAAATAATTCCGTTATTACTAGAAAACGATGTCTATTAGAGAACAAAAGAAAAATTGAAAATTAAATTTTTTGTGTGATAAATAAAACAAAACTAAGTGTATTCTTCTGTTAAAATTAAGCACAAACTATTCCAAAAATACACCTTTGCTCTTACGTTTAACCAAGGTTTTGGACCTTTATTTTCAAATCTGAAGAGCGAAGACCATCGACTCTCCTTTTACGAAAACTTAAATTTCTCAATACCCAGCCTTGTATTTATTTGGACACCGCTGCGGAAATAGCCTCGCTTATTTAGCACAATAGAGCCGCCCGCCATCCTTACGCTGGACATATTTATTATAACCTATTATTAATTGCTTATTGAACACTGCTTTTAAGAGAAATATTGGGTATTATAATATTATATTGAAAGAATGTTTCTTTTTAGACAGGGTGTATACAGACCGTGATCTGAAACAAAGGCAGGTAATGGTTGCGGTGATTACAAACCCATTGGCGTTAGAAAAAGTACTGATATAAAAAATACGATTTCTTGACAACCATCGGTATATTAATAAAATCTAAAGGGTCTAAAGTCAAGGGTGTGTCTGGATTGGTATTAAAATTAAATTCTCGATAAGATTATTGGATAGGCAAACTGGTTGCTATTTCGATTTTTATTAAATAACAGAATAAAATTGAAAAGTATTGAATCATTTCATTGAAATTTCATTTCAAGAATAATATTCCGGTTCGTTCATTTTTCGATAGTCGAAACTCGGGCAGAGAAAACGAAGTACTGGAATGCTCGCAGAAAAATATATTTAA
The DNA here is from genome assembly GCA_030295005.1 of Cephonodes hylas. Lineage (NCBI taxonomy): Eukaryota > Metazoa > Arthropoda > Insecta > Lepidoptera > Sphingidae > Cephonodes > Cephonodes hylas. Next base: position 10,565,333 of record AP025377.1, read on the forward strand.
CATTGAAGATCAACGTTGCTTTTATTTAAAATCTATCTTTTTGAACTACTATGTTGGTATGTATCATTCTGTTTATTAAAATATTTATTTTACGCTCTCATATTTTTAAATATATTTTTATTATTTTACCTTGTACACTTAAGACTACCTTTTAGTTCTGTTTTTACATATCCATCCTAGATTGTCTTTAAGAGATAGCCTTATGCGGCCGCCTATTGTACTAATTTAGTTGACTGCGCTATGGAGTTAGTTAGATTAGAGCAGTCAGTTTAATTATCTTGTGTACAATAAAATTTTAAATGAATAAAATTCATAGAAGGTCTGAAAAACAGCTTGGCTAGCTGCGTAGTTTCGATACTGAACGTCGAAAATAGTTCAATAGTGCATACCTTTTTTCAACTTCACCATGATACAGATTATTTCTTATTCATAACTAACAGAAATGCACGTTATCTGTAAATATACATATCGCACGCTTAATAATATAGTGACCTAATTCAAAAAGCCGAGACTAAGGTAAGTAAATGGCGAAAAAATGTTACTTCGTCAAATACATTTTGTAGAAAATATAAAAAAAAAACCTCATGTTTAAAAAATATGTGTACTAAATAGTTACATAACATACATTACAATTTTATTATTTAATCCGACTATATTTAATCACAAAGTGAATGATAGTGAAAATTCAAAATTTTAAATTAGGTCACTATATTTTTAAGCGTGCGATATGTACTACATATGTACATATTATATAGATTAAAGGTAGAGTCGTTATTGTTAGTTTCAATAAAATAATAACCAACTTAAATTTCCTCTGTGCTCCTCCTGTCGATACCATAAACAGGATCTCTATTAATCATCCAGGATACGGCATATAAATTATCCGTGTCGTGTAAATTTAATGATTAATTGAAAGCCTACGTGACGCAGTAGCTCACGGGAAACAGCTGCAATATTAAAGAACGAGGGTTTGGTACTGGATATTGAAGAAGTTTATACTGTTTTTGCCAGGGACATACACAGGCATGGAATTAATTATTATCATCGTCACCATCATCATTATCATCATCATCATCATCGTCGTCGTTATCATAGTACGGCTGGCCATGACCTCTTCTACTTTTTGATAGGATTTAGGTTTCAGTTCACAATGCTGTTTTAGTGCTTATTTTATTTATGTTTTCTCAGAACTTTTGCCGTTCCTAAAATTTTTCTAAACATACTTTTAGATAGAGTTCAATAAACATCCGGATGATAAACTATACAAAACTAATTGTACCTATTAGTTACATTTTAAAATTTTTAAAACTATTAGACGAATTTTGATACAGATCGATTACACTTTCGAAAATGACGTAGTCCACATTTTTATCAAATTACCTATCTACTAGTTGTGTATAAATGTAGCTAACATACACTATGTTTGCGCTTCTCTCCGTTGAGGAACCGGAAGTTCACTCAGTCTAACACAATTAGCTTAGAAGTTAAGCCAAGAGTCTACCCGCTTGTTATTGCTTTAACTTAAGTTTTCAATCTTAATTGATTTAAAGAGACATGGACGTAATATTTTCTATGCTGGTAACTTACTGTGCTTTTTAGCTTAATTTTCTGCAAAGCTTTTTTATGCCCTATTTTCTGCGAAGCTGTAAAAAGTGGAAACGGCATAATTATAAGTATATATTTTTGTATGGCCAACCCGCACTAGGCCAGCGTGGTGGACTATGGCCTAAACCCTCTCAATGGTAGAGGAGTCCCGTGCTCAGCAGTGGGACGTATTGATGATGATTTTTGTATGGATACTACAAGATGTCGGTACTAGCCCTAAGAAGAGAATATAATAATAAGTAAAATTCATTGGGAGAGCCCTATGTAAGGCAGTGAACTTCCATTGGCTGATGGATTGATCGTATTGACATAAAGATACGTTTATCGATGAAAAACGATTATCATTATCAATTGTGGTCTACACAAATATGATAGCCAGTATAAAAATACTATATATACTATATAAATTTACAAAAATACTGGCTATTACTATACAGATCTACACAGGCAGCCATAAAATGCAACTGAATCCTATGTATAGAATTACACATAACATAATGATCATAAAATGAGTAAACAATTTGTGTTCCAGGAAGTCTAATTAAATATGAAATGATAATATGAAAGACTTTTGTTCATATAATGGTTGAATATTCCGCAATGCGTATTATTGTTTTATTTATACTTCACTTTGGAATTAATAACATACAAAGGACAACCACTATTATAAAAGTTTATAACAATAGTAACAAAGGAGTTTGTGTGTTTTATACATGAACATAAACCCAAGAAGACTTTTTCGAAAGGGTAGTCCGCAATTCTGCAACCACATTTTGCCAGGCACGTATCAGAACCACGTAATAGGAGACTGTCTTATTGCCGGCACACTTTAAGAATCCGTGCTAATCAGATTTCGTAATGAAAATAACCTAATGACACTTTTCTAGAGCCAGGAATCGAATTTCAGACCTCTAGATCCCACTTTACATACTTGGGCCGCGAGACCTCGAAGCAGTCTTTTTGTATTTTATTTCTCGGAAATTTCATTCTAGAATTCAGATGTAATCGTAAGTTAAGAAGATCTTTTCATACCCGCTTTAAGCTTATTACAAGACTCTTATATCTTTGACTTCAATCTACATAATTTATAATTTAGCTCTCCTATCAGAATTTATACTTACATCTACACGATAAACTCCTTATCCCTTTTTCATCTAAATTAACATTTGATATAAGAATATCTACCAAGTACGGGACAAATTTCCAAAGAAAAAAATGAAGCGAAAAGAAATACAAAATCCATTCTTTTGTAACAGGATAAAGGTTTGAAATAATGGATTCATTTGATGGATTCGGCTAAATATTCTCGGAGAGCTTAATCATTGTGCGCTTATTAATCCAAGAAAGTAATTTAAAAGCTCAGGAAAAGCATTGTGAAAGCTCTTTTTGTAATTGTATTCTTGTTGATGTTTTTTTGGTTGGGAATTACGTATAGAAATCGGCAGACAACAAATTAATGACTTTTTGTTGAACTGAATTGGTGAAAAAGAAATTTTATTCAAAGCTAATTCTGATAGTAAACAATGAAGTCAATGTTGATGTATTTTTTACCATCAGCCCATCAGACATTTTTAAACATAAGTGGTTTTTGAATCCATATTTATATTTAAATCTTAAGCTATATTTTATGTAAAAATACCACTAGAAAAGTTGGCATATGAAGTTATTTTCATATTTACTAAGCCACGAAACTGTTGATGATCATAATATTTAAAGATTAAAATGGTTGTGGGAAGGAGGTCAATTAGAAAACAGACCACTTTTTAAACCATGTAAGAAGAGATTAGCTATACTACACTATTTCCTGAATATCGCCTTTGCTATGATTCTTTTTATCACATTTACATTTATCACCCGTGAAGCACGAATAGTAAGAGTGTGTGATAAGATTAATGGAACTAAATAAAATTACATCAGGATCGTGGATAGAGGATACCATTAGTCTCTGTCTAACATATGGGCATTTTATGATCTCTACTTTATCTGCATTAGTAACAGATCTAGATCAACCCTTATGCTTTTTACAACTAAAATTAGATTTCGGCCTAAAATAGTTTTAGGAATCTGTCAACTTAGATCACGCTTTCAGGAAATTAGAAATTAATTAAAATAATGCAGCCCCGTTCTTAGCAGTGGTACATATATGTGAGTTGATTATAATGAGAATTTGGTGATAGTGACGATGATGATGGTGATGGTGATGGTGACGATTGATGATGCCTACCTGTATCCCTGAATAGATAAACAAATTTTCATCTATTAATTATACTATAATTTATACTTAAGATGTAGGTAAATCTCTACATGTGATTTTCCAATACTATGGTTTCATGATGATTATGAAACCTATGCCGATAACCTCATTTATTTAGAATCATATTAATTAATATTTAATTTAAAATTGATAATCTCAGTTCGGTTCATTGACTCGGATTTAATTAACACGATTGATAAATGCGGAGAGAAAATGCGAGCATGATCACAGAAATATGTGCGTATTTTTATTTTGTTCGAGTATTTCATTAGGGTTACAGAAACTGGACATTGCATCATGTTTGCATTTTTAAAAAAAGGTTTCATTTTATATAAGTAATTTAATAATTTAGAAGCAGTACTAATCGCCTGAGTTACGTAAGTGCATATTTCGACCGATGCGCAGAATAAAGTTATATGTGCTTTTGCACAACTTCTCTTTTTCAGCGATTTAAATATAATTGGGCACAAAATTATCAGTAACTTTTTTTGTTCTTCAAACAACAACAAAATTTATGATTATTATTATTTCACTAGTGCAATATATAAACAAGTTTAACTCTATTATAGACATAAAAAGTACTTTGGTGTCATAGTCATAAGTAACCTTATTCTATGCATAGGTCGATTTAAACATCCCATGCTAGAAAACTGCAATCGTATAGGAACTTCAGGAGCAGTGATGGCCTCGAGGTTTAGGCGCGCGGTAGAGAATCTCGGCGGTCGCGGGTTCGAACCCCAGGCACACACCTCTGACTTTTCGAAGTTATGTGTGTATTCAAATTGAATTATCACTTGCTTTAACGGTGAAGGAAAACATCGTGATGAAACCTGTACACCTAAAAAGTTCTTAGGAATTTCTTAGGTGTGTAGTCCGCCAACCCGCACTAGGCCAGCGTGGCGGACTATGGCCTAAACCCTCTCAATGGTAGAGGAGACCCGTGCTCAGCAGTGGGCGTATATGGGTTGATGAAGTATAGGAACTTTAAAACAAGTGGTGAATCTAACCCGGGACCTCTAAATCGTACGGCATATACTTGTCCCGCGAGACTACTAAGAAGTCTTATTTCACATTTAAAACGTTAAATAAATGTACCCAACAGCTACATTCATTGTTTACACCCTACACCAGGCTACAAGTCCTGTGTCGGGTATATAAGAAACTACAAGAGACTCTTTGGTCTCACAAACACCCAGAACCGGAACAGATATTTCTTAATTATTTTAAGGTGTATTAAGACTGAGAGAAACCCATGGACGTTAAAAAAAACCGACAATTATTTTTTTTATGTTTTCCATACAAACCACATTAATGTAATATCGATGGTTGTATGGGAAACGTAAAAAAAATGCATTTTTGTCCGGTTTTTTTTAACGCCAATGGGTTTCTGAACGATGATCACGATGTAAATAAATCCTATAATTATAAATAAATAAATTCTTTATTATGACGAAAAATATATATAGTTACAGTACACTAATATTCAAAGTAATACTAAAATAGACATTAACAATGAGTAAAGCACGCTTATCTAAACTGGACGTTTGGCTGAGCCTATAACACGAAAGTTGCTCGAGCTGTTATTATGAGTTTTGCGCCTATTGTTCCATAGTTGTCCGTTTAGAGAACAGTAATATTCTAAAACCGTCACAACTGAGAGATTATGGAGACAATTTACAATTAAACATGTCGGGAACAGATGTTTTGGATTACATTCTAGTTATTAACATTCTTTTAAATAATTATAAGTATATTTTCAGTCTCAGAAACATCTCCATTCGAAATATTTATAAACCAAATGTCTCAGCGCGAGAACCAAACTTATAACCAACGATTGCAAAGCTCGTAAATAACAGTATGTCAGGATTTTCTACTGAGTAATTAAAATGGAAAAATGTAAATCTTCGTAAGCCAATTTTATAGAATTTCCTAATTGAAAAATCCAATGACATTTTGCCCGAAACGGGGATCGAATCCAGGACCTCTAGATCCATCCTAGATAGGATGGTACATTATTGCAGGTCCTTGATACAGTATATATCCACTTGTTTGTAAAAAAACCTTGTTGGATAAAATCTCAGAATAAAATAACCAAAAAATATTCTCAGCCACAGGAAGGGCTATGCAAATATGAACAGGAATAGGAGCTAAAATGACTGCCAAAATATGGACACAAAAACACGTCACTGCCTACCCGTTTCTGAATACATTGTTTTATTGTATCAAAATAAAAATGTACAAAAACATCACAAAAAAATCGAAATTCCATAGACAAAAATAATGACTTTCCCATACTAAAAATACTTGCCAAATATATGTCACTTTAGTACAGTATTTTTGGTACGGCCGCCCCCGCTTTTTGCCTTCGGCAGTTACCCTTTATATTCGCAAAAAACGCTCACTCCGATAAAATCGAGAGGGATTCTACGTTATTTACGGAGTTATGGAAACGGTACCACATAAATCAGAGCTTCCTATAATTATAAAAAATGTATGAATAAACTACCAATTAACCCCAATTAATTACGTTTTAATTTAATAATGCATTATTGAGTGGTTTGTTTGTATTTTCTCTCAACTCGGCCGTTAAAGCCATTGAGAGTTATTTTTTATTATTCCCACCATTATCATCATCACCAACCCACTGCTAGGATTATCTGAGAGCTTTTAGGTCCTAGGCCACACTGGAATAGTGTAGGTTTGCGGTATATACATCTAAGAAATTTCTGAGAACTCTGTTAAAGTTCCTGATAACTCATTGCGAACACGTCACTTCGAAAAGTCAAATTACAACGGATATTAACTAGTTATGTATGTAAATGTAAATCCGATATCTCGGAATGCCTATACTTATATACCTATTTATAGTTAATTCAGTCCTATGTATTACGTAGGAAGACTATTAAGAAAACATGCACTAGTTATATGACAGTGAGATATATTTTAAGTTCATGCTTTATTTATTAGAGGGTTATAGGAATTATAAGAATCTTCCCTACTCCAAAATCGAAACGAGAACTCCTTAAACGCCTTCCAAATGGTGGACCCAACAAGAAAAATATTTTTTGTATTCGAAACAGGACAAATTCCCATTATACTCATGTCGATTTAGTAACAGTTGCTATAACTTATTTCAAAAAGTCTAACAATGATATTTTTTATGCGAGCAAAGAAAAGAACAATAATTTTAAAGTAGTATATTCAAAAGTTACCTGCCAGGCTGATACTACAAGATATAGTTATTAAACTACCTATGTTAAATACATAAATACAATATAAACCAATGAGGTTAATCGACAAAATTATACCAATTTATAATAATTTTTATATGCATTGTTGATCATTATCATACCATACAGGATACGAATATGCTTTTTCCTTTACCGAAAACATAAAGCATTTTTGTCACGAACTACACAGTCGCCAAGATAAAATTTATCAAGATGACAAGGCCGCGGGCAGTAGGAATAAATTTCGTTATTATTCTGTAATCTTCCTCCATGAATATATGATAACGCCGCGCCCTATTCATAAGACGTTCGATTCGACAACCTTTTCGCTCTCATGACAGGAGACTACTCAAAAACGAGGGTCAGATAATTCCTTATTTCTATTCTAGGTATCAATCTGTTTATGTGAAAGTCCATGTGATTTTATTTTTCCAAATTAATTCGAAATTTATACACTATCATAATTATTATAAGTACGCCGTATCAATGCATTAAAAAGTACTAATACTACTATTCACTTTAACAATAATTAAAAATGATTATAAGATTTTTCTACGATATGATAAAATTCTATATTATGTTTCATAAATTAGCTAACTGTTTAAGTGTAGAAAAAACGAAAAATAATTATTGTACTATTTGGCAGTGCAAAAATGTGATAACCAGATATAAAATGCCAGAGGCAGGATTTCAGCGTTTTTTCGATAGACTATTAGCAATCAGTGGAACAGCTTAAGCTTTTGATCCACTTTCCATCCATTAGTATTGGCGGAAATCATTAAGTTCGATCAAAATTTTTAAATTCTTTCAATTGTCAGACTATAATTATTATTAGAAGTAAAGACAAAGTGGCGAAAGTGAGAATGAGGCTCGGATAAGTCAATATAAATTCGGAGCATACGGTTTACTTCTTATTAGGACATACGAATATATTTTTTTTTAATTGTTAAAAAAAATATATACGAAATAGTACTTGATAGTAATAGTATCTACTTATAGTACGCAGTCTGAACGTGGAGTTGACTGGGAAGTAACTATAAAATCTACATAGTTAGTGCAATTATCATGACATTATGAATTCCAATCCCAGAATTGAGTTTGCGGGGCAATAAACATTAATATCATTTATTATTTGTATTGATTGATAGGCACTAGGCCAGCGAGGCGGGCTAAAGTTTAACCCCACTTAGTTGTATAAGAGCCCCGTACCCAATATTGGGATGTATAAAACAAGTGTTCTACCATCAGCTACTTATATTGAAAATAAAAATTTCAAACGTTTCATAACGCCTTACAAAGTGTTGATGGACGGAAGAAGTGTCAGTCAAAATTTATTAAAACTCATTCCAATTAAATCGTCTCCAAGCTTCAAACCTTAAGTCGTAAACATCTTGACGATAATGAAGCTTGTCAAACTGTCACACAGCATTCTAATTTAAAATTTCATCAATACTAAAGTTTCGACGTCGTAAATATCCATTTACATTTTTAATAAATTTATGCTTCCAGCCGAAAAACGTAAAAGGCAATTAGAACCGACCCGAGTTTTGTGTGTGAGTGCTATAAATTTATATCACAGCTATGTCCATTAAGAGCATAAAGAGCCCACTGTAAATACAAAATACGAAATCACACACTATATTCTTAATCACTCCCAGACTAATATTTTAATTAAAATATTTTAAGAGCCGAGAAAAATATAAAACTTCACCAACTATCCGCACACTAAAAATGAGGTTTCATCTCGCCTTAATTAAAAACACAACTAACCTGCAAAATGAGAAGGTCATCGTTTGTTGTCTCTGCAAACTATGTAGTTACTGCCAAATATCATAATAATTACAACACAACCACTTTCACCCACTAGACACCTCGCATTGCGTCCGACAACCGCGTATGACAAATATCTTCGGCAAATCACTCACGACTGAACGAAGAAAAAGTTTGAATATCAGTGCCTAGTTCGTAGCGTCATGACCGCTACGTCGTAGCGTTCGTAACGGGTGGCGTAGCGCGACTGATGCTACGGCTACGCAGACCGCAGACGCGCAAGTCCTTAGGCCGCGCAAAGTTAATACAAGAAAAACTTACATGAAATACAAATTGCGATATCATTGCGTTGTAGATTTAACGTTTGATGTGATACATAAATTTAGGGTCAGTTTTTATTGATGCCGTTGTTAGGATCCTAAACTAACAAAGGGAGTTTATTTATGGGCGCATTTTTTATTTGCTCTCATGACGAGATTGTATGAATGTGTAATAACATTACTGTGTTTTGAAAGTATCTCGTGAATATATTATTATTGTGTATGAAAAAATACATGGTTAGGAATTATAATTCGTAAATAAATAAATTTAAACGTAATGAAATTCAACTCTTGATCGATGTAAGATTTGAATTTAGTAATACGGGCAAGTCATACCAATTTGTAACGCCTTCAATTTTTTTATAGGTTCCAAAAAAAATCTAGAAATATTTTTAAAAATTCCGCCTTTTGATTACCTCTTTTCTGTTAATTCTTAAAATTACTGTTAATTTTAGTTACTATATAGTATACTGTTAATTAGTAAAGCACAATTCACTTTTTGATTTTTTACCTTACTTAGCTAAATGACAGAGTCTTTTGCCTCCGCGAAAACATTTTACGACACAAACGACTTCATCTGTATAATCTTATATCAAGGGTTTAGATAAAAAGCGAAATGAGACGGCGGGCTATGATCTTTTATTTCATGCAGCCATAAATGTTTTATGCATTGCTTTCGATTTCGGTATTTTTATGTGGGTAAGTAAAATTTATGGCGTTTCACTTCCATTCTTGTATTGGCTTATTTATTATTTAATTTGAGAGTATTTTTGACTAAAACTATCGTCGTTAAATTGGAAATTGGTTTTCAGTTAGACAGCCTACGTGATGCAGTTGGATAGTCATCAGCTTTGAAACATGAGGCTGCACTTTGGATCCCCGTACTGAGACAAATGTTTGCGTGATGAATGATGATTTGTATGTGAGTGTGGGGCCAGGACTATGTTTGGGTGCTTTTATTTTAAGTGTGTTTGTGCTTGTGGTAGAGCCAAACATACACTTTCAGCTAAGCCTATTTACAAAGACCATCTTGAATTAGGTATGTAGTGTTTGTATCTATTAAATAGATACATTACACTGTCTCACGTACACCAGTGGTGGGGTTAGCTGTCACTCAGTCAGTCGACCGTTGACGTCGGACCGAGTTGGACGTGCGCCTGCGCTACTGTGTGTAGTAGTGAGCCAGTGCAATCCATCGTATTGTTAGGACTAGGGAGTCTTACAGTTAGGACTAGGGAGTCCTACAGTTAGGACAAGGGAGTCCTACAAGGTATAATATTTAAAATAGTTTACTCTTTGTAAATTTATTACTAGGATTTGACAATCATGTAATTTAACAACACGTAAACACAAACACTTATTGTCTTGTAGTTAGTCTTAAGTATATAAAATATTAGTTTGTGAAATGTAACGATTAAAATCTTCCGTCCTGTGGTCTCCGAACAACCAATTACTTATAATTGGTAATCATAACTTTTATCGAAAATTGTATGCTGTTTCAACTCTTTGTGACTCATGTAGCAAATATGTTTTCTTAATTGCAAAAATTATGTAAATGTAATTAAGTCGTACAATATTTTATATTTGATCAAATCCGCAACAATTTTATAAGAGTGACGTTAATTAAAGCTCTACCATTCTCGATTGGTCGGGTTTGATTTTCTGACAAAGCAATGTAAAATTCCAAAAGAAAAATGTTTATTTTTTTTTACCTTAGATCTAGGTCAAGATTCTTTTTTACAGTATTTTACCACTGTGTCGGAGGCTCGAAACTCAGGTCCCGTTATTGCGTTTTTCAATAGGGAAATCTCAGTAGCAGTACGGAGAGTACAAATATGACAACAAGCTCGGCCCCTTTTACGTGAGACTGATACATAATACTTGGCGAAATATGAGTATAGAAATATACCTTCGCTCCCTCTACGGGAATTACATAAATTCATACTTACACTCACTTTCATAACTAAATATGGCCCTGGTAGGCTTGGGGGTATCTTCTTCTTCTTCTTCAACAACCCATATACGCCCACTGCTGAGCACGGGCCTCCCCTACCATTGAGAGGGGTATACATTTTACATATCCACCCTACCATAGAGATCGCTTCTAGAAATCGAACCCGGGACCTCTTGTTAACTGCACATCACCGATATACGAATCCAATAAAGTCATTATATCGCTAAAAACAGATATTTAGCAGAATAATTTGTTGAGCACACTTCGAGCTCTTAATGTCCCAGCTACATTCCAATCCGAGTTTGGAACTTCCGACAAGTGCCCTTGATCTACTTGCATTAAAATTTTATTCCGACGAGAGCGCCAAAAGCGCCAGTTCGGAGCTATAAAAGCCATCGAATTACAGCATTCTACAGATAAAACTGTGTTGGATTTTAAAAAAATATTGACCAACGTATGGAGTGTATATAAAGGAAACTATTTTTTTATCTAGAATATGGAAAAGGAGAAAACTTCAATATGCATTCACTAGTTAACACATTTGTCGGTCTGTTGGTTACGTTGAAACGGGTTCAAACCCCTCGCACACACCTTTGACTTTTCGAAGTTATGCCTGATTAAGAATTATCATGTACTTTAACGGTGAAGGAAAACATCGCGATGAAACCTGCTTATCTAAACATCATCATCATCATCATGTCAGCCAATCGTGGTCAACTACTGGACATAGGCCTCCCCCAGTGACTTCCACCGGGACCGGTCGGAAGCCGCCTGCAGCCAGCGACGTCCCGCGACCTTGACAAGGTCATCGGACCACCTTGTTGGGGGACGTCCCACGCTGCGCTTTCCAGCACGTGGCCTCCACTGGAGAACTTTTTGCCCCATATATCTAAACGTTCTTAGAAATTTCTCAGTTTTGTAGTTCGCCAACCCGCACTCGGCCATCGTGGTGGACTAAGGCCTATAACCCCTTTTAGTTGTAGAGGAGGCCAGTGCCGAGTAGGATCTGGGATGTATGAAGGCTGATGGTGATAAATAATTAAGGCCGTATGCGTAAATTTTTTTCAAGCACACGGTCAAAAAATACAAGACCAACAAGAGCATAACATTTATTATAACTATACATACCCTGCTATCCCGACATCAAAATAAAAAACATTAGTAAAATATTAATGATCAGCGCTCTGCACTCCATACGTGTTATTACAAAACTATTTGTGGTTCAAATAGTTTGCAAACATATTCGTATCGGAATTATTTTAATAGCTTCACTCCCATTTAATGTTTTCGTACTACCAATGACTCTATATCAAAGCATTTAAACAGTGCACAGCTATGATTGCACTCAATTTGACGGCTAGTGTAATCGATTATATATTATGTTAACACATATAAATCTGTATCCTCACTAGAGTAAGCAGATAATTATTTGGTTTATTTCTAGACTCCGGCAGTTCTTTAGAATTTCTAAAAGTAAAACCCAATAACACTTTTTTCTATCCAGGTATGGAACCCAGGTACTGCAGAACATACGGCACTTACTTTTACTACAACATCTTCGGTCTATATCAGTTGGAAAAACTAAAGTCAACGCACAATAAAAATTCTTGTGATCAATTTTTTGTACGGATAAACTGGTCAAATTGCTTTTGTTAATTGATTTGAAGCTCAAGGATTATTATTTCGAATTTTGTAGGCTGAACTGGGCTTTTCGGCTTCTATTGAAATACCATCACTGAAAGACATAATCGGCAAGAATTGTGGGTGTGGAAATGCATAGATATGCATTGCAGGTTAACAGAGGTTAACCTTTCGAAAATAAAGGCGCGAGATTATTACTTTTAATGCAATTTCCATCAGCAGTACAATAACTCATAGAAAAGACAAAAAATACTTCCAACATTACAATAGTAACCTAGTAACCTTGAGCATCCTATGTGTAAAATTCACATTCTCCAAAAGACATCTATGTGCACTCAATGGGGCCCTCTGACCACGCCCCGGGCCACCATTATCGCCGTTCCCTTTCTCGTAACAAAAGTGATTGGTGATACTTTACTTTCTAATACTGCTTTATTTGCGGAAAATATTATGAATGGCATTTTTTCCTTTTTTGACTATTCAATGAAGACTTATTACCGGAATGGACCATTTTGGGTAATGGATTTGATGTATTTAAATAATATACTCGGGCACTTAGTAGTGATGGCTTCGAGGCTTAGCGGGTCTAGAATTTCAGTGGTTTCAAGTACGAACTCCGGGCTAACACCTCTGATTTTTTAAAGTTATGTGTGTATTCATAGTAAATTATCATTTATGTTTTAATGGTGAAGGGAAACAGTTGCCCTTTTAATAAGACACCTAGCAAAGAAATCAATCAAATGACTTATTTTTTACCTACTTATCATATTTTTTTAAAATACTTTCATGTTTATATTACTTATTTAGGGAATATAATTATTCAGTACAACACATTGCTCCAACGTGGTTATTATTCCTTCTTAACCCAAGAAAATCAATTTACTTAGTACCATAATAAATTGTTTTACATCACTTGCTTACATATACAGTATCTTGTATACAAACAGAATGCTAGTCACATTTCAGCCGTTTTTTATGTAATATCAAGTAGGAAGCAAATCGTCTCGAAGCAAGCCTATTCCGTACGCTTAAAGACATAAGCCAGTAGGCGCCCATTCCCATACATAAATACGAGACTAGCAAAATTATTTCCATACATCAAACGGGAGAGCTTAGCGAGTAATAAAATTAGGCAAACATCCAACTATATGAATATAATAAATAACAATATGTTTGGCAAGCGCTAGGACAGTGGGTCGCGCCTTATCTTACTTCCTGGACAGCTCGCATGCATTTCTTGTCACGCACACATACGCATCTTATCTCGGTATATGATGTGTGAGTGAGTACGTGACACACTGGTCGATAGTTTGATGAATAAATTGCGTGAGGTTTTTAAAAGATGATATACTGTAATCATATTCTTCACTATATGCTGGCCTAGTGCGGGTTGGCGGACTACACACCTAAGAAATTCCTAAGAACTCTTAGGTGTGCAGGTTTCATCACGATATTTTCCTTCACCGTTAAGGCAAGTGATAATTCAATTTGAATACCCACATAACTTCGATAAGTCAGAGGTGTGTGCCTGGGGTTCGAACCCGCGACCGCCGAGATTCTCGACCGCGCGCCTAAACCTCGAGGCCATCACTGCTTAATCACATCACAGAGTTTAAATGTGAATTGAGTTTTGTGTTTATTAAAATGGTTGACATTGGACCCTGAGTTTATATCGGCCCATCCTGCTAGGCACTCAATTGTGCCTTAGTCCACTTTGCAGGCCAACTGAAGTAGGTATACATAGGTATATTATGAACTTTACAAGCTCAAAAAAAAATTTAACACGGCAACTGTAAAACAGCAACTGTTGATGAAGTATACAAAAAATCCTACATGACAATGACTATTCATAATATACTATATACAATACTTTACCTTGCAATCAAAAACGTCATTACTTGAACCTATGTTCACAATCCCGGCTTAATAGCTCTTCTTCTTCATCAACCCATATACGCCCACTGCTGAGCACAGGTCTCCTCTACCATTGAGAGGGTTTAGGCCACCATAATAAATAACATAATAATTAATAGCTAACATAATGAAATATACGCTCATTCCATACCATCAAAATATTTTTACACGCTGCTGGCCCCACGTACCTACAGTATGTCCTCGACAAAAATCAGACTTCAACATAAAAACCGAAGTCCCAGTCGTCATTTCGTACGATCCGAGAACCCTTTCTTTATCAGCCACGATATTTATTGACGCACTTCAAACTGCCTTATTTATTATTTATTGAGGTATAGTTGTCACTTGAGAGGCTCATTGTGATGAGCGTCCTCATAATACAGCTCGTGTTGCTTTGAACCATTCCTTTGTTAAACATATTTTTGTGTGGAGCTTTTATAGTTTACTATTCGATGTTATCCAGTTTTTAGAACCAGTATTGTAAAAACTCTTGGAAAATTTTAAGAAGTTATTTAGGTATAGATGAGCTTGATCAGCAAAGGTTAACTCGCAAAAACGTCCCAAACCAATCCCCTTTTGCCTTTCCGTTATTGACGAATTTATGAACGACCAAAACTTGATTTTCAATTATGAAGAAATAAACCTGACTACAGGACTAAGTGACTAATATTAGTTTGTGTGTGTGTGTGTGTTAAAATATTTATGCGTCACTTTAATAACTGACTAATAGTGAAGACTGATCTTGTGTTATTTTAGTTTCGAAACTCTACATTGTTTACACTACACCAAAGGAATTACTACTTAAAATTCGAAAATTTTACCAAAGTTTCTGAGCCATTTGAAATCACTCCGTTTGAAATCAACCTAACAACTCGTTGCCCAACCCCGTCAGAAATTTCAGCATTGTGCAAATTTCAATGCACATAATATGCAAATATCTTCACCAACTTGATCGAACCGGAAAACAATCGTCATACTTTCCAAAGTACGGCATAAAGTCTTATAGAAGAATGAGTTTTCCAGTCATCGGAATTGGAAGGCAATTTGGCAAATTAGTTTGTTTGTGCAGTAAGATGTCATTTACTAATGAAGTGATTAATCAGGGAACGAGGAAGAAGCATTCAAATACTATGTCGATTCTTGTGAAATAAGATGTTTGGGAACAACATTTCAAATTTTTGCTTAATCGATACCAAGAATTTGACATATGTTTTTAGTAAATGCAGGTGCTGCTCAAATAAGATGTAATGACAAAAACGACTTTTAACATGTTAACCGACTTATACAATTGAGCCCGCAAGAAAAACCTAATGCCATAAATTAAAATACTAAATACAACTGAATTTGAAACTAACATAAAAGTAATTTTTCGGGAGCGTTACAACCTACAAAAGTTTTATAGCTAGAAACCTGAAGATGAGTGCAGGAATCAAACCCGCGGCCTAATAAATACTGATAACATACAGATATGTGTCACTAGGACGAATAAGCACACTCCGTTTGGTATACAAATAAAAAAAACCTACCAAAATCATGCCTCCCAACTACACTTACATCCTTCAATTACACTTTTCAGTAAACTAGCTCAGTCGAAAATTCAACACGAATGGCTGTATCTAGAGGCTTCTAATACTGATTGAAATACAAAAAGCAACACATATTTATGTACATATGAGATAATATGAGACTCCTCATTACACTACTGTGGATCTTATACGCCCACGACAAATCTAAATCTCCATAAAAAAACAAAGGAGCATGCCAAAAAATCTTCACCAAGCAATCAATCAATTTTCCCCAATTCTTCCAGCACATAAAACACACTTATTCTAAGCCTTATTGATATTGTCAAAGGATCAACTTATAAGCCCTTTCCGTTACATAAGTCTCGTTGAAATTGCTGAGAAGTTAATAACATTCTGTCCGTCTGTCCGTCGGTATCCGGGTCACGTAACCTTCGACCCTGACATTGGATCTAACATCCTACGGGATAGTTTTATTTATGCCCCGTCACGTTGTAAAATATATCGTTGGAGTGAACTCAGTGGAGCAAAGTTGGATAAGTCACACTTTTTTATTTTGTGTTTATGACTGAATGTGAAGAAAAATATTGTGAGCAAACTTGCACTTTTAAAAGCTTTAAGGAATTCCTAGAGTGTAGTCAAATTGACTAGGCCAGCGTGGTGGACTTGGGCCTAAAGCCTCTTTTTTGTAGAGAAGGCTTGTATCCAGCAGTTGGCTAATGATGTTCTTACAGGAATTAATCTCCCTCTAAACTCTAATACCGATAAGTTATACTATCCAAAATATTCATAGCATACAGAGATTTATTACATTCTCTGAGTCATAAAATAAAAATATTGAACGTTTATCTAACAGCCATTAGTATTAAATGTAGATGGTTGTAAGGAAACCATCAACATTTGTATTTTTTTTTTTATTTTTTTACCGTCAATGGATTTGTAAATACTGTAGTTATCAATACTATAGTTATCACCTGCCTTAGTTTTCGATCACAGTATTTTTACACCTAATGTATGTATATTAAATATATATGTTTCAAATTTTTAAATTTTAGACTTATCACGTTTTCCTCTCAAGTGGTAAAAATTGATGTCTTTATTGTGATTTTTATGGGCCGTTATCCGAATTATATGGAAGCATAAATAATTATGACCCATTTCTATTCTATGGTATTACAAAATTGATGTAATATTGAGAAGATTATGAGAAAACCTATCGCGTTAGTTACATTATGACGTATACTTAAAATACCCCAACATTAGAAGTATTCTGTAGTAAGAAATATTAAGTCCGCCTTTATACTTAAATGTATATGAAGCATAAATAAATAAATAAATATTAATTATAATTAATATAAGAAATAATTAGTACAAGAAATATATTATTATTATTACTTTGTTAAATAGCTATATATGACAAAGTACAAAATTATGAATAGAAAATAGCATCCAATGTCTGAAACTTCTGTAAGATCTGATAAAATGCCAAAATGTCCGACTCACCCCTCTTAGGTGGAAAATAAAATGTAACTACAAAACAAGGATTCAAGAAATACATTTCTGACTACCCCTCTGGCATACAAGCATTATGATATAGGAATCTTACATACATACACAACCTTACGCCATTATTCCCCAAAGAAGTAAGCGCATTTTCATACTAAATGCTCCTGAGAATTTCCTTATGGGAAAACCCATTAACACTTTACTCTACCCGAGAATCGAATCCAGGTTCTTCAGATTGCACGATTGCAGACTTGTGCCGCGAGATCACGAGGCAGTCATGGAGAAACTTAAACGGCGCCTGACCTAAGTCCCACTTAGGTTAATAAACTTGAATACTGATATTTTGGAGAAAAGATCCAGATAGTAATCTTCGTAACGCGAAGCGAAGGAAATGCCTCGCGTTTCTTTGCGACAATAGCACCCAGCCGATGTTGTGTGGTACAAATACAATAAATATTCACGAAATAAGATTGAGAAACTGTAATAGACTTCTAAAAGGTTTTTTTTAATCGTCAAGTTAAAACCATTTCCAATTCGAAACAGTTTATCGCTGTAGAGAAGCAACAGCAACAAACCTGCAATTATTTTTATAAATTGTCATTATTTCACAATAACATTATTAATGTAAATGAAACACGATTACTGCCCTAAGTCGGATGTTTGTAAGACAATAATGTCTCTCGTCAAAACAATAGAATACTAACGATAGAACAATTTTTAACATGTAGGTTGTCTACCAGAATACACTATGAATCAAATCAAAACAAATGCCTATCGTTATTAGTATTCCAATTTTGAAAAAATCGTGAAAGCGTCGAAATGACATCGCTTAGACCACGCGCGCCGCGGATGTGTTTCGTGGCTTTATATCCGACACGCCGTAAAAAAAGCCGGGCCGCTGCAAAAGCCGGGAATTTGTCCGGAGCGTGTTTATATCAAGCTTGTTAATGTCGCACAGACGGATCAGCGTGACGGAGTGACGTGTTTGTTCTCAACTGTACAGAGATGAGCGTGTTTGCGAACAACTAGCGTGTTAGAAGGTTTTAAATAAATAACATTTCTCCCTCGTGCCCCGATGCGAGACTTTACCCCATCGCAGATTGAACTGACGTTGCATGATGTACGTCGGATGTGGGGTAAAAGGGAGAAATGATGTTATGTTAATATATATTTGTAGAGAACGTGACTTTATGAGATTTTGACAGGTTAAATATCTATCTGGCTTGTGAGGAAAGATTTTCCCACCAGTGTGACGTAGAGAGGCTCATAAAGATAGGATTTACTATCTTATGGGCACTGGTATTTACAGGTATATAAATATTATGCTAAAAGTAAGGTATGTAACTATTTAAAAATTATATTACAGGGTTTCTTGTCATATTATTAAGTAGAAAAATCTCAAGATTTGCTAAAATGAATAAATGAAGCCAATTCTTAATAACGTCTCCAAATCAATCTCCAAGGTCAAGACCTAAAACCGGTTATCGACCTAAGCGTAAATCCAATAAAAAAATTCAATTAATCTAGCCAGTAGACAAATGCCTAAAACTAGCTATTTGTAGCTAATAAAGCAGCTTTACTGCGGGGATAATTTATTTTGTCGGAGTGCTGAATTGTGGCTACTGTCATATTGTGAGCAGATAATATACAGAGCGTTCACCCCAGGGAGGAATGAAGCTAGATCTCGAGGGAGCACAATGGCCTGAGTTCCGCTTGTTAACCAAATGCACTGAATTGACGACAATTAAAATTTGAACAATGATATTGTTCCACTCTGGATTTGTATGTGTCTGGTATCTGAGGGGTTTATAGTCAAATATATCATCTCTATCATTATAGTGGAGACATCTAGACCACTATTTGTTAGTATGTTTTCTGTTTGTTTGTTGTTTGATTTAATTTAAAGATTTTTAAGTTGATGTTTAAGTGTGTATTAAATTAGAAATCGGAAAGTATTCACTTACTAAAATGTTACGTTACTAAGGCTAAAAATGTTTACCAAGCATCATATCTGTCATAAATTTTACAAGGTTAATAAATAATTACGACCAATTCGTAATCGAGGCTAATAAAAAAAATCCCCAGATTTACCCTGACAATTAAGCATTTGAACAAAATATATCAACTTGGGGTAAAAGATAAATACCCCATATGACTCGCACGACGCGTTTGATATCCAATTACAAAACGTTTACTATATAAACAATGGAGCGAAAGGTTTCATTACCGGCACCCCGTGATTTATTAAAGGCAAATTGTGGGAGCCGAGCAATAATAGCCGGATGTGACGTCGTTTGCCGCGGCTTCGCGCTCCTACCCCAATCGGATGCGGCATATTTGCATAACTCGGCCTAAAGGTATGTATTATTAATGAACCTGTTGTATTTATACGTTAAACACGGTGCGATCGTGCATACGTGCAACCCATAGCCCCCATTCGTGCGGGGGAATTGTAATGGCCGGATCGTATTGGGGTAAAACGTGGCAACTGCCTCAAATGTCTTCCGTATGGGGTAAATTGTGCCACGCTTGCTATTTTGTATTTGGATGGGGTATGCGGTAAATCTGTTTATAAAGCGATCATGATGTCTTTTTTTATTACTATTATGACGAGAATTTCTATAAAGAATTAAAATATAAATATGGCGGATTTAAAAATACTATATCTACTAATACTATTAAGATGATGAGTTTGTTTGTTTGCTTTAAGGCGCTGTACAATTTATTAAAAAGCATGTCATTGTAAAAAAGCCTATTTATTTAGGAAGGGAAAAAGCTGTATATCATCACACTGTAGTCAATAAGAGGAGAGCAGTAATGGAATATGTGGGGAAAGAATTTTCCTTTTGAAGAACTTTTCAAGTATTTTATATTAACTTAAGTAAAAACGCATGATACCGAATACAATTGAAAATGAGAATGAAGATCAATGATATGTCCAATTTAATCAAACTTTCTTAATCATGATCCCGTGTTAGACATATCTCAATAAAACTTATTCCATATAGTGACCACAACAGCTTTCAACGGTATGTGTAGTGCGGTTCTAAAATATATAGTCGGGCGAGAAGATATATTTTATTGCCATCGATGTTTTCTTAGCGATAAGACTATTTACATAGTAGCTATGACATAGTTTGATGTATGTAGTACATAGTGTAACTGCCTCGTGTTCGATTCTCGTGGTAAGCCAAAGAGTGTATGACGTACCATCATCATCATCATCATCAGCAGCCAATATTCGTCCACTGCTGGACATAGGCCTCCCCCAATGACTTCCACCGGGAACGGTCGGAAGCGTACGTACCATGATTCCATCGTAAGTTTATTTTGTGTGTATGTAAGTAGACTGTAAATAAATCTGTAAGTCGTAATAGCCAAGAGGTATGGGACCGCAGTTAAGAATCTTGGTAGTCTCGGGTTCGGTCCTCTAATTATTCGCAGTTTTGTGTGTAATGATTATAATGAATCATTGCGTACTTTAACGGCGAAGAAAAACATTGTGAGGACAACCTGTGTAGGTTGTCTAAAAAGCATCTTAGGAATTTATTAGATTTGTAGTTCGTCAAACTACACTAGGCCAGCGTGGTTGACTAAAGCCTAAGCACCTTCAGTTGTAGAGGAGGCCCGTACAGCAGTGGGACGTATTTGGGCGGATAAAAAATGCCAAGAGGCCAAGATTAAAAAAAAAACTAGTTTCGATAGTTAAATTGCCTTATCCAACAACTTTAGCATTACTGTAAATGTTTGAGGCGACGTCGGGCGTACAGGTTAAGCCACGCGTTCTAGCCTTGTTTACAGCCTGTAACCGGCTCTTGCCAATTTTGTACGATAAATTCGAAGCATTCAAGAGAAGCCTTCAGCCGGTGGAAAATTAAACAGTATATTTTAGTACTAAATATAACCATCTAGAATTTTGCCGCAGTTTCAGTTACGTCGGCAGAAAAATGGCCGGTAATGTAAGAAATAAATTCTCGTTTTAAGATTATATTAATGGCGTTGTATTTGTCGCACGCTTAAAAATATAGTGACCTTATTCAAAATTTTATATTTACACCTTTATTCACTTCGTGATTAAATATATTCGGATTAAATAATAAAATTGTAATGTATGTAATGTAACTATTTAGTACACATATTTTTTAAACATGATGATGTTTTTTATATTTGCTATTAAATGTATTTGACGAAGTAACATTTTTTCCCATTTACTTACCTTAGACTCGGCTTTTCGATTTAGATCACTATATTAAATTATTAAGCGTGCGTTGTGTTAAAATTCATCAATTTAGTTCAGACGTTTAGTTGCTGTAAGTTTGTAAATAATTATAAAAAGTTGGTTTGCTGAAGATGATTGTTTACAAAATCATTTCTTACCTTCGTTCATATTCATCAGCAACCCATAGACCTCCTACAGGGGCACAGGTCTTCTCAATAACATTGGGATTAGGCCTTATTTCACGAGCTGGCCTAGAACAAGCTTGTGAACAACAGACTTAAGAAATTCCCAAGAACTTTCAATTGGGAAAGTTTCCTCACGATTTTTTTGTTCGCCGTTAAAGTCAGTGATAATTGAGCGTAAATACACACACATCATCACCCCAGGCACACACCTCTAACTTTTCGAAGTTATGTGTGTATTCACATTGAATTATCACTTGCTTGAACGGTGAAGGAAAACATCGTAATAAAACCTGCACACCTAAGAGCTCTTAGGAATTTCTTAGGTGTGTAGTCCGCCAACCCGTACTAGGCCAGCGTGGTGGACTATGGCCTAAACCCTTTCAATGGTAGAGGAGACCCGTGCTCAGCAGTGGGCGTATATGGGTTGATAAAGGAAGGAAAAAGAACACACACATCATCCAAAAGTCAGACGTTGAACTTCGACTTGAGTTTGAACCCTTGATCAACAAAATGGACCAAGTGACTAAACCTCGAAGCCTATTTATACGTTTCTTACGACTCAATTTTCAAACAAATATTATCCCCAAGTAGAAATAAAAAGGTACAGCACGAAATTCTTGCTTTCATCAGTCGTCTTTTAAAGAAAAACATCCAAGTTGCGACAATATTTCGAAGCTTATAAAATAGGTCGTGGAAAACGCAACAACGCCTCGCATAATATTCCGGATCGATCATTATGTCACGGAGACATGCCCCGAATTCCTAATTAAGCTCGTCCGTAATCGTGATGAAGAACATACGATAAACCCGTTGCCAAAATACTATATAAGCCATGAAAATAATTTTACTTCATCCACTTAAAATATTCAAGGTCTTTCTTTTCTCTTTTTTCGATATACTGTCGCGAGTACCCCGTTTTTGTTTCTCCTATTATACGTCCATAAATTGATCAGAACACATACACACATCATCATAACTAAAATAGTTTGAGCCTTAATACCGACTTGATATTAATTAGATTGAGACCTAATGAAAGAAGGTTGTGAGCCATTTTTTTCTGTAAAGGAAGACTTTTTTATAAGTTGTGTTTTGATGGCATTATTATTTTGCTGAATCTACCAAATCAATGATATATATAGATTCAAACACTGGATGATATCTTAATCAACAACATTTGAGCAGCCCTAACTGTCATGAAACTACAAAGTCCGTAGTTTCTGATGTGTATAACAGTACCACCTTACTGTAACGTGAATTGATAGATCGTTGTATTAATTAATATGTAGATAGCCAACCTTAATGACAAACTCAATGCCTAATTATTTTTTCATTATTTGTTTTACAAAATCTTTGGCATTTTCGATATTATTGCAAACAAACCCTTTCTATCTTTTATCATAAATTTCACGCCAGTGTAATAGACTATGGCCTAAGCCCACCCCCTCAGTTGTAGAAGAAGCCCATGCCCACAAGTGGTACTTATGTCTATGGGCTGTTAATAATATGATATGCAAGAGTGTTTATTTACGACAACTTAACCGAGGACATTTAAATCCTATGCTACTCATAAAAAATATAAAAATCCAGTTTCATTTACTGATAGAATTTTACTTGCACTCGGCAAACAAGACGTACCTGGGATTGTTTCATCTCCCAACAGGGTTGAGATTGGCCGGGCATCCGGTCGTAAAATCACGAGGCAAATCTTACCGCGACATGCATAAAAATCATGTTGCGACGACCCTGCAAATATAGAGCAAGAGTCAAAACTAGGTCACTGGTTTTGTACTCCAACACCTATTACAAAACTTATTGGAAATGCAGGCAGTGATGGCCTCGAGGTTTAAGCGCGCGGTCGAGAATCTTGGCGATCGTGGGTTCAAATCCCAGGCACAAGTCTGACTTTTAAAAGTTATAAGTGCATTTCCAATTATTTTCACTTGCTTTAACGGTGAAGGAAAACGTCGCGATGAAACCTATACACCTAAAATATATTAGGAATTTCTTAGGTCAATCAAGCGTGGTGCACTAAGGGCTAAACCTTCACAATGGTAGAGGAGGCCGGTGCCCAGCAATTAGACGTATATGAGCATATGATGAAGCGAGTTATTAGTTAGAAGTATGTGCCTGGGGTTTGAACTCCCGACCACCGAGACTCAACCATGCGCCTAAACCTCGAGGCCATCACTGTTTATAACTCCTTAACGTCGCAGTCATTTAAAAAAGCACTTTCATTCGTATATTGCCCAAGCGATTCCCCTCTAACCCAGCAGAGCCTTGCGGAAGCTAAGTCGTTGCCCAGCTCGGGCGAAACAAAAGACTGTCATGAATAAATTGTATACGACAGCATAAATTAACAACACTCTCGTTTCTTGTTGCTGTATTCTTTGTGGTTCGCGAGAGCTGGCTTTTAACTATATAAAATTGGATTGTCTGTGCAATGTAGCTAAAGAAAAATACTCTTGAGCAATTAAACAACCGTCAAGCTATTTGGTCTTATGGCGCAGTTGATTAGGGACTGGATTGCGAATTAAGATCGCGGATTCAATCCCTGTATCGAGACGATGTGAGTTTGATCCACGAATATACATATGTTTCGGGTATTGTTGTTTGTGATCTACAAGTCCTTCTTACAGTTTAAGTAAGATGATTCATTGTGAATACATAACTTATTACATATATATACATATTTTTTTAATGAGGAAGGAAAACTTTGTGATGAAACCAGCAAATCTAAAAGTTCTCAGGAATTTTTTAGGTGTGTTTTCTGCCAACCCAATTATAGAGGAATCTCGTGCCCATATGATGACATACATAGCTTCGATAAGTGACGGAGAACGTAAACATATAATTGAAGAGGGACTCTGAATAGCTCACAAAAATCTTAAAATCATCTAACATAACAGTCTTTATATCAAAACACTTAAAAGGATTACTTCTACACCATTCATTTTACAGACGAAGACAGTTACAATACTTGTATAATCTAAATGCAAAAGACGCTTTGTAATTCAAAACCGAGCTTAATTTTAATTTAAATAATGTCGGCGAAAATTAAATGTAATTTTAGGAAACAATAAATTATTCTTGGCTGGAATAAAAATAATTACGTTGGTAAATACAGTTTGGAATAATTATATATTACGTTGGTTTAATGATTGACCTTCGTCTGATTTAGGAATTCAAATATGATTTTCGCTTTTGATGTTAAACAGACTATTTTTGTGTATTTTAAAAATACTAAACCTATATACATACATTGAGTCAATTTAAATGAAAATTGATTCTCAGTAAATGTTTGTTTTTGATATTAAATGTATAATTTATTTTCCGGGAAATAGACATGATTGATCGGATTTTATGTCCTAAAAATAATTATCAGGGTTATAAAAAAATTTAACGCTAAAATCCAGACCGTATCAAATATTTTACTTCCACATTTTTTATTTTACTCTGAAAGTAATATTAAAGTTCACACAAAACAAAGCCCCGAGTAGAGGATATTTTTAATTAGTCACTTATTATTTTTTATGATTATTTTAAGTCCAAGTGTTGATGAGTCCAAAAAAGTCTCTCATAGTTTATCATTAATTTCTCACGTCACAACGTTTGCATCTCATTTCTGAGTACGTTACAATTATTAACAGCATTTTTACTTGCAAAAATACTATATTGTTATCTATCACAGTTAAATTGTAGTCCACAAATGAGCAGTATTTTTTTTTCATTCTTCAAAATAATACCATCATTGAAAGGAAATACCAGGAGTCTATAAAATGTAACTCCCATAATATGTCTTAGCACTTAGAAAGTCGCCTCGAAGTAGGATTAATTCAAATATATTTTTTCAGAAATTCATTCCGAAAACATAAAAAAACATTTCCAATGAAATTCACTTAAGTAAAACATCTTTGACGTTGTATCTTCTATATAAAATATTTACGTTATTAGAAAAGACTTTTTGAAACGCGCAATTTTACACTCAAGTCATATAAATTATTCAAATATATATTTTTCATATTCTGTTAGCCTAAATAAATATTTTCGTCAAGTGATATTAATACATAGAGTTATGGAAATATTCATGAGATAGATCTTTTAAAGACCTACGATCTCTTTGCAATATAGAAAACTTTTGGATATTTTTGATTGAATTTATTAATGTAATGATAACATCAAGCCGTCTAGATTTTTGTATTTATACGACTTCCCTTATAACTGCTGAGAGTATTTTTATAAATGTAATTGAAACCATGAAGAAATTGATTTAAGAGATAAGACAAGTATATTGAATGAATTGGATAGCAACTGGAATACTAATTCAGCGGCGTTTTAAATCAAGAGCACATATCTGTGATCTATTTTACCTATTATTAAAAAAAATTGATTTTACCTTAAAATTTCAAATATTATTAAGTATTTGAAGTCAAAAACGCTTACATTACTTTAAGCTCGGTCTATATTTCTCTCATTTATAGAGGAGACTATTGGCTATATTTGTAGAGGAGGCTGAGAGAGGATTAGGTTTTAAACCACAAGTTGCCTTAGTGCGTTTTGCCGGACATTATTAAAATTAACTTTGAAGCAAAATGACGTCAATTATCTTATTCTTTCTAACCCTATTTTTATTTTCCATCTAATATCTAAACACAAAAGTAAAATATAGTAAAGGCTAGCGGGTAGTTTTATTGTTTTTGTTGAATAAGCCATCGTCATGTTATATGTAATAAAAACCTAATAAAACTTGTCTGTACGCGTATGACAATATATAGAAATTGGAGATGATATCTATTTTTGCTTATTCCATGTCAGAATATTTGATAGAAGTGCGCAGACAACAATGCTGGGAATAAAAAATATTGTGATTAGCTAATGTACTGGTATCCTTGGATGGGCGTAGTCCAGTGAATATAAAATACTTTAGGGAAATTCTGGTGTATTTTTTGAATGGTAGAGCTACACTAAATTTAACATAATTTTTTATTTATGTATTTCTATGCTTAAATTTTGCTTTCACTTTTTAGCTCTACTTCAAAGTAAGCGCTTCCGGGAAAAGAGTACACTCCTAGACTTCATTCTTCAACTAAGAATTTATATATGAAATACCATATTAATTTTCCGTGGACTATTTTCAATAAAAGCACATTTCCAGTTTTTTTGGTGGAAATTCTATCACACTTCACGACGTAAAGAAATAAATCTAATTCTTAATAAAACTTCCCTTCTACGAAATTATCACATTCAAATAATCTTATCACACGCCGGATCACAATTTGCAAAAAGCTACCGGCTCATTTTTGTTTCCCGTTAAATTCTATATAAAATATTTACATCGGGGAGTGCCTTACGAAAATCAGAATAAATAAGTACCCACTCACGTTAAAAGATAAAGGGCACTCAAAAGTGGAGGGAGCGAATGAAAGCTTAATAAGTGTATGGTAACACGGAGCTTGGAAAAGTATCGGAATCCCTTTTTCACTTAGTATACTAACACGTGGTATACAAGGTAAATCGACGAATTGGTGAAAATCGCGGGAAGCCGCTGGATGCAGGCCGCTTCCAATAGAACACTTTGGAAGTGTCTGGGGGAGGCCTATCTCCAGCAGTGGACGTCCTTTGGCTGATGATCTGTGGTATTCATAAATTGAGTAAATTCTCATCTCTCATTCTCAATACTTTACGTTCGATGGCTACAATCGTAGGCCGGTTAATATTCAATGCTACGGCGTAGCCGGCTACGAATTCTACGAAAAACGTAGCGTACTATTTTATTAACAGTTCCGCGTAATATTGACGATTGATTCATTACTATTAATTGGGAATGGATAATTTGTCATAAAGACAAATAACTTGTATTATTTTAGTCAAATTGTAGTCTTTTCCGGTAGTACATGTTTATTTTTATATTGGCTTCTTGTTTCAACTTTGAGAAATCTTAATCTTTTTTTTAATAGGACCTAAAAAGTATTTTTATATAGTGTAAGTAATTATGCGTGAAAATAAGATAATTAAGGCCAATAATTAAGCCATACCATACCATAATAGCAGTTTGATTACTTATAAAATAATAATTTAAAAAAATTAAATAAATGTACAAACCTACGACTTTGCTCTCCGTGATAGAAAACGTACATATAAATGTAGCAATAAAATTGTCTGCTGGTTTATCGAGTTGAAAGTATTTATAATGTGTTTGAGAGTGCACAGACGGCAGTGCGATAAACGACTATCGACAACAACGATCGAGAATTTGATTATGATATTTTACGGCAAAAACGGATATTAAATAAATGGGTCTTTTTACGTCGTAAACTTATGAGTGGATACTAGGCACAATTCATTTCAGAGACATTGTAATATATGTAATTTCAATAGATGTATTTAACCTGAACGTAAATATTAGAATGACATAACTTGAAGAAAAAAAAATAGCAAGAAACGCAATAATGTGTTTTTTGTACCTTCCAGAAATCTGTTCTAAAATAGCTTGTTTTACAACGCACTCATGTTTTTACTTCAAAACATTTTACAACGAAACATTTGCCAAATTCGTAAAACTAAAAGCTATTAAGCATCAAACATGTGTTATGAGAAAATGCTTCAAATACCAAAATCTAAACAATAAACAAAATATTCCACGAGATATTTAAATAATCAGTGCGCAGTAAATTGCATTTGTCGAGGGGAAAATTTAATTACTTTAGCGCTGCATTTGTCAAAGCGTTTGTAAAAGGCATAAAAAATCAACTTAAATTCTAAACACAAAGTGAATAATAACACTGACTGCAAATATTAAAAATAGAGAAGGGGCTTTTGTTTACAACAATGTGTGATGGACACAGGGGAAATGCACGTAGCGTTGCAATTGTTTTATTTGCAGGATTAATTTCTTTGATGAAGGTAGTAGAGATTAAGTCTAGGTTAGCACAAGTTTGTTCATAGGATTGCGTTATGTAAGGTTTTTTAAGATGGCATGATAGGTATTTTCTTCCCTTCAAAAATACTCTACTCTATTGCCAATTTTATATTGCTACACACGAGAATCAAACTTCTAGATCGTACAGCTCCGTTCGGGATAATGTCTAAACCAGGAAACAAATTCTTCATCAAGTCTAAAGCGTCCATAGTTAGTGGGTATTAGATTGTCTACAATAGAACATATTTTTGAAAATGGCACGGGCGGTGCTTTATAGTAGCTCAAAAATATTACCCGTTAATTGCTAATGTTTAGTTTACTTTTTTAATTTTTAGTCGACATATTCTCTTTTATTTCTGTCAAATTACTTTTGTTAAATTATGATTTACAATGTGTAAGGCAAAATGAGGGTTTCTATGGAAGTGACAATACTTTTAAATAGGACGATGGACATTAACGCACGAATAACATTACATATTATATGAAATTGTACTTGTGGACTATACAATCAGCTTGCTAACTATGCCAAGGCTTTACAAAAATTAACTTAAGCTTTAAAAACGTCAAGAACAGGAAAATTAAAACAAGTAAAAACTGGTGTTAAGCTTCGCAGGACAGAAGCAAAGTAAAAGAATCGCTTAAATTGTTTTTCTTCACACAATCAAGAGTTGAGTTGGGAGTTTGCGCCTTATTATAATTTTTTGTAGCTGTTTTAATTTATTCTTTTTAAAAGTAGTTGTGGTTGCTATTAAGACGTAAATCTCGTTTTGTTTTTTAAAATACTTTATTAAAAAAATAATATAAACCCGAGTGACGGAAAACATCGCTATGAAACCTACACAACTAAATGCTCTTAGGAAATTCTGTGGTGTGTAGTCCGCCAATCCGCACTTCAGTGCGTCCACGGTAGTGGACTAATACCTTCTCAGTTCTAGAGGACGCTCATACCCAGCAGTGGGGCGTATGTGGCTTGGTGATGATAATAATAATAAACATGTTCAACACATTCCTGAATTAATAAATAAATCACAGATATCCAAATTTGCATTCAGTGTTTTCCATTAACATTGCAATAGTAGTCGCCCAACCGAAACTAGGCCAGCATGGCCTTAGTTTAACCGACTAAGGCCTAATCTGATTGACATATATAGAGAATTTATTATCTGTATGTATGTATGTATGTATCGTATATGGACTAACTTAGTAACAGATAGCAATTTTCTGTACTTAATTCTACACGGCATTCACAACCCTAATTTTCCTGCAACTACTGAGAATATCCTAATAGAAACCCCCAAAATATCCAACATGGGAATTGAACCCATAGCCATTTCACGGCCTACACTCAAGACATCGAGCCTCCCATATTTATGATAATTCATAGCAATTAAACCGCTCTACCAGGAATCGTGTGAAAATGTATTCCGATAAAAAATATAGTGATATAAAAATTCGATCCGACGTCAGAATGGAACTTATGAATAATTGAGAGGACGTGGGCCGGGCATAAGTCACGGACCGGGGGAACAGAGCAGTTATTGCACGGACGCGTCAATATTGTGCACACTACACACATATCTTTGTAAAAATCTAATGTGGTCTACATTAGATCTTTAAATGTAAAGTAAGTTCAAGTGTTTTCTATGACATTGTTTAATATTTAAAAAATAATTTTCATTTTATATTTGAAAACTGATGGGCGTTTATTGACATTTTATGTATGCTTGCCTTTATGTGCAAAAAGCAAGAGAAATTTGGACTTGCGGCACCAGTATGTGCCGTATGATGTAGAGGTTTTGGGTTCGGTTCCCTGGTAGGGAAAAGTGTTTTTACGTTTTTTCAATAGAACATACTTAATAACAGCACGGAGTTTGGAGTCCTATAAACGGCAATAGGTTCGTCGTAACATGAGGACTCATATTTGGCGAAATGTGGGTGCGGAAATGCACCTCTGACTACCACTTTGGGGGATATGAGCGTAAGGGTATCTCTATCATGCATATTACATAAAAAATAAATAGCATTTTTCATTCGAAACAGGAAAACAATAATATATTTTTCATCGAAACAAAATTAACGTTGAGCTGAAACATTAAAATTAATTAGCATGAATTTGAATGAGAAACGGATCATCGGCAATGCAATAAACTTTTTGACAATCCGAATTACCCATTACATTACATGACTGTTTATACACCGGTGTAATTAATTGTTTATGCATTGTGATACATAAACAATTTAATTACAATAGTGGCAGTATTCTAACAGAGGTCCAAAAGTGTTACATACTATAATTATTATTTATTGTGGCGTCAGGATATTCTTTTTTATATTTCAAATTGGTTTTGTAAAAAACTGATTTAATGCCTAATGATTATTTTTCGGAAATTTTGAGGCAAGCTGCGCTTTGGACTTCTATAGAAATTGGTAAATCCAGGATGCCTTGAGCAAAAGCTTGCTTGCACATTTCTTATAGTATTCTCAGACATTGTATTATTTATTTTCCAGTAAAAAATAAAAACCATGTCTTTTTTGTCTTCTTACTCAATTCATTTTAAAAACATCACGATGTTCGACCAATTAAACAAATGTCATTTCTTTCAATAAAAATACCTACATTTTTATTCCTATATTACACTGCAATCATTACGTCACACATAAGCAACATTCGACGTGATTCCAAAGTAATTACGAATTCACTGCCAAAATGTCCCAAAACCCAAAGCCAATATATTTCCCAGCCACAAAGCTAGTTTACGGCCAACAATGCAATACAATGTCGGCCAAAAGAACCGTTGCATTCAATTTTACAACCAAGGAGCCAATAGTAAAACTGAGACACAATTGCTTTCCGACATCCGTGGCCGGCAGGCTTATTTTGTATTCCGATTGCGGCAAGCTTGTTCACAGTAGCCTACAAGATTGGTTATTCGTACTTAGGTTATTATGTTCGCATTTGTTGGCCGCCACTGTATGCCTCAGTTTGGCCGGAATTGTATTTTATTACAGCAATGTATTGGATGATCCCTTTGCAGTTATGTTGGTTATCTGATTCGTATAGTGCTGGGTTTGTTGAGAGTTATGCATGTTAATGTACTGAAATGGTAGGATTTCTGTGCCTATCTGTTTAATATAATGCAATACAATATGACATGTACAGGTTGTACAAAGACCGTGATCGAAAACTAAGACATTTAGGTAATAGGTACGATGATCACAAACTCATAATCATTCGCCTGCCCTGGTCCCAATTTATTCCTTGGGGTCGGCGCAGTATGATTTCTCCTTCCACACATCCCTATCAGCCGTCATGTCTTCATTCACCCCTTTCTTTTTCATATCTTCAGTCACGCACTCCATCCATCTCTTCTTTGGCCTTCCTCGGCCCGCCCATCCATCCACTTTCATGTTCATCACCTTTTTTCCTACATATGATTCATCCCTTCTCATAATGTGCCCATAACACGACAGACGGTTTCCTTTCATCATTTCTATCACAGGAGCTACTTTCAGACTTCCCCTAACGTATTCATTCCTCACTCTGTCACTCCGTGTTACCACACATCCATCGCAACATTCTGCTGCATGCAGTCGTCTTTCACAAACTCATTAACGTTAAAAAAATCTCGACGACACATAATAAATACTTATTGTTGATAAAAAAAACGTCATTCTGCAAATTGCAAATTGACACATGTATTCCCCGAAGGTTTAGTTTTATCTTTTAACGCCATATATGTACATATTCTAAATATCTCTTAGTCAGTACATGCCAGCAAAAAAATGCTGTTAGCTCTTTTCATAAAAGTTTCGATGCTGAATTTGAACTAAATAACATGACACCAAGCAGTTTTCTTGCTTATTAAGTGACCTTCAGGACACGTGTACAGTCCCTTAGGTATATTTGGGGTCCAAGGACGCCACTGACCACTAACCCAAGGACCTCCAATTGGCTTGGTATCTCCTATAAAAACGCAATACAGGCGAGGTAAATACAGCCAAAACGCTTCAATATGTTTCGCTGGAACGTGGGTTAGTTCTAGTGATCTTTCGTAAAGGTCTTAGTCGACGTGGAATAAATGATTATATGGTTTAGTTAACGTATTATAGAGGTAAATTTTAATAAAATATACGTGATAAAAAAAATATTTGTAGGTCGGGTTTGAAAACAGACTGCAGAAAAATCCATATTTTTTTTGCAATATTGTCCTCATTAACCAATATACGTCCTACTACTAGACTCGGGTTCCTCTACAGCTCAGAGGGATTAGACCTTAGTCCATCATGCTAGCCTAGTGCACGTTGGCAGACTACCCACCTAAAAATTCGTAAGAACTTTTAGGTGTGCAGGTTTAATCACGATACGTCATTTCACCGTAAAGTTAGTGATAAATAATTTATTATTTCTAATTATAAGTCAGAGGTGTGTGTCTGGGGTCAGAACTTTCGGCCACGTGCCCAAACCTCAAGATCAACACTACTCTGCGTATAATGACGCATGAAATTGAAAATTAATTTATTGCTTAAATGTTACCTGTAAAATAATCACATGCACGCACTGAACAACGTTATGGTAAGCATATTTGAATTTTGTTTATCATTTATAGAATTCAATTACATTTTTTATTGGTTCATTTAAATTTTATTCTCATGGCATGACCATAAAATAAATTTAGGCATCTATTTATAGAAACTTTAATTTTTTTTATAAAAAAAAATGTTATAAATCACATATTTCATTAAGTAACCTCTTCCACCATTCATTTTTCATACGTAATAAAATACTGCATGCATGAACATAAAAAGAATAATAAAAAAATATATACGAAGATATAGTAATAAGGTTTTATGTAATTACTCCTCGCGAGCGTCCAGTAAGGGCCATAGCAGCCCTTAAACAAGCGGACTCGAGGGCCAAATAAATAAAAGGGATTTATTTTTACCCAATATTACCGGACCTTAAGTGATATGGTCTCAGAGACAGACATTGAGCTTACGGATTTGTAAATGGGTATTTTTATACTACTTTCGACTTTTTCCTATTATACGAATACTTATCAGCGGAAAGATGTCATTTCAACAAGATGGTTCTAAGTATTAGGAATGTTGGTTCTAAATATTAGACATTTTCACCTGTGTAAATATCTATTCAGTGGGGTAAATATATTAGAAGTAGTGATGCACTTCTCAGCTGTCGCAGGTTCAAGCCTCAGGCATATATCTCTGACTATTCCCAGTTATTGCACATTGCATCTTATTAATGCACAATAAATCATCACGTAGTTTAAACGTAAAGGAAAACATCTCGAAGAAAACCAACATACCTAAAAGTTCTTAAGAATTTCATAGGTGTGTAGCCCGTCAACAGGCCTGAGGCCAGCATGGTAGAGCAAAACGCAAAGCCTCTCAGCTGTAGAAGAGACCCATGCTGGACAGTGGGACGTATATAAGCTGATAATGATGGTGGTAGATAATGGTATCTTAAGGGTCAAGCTCTTACTGGGCGGCTGCGGAACCATTGTGGGCGCCACTCGCCCGCGGACCGTGGTCGCCCTACCTAGCGCGAAGATGGCCACCGGGGGGTTTTGGTCGGTATGCCGGTGCAGGTAGGGTAGGATAGGGACCCAGCCCGGCACTAACATCTGCCGGGCTGGATGGCCGGTGACCCCGACATACGCCTCCTGCCCCCCTCGCCGAGGGCTGGCGGGAGGTAGAGCCATAAGCAGCTTTCCCCTCGAGAAAAAAAAAAAGGGTCAAGCTCTTGGACTTCGACGGAAAAATTCGCAAACGGTTGTGCATACCGTAACAAACAAATATAAAAGAGCTCATTGCCATCTTCATATTATTTATGAGGCACTCTCATCAATTCGAATCCTTCATTTTTATTATTCGCGTAAAAGTAAACATAAGTGAAAACGTACCTTATTTTTGTACTTCGTCATCGGTCCATACGTCCCGTTTCGTTCGTAAGATTTAGGCCTTTGTCCACCATCCTGACCTAGTACGGTTTAGCGGACTACACACCTAAGAAATTCCTAAGAACTTTCAAGTGTGCAGGTTTCCTCGGGATGTTTTCCTTCACCTTTTAAATACCTATGTTTATAAAATGCAAAAGTAAATCAATTCTATCTGTTTCTGTTTCATGACAAAGCTTCTGTATTAATTTCTGAGACTTTCATAATGGATTTTAAGACAGGACTTTTATTTTGGGTATTTAATTTAAAAAGTAGTTTTCAACGCACGTTTTTTTGGTATATACCAATACGCAATTACTATATCTAAAACTTCAAAAAGTCAGGTACGTGCCTGAGAATTGACACTACATATAAGCGCCGTGATTTTGTCTCAATCTTGCTCCTTCTCGAAACCATCACGATTTTGCAACACGATAACTACATATATGCAATTCTATGAATCTTATCTCTTCAAAGCTATTGCAGTAGACTTGTTACAACTACACGTTTACGTCCCCTCGTCTTGGGAATTCAACTTAAACTCAGTTTGTTGTTTGATAAATTCACAAGACTCTGTCTAACTGCTTAATACACACTATAGTCTAAGAGAAGTTCGATTGTATATGCATGGGCGTACATCGCAAGCAATATGAGAAATATTCTCATTGTTAATATGGAATTGCTTACTGCTTTGTCTCGCGGCACAAGTATGAGCGGTGATTTAGAGGTCGCGGGTTCGATTCCAAGGTCGGACAAAGTGTTTTAGGGTTTTAATTAACGAAAGTCTCAGTGGCTGTTCAGAGTCTAGAGATGTGCCCGTTGATTGGAAACTAAAACATGTAATAGCTGCGGTGATTCCAAATATGTTGACGTCAGAAAAATCCAAAAAAAAATAATTAAATGTTGACGTTTCCCTAGTCATCACAACTATTAACTGTCTTAAATTTCAATCACGAGACACTCTGTATTAGTCTTTTATCACCACATACTCGCGATTATAACTCCTGTGCTCCAAGATCAACAGTTGCACTGACAGTTTACACGCCTGACTCAAAACAAATATTTGACACTAAAAAACTCTGATCACACATTTCCCAACCAGCTAATTGCCTCGCAATATCAATATCCTCCAAAAAAGCCTAATATCCAAAAGTTGTTGCAAACCATCAGAATTAGCCAAATTAGAAACATGCTCCCAAGGGCGAGCAACAAGTGAACCCGAGTTTCGACTTTATAATAAACAAATTTAATATTTAACCGCCACCTAGCCCGCCATCTTGCCGAACTTGAGGCAACTTTTCTAATTTCACTCCCAAACAAAACTTCCTCGACATAAGTTCATTAAATAAACAAAAAAAATGCTTAATGACATGACGACAGTAATATTAAATCTGCCCGTAAGGTTTGTTGGTCTTTTGTAATTTTACAAATTATTTTTGACTTTTGAAACATTTTTCTCGTCACTTATGAATGAAGCCAGCTTTTTCCGGGTGGAGAATAAAAAAAAATCCTCCATTCGTCTCTGACATACTTATACCAAATTCATCAAAATTAAATCAGTCGATTCACGTCCAGATATTTTTTTCTATGTCTGTCTATGTTTTTAGTTTAAGAATGAAACAATTTTAAAACGATGTAGCTTCAAATTGATGTGTAGATTAAAAATGATTGTATGATGATTGTTTTGTCTTTAAAAAGAATTGATAAACAAATAGAAAATATCAAAATCTTGAGTATAAACACCAATGCGCCACCCTCACGTATCAAATAACAGATAAAAAATTGCGCGAAAAATGAGCCTTTATTTATACCCGGTAAAAATCAATTAAATCGCCTAACATCTTGAAATTTCATCTTCAAATAAATTTTACCCTCCATCCCTTTCAGAGTCGATGAGAATTCCAGCACCTGAGTGCCCGAGGGTTTTCGAGTGTCCCCTCAGTCTTCAGTTGTAAATGTCTTTTATTTCCTTTCAAGCGAGTGCTGGCTATTTACATTTCCTTTGTTTGTACTTGAGCAGTCATTATCTTCGGATTTAATTGTATCCTCTTACACTCTCGACAACTGGTGAATGAATTTGCAATAGACCGCTCAGTTAAGAGCTTTGAAATTGTAGCTGTTTTCTTGAGACCACGCTGGCTTTCATAGTTGCTAGCTTATCGGAATTTCGTTTTGTTTTAAATTAAGTAAGGCTATACAGGGTGTATGTAGACCGTGATCGGAAATTTATGCAGGTAAGAGCTAAAGTGATAATAAACCCTCTGGCGTTAAAGAAAAACCCAACAAAATATTAATATTTTGACGTTTTCCATACATCCATCGGCAACGTATTTGCTATGTATGGAAAACGTTTTTTTTTATTTTTTAACGCCAATGTTTTTGTGATCACCGTAGTTATTACTCGCCTTAGTTTTCGATCACGGCCTTTATGCTGAATATTACGAAACAACTATTAATACGTCACTGAACATTTACTCAACATATTGATAACTGATAAAACAAATGAAAGGAGTGAATGCGATATTAATTGCGAAATTAATCAGCACACGATGTGGATGTTGAATTTCGCCCATTGATACACGTGCCTGATAAAGTGTTGTTCGGTTGAGTCAAAGGCGCACATTTTAATATTGAAACTGAAATTTTCATTATCAACTGCTATGGCGTCATGAGTCATCATCAATTCATAGAAGTTACCATTGTCTATTTGGATTTAGTCTACCACGTTGGCTTAGGGAGGGAGGGGGGAGTGGCTATTTTAGAAAGCGGATATTCTCGACCGTGCATCTCAATTTCGAGGTCATCAGTATTCTTAAAAATGTCACATTTTCAAAATACATGTACGTAATCAATATTCATTTATACTGAATGTGGTAGATGTGGGTTATTTATTTACAACAATATCATCAGGGATATTATAGGATACTTCTTGCCTTTCCCTTCTACGGCCCAAATGGAAGTATGTATGTAACAATCTTCAAAATAATTCTATGAACTCCGCCTGCCTTAAAGCGATTGGCTTATAACTTGTCAACATTCAGACACAATGCGAAAATTCGACTCCATTTATCTACGTTATTGGACAGATTTATAGAAAATAGGACATTGGCCGTATTCCAGAGATATTCGGACGGACTCGCCACATAAATTACGATTTGTACGAATGCATCTACAGGGACGCCTTGTCTGCGATTAAATATTATGGATTTTGTGTGCCTTTCGCTGTTAGTGTGGCTACAAGTACAAGTCAACTGAATACATACGTTACAGTTATATACTAAATGTAACATTGATTTCAAATTTTGTTTATTTTGAAGACGAAATGGCGAGATGATTTGAGCGTTTGTGAGTTCAAATCCTAGGTAAACAATTCTGACTTTTAAAAGGTAATTCAATGCGTTATTACTTCTTTATTTCAAGACGAGATGGCGAGACATTTTCAACGTGAGTTCAAATCCTAGGCAAGCACTTCTGACTTTTTGGAAGTATCTTTATGTATACAATGCATTATCCCTTGTAATGCTTATGAAAACATGGTGGTGCAACATGCTGAATACAAGAATTTTTAAAAGGTTTTTTTTTCTAGATGTTCGTAATCCACCAAGCTGCGTTAGGACTGTGCGATGAATTAGAGCTTAATTCTTTTCAATTCTCCATAAACTCTATGGCTAGAAGCTTAATATTAGTCTACGGACCTAGAACTAGAACTAGTCGAGGGAACTCGACCGAAAGATCAGTCTTAGGTACCCTATTCTAGTTTTAAGACATTTTGTATGAGATTCACTTCCTAATACCACTTAATAACTAAACCATATCTCTATCAAATTTATCGAATAAATACAAAAATATGTTATTCTTCGAAAACAATGATGTGATTTCATTCTTGCTAAAGCCATGTTGCTCGTAACCGCCTTATAATGAACGTCGTAAAAAGTAACTTCGAATAACATCCTCTTTACCTAACATTTTGCGTTAAGGCGAAGGCACACGTATTAATAAAACCATTTATAAACTTTTTTTTGACAGCCCCGTGGCGCAGTTGGCTAGACACCAGCTTGCGAAACGAGCGGCCGCGGATTCGATCCCCGCACCGAAACAAATGTTTGTGTGATCCACAAATATTTGTATCGGGTCTGGGTGTTTGTGAGACCGAAAATCTCTCGTAGCTTCTGATACCCAAGACACAAGACTTGTATCTTAATGTGGAGTCAGGTCTATGTGTGTGATTATTGGTTGTATTTATTTATTTTACTTTTCTTTATACATTCTTTCACGCCTATAAAGGGATAAGTGGAAAGGTATTATTACACTTTTTTCGAGGACATTTTAAGACCCAGCACTTCAGTTACCTAAGAAAAAAAATTCGAAAGCTGTACAAGCAATCGAACATGGATCCTTTAGGTTATATCCCGGATACTTATGACGCGAGCTTGTAGTTTCCACAATTGATGGCATATTACCTATAACTTACTAAGAAGCAGCTGTGTCAAACATACGACAGTCTAATCATAAGTCGGGTACGCTCGGCATACAGACATTTCCTTTCTAGTTTTATTCAAAAGCTCTATGATCCTTAAGCATTTCCATGAGAGCAGCCTTACTAAGAATTTGCATGGCAATAGGTTTCTGGGCGAAAAAAATCAGATTGAAAATTGCCTCATTGTTTTAGGACGTAGGATACGTCGCGCTAAAGGATTATAATGCGGAACGTTGTACTTGTGGATAAATCGTATGCTAAACGAGCTCGTGTCCATTTTGGTTATAAGTAGGTTTGACTCCCATTTAGGTCAAAGGTTTTTATAGTCAAAAGATAAACATCAGCCCAATACTGGGCATGGACCTTATTGATAATTGAGAGGGTTTAGGCCTTAGTCCACCATGCTGGCCCAGTGCGGGTTGGCGGACAGTATAACATCACTTCTGATTAATTTCATTTCGGGATCATGACAGATAAGATTCCCTAAGATTCTTGAAGCTCAGTAGCTTCAGTGCTTGGCGTCAAAACTGTGGCGGGTGGGTTAGGGCCATTTTAGGGGAAACACAGGTTCTTAATTATTCTCTATATATTTGGCCACTCATCATACAATTATATAAGCATCTTCATCTTCTTCATGAACCCATATACGCCCACTGCTGAGCACGGGTCTCCTCTACCATTGAGAGGGTTTAGGCCATAGTCCACCACGCTGGCCTAGTGCGGGTTGGGGGACTACACACCTAAGAAATTCCTAAGAACTCTTAGGTGTGCAGGTTTTATCACGATGTTTTCCTTCACCGTTAAAGCAAGTGATAATTCAATGTGAATACACACATAACTTCGAAAAGTCGGAGGTGTGTGCCTGGGATTCGAACCCGCGACCGTCGAGATTCTCGACCGCGCGCCCAAACCTCGAGGCCATCACTGCCTTGAAGCATGGAAGTCATAAAATATAAGGTTTTTTTCCCGCAAA
The DNA here is from genome assembly GCA_030295005.1 of Cephonodes hylas. Lineage (NCBI taxonomy): Eukaryota > Metazoa > Arthropoda > Insecta > Lepidoptera > Sphingidae > Cephonodes > Cephonodes hylas. Next base: position 10,605,774 of record AP025377.1, read on the forward strand.
ACACTTAAGTTGAAATCATTGAGAAATTGGGTAATATGATGCCTATATCTGACCGGCACAACATGGGCCGAACGTTTTATATAGTAATTTATTGTGTTATCGGGTCATTCGTATTCTGCTTGCTTTCTGTATCGACCGGTAGCCATGAAGCTAATAGGATTGAATGCGGTACAATTGAAATAATTTTTGCCTTACTTAGTTACTGTCTACAAAGTATTCTACGTTTTTTAGAGTTGAGTACAGAGAAATGTATAAAACATTTGTAGTTAGTCTATACAAGGCGTATTCAGACTGTGTTCGGAAACTATTATAAATCAAGTAATAGCATAGTCACAAACCCATGGGCGTAAAAAAATAATATATCACATACATTTCATAACGATGGTTGTACCAATACAAATGGTTTTGTTATTAACAAATGTTCATTTCAAACCTGAGTTCTTGTAGCACCAATGACCAAACAGTTCCTACGAACAACAAAAGTTCCTTACTTAGATTTAAGGCTTAATTAATTGGCTTTTAAAAATTTGTTTAATTTAAAATCCGCAAAAATGACTTGTGTTTCCTGTTACAATACACGATTAAAATATGAGTGAGTGTTCAGAACTGCAAATGCGATTGCAAAGTGATAATGAACCTAAGTAACATCCTCATCAGCAACCTTAGCCATTGACCATCACTAAACTTTCATCATCATCATCATCATCATCATCATCAGCCTTTATTCGTCCACTGTTGGACATAGGCATGGGGTGACGATATCCGCAAGGTGGCTGGCAGCGGTTGGATGCGGAGAGCCGAAGATCGATCCCAGTGGCGTGCCATAGGAGAGGCCTATGTCCAACACTAAAGTTTAACAAACCTAAATTTAACGCGCAAGGTTACAGTTATAGCTCGCAAATTCAGTTACAAAGCCAAATACCATTGAACGTGTTCCAATTTTTGGTGAAATTGTCGAATGTTCCGTCGGTCGCCAGCGCGGCCACAGAGTGACCTTCGAACAATCTGGCACGCATTTAAATACTGTATAATGTACGGGAAATGGTTCCTTTTAGTTTATTACTCATGTGGGGCTTGTAAAGAAGGTTAGACGATTGAGTTTGTAATGCTAGATTAGTTCTGAGTTCTTGACAGAGTAGGCAGTGATGTCTTCTCTTATTTTCATTTCTTTCTTATATTTAGGCCTTATCGTATGCATGGGCTGACGGTTATGGATCGTTCCATTACCGTGCACGGGCCTCCTCTAAAATTGTTCTCAGTTTCAGGAACCCACTGGTTCAGACCTTTGTCCACAGCTACTTATTGCAGGTTGAGGGACTTAGGTCTTATATAACTGAAGAAAACCTATTGAAGTCGACAACTCTTGTGACTTCTCTTTCTTGTGACAATTCTTGGCTAGTTGAAAAAGAGGACAAAGGAACTAAAATTCGTAATGAAACAACCATTTGCTTACCCGTAAAACGAACCTAAGACCTTTCAATTGCCTACGCTAATTATAACAACCAATGAGGCAGTCGAAACTTTAATGAAAATAGCCAAATGTACAAAAGTGTTTCCGAATAAAAAAGAGAAGGTATTATAGCTATCCCAAGTTTCCTAACTCCAAGTTAGGGAAGACATGTTAAGTGGATATAAATAAAATAATAAACATAGGTCGATGAATTTAGCTAAAAGGTTTTGTACGTTTACGGCACGGACCGACCGATCCACAAGTAAGTACCTCTGTACATATTCAAATGGAAGTGAATCGGGTAATATTTTTTTTTTAGTTCGAATGCGGAAATTTTAGTAAGGGAATTGAATTTGCGTGTTGATGTGAATTTGATAGTTTATTGTAATTGTCACTGGTCAAATCATAATTTCATGGTGTATTATATAATATAACGTCATGCTTTTGTTACAGACAGGATAGATGTATACTTTATGAAATAGGATACGCACTTGTTAGATATATCCATTATTTTATATGGTATATCTAAGTAAATTATTGAATATCTTAGCCGGTAGTCGCGTTTCTCGTTAAGTTGAATATTGATTAATAAAAGTATTGTAACTACCCAACTACCTGTTGCAATTAGTGGGGATAACAGACCCTTATAAAAGCATGCTCGATCGGAACGACAGACAGTTCGTGTCTGGTAGTGGCCATGGCTGGAGCCAGAGTTGGGCATCAATCAATTAAGTTTTAATTAAACTAATCAATTGACTAAAAAATTAATTGCAATTAAATTAATTGAATTTGAATCAATTGCAATTAACCATTAATCGCGCGTTATAATTAAATTATTTAAACTAATGCACATCAATTGCAGCTCGCGATTAAATTATTGCAATTATTTTTTTCAATCGATTGATGAAAAAATTAAAACTAACAATTAAATTTTGCTATTTTTGTACGGCAGGGTGGTCCGCAAACCTTGTAGATGTTTAACGTTAATTATCCCATATACTCTTTATGACTTGGTAAATTTAGGGCAATTAAACGACGCAACTCCACCGAGTTTGGGCTCATTTGATTCGTTTTAACAAGTTCTATGATGCCATATGGTAACCAGGGTCTGATGATGGAGCTGGAAGGTGGCCATCGGAACTCCGCAATTAAACGACGCAACCCCATCGAGTTTGGGCTCATTTGATTCGTTTTAACAAGTTCTATGATACCATATGGTAACCAGGGTCTGATGATGGATCTGGAAGGTGGCCATTGGAACTCCGCAATTAAACGACGCAACCCCATCGAGTTTGGGCTCATTTGATTCGTTTTAACAAGTTCTATGATACCATATGGTAACCAGGGTCTGATGATGGAGCTGGAAGGTGGCCATCGGAACTCCGCAATGAAACAACGCAACCCCATCGAGTTTGGGCTCATTTGATTCGTTTTAACAAGTTCTATGATACCATATGGTAACCAGGGTCTGATGATGGAGCTGGAAGGTGGCCATCAAAACTCCGCAATTAAACGACGCAACTCCACCGAGCTTGGGCTCATTTGATTCGTTTTAACAAGACCTATGATACCATATGGTAACCAGGGTCTGATGATGGAGCTGGAAGGTGGCCATCGGAACTCCGCAATTAAACGACGCAACCCCATCGAGTTTGGGCTCATTTGATTCGTTTTAACAAGATCTATGATACCATATGGTAACCAGGGTCTGATGATGGAGCTGGAAGGTGGCCATCGGAACTCCGCAATTAAACGACGCAACCCCATCGAGTTTGGGCTTATTTGATTTGTTTTAACAAGTTCTATGATACCATATGGTAACCAGGGTCTAATGATGGAGCTGGAAGGTGGCCATCAAAACTCCGCAATTAAACGACGCAACTCCACCGAGTTTGGGCTCATTTGATTCGTTTTAACAAGTTCTATGATACCATATGGCAACCAGGGTCTGATGATGGAGCTGGAAGGTGGCCATCAAAACTCCGCAATTAAACGACGCAACTCCACCGAGTTTGGGCTCATTTGATTCGTTTTAACAAGTTCTATGATACCATATGGCAACCAGGGTCTGATGATGGAGCTGGAAGGTGGCCATCGGAACTCCGCAATTAAACGACGCAACCCCATCGAGTTTGGGCTTATTTGATTTGTTTTAACAAGTTCTATGATACCATATGGTAACCAGGGTCTAATGATGGAGCTGGAAGGTGGCCATCAAAACTCCGCAATTAAACGACGCAACTCCACCGAGTTTGGGCTCATTTGATTCGTTTTAACAAGTTCTATGATACCATATGGCAACCAGGGTCTGATGATGGAGCTGGAAGGTGGCCATCAAAACTCCGCAATTAAACGACGCAACTCCACCGAGTTTGGGCTCATTTGATTCGTTTTAACAAGTTCTATGATACCATATGGCAACCAGGGTCTGATGATGGAGCTGGAAGGTGGCTATATGAACTTCGTAATTAAATGACGCAACCCTATCAAGTTTGGACTCGTTAGATTCGTCTTGAAGAGTATCTTGGTTGCCCTGAATATGCAACTCCAGAAAATTTGGGAAAAAAAGTTCTTTCCGTTTGTTATGAATGTGTATTGTATTTTGTTTCATTTAAGTAAAGACATTGCCGTTAATATACCTGGCCAGTGGCCACTTTATAATATTGTCAAGAACGCTGCCAAAATTTTTTTTTTAAATGTGGTTGAATGTTTTCAATGTGTTTTCGTTTGTGTTATCATTATTTGTCGCGTCGTTAGTGTTGCGTTTTGCTTCTCCTTTTTAAAGAAAATAGGTCCTTTAATAAAAGTCAATATCATAACGAAATTGTGGTGAAAAATACTTTTACATACAAAATGGTGTGTATTACAATAAAAACTTACTTAAAATATAAAAAAATAACTATTTTGAGAGTTTAAAAAAGTTTAAACCGAGTACCAAACGTAACGAATAACAAAACGTCGAGAAGACGTCAAACGTGCGTTACAAAGCTAAAATACGCTTAATTTCAAACGTGTTTGTAAAAATTAATATCTCAAAAACTATGACTTTTCCACGTTGAAATTTAAGAAGTAGACTTACATATATATCTACAAGAACTATCCAGCATACAATTTACAACTCTCAAATTGATTGTATTGATTGTACACCTTTGTTTAAAGACATCACGCCAATTACAAGAAAGATGAGTAACTTCATAATAATACAAACCGGTATTAGTGCATTTGATGGCACCTATATCAAACTAAAGTCACCTGGTATGTATTATAGAGTTTTGCTATTGTTGATGTTAATATTTTTCTTGTACTTTAAAACTTGATGTTTTCAGGTAGCATGCAGGCTACTTCAGTCAATCATACAGAAACAGAAGAGGCTACTTTGCTCTAAACATTCAAATAGTGTGTGATTAAAAAATTTATGTTGCAATACTTGTAGGAAATATCTTTTGACTCCTGTACTAAATCCAAAATAAAGAGTACCAGGTGAACAGGATTACACAAAGAGCTGAGACCTTGTGGAAAGAGTTTCTGGCATGCTTAAAGAAGGATTTTCATGTGTCCAACTTGGCTTACAAATAAAATTAAAAAATGATTCTTACCTGTAGCGTGTAGGTACAGCTCTACATAATATTCAATACTGAAAAAATGACTATGCAAGTAGTCATGAGAATATAATTGAAACATCACTATCTCAGAAATCCATAATATAGTCACAAGGTCGCTATGATAATTTATATGTTAGAAATAGAACAATAAATAATTATTTTACAGTTTAAAACTTCTTTTCATTTAATGCTAAATAATCTAACAGAGCCTAGGTAGATGCCAGCTTATAATACAACAGGCTGTGGGATTATTCCCTGCACTAATATATATTTTTCTTTCATTTCTGGGCTTTTCACTCCGAATAGTATTTATTGACACTTGTGACACAAAGCTGTACCTAAGTATTACATATATAAAGAGGTGCTGTGTATATTTAGAATATAAATTTGAAAAAAGCTTATGGTTCTATTTCCCCTATTTATTTTAATTTTTATAATGAAATTTCAAGGTGGAGTTTTTCTGTCATAAATCTTCTTTTCAATAGTGCATTGACCAATTGAGTTTTAAAATAATTTTCCTTGCGGGATTGTTTTTTGTTTTAACAGCTTTATAGTGGTAACTTACTTCTTCTTACCTTAAATTACAAAAACAAACAATGTTTAATATGATTGAGCATTATTAAAATGACCTAAAACAATTGGGTATTGTTTATTTTTTTACCTACATGAAATTTCATCAATATCAGAGGTCCTTGCTTCGCATTTTTCTTCTTTTCAGTTTGTTGACCTTATAAAGACTACAAGTTAATTATTATAATGTCCCAATACAACAATTTGCAAGAAGTTGAGGGCTTGTAATTAACTGTTACAAGTGACAAACTTGGCTCATGTGATATCTCAATAATTTCTATTTCATCTCTTACAAACAGGATTTTATACATGGCTATATACAAAAATAATTACTTATATGAGAACAATTACATACAAGTACATGGTTTAGGCTATTCTCATATTCTAATTCTTTTATTAATTAAAACCGATTAATCCACAACTACTTAGATGTCATTATCTGATTCTATAATTAAAATTGACTAAAATATAAGTATGGGTTGCTTTATGAATCAATTTAAACATTATCTTTATTTATATAATACCCTATTTCAATGTTTTTGAGTAAAAATATACTAACAAAATAATTGTCTGCCTAAAAATGCTTTCAACTTGTGGTTAGAATATTATCTAACACTTGGTGTATTCATTTTAATGCAATTGAACTCATGTCAATTGGTTTCCCTTCAATATAACACCATTTGTAGGTTTATTTTTAATAACATCCAGGTGCATAGTGGAAAATGGGTATTTTTTTATTTTTTAATATAAATGTAATTTGAGCAAAAACAGTAGTTACTTTTCGAAGCAATAAAAATTGATGAAAGACCCATCCTACCAATATGTTAATTATTATATATTTTAGGAAATACTATCATGTACATAGTCAATAACATTTAAAGATTTTGATGTAAGGTACATGCGCCTAATAAGGCCCATTTTTTGTAATTGTTAAATAATTGTAAAATGATTCTTTTTTTATGAAAACAAACTTTATCACAAAATTCTTTATTTATTTATGAATAAAATTAATGTACAAATCAACAAGTTTAATTAAATTTTTAAACAAAAACAATAGTTTTTAAAAACCTCTAAATTGGGCCTTTTTAGGAACATAGGTCCTTAACATAGCCCGATATCAATCAAGTAATTAATAAGTGCTATCAAAACAAACAACAAGCTTATACTGAAATATTACCCTAAATTACGATATTCTTAGCTAATCAGTTTCTCACAATAGTTTTTTTGGTAAAAAATTGGGCTGTGGGCCATCTTAGGCTTAGGAAAACTTAATAAACGTATAAAACTAAAATCTGTAAATAAAATCAATAAACAACATTTTTCTGTTATTATTTTACCGATAATTAATATTATAAGCAACAATTTCTAAAACAATTGACAAAATATTTTTCTTTATAATTTCGGTGGGCCTTATTAAGAGTGTAAAAAAGTCTGTGAAATTTACTTATATTTTAGTACCATTCTGGGCATAAAAAGTTCTCTAAATAGTTCTTAGTTAGTCCGACACATTCTTCGTGGTATTAAAAAAAAAATATTAAATCTAAAATTTGACCAAAAAAACTCATTTTCTTCAAAAAAATATGACATCCGTAGTAATAAGGCCCGGGCCATCTTAGGAACCCCTGTGATGGGCCTTTATAGGCACGTTACCCGGTAATAATATCAACTTCTTTTGAATTAAAATTAACAAAGAATTAAAACAACACTTAGCTTCTTAGGAATGCCCACAAATCAAAGTAACTTTATACATAAAAGAAATTACACAAATAATTAGTTTTTCAAATGAAAATTAAAAAATATTTTGAACATGAGCTTATAAACTGATAGCCGTTTGCAACGTGTTTAACAAACTGCCAAATACAACTAAGATGGCGACAACCTACCTTTCAAATACACTTGCAGTTTTGTCTAAGGCATTAATAGAACATGGGTGCAAAATTTAAACTAATTCTACTTAGTAACTTCTAAAATTTCGAAAGTGGGCTATCTTAGGAACCGGGCCATCTTAGGCGTAGGTACCTTAAATTTTTAAAAAAAGTACAAGATAATCAGGTTGTCATAAATGCTATTTTAGGGTCATTTTCGAGGCTCAAAAGCACCGGCGCGCGCGCTCGTCGCTGCACCGACACTCATCGCATTTACCTAAACCCTTAAGTAATTCAATTAGAACGCCTGCGTGTCATATTGTTGCAATGTAGCGACAAACGTAAGCGCATTGCTATTTGATTCCATACAGTTATAAACTCTACCAAAGATGCTTCCTGGCCCACCCTTTCTATAAGCTATTTGGTACCGTAAATGTATTAAGAGGCTTAATCCGCACACGCATGTACCCAATACTTAAACTAATACTTGGTAAAAAAAAATAATTGTTAATCGTTATTATTAATTGTCAATTTTTTTTTCGCAAAATGACTAAAAATTGATCAATTGTTAATTGTATAAAACTACGATTAACAATTAATCAATTGTTAGTTGCTGTCACCGCAAATACAATTAATTAATTGTTAATTTTTAATTGTTAGTTCAATTAACATTTGCCCAACACTGGCTGGAGCAATATTATAAAATGTCTAAGATAAGTATATTTCCTTATTTATATAGCTTCCTTATACTGTTAGCCATAATAGTATATTGTACATAACGATAGCGATAATGGATAATATATTATGTATAAGCATGTCCACTGGAACATTTCCAGACGCCTGGAAAACAGCCATCGTATGCCCAATATATAAGACCGGTAACAAAGAAAGCCCTGGAAACTACAGGCCTATATCCTTACTGAGCATATTTTCGAAAATCCTAGAAAAATTAGTAAACAACAGGATAACAAACTTTTTGGATGAAAATTCCGCACTTTCGAAACGACAATTCGGGTTCAGACGAGGCAAATCCACGGCAGATGCAAGCGAACTTTTGACGAACATTGTTTCTCGACAAACAGACCAGGGACAGCGATGTGTTGGAATTTTTTTAGATCTTACAAAAGCGTTTGATACTATTTCAATTCCAATTCTTCTTCAAAAATTGGAAAGAATAGGTATAAGAGGCACAGGTTATAACTGGTTCTCCAGTTACCTCAGCAACAGGCGACAACGCCTTAAAATTGATGACCTTTTAAGTGATGGAGAAAATATAAACTTTGGCGTGCCCCAAGGCAGTATACTTGGACCAACCCTGTTTACAATATATATAGACGACCTCCTAAAATTGGATATTCCTAACGCAGATATCATCTGCTATGCGGACGATACAGTTGTAGTATTTCATGGCAAAGACTGGAGTGACGTATATAGAAGATGTGAATCGGGTATGAGAACAATAAAGCACTGGCTGGACGCAAACCTACTTACTTTGAATATTAAAAAATCAAAGTTCATTTCCTTCAGAAAGACGCTAGCCACGGAGATACCGACTCATAACTTATTAATTCACGAAAACACATGTAATGAATCTAATACAAATAATTGCTCATGCAACATGATAGATCCTGTGGACGAAATAAAATATTTAGGAATAACTATAGACCAGCACCTCTCCTTTCAGCCACATATAAGAAACCTGGCGAAGCGAGTCCGTAAACAAATTTATATGATGAAGCTATTACGACACTGCGCTTCTAATGATGTAAAGAGACTTGTTTACCTTGCCTTATGCCAACCACTGCTGCAATACTGCATTAATGTGTGGGGAGGTGCCTCTAAAACACACTTGCTGGGCCTAGAGAGAGTCCAGCGGGCTGTTTTAAAAACGATGCTGAATAAGCCTTTTCGCTTCCCTACTGAGGAGCTATACGCGGAGACTTCACTACTAAGTGTTCGCAAACTCTTTATAAGAAATGTTGTACTAAGAATTAATTCTCAAAATCGCAGTTATGCGTCCGCACTCCAAAGGAAGCGTATTCCAAAGATTCCCACTCCTGCAACTAAATCTGTTTTCGCCCAGAGACACCCATACAGTTTACAGCCGAGAATTTACAATATAATGTTAAAAAAATATAATTTTCTAAATTGCACACAGTATGAGGCAAGGTCTAAACTGCAAAGCTTACTAACTACAATGACGTATGACCAAACTGAAGATATGTTAAAAATTGTTCATTGAGTATAATTCTTAGTTACACATCCACACACAAACACAAACACACACACACACACACACACACACACACACAGACGCGCGCGCACACACTCATACATACATATTAAGCTTACCTGTTTGTTTTGTTTTGTTAATCCTAATTTTATGTTAATTTTATTTATTATGTTTTATTTTTTATTTTATTTTTTTGTTAACCTATTTTTAAGACAAGATGATTCAACTGTGCCACTTTTAATTAAATTGTTACTAGCTAATGTACATGTATTTTCGATTATGTAATAAACAGGTACCCAAAACACGGGCTTGCCTATATTGGGACCTGTTGATAGTCAAAACATTGTAAGTGTCTTATGAAATAAATTTCATTTCATTTCATTTCATTTCATAATGTAATATTGTAAATAATATTGTATAATAAAACAATGGACTAAACTTACTGAATATAATTTATGAGGTTTCCCATTTAACTTGGATATATACCTAAATTTATAAACATAGATGTATCCTATGAATCTAACACACTCAGCACTAAATAAATATATATTTAAACAAAACATGAAAAAATGTATTGTTAGATCTACGAAAATTCCTACCCCCTAATTTTCATACCACTTCAATTCAAAAAGTAAGTTATATAGTTGTATTAGTTACTTGCGAACAATTTAAGAATATCGTGCTATTTATTTTATGGAATCAGTTGTATATGACTCTTGCAAAAACAATTTTTAATGCGATTTGATCTTGGGATTCCAGCGTCAAAAAATCAACTTTTTACATAAATATATAGATTTACATAACTTGACACATTTCGACAGATATGTATCAATCTCACATAACAGTTAATTTTTTCTAATGTGAAAAGCGAGAAATACATTTCCCGACCCGGTGATCGAACATGACGAAGCAGTCTTTTCAGTTTTATTAAAACAATCTCTTAATATGTTGATAATTTCATTTTCTCATCTACTACGTCAGAGGCGTTGTCAACTAGACATGGTATTTTTATGAAAACTTTTGCCTAAAAAAATTGTTTACCAAATACGAAAGTTTCTGTGTTTCTGAATAATAACCGTGAAGTTTTTTAATTTTTATCGTAAAGTTGTCGTAGTCCAGAGTTACCGGCTTGTCGGAATTTCGAGTTTTATGCTAAAATATAAATTTGATAACTTGCTGTTACAGGACAGTTTTTATAATTACTTTTTAGTCACTGTATTTGGGCTAAGATAGGTTTATAATTGGCTCATATTAAATTAATAAGCAGTCATGGCCTCGAGGTTTCGGCGCACGGTCGAGAATCTCGGCGGTCGCGGGTTCGAACCCCAGGCACACACCTCTGACTTTTCGAAGTTATGTGTGTATTCACATTGAATTATCACTTGCTTTAACGGTGAAGGAAAACATCGTGATGAAACCTGCACACCTAAGAGTTCTTACGAATTTCTTAGGTGTGTAGTCCGCCAACCCGCACTAGGCTAGCGTGGTGGACTATGGCCTAAACCCTCTCAATGGCAGAGGAGACCCGTGCTCAGCAGTAAGCGTATATGGGTTGAAGAAGAAGAAGGAATTAAGTACATCAGTTTCTCATTTGTCATGCTCTATATTTGGAGTTTTCTTTATTTTTTTATAGGTTAGCTTTTAGAAACTTTGTCACTTTGTTTGTTGATAAAAATAAGGTTTTGGAAGATAACAGTAAAAATGTGGAACTATGAGCAGTAAATGTGAAGAAAAGAAGAAAGTAGGATGTATTTATTGCTAGCATAATTTACATATTTTAAAGAATTTTGCGTTGATGGTAATAATGCCACCAACACAAAATTCCTTTACTTAGTTTGCACGAGATTCGGAAGCAACAGAAATTTGGACCAGATAACATTAATTGTCAATTTGAGCACTAGATAAAACGGCGGCAAGTTTAGTGCCTATAAAACAGGTCCGATATTTATTATCTGTGTTAATATTATCTCAGTAACTAGCTATTTAATATTTCGTCCAACATCAGAAATTAGTTCATAAATTTATGGAAACCAAAGTAAACATAAGATAATAAAGTTATGCTAAACATTGCTTGATGCATCGAAACTGTAATGAATGGTAATCTGTAATCATCATAATTTATCTTACAATATTATGTAGAAGAAGGGAAAAGATATAATAGTAGAAAGGATAATTATTTGAGCCTCGGTAGCGTAAATGAAGTATGACGTTAAAATTACACCACACTACTTACGTCAGCTCATTCTTACTCAATCTAATCTGAAAACAGCTTGCCCCTATCGACTATACGTGGCTGTACCTTACTGTAATACTATTTGTATAATACCAATCCTGTTGATGATACACATTTTAGTTCATATATGCATATAGTCTAGAACAAACCGGTTTTTCGCCATCAAAATATTCATTAGGTATAGTCATTAGGCTGAAAAACTTGAAGATGCACGGACTTGCGATAATAATATTCCTTATTAGAATTTATTACAGTTTGCGTATAAAACATTTACCAAGAAAACCTAACTTCACAAGAAACTTAGTTTACTCACTAACTTTGTGATTAATTACTGTTTTTATTGCAATCACTTAGCTGGAAAATAACTACAGCTAACTTCGGTTTTAATTATTCGACGCAGAAGGGTAGATTAAAAGATTGATATTAGTATTACATCTTACTGTTACGTTATTAAGATGTATCAGTGTTTCTTTCTTCTTCATCAACCCATATACGCCCACTGCTGAGCACGGGTCTCCTCTACCATTGAGAGGGTTTCAGGCCATAGTCCACCACGCTGGCCTAATGCGGGTTGGCGGACTACACACCTAAGAAATTCCTAAGAACTTTTAGGTGTGCAGGTTTCATCACGATGTTTTCCTTCACCGTTAAAGCAAGTGATAATTCAGTTTGAATACACACATAACTTCGAAAAGTCAGAGGTGTGTGCCTGGGTTTCGAACCCGCGACCGCCGAGATTCTCGACCGCGCGCCTAAACCTCGAGGCCATCACTGCTTGCTTTCTTTGTATTCCTTTTTTATTGAAGGTATTCCTAGTTAATTATTTTATTATCAGCCCATATTCGTCCTAGTGCTGGGCTCGGCCTCCTCTGTCATTAAGAGGGTTTAGGCCTTAGCCCATCCCGCTGGCCTACTGCGGAATTTTACTGCGGCCTACTGGCCTACTGCGGAACTTCAAAAAGTTAGAGTTGTGTGCCCGGGATTTGCACCAGCAACCATCGAAGTTCTCGACTGCGCGCTTAAGTTTGAATTCCATCACTAATTAAGTTATTTGATCACGGAACATCATTTAACGTGTACGATCGAGTTTCCAAATTCGATCTCTAGGTCGAGGAAAATCCTATTCAGAAGTTCTTTTAGAGAATTCTAAGTCGCACCACTTATGACGTAGTGCTTAAAACCTGTGTAAATTTCTGTGACTACCTTTTTGAATACGAGCGTAAGTATATATATTAGATGTATCTAAATGTGGCGAGGCCCTGGAACGCATCCAAAACCAGTATTGGACTCTCCTAAAGCAATTTGCAATACGTAACAATCTCAATGCTAAATGTTTGAACGAATGAAACAAAAAGGCTTTCCAGAGAATTTGTTCTGCAACTATCATATTTATTTTACTTGTATATTATTTAAAATCTGGCGGTTTTCGTCTGAAGTTTTATCGACAAAATGGAGCCAACTATTCTTCTTTCTGATTTTACTAAATAAAAAGGAAAAATGAGTTAGCTGAGCATCTAGGGCGTATTAACGAAGCAGTTGTTTCTGCAATAACTAAAGTACTTTTTGTCTCTCTTAGGGAACATTACGGAAGAACAGAAATTTTTTTCGATCAGTATAACAGGCCACTATTATTCTACCATTCATCATTATTTCATAATGAAGCAAACACACAAATACTCATCCAGATTTTTAAAATGGTCTTCTAAAACGACAGCAAATCCACGCCAAATGTGAATATGTCAATAGAATTGATCATGATTCTTCAAAAATCTGACCCAATTCGTCGACTCTTCAGTTTCATAAGTACTAATCAGTGACCTATCTCATTCTACATTTGAACGAGTAAAAAGTACTGTAACTACAATTGCACGATACAGTTGATCTAAAGGACTTTTGTCTGAATTTCAGTTGGAATCGGCGCTCGGCCCGATGTCGATTTGAATTGGAGCTCGTTTCAAACCGCCGCTTTATTTTTTAGCTAAAATTTTCTGTAGTTTCAACCGCACGGTTTTGTTAGTAAATTTTGGATGGAATTGTCACTAGCTCTTTTCAGTTTGTGGGTAGTGGTAGAATGGTGAAGAGTATTGAATAAAAATTGCAATAAATTATGAATTTAGAAATTGATGACATGTATTAAATTTTTTTTTTGCAATAAGAGCGATGTTGAATGCCTCGTAAACTGTAAGAACAGTTTACTCGTAAGCATGTGCCGCGTGAATTAGAGATCCCAGAGTCTATTCCTGCCTAGGAAAAAGCGTTATTGGGTTTATGCTTAAGGTAAAAAACTAAACTTAAATTGTTGTAAAATGTTTAAGTCATTTGCGTATTCACAAAGAAATGAAGGAAAACATTGCGAGGAAACTTGCAAACCTAAAAAAACTCTTAAGAATTTCGTGGGTGCACAGTTCGTCAACTCGCACTAACTCAAAGTGGTGGACTTGGGCCTAAATCTTCTAGTTTGTATCCTCGTGCCTAGCAGCGGCCTGAATGGGCAGTGATGATGATTTATTTTTGCAACATAAATTAACATTGAAAACTAATGTATACCTATAATAAGAAGCTTAAACAAACAAAACACATTAACAAATTATCCCATTGAGATATCACACGAATATTTCACTTAAATATTATTGAACAATTCGCAGCAGCGACATCCTGCCTCTAAGCTGAGCTTGCTCCAGTTTACAACTTATCGGACTCCGCTGAGGCACCCAGATTTGAACTATCGACGTGAAACTTCGCATCTCTTGAGAAAGTGAAATATCCTCATTACAATTGCTTACAACTGTAACAGGACTTTTGAGACACTTCAGCGATATTGAGTAATAGATTTTTGCTAGTGTTAAAAAAAGTAGTTTTTAAACTTGTACATAAATGTACATACATAAGCGAATCCCTGTTAATTCGAAAGGTAGGCAGAAGGTGTAATCTGCACCCACATTGTGCCAAATGTATTTTTGTAGTAAAGAGTAAAACTATTGCTGTATTTCAGGCAGTCTGTACTGCTATTAAGAATTTCCTAATCGAGAAGCCAATGACACATTTCCGCAGCGGTAATCGAAACCAGAATCTCAAGGTCGAACGGCAGATGATTGCGAATAAACTGACTAAACTCTAAACTGCTTAATCACTAAGGAAAACAATGAACTACCTCAGTCTCTAGAACGTAAAGATTACTTTGCTTCGAGTAAATAGTTTTGAATTTCGAAAGTAACATGGACAAACTTTAGATATTGTTTTGCTTATGTGTCGAACGGGATAAAAAGTATCCTATGTTTTATTCCCGGTTCTAAGCTACCTCCCCACCAATTTTCAGCCAAATCACTTCAGCCGTTCTTGAGTTATAAGTGGTGTAACTAACACGACTTTCTTTTATATATATAGATAACCCACGCATGTATGTACCTACAAGCTTGTGTCGCGGGATCAAGAGAGCAGCATAGTTTTATAAATAGAATACTAAATACTAAAATCTATTTTCAAAATCCCGTAAAAACAAAAGAATGCCAAATAAAAATCCCAAATCCAGAACAAAGCATTACACTGAACACAGAAAAATTGTCTCAATAAAAGCGTTCAGTTTTGTAGAACAAAAAGCGACGAAAATCGACGCCAGTCTTTGTTTCGCCATGTCAGGTGTCGCCAGAATAGACATGGGAGCAATCGATGCCACTATCTCGGTTACTGGGTTACGACGAAACTCAACCACCATTTAGTATTACTAGACAAGCTAAGTACCCTAAATAAAGTGACGGAAATACGGTTGAATATTTGTTTTTTTTTTTATTTCAAGCAGGTTGCATACCAGTGGGTTTAATGACTGTTGTAAAATTATCTCTTATGGTGAGTAGGAAAGGTTTTTATTTCAATTTGAACATCTTTCACTATTTTTGGTGGATTTAAATCCATTTTAACATAAGTGATAGTAGCAACGAGTCTCCTTAATTCGATTTGAAAGCACAATCTGAAATATGAAGATAGGTGATCTTTTTTTCAAATCTTTGGAGAAGGTTGAATTATCTCCGCATTATAGGTGTAATATGACAAAGCGCCTCACGCATTAACAAAAAAATCTTAGTTAATCAATTAATTCTATGTCACGACATTTTTTTTTTTGCTCTGCAGGTCATGATCTGTATTTTTTTTTTTTTTTTCTTTTTATTTTTGGGGCTTTATCGCTAGAGCGATAATGTCGCCCCAGTATAAAATTACAAAATTATAACATAAATTTTAAACTAATCTATCCTTAACTAATTTGTACAATTTCCTAGCCGAATCACTTAAAGGTAAACTTAAAATACTATTACATTCACCTATCTGATTATTATTCACTACATATTTTTTGAGGTGAGCTTTATTTACAACACATTCCATTAAGATATGGTAAACATCGTCAATGACATCGCAAGTAGGGCAATTAGGGGATGGACTGATCCCCATGAGGAACTTAAATTTTCCAGATGGAATGTGTCCGGAACGCAATCTTAAAGCTAAAATAATTTCAATTCTACTTAAAATATTGTTATCAATCCATGGTGATCTCAAAGGATTTGGCTGAATCGTCCTGTACCAAATTCCCCTATCTTTAGATCTCTTGTCAAAATATTCCTTCCACATATCATAACATCTTTTTTTCAATTGGCTTATAACTTCAAAATGACAGGGCAACATAAAATGCGGTATACCATCGCATATAGCTTCTTTTGCTAGATTGTCTGCAATATCATTACCGTTCAGGCCAATATGTGACGGCACCCACTGCAAAATAACAGATTTCGATTGAGACTGAAGTTTTGAAATTAATTCAATTATTGTATAGGCTGTCGGTGTGCCTCGGAAAGCCGAGTTGCATCGAGCCAGGTGTTGAAGAGAACACTTCGAATCTGTAATAATAACTAATTTATTAGCAGTAAGTGAAGCAAAATAACTAAGACTTTCTAAGATTGCGACTAGTTCGGCTGACATTATACAAAGATTAGAATTTACTTTTAATTTTACAGAAATGTTAAGCTGGGGATCGTAAAAGGCTGCTCCTGCACCATGTTCAGTTTTGGAACCATCCGTGTAAATCCAGTAGTGACCACTATAATGGCTATTAAGAAACTTTGTTACTAAATTTTTAAGGTATAATGGATTATAATGAGATTTTGGTTTCGTTACTTTATTAATATTGCAATTTATAACCTCCTTTAAGTCAAATTTAGTGATCCAATAATTAAGAGAAAACATTCCAAGATGGCTAGAGGAGTACATATCTAGAGATTTCAAATCAGAATATGAGAATATTAAATCGGGAACCTTTCTTCTTGTCCAATAGCGGTTGTTACATAGCGGTACAAGTTCTTCCAAAATAAGTTTATTTAGGGAATTTGAATAATTTCTGCATTTAAGCCAAAACTTCCCTGCGAGATAGCGTCGTCGAATAAACAAAGGTTGTAGACTAAGTTCACTTTCCATGACATGGATTGGTGTACTTTTTACAAAATTTCCAATAATTCTCATAGCACAATTTTGAATTTTATCGAATTTATATAACTGACTTTTACTAGAATTACTAAAAAGAAAGCTGCCGTAATCTAGCCTGCTACGTATCAATGAAATGTACAGGGATCTTAAAAACTTAGGGTGCACTCCCCAACCAGATCCAGATAAAATTTTAAAAACATTTAGGTATTTAGATACTTTGACAACAGTTTCATCGATGTGTTTATTCCATCGAAGAGAACGATCCAGCCATAATCCAAGATATTTTATGACATCTACCACTTCTATCGACACATCGCCCAATGTAATAGTGAAATTATCTCTAAATATACCTTTTTTAAATATACAAATTTTAGTTTTAGTTAAAGCTATTTCAAGACCTATCTTATATAATAATTCAGCCATTTGATCTAAAGCAAATTGTAGTTTGATTCTTGCAAAATTTATACTTTCGGATGAAATATATAAAACAAAATCGTCGGCATATTGTGAAATATACACACTTTTAACTATTTTACAGATTTTATAAGTAGCAACATTGAATAACAGAGGCGACAAGGGGTCTCCTTGCGCAATTCCTTGACAAGCACTTCTGGTTATGGTACTAAAACTATCAGTCTGGATATATAAATAACGTTCTTTTAAGTAATTCCATAAATACAAACAAATTTTCTGGCCAGTACCCAATTCATCAAGATTTCTTAAAAGATTTAATACGTCTACATTGTTGTACGCATTATTTATATCAATAAAACAGCAAAATGTAATAAGATCCTTAGAAAATGCAGTTTGAATTCTAGTTACTAGGCAACTGAGATTGTCTATACAAGATTTAGATTTTCGGAAACCTGTAGTTTCTCCGGCAAATGTATTATTTTTCTCGAGATACCATTCGAGCCTGTAATTAATCATGGAGTGAAAAATTTTGCATAAACAGGATATGAGTGATATGGGACGAAGGGATGAGACTGTGGATGGATCACGACCAGGTTTAGGAATCGGACATATACGAATATACCGCCATTGTATTGGAACATAACTTGACGAGAATAGGAGATTATACAGACAGACCAATTTTTGTTTAGCAACTAATGGGAGGTTATTTATCATAGAATATGAAATATTGTCATACCCAGGTGAAGTGTCCTTGGATTTAATGCAACATTCTAATTCTGTTAATAAAAATGGGGACTCTAATAGGGTATTTGAATTTAAAAAGTTAGGTTGGGACACAGAGACATAATCAGGAGTTAGGTTGCACAATAAGGTGTACGCTGTATTTCGGTCAACAAATTGAAATGGAGACTTTAAACCTTTCATCCATCTCATTCGCCGCCACATTTCACTGTATGACGTATCTTCACTAACTGAAGAGCAGAATTTAAACCAGGATTCACTTTTGGCTTTTCTTATATTTTTTTGTGCAATACGAATTTTATCTTTAAGAAAGGCTAAATTTTGTGGTGTTGGATTTTTCCTAAATTTTTTAAGAGCCAATCTACGTTCTGCAACTAATTTAGATAATTCAGGTTTCCAATATGACTTTGGTTGAAATTTATTCGAAATACCTTGACCACAAATTAAATTTGGAATATATTTGTCAGCTGCATTAGTTATAATTTCAACAAATTCATTATAGGCTGCCTGTGGATCATCTGGTAAATTGAAAGCATCTAATTTTTCGCCAATGAATTGGGAATATAGAGACCAATTAGCCTTCTTAAAGTTCCTCTTCGCAAAATGAACAGGTTGAGCTGGCGTGTACATTACAGAAATAAGAATCATTAAGTGATCGCTACCGAGGCTCTCATTCATAAGTTTCCAGTGTAGTTTGACTGCTATGTCAGAGGAAGCTATGGAAATATCAGGCGATGAAGACTGAAGATTTCCACTATTTAATCTAATACGTGTAGGACTTCCGTCATTTAGGGTTACAAAGCTTCTTTCTAGTAAAGAATCGAACAGTTGCTGACCTCTCAAATCATTTTTACAAGACCAATTAAGGTGATGAGCGTTGAAATCTCCTAATATCAAAGATTTGCTAGACACAAGAGAGAATAAGATCTGCCAATTATTTTGAGTTATTCTAGTATTGCTGGGGCAATAAACAGAAATAATGTTCTCGACGGTACTACAATTAAAAATTTTTACATGAATAATTTCAATATCTAAATTTACATTTAGTGGTTGCAACTGGGCTTTTACAGATTTGTGTGTTAATATAGCTACTCCGCCATAGGAATCTGAACGATCAGATCTAAATACATTGTACCCATTAATTTTAAACTGATGACTTGGGTTTAGCCAAGTTTCACTAAGCGCTGCAACATGTATATGTTGTTGTTGTAATATATGTTCAAATGCTGCAGTCCTGGGTCTTATACTAAGGGCGTTCCATTGAATAATATTAAGCTTTAATAAATTTTGACTGTAACTTATGATGTACTAAAATATTCTAAAATGAATTTCAACATGGGCCAGTCCGAAATATTTTCTACTAAAACTAAAATCATCCATTCCAAACAACTTTTTATAACATTATTAACTTTTTCTTTAACCGTTAATTCTTTAAGAAACATAATATTTTTCAATCTGATTAAAAGTTCATCAAAATTTACTTCCCTTTTCTTTTTATTGTCTTCATCCCAATGACTTCTCTCCGTAGTTTCACCATTATTTAGATCTTCAAAATCTATCGACTCTTGCTGTTGTTCTTTCTTCTTTTTGTTTCTCATCGTTTGCGGGGTCGGTTTGTTATGTACCACCGGTTTGGTCAATAAAACCTGAGCATATGATGGAGTTTGGGTCTTGAATGATGGGTTACAGTTTGGGGACATAATATTTGTATTTTCTCCGATATTTTCCTCTAATTCAGCCACCTCTTTCTCAAGGGAAATTTCAGGGACATAAATTGTTAGGGCACGACGGTAGGTACAATTAAATTCAGCCATTAATTGCCTTAATTTCCTTTCCTTTACGTATGCAGGACAAGATCGCGCAAGAGACATATGACGACCACCACAATTAATACACTTAAAGGTTGTAGTGTCACAGTTAGCATGATTATTGCCACACTTTGGACATGATATTTTTGAAGAAGAACATCGTTTTACTGAATGACCAAGTTTCCAACATCGAGTACACTGTGAAACCGGAAATATATATGGTTCTACTCTAATTTTTAAACCTTCAACAAATATATATGGCGGACGGAATGATCCTTTGAAGCACAAGCGAACAGCTTCACTGGGCGTCCATCGTTCATTTTCAGAGCCTCGGCGCATAAGTCTATTTACCGATACTAGTTCTCCAGGTTCTGGGCATATTATACATCTCAAAATTTCCTGCTCCGTCATGTCTATGTCCACATTTCTAATCACACCGTATGACAAATTTACCTCCATAGCTCTCTGTATACGCCATCCTCTGTCACTCAATTCTTTAGAATTCTGAATTATTCGGGCACTGGTCTCATTAAGTAAATGCATTCTAATTTTATAGGGATTTATGTATTTTATCTGTTGTATATCTTGTAAATTCATACTTCGAAATAATTTGGCCATAGCGAATTGCTTGGGTAAAATTTCATTCGAAGATATATAAATTTCTATTGTGTCTTCCTCTTTCCCAGCCTTACGTTTTTTCTCCTTATTTTGTACTGTGGTCCATTCATTTTCTTCTTCCCTTTCCCTTTTATTTCTTCTGTTAGTAACACTTTCCTCTCCTTCAGTAGATTGTATTTTCCTCAAATAGATATCTTGTGACCATTCACACGCCGAATTACATAAAACATCTTCATTTGGTATTGTTTCACAGGCATTTGAAGCATTTAAATCGTCTACGTCATCGGGTTGCTGGTTTATTGTATCATTACGATATTCGTATTCATCGTCAATTATTGTACTCATAATTTTAAATAGCAGCCGGCGCAAGCACCGCAGGTATAGACCTAACGGTACTTGCGATAGCCGGCGGCCCGCGCGGAGTAAACAAGATAATCGGAATAAAGCAATACACGACCGATTCACTACGTTGTTCGGACGAAACTGATGATCTGTATTTAAACACCCTTCTCGGCACTGATGGTTAGGCAGGTTCCTCAGTTCTAACCCCAAAAAGAACTATTGAGTCACTAAATTTCGACTGCAATGCACAACCCGTTTCGTGCTAATGCGTTCTCTTATCCCCGCATAAAAAATACTTCTAGAATAAAATATGCTTTTTCAATCATACCTGCAGTTCTTAGTTTCGTATTTAAAAGGCGTATTTGCTCTTGTGTGATTTTTCGAAACGGGAAAGGCATGATTTGATTCAGATTGAATTATTTCACGGAAGACTAGTCTGCAAGCGGCCGGTTGTGAATTCGTTAGCCAAAAAACACGAGAAATTCTGCACCGATTCCACTTAAGTTGGAGCGAGCGAAAAAAGGGGAGAAAATACCTGTGTATCTGATTACTACAATCAGTATTACGTAAATGAAATTCCTTAACTAAAGAATTAGAAATGATGACATTTGTCAGAGAACTAAAGTCATCGATATGTCCAAAGGATTAGCTCGCTAAAGTGGCAGTGGGTGGTCACATCCGTCGCAGAACTAACAACAACTAGTTCTGGAGTGGAGACCACGACTCGGCAAACGTTGTGTAGGACGCCCTCTGGCTAGGTGGGGTGACGATATTGCAAGATGGCTGAGAGCGGTTGGATGAGGAGGGCCGAATATCGAGCCCAGTGACTCAAGAAGAACTGCTGATGATTATGAAAGAAAATAATGTACATGCAAGCCAGTATGTAACAGAGGCAGGTGCATTTTTACATCCATATTTTGCCAACGGTTTTTAATCGTTTGAAATAGGTTACGAAATTGGTACCGAATTTATGCCACATTTCATCTCCTGAGATGATAAACAGAATATTGTAATGGATATACCTACCTGAAAACATTTTAAGCTTACAATCAAACAAAGACTTACGAGACATTTCTAAAACATTGAATTTCTGAATGGATTTGTTAGTACCCGTTCTAATTGTTCATGATTCAGTGCGCTACAGTGGATCGATTTACGAGAAACTACTCGGTTACACCGGCCTGTTTCGAACCGAATGTATCCAGATTAGTCTGGGAATTAGACAGGTTTTGTAGCGCATTTGGTTAGAGGGAACGTAGTGAAACAAGGGCACTGTTTCAAATCTAAACTCAGGTGATCCGCAAAACTTCATTGGATTTTTGTGTTGGTGAAAAAAAATCTGGAAATTATTTTGGAGGTCTGCATTTATTATTCAATTTATAAAAAGACAGGATATTGTGCCACAGGAAAAGTTAGTCATACAAAAGTGATGGAGTTGGCTTGATACCAGCTTGCATACTAGAGTCTGCGGGTTCAATCTCTCATGGTTCGGATACCGTCGAAACAAGACTTGTATCTTAATGTGGGATCTATGTCTAACTATGTGCCTATTTGATGAACTCATTTTTTTATTGTTTAGTTACGTATTATGACAAGTTTTTATCTTAATCCACTAATTATTCTACGCACAAACATAGTCTACCTTCAATTGTTATTGAGTAGCACCTCCTTAATTCTAGGTTTCATTGTATAATCATACAGATAGATTAACGTTCCTTACGTAAACACATTTTAGCTCCAGTCCGGACCCTTGTCAACCTTCAAAGGGTTTGTAAGCCTTGCATTGCTTCAAGGAATCCGTTTCTTAAACAATGGTTTTAAGATGACGCCGGAGGCTCAAGAATCTTCAAAGGCGGTAGTCGGCAGTAATTACTTTGTAACAGGACTGTACTAATGATTAGTGCTGCTGTGTCCGGTATTACAGTAAATGACGGTCTTACCGAGTATTTGCAAGACCACAGTAGACAAGACTACATTAACGTTGTTATGATTGAGAATTAAAAGTGTTTTTTTATTTTTTAGCAAACTAGACATTTTATATTTGAGAGCCCCTGTGGCGCAGTTACCTTGACACTAGTTTTTGAAATGAGAGGCCGCGGGTACAATCCTCACAAAAATGTTTGTGTGATGTACAAATATTTTTACATTGTATCTGTGTCTGAGCCATAGAATATTAACCGAAAAGAAGACAAATGACCTTAAAAATTTGCATCCACACGTAAAAGCAGTTATCATATTTACAAAGCAATCCCCGTACACACTTCCGCATCACGTTCGTATCCATCATTCGTTCTTTTCGTTGTCACATCATTCATTCGTTCAGCATTCGCGCCAACTGAGTGCACCTTTGTGCATTTGCCGACGAACACTCATAGAAGTTGTCGTTGTGTCGCCTTCAACGCGTTCTATTTTTAAATAACACGCAAAACATTCGGAACGAATGACAGAAGTAATGAATGAATGATTGAGTGAACGGATGTGTGGGTTTTTAAATGAACGAAATTAAAATGGATATTGATGAATGGATTCAGAGAATTGCGGTTTTTATACTGTTTTATTTTAAGCATTATTAATTGCGAAATATATTGATTAATATCTTGGTTTTGTCTGAACAAATAAGTACGGATATCAATACAATTATTTACTTTTATGAATTAAGAAATATGACGTAATTTATGTACACAATATACCAATTGTATTGCAATATTTCATTCCCATATTTTTATTACTTTTTTTTACTAAGTGTAATAACACATAATCATTCTAACCCGTTAAATGAAATACGTGTAACTCACACTCTTACATAACTATGCGGTTATCTCCCCTAAGATATAGCCAGGTGCATTTCGGCTTTCATATTTAGTCTGTCAAGTAATAAAAATTTAACAATATTTTTCTCTCAAGATTCTGTTTATCTCTAAGTACCTACTCTCATTTTCCAAACAGATGCATTTCTTTAGACGTGAAATAATATCATGATTATATTAAGAAGCATTCATTCAATCCATTTCTCATAAATCTAGAACACAGATTAAAAATTATTTAAATTTTCATTTGTTCAGTTTTTATATTTACAAATTGCAGCCAGTCACGATTTAACCCTCATAAGGATTGCGTCTTGGGTTTAAAAAAAACTCATCTCAAAAACTGACTCACATATTACAAAGTGTGACAGTTTTATGAAAATTAATCTTCAACCCTCCAATGTTGTGTCACACAAAATCATATATCTAAAAAATTCGCAGACAGCCGTTTTGAGGCGGGTGGGTCACGCAGAGCCCACCTTTTTTCACCGACTGTGTCCTGAAGACCTTTACGTGGGCTGCATATCGTTTGCAGGGTTAAAATTGGAGGTACTTTATATATTGTTGCGATCTCTTCTTTTTACTGCAAGTATGTATAGGGTGAGAAAAAATAGATGACAATAAACAATTTTGTTGAGACTATTGTCCTATTGAAACAGTTATAGGTAGCTTGAAGCAGGTTTTAGTGCTTATTCCCAGCTCAATATTACTACTGAGAAATTCCAAACAGATACCTTAATAACACTGAACTATCCGACCATACCCAGAATTCACACCTAAGAAATTCCTCAGGAATTTTACGTGTGCAGGTTTCCTCACTACTTTTTCATCTGCCTACATAATAACAGTTTACATATCTTCGAAAATTCAGAAATGTAGGTCTGGGGTGACCGAGATTCGCTTCCACCAAACCCACTTACACCTACATAAAAAATACGATCATAAAGAACAATCCTAAATCACATTTCTTTCCGAGGGCACAATTACTCAAACAAGCACGTGCGGCATTACAAAATCTCAGGGTCGACCGGAAAACACTCATACAAACCACCTCATCCCATTGGTATTCATCCCGCGTGCAGCGGTCACACGGCAACAGATTGGGCCCATTATACCCTCACAATATCGGGTGCACGGAATCAAAGTCACTTCGAGGTGAGAGGGTTACAAAGGAAGCTCATATTTTCCACACAATATGAGTTAGGCTATGCGATTATGAAGGGAGTGGAATATGCTTTTGATAGAATCGACTGTGATTTCTTTTATAAGCGGTCATATGGTTTTATGAAAGAGAATAGAAAGAAGACTTTTGAATATTATCGTCAAAGTTAAGTGAGGGCCTCAAGGTTTAGGCACGCGATCGAAAATGTACTGTATTAAAGCCTTTCCACTTTATAAAATTCTTTCCGATATAAAGTCCTGATAAATAGCAACAGTGTTAGAAGCCATTTAATGCTAAACTGATTAAGATATTTCTCTTAAATTGAGACTGAAATTCCGAGTGGATAACGCAGCCAAGGATCAATGATCGCCCATCTAATTTATTAGGGCTTTGGAAAGGCAAGCCACGGAGACATTTGTTAGCAAATTGCTCAAAAAACATTGCCTTATTTGGTTTTTCAGACGGCCTATGTAGGTCTAAGCCTTGGGTTTTATCATCCCTTCCAGGCCTTGCGGAATACAGAATCGATTTATTTCTGCGAGGTTGATACTAGCGGGCCTATAAAGAAACCTAAAAAAGATCTCAAGAGAAATCTAAGCGAGACAACGAGGAGCCTCGATTTTAAATTTAACACTGTGTAGTATTGAATATATATAGCATGTGAATGCAGATATATATGTAGTTCTAACCCAACACGAAGACATGATGTCATAATTATCAAAAGCTACGAGGGACTTTCTCACCTCAAAAACACCAATAACCAAAACTCTAATTTGTTAATCGACATTAACATTTTTCTCACTCTGAAATCAAACCCGGACTCTCCAGTTTCTCAAGCTGATTTGTATAATACACTACAGGACAAGTACTATAAAATTAAACAAAAAGTGTTCATTGAGCTTCAGCCAGCTTCCCCCATAATCCTTAGAGACGCCTTCGATACACCCAAAGCGACTACATGTCGCTTCATTATATATCAAATGTCGTCGAACTCTCGGACAGATTATTTTTGTAACTAGTTCTTGTCTACGGCTTTGCCCTGATGTCATCAGAACTGTAAGATTTCGGAAAACAGAAACATCTGTTGTTCCTAATTTAGGAGACAGAGATGTCGCAAGACATAATATAAACTAGATTAAATGAGTGTTCAATACGAGTGTTAGCTATTGAAATCATTAACATTTTTAGATTTAAATTAACGACGATTTTGTAATTTAAAAGGTCACCGATACCATTCTAATCTACAGGAAATTATAAATATTTTTATATGGACAGACAACATTTATATAAATATACATATATTTATTGAATAATTTTGGGCGACATCCAAAATATAAATGAAGAAATTTAGTCTATGAAAGTCCTTGAAATTTCATACAGAGTCCGTCGACCCTTACATTTTCATCGCTATGGTAGCAGACACAGAATAGTTAAATAAGACTAGAAGGAAAATGACAGCATGTTGATCGTGCCTAACTTACGATTAGACTATCATATGTTTAAAACACCCGCTTCTCAGTAATTCGCGTAGCGTGTAATATCCAGACTTTTATAAATTATGGCAACCAATAGCAGCCCTTCATTTTTGGTGGATTGGTGCATTCCATGTTAATCAAAAGCGCTCAAGAAATCGCACCCATGGCCTCTCGTTTCGCAAGCTAGTGTTTACCCAACGGTACCCCGGAAGGAACGGACGGACGCTGGCAGATTTAAAATTACCGGTTATATTAATAACAATTTAAAACTGTTAGCGTTAATTTTAACTGACATTTTTTCTACGATAACTGATCGGGCTTTGGTTGATTTCCGACATAATAATATGGACATTTGGCCTACTATCTGCTTCTGCAATAATTTAGAAACTTAGAAGGTAACGTCTGGGTCGTAAAAACACTGGTCGATGCTGGAGTGACCACAAGGAGTCCAGTTTGTAGCTGAAATTACTTTTTTATAGTTTGTGTTAGGCAAAGGTGGTGTTATTGTGGTGGACTAAAATCTAAACCCTCTCAATGGTAGACATCAATTCCCTATTGAAAAAACGTAATAACACTTTGCTCGGCCCGGGAATCGACCCAAAGACCGCAAGGCACACCATCCGCGGGACCGCAAAGAAGTCTAATATGTTGAGTTAAGATTGTTCAGGAAGAAGTATCATATTGGTTTTATATTAGACATCTCAACCTGCCTATTAGAGAATACCGGCTTGAACTTAGTATATGGATTTAAGAATAGTATACACACTACCCTCCATTTAAATTCTTTCAATATATCCATCTTATGGTTGCCTTGAAAAGATCACCTTGAGTGATAAGGCCGCCAGTTGTACCTTTCCTCTTCTTTTTTGTGTATATTCTGTTTGTTTAAAATGTGTATAATAAAGAGTTTAAATAAATAAATAGTTTAACACCAAAATCCACCCATAGGACATTTATTACCTCCTACAGACAAATCAGTACAATATATTTCAAACCCCCATTCATCTTGAAATTGTTCGTGACAGCACTTTATCATTCGACATATTCTCAATTTAATATAAAAGTGGAGGATTGTTGATTTATCGCTGTCGGATGTAATCCTTATTACATTTCCCGCTGTCTGCAAACAGTAGAAGTCACATTCGTTTCAATGACTTATCTTTTCTCTTCTTTTTATACTGGTAAAGTGAAGTAAGTGTTAGCAAAGGGAAGAACTATGCTGCTTGCTGAATATAAGAAGGGAAATTTAGGTACAGTATTTTGTATAGGTACGAGTGTCGCCGCTTGTCTGTCATTAATTCTACTACAGTCACACGACTGATGGGAAAAAATTCAAACAATTAAATAAAATTCGAGCCCCGTGGCGTGCCGTAGTCGAGACCCATGTCCAACAGTGTACGAAGTAAAAGCTGCTGATGTTGATGTGATGAACAAACCCGAGGCCTTTTGTTTCGCGAGCTGGTATCTAGTCAACTGCGCCACCGTGCTATCAACTAACCTGTAACATTAAAAAATATATCTTAAAACGCATTAATCAAATCAAAATCTATCATTTCTTTTGCAAGATTATGTAAGTGGACAGCGTCACGTTGTGTACCGACGCTGGTGCAGCTATGGTACACGTCTGAGGTTATGTGATGAGGTAGCGATGAGGTAAATAAAACGACTTGTCTTGGTGCGTGCTACTGGGTGACTCTGCGTGATTCCTGTGTGCAATAATCTTTATTCATATTTATATTAAAATCTGACCTAGATTAGGTTCGATGACAATGCTGACAATGTTATACTGACTCCACAATTACTTATAAGCCCCTATATAAACCAAACAAGTTTTAAGAAAAATGTGCAACCCTACAAAACTTGTGCATCGTATTCTTGCATTCTAAAAGCATACCTCGTTAATTTCCTAACTCTCCCAAATGGCTCTGCATACCTGGATTTTTACAAGAAAATATTCTGCTTCAGAAATAAATGGACGGTGAGTTCCAATAGAATTGCGAAGATGGGACCCATAGTTCAGGGACAGCTTATTATAAACCACTCGTATTTTTGAACTGAAGATTACATTATTATTCAATAGTCAGTAAGGACTAGTAAGTCATAAATAAATAAATAAGGTAGTCAATAGGGGAATTCAATGATAATTCTCGCAGTATAGTGAAAGAAACTTACAGAACTAAATGCATATATACAAACATGACCTCACGTCTGTATTATTCGAAGGGATAAGCAGAGATCAAATTCTGCCGAGTATACCATGTATAAGATTCACGTAATTGTCGTCTTTCAGGTACATATCCAGGCTCACTGTTGCTACTGAGAATTTCCTATTGAAAGTTGTGACGAACGTAATATTTCTCAATAGTATTATTATGACAAGGTGCCGATTTTTCCTTCCCGATAACTTTCAAGTGGTGAGCCCTTCAGCTTTCGTGGCAATTAGGTTCAGTTGTCGCTGGATTGAGCCTACAAAACCAGCGGTTATTGACGAAATTATATTTACACAATATTTTTTTTTACCTGTATAAATATGCATGTATTATAAGTCTAATTATTATTAACATCTAGTAAGTATATATTTCTTAAATTATCATTTTAGAGTTCTCGCAAGTTATGTCGTAGGTCAAATAAATGTCTTTAAGATTAATCATTATTAGTTTCAAATTTCAATTTATAAACATAATATCTTTCTTTCGAAAAGGCAATCTTTATTTCGCATTGGGCTTCTATGGAAGTAAGTGCCACTGATTGTTACAAATGTTAAAAGACCTTTAAAATATGGATTCAAACTACTTCCAAGAAAATCAAATAGTCTTTATGAAATTAACACAATTTCCAGCTTAAATCAGAGTGTGCGAGGTTGATAAAAGTTCTTAGAACTTCTTTATTGTTTAATTCCGTTTAACTAGCTCTCTTTTATTTGTCAGTAATTTTAAGACTTCAGTCTTCATCTTTAGTTTAAAGTGAATATGAAATTATTCTAGGAATTCGGTATTAAAAAGGGGTAAAAAAAAATATTATGCCTTTTCAATGTCAAATTATTTTGTGAAATTTATAAATTGGTCGTGATAATTTAACGATATTTTTGTATAAACTTAAATATCGTGAATTACAGTATAAGTAAATAACAATTTATATAAACGCAAACAAACGGCTATTACACACTTACAACTGTCTTTCATTTCTGTTCCTACGACTTCATAGTAGGTTTTCTGTAAGAGATCGCGTTGTGCGATAAGACCGCCTTTTGTACTAAATCCATAGTTTTAATCTTATACGTACAATAAAGTTTGAAATAAATATCTTTTTACACTAAACAACTACCCACCTTCTGTATGAATACGCATAATACTAAAATACAGAAACGATAGTACGTTAAGTGTTTCAGAGTGTATTTTTCAACGACAGTGTAATTAAGTTGGGAGAACTCAAATTGGAAACAGAGAAAATCGTTTGGCAAATAGAAAGTTTTAATTAAAAACTAGTCTGACATGCTTCGGTCCACGGTCTGTGTACTAGATTAGTGATTTGTTCTCTGTACGGTTTTGTCCTATAATACACGAGAATCGTTCGTAGTTTTACAAGACAATTGCTTGACGGTTTTCGAGCCAATGAAATACCATATCATACCTTGGAATTATCAAACACGGTTATTAACAAGAAACTAACTCGTACTTTTATGTTGAAGAAAAATCAATATGAGTAAAACAGGATAGCTAGTTTCCAAAAATGGAGTTCCTACATTGGGGAGAAAAAAAAATGACGTTTATTAAAAGACTATCTGGGCACTCACCGGCTATTATAACAGGAAGTATCTGGAATACCGCACAACAGTACAGCAAATCTTAACGAGTTACTATAAAAATCTATCGTCCATCATCAGCCCATATTCGTCTCACTCCTTGGCACGGGGCTTTCTCTACATTGAGGGGACCTCGTGTGGGTTGGCGGACAACGCGCCTAAGAAATTCCTACGAACTTTTTAAAGTTTTTTCACGGTGTTTTCCTTCACCGTTTAAGTAAGGTGTGTGCCTAGGGTTTGAACCCGCGACGCCGAGATTTTCGACCGCGCACTAAGCCCCGAGTAGGTACTTATCAGCAGCAATATGTTTA
Source organism: Cephonodes hylas (assembly GCA_030295005.1). Classification (NCBI taxonomy): domain Eukaryota; kingdom Metazoa; phylum Arthropoda; class Insecta; order Lepidoptera; family Sphingidae; genus Cephonodes; species Cephonodes hylas. The sequence continues at coordinate 10,636,670 of AP025377.1, forward strand.
TATTAGTTATTTAACTGATCCAATAACCGATACCACAAAAGTAAATTTCAAATGTAGGCTTAAGCCATGACAATATAAAAAATCGTCACTAAATTTTAATCACAATCCGCTGTTTCAAAGGCCTAACCAGTTTTACGTCAGAACACAGCACACGTCCCCAACATATCTCGTTACGAGTACAAGAGGTGCTAGACTGTACTATAGCCTCGATAAGTTAGGTCAATGCCTTATTAACTTGGTACTTCTAAGTGCTCCATAATGTAAAGTTTCTGCAGTGAGTACTAATTAAAAAAATGTTTGGAATTTTTTAGGAATTTTTAATAGAGTGAAACTAAGACTTTGTCTTATGCGATCGAAAGATTGTCTTTTGCGATTTCGTAATAGAAATCTAATTTCACTGAAACTGACCCCGAAATTGTACCCAAAATTTTTGGATCACACTTAACAGCAATGCCTCGAGACTACAATATGGATCTAGTTTAAATATCAAGAAAAAATATTAATAAATATAATATTTTGAAACGTCTATTGTGTGATAACTTATGATATAAAAACAAAAGTGGTCCATTCTAGGGTAATAACAGGTTGCGGACATCCTCCAGGAATGCCTTTGTGCGCTCGACGGCAACTTTAGATAAAAACATGTCTTGCTAAACGGCTCAAGTAAAGTAAAACCGAAAAGAATTGTTGCATACTTAATTTGTGCTTTAAGTGTAGCGACTTGAATCATTTCGACTGTAAAATAATTTCATCATGCACTTTTTATTGTCAAATTGTATTAAATATTGACATTAATTTTCTTAAATTTTGACGACACATTTCTTGATTTCTGATCTCTGCAGTCCATCTAACGTTTACCTGAAAGAAATCGCGATAAGGCTGCCATGTGTTATCAATAATTATTTTGTGTCTTTTATACGGTGACAATAAAGCATAAAAAAATTCAATAATTTTTTTTTTATTCAACAAAATGTATATCGTAAATCTTATGCGATCATTCGCTTAAAATTAGTTATAATTTCGTATAAGGTCGACTATTAAACATTTTCCGAAAGATCCAGATTACTACGAACAAATTAGACCAAATGCAAAACAAACTATTCTACAAACAGCCGTAACGTGTTTAACCACGCAAGAAATCGCCAACGGTTTCCTTTAATAGTCAAAAGAACTCTCGGAGTTTTAATAATGGCTTTATCCAAGAAACGACCCTTTAATGCCCCAGCGAAATTAACCTTTTCGCCCTTGAATTCAATATGCCCTTTTAATAGGCCCATTATTCATATAAACCTAATTGTTTATTTTTAAAATGCGTTCTTTTAAAATATATTTCGCGAAAGGTTTTTCTTTAAATTAGTACAATTTTATACACACCATCATAATTAATACTCACACTTACGCCTAAATTCCTCCAAGGAGTAGATAAGTAGATAGAATGCATTTCTGCACTCACATTTCGCCAGGAATTATCTTATAAAAAGTCTACTTTCAGTTTTTTCGCCTCGAGACTCAAACCTGGGACCTCTAAATCTCGACCCCAGGACCGCGAGATCACGAGGCAGTCTAGCCTTTTTTATAATCTGTAAATAATGCATATGCTTATTAATGTTCTGTTTCGCTAGCAAATCTAGTCTAATCATTAGGGAACAAGACATATTGTAATCAAAGTTGCAACCTCCTTTAATTATAACATTAGAGATGCTTCATTGGACGTAATCAGTATGTCCGAGATAACATAGTGATAATATAAGCTACAGTGATAATGGCTCAATGTTTAGACCATAGATTTGATAGCACATTATAATACACATAAAATTTAATACTAGCGGCTCTTTTAAAAAACTTCTCTAAAATAGAACTCGAATCTCTAAAAAAAGAGTTTGTTCCCTTTTCTCGTCTGTTGCTATTACACGTTCTTTAGCTGCAGTATTTTAGTGTAGTTTAAAAACAATTTAACTTTGACAATTCAATAGTGTTTCTATGTAAATGAATTCTCTCTCTTTCTCTCTCTCATCAGCCTATCGCCGTCCACTGCTGAACGTAGGCCTCCCCTAGAAAGCGCCAACCATCAATAATGATATTATGAATTCAATAATGATTATTTTCAAAATCATTCAAGAGTCAACTGTCCATGTGACAAATTTTATCCTGACTCCTTAAAACGCTCTGTCGCTATTGAAAACACCAAATTAATCTTTCATCATCATCGTCACCATCAGCCAATAAACGTCCCACTGCTGCGTATAGGGCTCCTTTACAACTAAGAGGCATGAGTCCACCACGCGGGTGAAAAAAAATATCTATGCATCTATCACATAACCACGACAGTCCAAGCTAATAAACTTTCTATTTCACAACCATCGTCATCAACCCATATACATATGTCCCACCTCTGGGCACGGGTCTTCTCTATCATTGAGAGGGTTTAGGCCATAGACCACCACGCTGGCCTAATGCGGATTGGCGGACTACACACCTAAGAAATTCCTAAGATTTTTTTTTAGGTGAGCAGGTTTCCTCACGATGTTTTCCTTCACCGTTAAAGCAAGTGATAATTCAATGTGAATACACACATACACACATGTGAATGAGCCCAGTGGCGCGCCATAGGAGAGGCCTATGTCCAACAGTGGACGAATAAAGGCTGATGATGATGATGATGATGACACACATAACTTTTGAAAGTCAGAGGTGTGTGCCTAGGGTTCGAACCCGCGACCGTCGAGATTCTCGACCGCGCGCCTAAACCTCGAGGCTATCACTGCTCACAACCATATTGGTTTCAAAACAACCTCCGTTTAACAAAAGCACTCAGGACTGCATTACAAAGGAACCGGAAAACTGCGTTAAAATGTGTCCTCACACAATAGGCGCCTTGATGCGAATCGAATGGCCCACTTTAATTCGTTTTCGGGCAAAAAATCGCGGCCGATTTCCGTGCACGAAATCGCATCGACGGATGACCGTAGATTATTTTTTATTGGCATGGTCGGGACATGAAAGTTTGTGTTTTATTGTCAATTAACAAGCGATATTTTGAATGTTTCTTCAAATAAAAATGTGGTTGTGCTTGGAAATTGTTACTTTATTTGTAAGTGGCTGTATATGAAACTAAATTTGAATTACTAAATTTGAATTTGAACTACGAGATCACGACAGTTTTTGAAAAAAAGTGGCCTATTTCATTTCCTAAGGTCTCATTTACATACTATATCTATACAAAAATTTCATTTTAATTGGTTAAGTGATTAACAAGTTTTTTTCATTACAAACATGTAAAATTTCCTCTTTATACACGGTGGATTTAGACCGTGATCGAAAACTGAGGCCTTATATTATTGATTTTATTTATTAATGTATGATTTTATCAAGTCGGCAGTTGTGTTAGAGACATTACATAGACTTAGGTCTACCAAAAAAATCCAGAGCATATTGTGAGGAGGGAACTGCTTGCAACTTATTTTAGTTACCCTACAGCAGTGGCGGTACTTCCATAGAAGCCCGAAAGCCCGACTTGCCTTACATAGTTCCGAATAACGAACTTAACGATTGTTTATTTATAAAATAACGCTATAAACGTGAATGTGAGTACTAACCGGTAGGTATTTATTAGTCTTACGTACCAAAAAAATATGCTGCTACTAAATAAACATTTGGGCTTGCCTTAGTTTGCTACCCTAGGCACGCCACTGCCCTACAGCATAAGAAAATCTCCTCTGTGAAAGAGTACTCAGAAACCTTAAAAAATTGAGTCTTATTACTAAAATATACACCAAATAACACAATACCGTTAATTAATTAAAATCACACCATAAAATAAGTCAACGTCCCTATTCAAGTGAGATATTCGACGACCGGTTAACTACAAGTGTTAACGTTTTCAAACATCGTTAGCCTAATAGGCACTTAACGGCTTTTAAATGGGCTTTTCGACGATAGTTACACGGAATTTATTTTATGGCCGTAAAACTAAACAGGATAATTTGTTAGGTCTGGCGAGTAAAGAATTTTGTCATTTCCAAGGAGTAATAGTGTCATTACCCTGGCGTCCTTATGCTGGCTACAGGTGCGCTAAGAAGCTCTTTGTTGACAGAGTTTAGGTTATTACTGTGGGTAATGATGCAGTACTGGGTAATTTTACAGTCATGTCCTTTTTACGTGCAGCATGGTAATGACAACTTTGGATAATGTAATGGGATACATGATATCTATTGGTCATCATCATGATCCCAACTTCAGGCTCCCGACTGATCACGGTGTTTACTTGAACGGTGAAGAAAAACATCGTGATGGAATCGGCACACCTAAAAGTTCTTTGAAATTTCTAAGATGCGTAGTCCACCACACTAGGCCAACGTGGTAAACTAGAACCTAATCCCTCTCAGTAGTAGGGGAGTCTCAGCTGTAGGACGCACATAAATGGGCTGATGATGATAATGATAGCCCGTTATCCAATTCAACCCATTTTCTGTTTAATTTGTTAAGAGCAAATCGCATTATAGTAACGTAGATTAGGCCAAAAGGGGCAGGCTAAGTTAAAAACAAGCAGACTGTATAAAAATGACTTATCACACGGGCTACCGCAAATTGACACAGCGAATAAAAGGGTGATAGCGAACATTCACCCCCATTTATCATATACGCAAATTAGGGTGGCAGTTACGCGATCGAGTTTTCACCGAGAGTCACTTATTCATTTCGTATTCCGCAATACACCTGCGAAAAGGTTGTTTTTAAAACATACATATGCTAGTAATAAAGCATAAAATCATTAGGATGCAACTATAATTATTAATATTCAAATCTGTTTTCTAAGGTCTCATCAATGCCCACACATGAAAGTCTTTAGTTTAATAATAGTTTACAATATAGGAGGCGAGCCTTTTGCAGTATTTCGGGTGCATTTCTAGACTCCGTGCTGCTATTGGGAATTTTGTAATAGAAAAGCCCCATAACAATTTGCCCAGCCCTTTACGCAAATCCTTGACCTATAGATCGCATAATAATAATGCAGTCGAAACCAGATATATATCGAACTTGATATCCGATAGTTGTTATTAGCAATAGCTATTAGTTTTAGTTTATTTGCATTTAACCGGGACCTTGCCATTCGGTTGTTATAACAGATCTATCATTATAAAAATCGTCTAAATTGGAATGAAATAATATTACCGCAACGATTACTGGGTAGGTATTTTGGAAGACCCAACAGTGAAGGACTAAAGGCGAAAAATTCAGAGCGATAAAGTCGCATGCACGGCGAGAATGGAAACATAATAAATGGAACTTTTATGGGTTGACCCATTTTTCCGCACACCGCGTCCGTTTGCGCCACTCACGCTGACTTTCATATGAATGTGCCTTTAATGTAATAACTCTTTATTCGTAACAAATTGTGCTGTGTTTGGAAGTATTTGCTGGTTGTGGGGAACATTTTATTTCAGTTCCATCGCTTTACAATGGCTTGTGTCGATCGAGTAGGATTCGTTCTAGAATTCGGTTTACGGATCATGTTATAAACGCAGGCTGAGTATTACCGTTCAATTTACAGAATAATGTCAGTAGAAAAAGCGAGAGAGGTGTGTTTGGACCGTGGCATTTGGCGCTCTGTATCTGCCGACTCCATAGGGGATACAGACGTGATTTAATACATGTGTGTATTTTTTTTGGTTTATGCAATAGAGCTCTATTGCCTCATGTATGATCGTACCCACGAATTCGCAGCTCCATTGAGGTAAACATAACATAACATGTAATTGATGTAGTCGATCCGCCACTTTCCATTTCCCCTAAACGATATTACCTCGTAAACATGAAATTTCTAAATACCCATAAAATACCCTTTAAATCATCAGGGCGCGCGTCCCTTCAGCGTTTTTATGAAGTGGTCCCATAAAACTTAAGATGCCAGCGAAGGTCAAGTCGCGACACGCTCTTTACGAACCGGCAACATGTAGATTTTTACGCCTTCTGTTGTTTTATGTGTGTCGTAAAATGCTCGATATTATGGTGCATGTTTAGCTGCGTTTGTTATTGTGATGTGTTACGGGCTGTTTGACGGAGGGCCGCGTTTCTTTTGTTTACAGGAAAAGTTGTAGAGCAGTGGTAGTCAACCCGCCGTCCGCGGATGTTTTACTTGCAGCCCGTCGATGTTTTGAAGATAATGTAGCGCACACTCAGCATAGTCGATGAACATAATCTGGGCTAAAATACGAATAAAAATTTTAATAGTTACCTATTACCACACCTCATCAAACAATCACACACGTGTCCCATAGGTACACCAGCATCGGTACCCGACACGATCCTGCCCACTTCTAATAAGTAAAAGTTCCTGATATATGCTTCGCCTTTGTAAGAGGAGCACTTGAGACCATTTCTAGGAATGGCAAATACAAAAATGATAGGCAATGTTAGTAGTTCCTTTGAAGTTTTTTTCACGAATCTGGGGTAAATATCACAAGTGCGGTGCACCTTTATTTTATTTTGCCTTCTCCAGGCCTGCCAAAAGGTTGCCGGCCACTGTTGTACAGAATAGTTCTAATGCGTATGAATTGTCTTGATACATTTTTTTTACATTTATTTTGTTAAGGCATGAGGTTGCGTATGTATCATGTATCATTGTCATCAAAAGCTAATATACAGGGTGTATTTAGACCGTGATCGAAAACTGAGGCAGGTTATAGCGAGGGTGATCACAAACCCAGTGGCGATATTAAAAATCCCGACAAAAAATAAAAATTTTGACGATTTCCATACAACCATAGGTGTTAAAAGTATGTGATTTGTATGGAAAACCTCAAAATTTTAATTTTTTGTCGGGATTTTCTTTTATGCCAGGGGGTTTGTAATCACTATCCTTATTACCTGCCTCAGTTTTCGATCACGGTCTAGATACACCCTGTATATATTATAGGTATGTATGTACAAAGGCATTATAGGTAAGATGCGCAGACGAGAATGTCGGCGGTCGCGGGTTTAATCCCCTGGCACACACCTCTACCTTTTTCATGTTATCACTTACTTTAACGGTAAAAGAACACAGTGAGAAAACATCCACAACAGTTCTTAAAACCTTCTAAGGTGTACACATTCCACCAATTTGACATTCATTATAACCATAAAACTTCACGACAAAATCCTCACGGGACCTTTACAAAGAGTCAGCCAATTTTCAAAATATTTTGTTAAAATAAAATAATGAGAACGATCCAAACTCCCAAATAATTCTCCATTCACTAGCATTTCACAAATACTTAAAACTTTTGAAAGAGTTTATTAAATTGAATAAAGCTGATTGGGTTATTTAGAGTATTTATTGAGTTTAATGGTATAAGAATTGCATGTCGTAATTAGATTATACTAAATTGGGCAAATAGACAAATTATTCAATAAGCTGATTTAAGCGCCAGAACTTAGTCTACATCTAATTCCAGACCTAACTCAATAACAAACAAAACAAACAAACATACCTCTCGCCTATATTCCCCGAAGGGGTAGGCAGAGAGTATAGCATAGCATAGCACTAGTATAGCAGGTAGAGATGCATTTCTGCACCCACATTTCGCCAGGTATGTATCCGTCCCACGTAATAGGGGGCGAGCCTATTGCCGTTTTTCGGGCACATTTCCAGACTCCGTGCTGCTACTGAGAATTTCCTAATGGAAAAACCCAATAACACTTTGCTCGACCCGGGAATCGAACCCAGGACCTCTAGATCGCACGGCACATACTTGTACCGCGAGACCACGAGGCAGTCAACTCAATAACGTGTAGTGTAAGAAACATTTCAGCCGATACCAAATGTATCAAACTGAGCGAACTATTGATAGAATGGGAAAATGTTATTGCCCAGGGATTTTATTTAGCTTCGAATTGTGTTCAGAATTCATAGTTGAGTAATTGCTTTTGAGAGTGAAGATTTAATTTTAATAGCTTTATTGGTATTCTCTGCGGTATATCTTTAACAGGCTTACAAACATTTTGATGCCAACTTCAACTTTCATTTTAAGCACGTCTAACAAGGTTTGTTGACTTTTCCCTTGAATTCTAAGGAAAAAGTGAAAAACAAACTTGTCACAACGAAATGTATTTTTAATACTATCAGGGTACTGTTATCCTATTGGATTTATTTCCAGATCAGGCAAAGAATCACTAAACTTGACAGCCCCGTGGCGCAGTTGGCTAGACACCAGCTTGCGAAACGAGCGGCCGCGGGTTCGATCCCCGCACCGAGACAAATGTTTGTGTGATCCACAAATATTTGTTTCGGGTCTGGGTGTTTGTGAGACCGAAAAAGTCTCTCGTAGTTTCTGATACCCACAACACAAGACTCGTATCTTAGTGTGGGGTCAGGACTATGTATGTGACTGTTGGGTGTATTTATTTATTATTTATTATTAAACTATTTAGGATTATAAGTAGCAATGAATTGCCCTAAAACCCGCATTAGGCTAGCGTCGTGGACTAAGGCCTAAGTCGTAGAGGAGGCCCGTGGCCTTCAGTGGAAAGTGTAGGGGCTGATGATAATAACGTGGCTATTATGAAACTGGGCTATTTGGGTGTTGACATTTAACTCAGCCTATCCCTTCAAATATACAGCATAATGCATATGCCATTAAAGTTCTTCGTTCAACCTTAACAAATTTCCTATTATCGCCATTTCATAATCAAACGATTTTATTTCTTTACATTAAAAACATAACAAAAAGAGCTGCCTTTTCAATATTTATAAACGTTATCCATACATCGTTTCCCAAACATAAATTATAAGAGAGCCTTTACAGACTTGCCGAACCAAAAATCATCAAGTTGACACGTAATTGACAGTTTATTCCACGGCGCGTCGGAAACGTCGGGGTGATGAGGTCGAGACAAACAAGCGGCGAGGTCGATTGGGGATGATAAAGTCACAATATACACTTTACATTTTTATATTCGTCAAAAGAATTGACAAAGGAATCGGGCGTACAGCCGCGATAAGACCTTTTTATGATTTAATTTTAGAATCTGGCTGTTCTTTGTAATGCCTTGCTCGATCATGGGGAACTCTGTATTTTATTGGAATAAACTATATAACCTTTACTAAGGATATATAGGACTATCAGGGACGTATATGGGTTAATAATGCTGATTTTTTCTTAATAAGAGAAAGGTGTCTGGAAAATCAGAAAAACGGAAATTGGTTAACTTCGGTATTATTTTTAATTTTGTCTCGTAAAAACGGTTTACAGTTTAAATAAAAAAAAATATATTTGTGTCAATAACTAGAAACAAAAAAGTTGAGAAATTTCTACAAATAAATAAATAAATTCTACTCAGGTAGCTTCTACATCGGCTCTATCTGACGACAGTCATCATGATAAAATGTTTTTCCAGTACAGGTATGTTATATTTTCCTTATAATTTAATTTGTTACCGACAACACACGATACGCCAAACACTTCACCTATAACGAAACTGAAGTTTGGAAATATTGAATAATTTAGAGTGGTTTATTCACTGTTGGTTTTCGACTAAATTAGATTGCTCTTAAGTGGCAGCACGTTAGTTAAAAAGTGAGAAATTGGAGCACAAATTTTGATATATCGCACGCTTAATAATATAGTGACCTAATTCAAAAAACCGAGTCTAAGGTAAGTAAATGGGGAAAAATATTTTACTTCGTCAAATACATGTTGTAGAAAATATAAAAAAAAAAACATTATGTTTGAAAAATATGTGTACTAAATAGTTACATTACATCCATTACAATTTTATTATTTAATCCGACTATATTTAATCACAAAGTGAATGAAGGTGAAAATACAAAATTTTGAATTAGGTCACTATATTTTTAAGCGTGCGATATGTTTATTTTAGTTATTGCTGTCTCGCGGCATAAATATGATTCTAGTACTACCTCGTGGTCTTGCGGCATAAGTTGGTTTCAAGCAATATATAAATACAGTGCACCAAATAACTTTGTTGATCACACAAGCATTTGCCTCGGTGCGGGAATCGAGCTCTTGGGCTTTTGTTTCCCAGGCTAGTATCAATTTAACTGCGCCATGGGGTACGAAATTCCCGGTCCTAGGTTCGATTTCGGGGTCGGATAAAGTGTTCATTAGGAAATTCTTAGTAGCAGCACAGAGTCTAGTAATTAAAGTGTGCGTTACTTTTTATGAATTTAAAAATAAGACTGACTAATAAATCTTGGATACAAATAATATTGTAATTAAATCTAAATAGCTTGCCTACTTCCATTATAAATTATCTACAGACACAAAACTAGATAAGACTAGGACTCTAGTGAAACACTAAATTAATTACACGCTGAGCGATGTAATTTCGACTAAAATCTCAAGTTTTAGAAATTACTTTGGAGAAAGTTTATTCCTTCGACTAATTCAATTATGTATTTCTTATTTCAGGTTGACGAGAAGTAAGTTACTGATCGTCTTTCCAAGCAGTGTTAACATACACAAACGGTAATCACGCATAAATTTACTATGGTATTTATATCTTTGAAAGCATAGACAAAGGTGAACTTACATCCAGCAGCCAGCTGTATATAATCACATCCTCCACACCAATTAAAAGGTATAAGAAATCTTTTTAAGATTATTGTGGACTCTAGTCCTGGCCCACTTCAAAGTAATTTATTAAATGTGGATTTTATACATACAGTCATATGTATATATCCTTCACTTGATAATAACAAACAACTTTAGCATACCCACTTTCGTCACGCATTGCACTTCTAAAATTCTCGACCAAAAACAAAATTATTTTCAATTTTTCTAAGCTCTTAGTGGAATTAGAAAAAAAAATGTAAAAACACCGATCATTAACTACAAAAATGCCTTTGTTAAGGTTCAAAGACTTCGACTTTCACCGATAGAGCACGCGAAAATATTAATAATTTTGAGTACTTTAGGAGGCGAGTTGACTCGTCCTTCAACCCGAAACGGGACGAAAGAAGATAACTTCACAAAATGGCACATAAAAAGCATAACGCATTATAAAACTACGTGAAAGTATGAAAAATGGACGTCGTCAGTGCTGATAAAACGACAAGAACTCAAATGAGAAATTGCACGAATGTTGTAAAGGTTGAGCTGTGTTTGGCGAAGTGAGGAATATTTTCATCTGAGTATTTTCACAACTTAATCGATGCCACGAAGTAAATTGATGTGTCTTAGAATCTCAGGTTTATTAATCGTGTCAGAACAGTATTATTTGATTTTCAGTTATAAATGTTATACAGCAGATTTCCATTGCAACAGGAACAGAAATAAAATTGTAAGTTTTTAACACATATCAACAACAGTTACAAAATCGCTAACTTTCGATAATTAATCGTCGTTATCTTTATACATGCAGATGATTCCCGAGTAAAAGATATATGCAAAGCCAAGAATACGATAAAATGACTTCTTTGGGGAGCACACAAATAGTTTGAAGTGGCATCATTAAATGGCGGTTTTAGCCTATCGAATGACAAGAGGTTGGTCACCGCACACAACATAGTATAGTATCCCTGTGCTTTCTATAAAGTGCAGCGTTGTACAATATAACCTTTCTCACATTGAAAGCAACCTTTACGCCTCTAAGTCAGATAGTGGTATTTCCATGCAATTACATAAAACTGCAGTGTCGTACCACATTTGAATTTTAAAGCGGTTTATGCGATGTTTGTGATTTCACCAAATTAGTTGGATTTCAACTGGCTGTGCGAGGGTGACGCGGGGCGGCGTGGAATTTCCTGATGCGATAATTTTGCGCTCGCAAACTTGCATTTGCGGCGTCCAGCGAATATAAATCAGACTAACTGCTAGACTAGAACCATGCAGGTTTTATTGGCTTAAAAATAGAGATAGTAAAGCTTTTATCGTCATTGTTTCCCATGGATATCAGTGATGGAATTCATTTGATTAATTTTTGACAGAGCCGTAGTGTACTTGGCCAGACAGGCAGAGGTCGCTCGTTCGATCCCCGCTCGCAGACAAATGTATGTTGTACGTTCTGGCTTTTTGTGAGACTAAAGTCTCTCGTAGTGTCTGATACCCATCACACAAGACACAAGACTTGTATCTTAATGTGGGATCAGAACTATATAGTGCCTATTAAGTGTACTATTAATTTATTTAATATCTACACTGTGTTAGGTCGAAGTGAACCATATTATATAAAAAGTAAATTTATTTTTACTGATTGATTTTGAAATCATTAAAGACCAACTTTAAGAGCCTTTTCCTTCGACGCGTATTCAAGGATATGTAAATATCAGACAATTTGTTACAGTAAATAAGCACCAAGGAGTCTGGGAAATGCCTAAAAGGAGTTGGAAGAGCAGTATTGTACTCAAAAAGGATTGTATCTATAACTACATACAAAGAAGCTAAGCATATATAGTATTGCCAAATAACAAAATAAACATGCCGTAGCCCCGACATACAACATAACAAAGGAATACAATTTATAATTTCATAACCTCGTAACAATTTCGTTTTATGTTTATGACTTCGACTAAATTAAGCAGATATTCCTCGGAGATCGTTGACTTTCTCATACGATACATATATTACTGAATCTCAGTTTGCTGCCAAAAATGGTAAGGGAAACGGTTTTTGTCTTATCTCGAGTGATGGCCTGTAAGTAATTTAGGACGATTTATAAATGAGAATACTGTGGAGACTAGCCAGCTTTCAAGGCGCGTATCTACAGGCTATCTAGTCTTCGGAAACCATTTATCACACCCTAGGTTATGAAACGGAACGCTCAAAGTCCGATACCCGAGCCTTAAATAATGTTTGTAGTATTCAACAATAATTGATTCTGATTTAGACTGGCTAGTAACCACAGTCTTCTTTGTAGTAGTGGTAGTATTAATTTGTGTACGTGGTCAAGAATCTCACACATCTGACTTTTCGAAGTTATCTGTATAATCACAATAAACACATTCAGCCAGCGTGGTGGACTATCACCTCAACCCTCAAAGTTGAAGAGAAAGCCCATGCCCAGCAGTGGGTTATATAAGAGCTGATAATGATTAGTAATATACAATTAAAATATTCATACATAGTATATAAGTGTAAACGTAAAGATGTTAACTGCACCTTACATTTTTGACACACACACTCAGCCGGCTTCTAGACTGAAAAATCTTAGCAAATTCCGAGTATGTAAGAGAAATTTGCGGGTTCACTGCCCGGAAGGCTTTTAGGGCAATTCACCGGAGGTGGCAACAGGCGTTTTAGCTCACTCGCCCGAAAAATTTACGTCTTGAACATGTATTATGGGTTCACTTGCTGCTGTATTAAATGAATGTTTTAGGACAATTTAAGGCTAAATTTTGAGTGGAAAATGATTTTATTATAATTTTACATAGGATAATTTGTTAAAACATAGCTTGTAATTCCGGCCGGGATTTCGAACCAAAAGTAAAGATTGAATCCAGCCATTAATTAAAAATTAATGTAGGTACTTACATTACTTCATTCCTGTATTACCCGAAGGTGAATTTCAGTACCCACGGTTCACCAGGTATCTGCAACTGAGAATTTCCTTTGCCCGAGCCGGAATCGAACCCGGGGCTCTACGCCGCACCGTATATATTTGTGCCGTGAGACCATTAGGCACGAATTAATTATAATTAGTACCTAATCTATTTAAAAAATAGCCCTAATATCTTTTATATTTTTTGATACCCATGACACAAAGCAGATACACTAAATATGGATATGTGTGTGAACACTAGACAAGTAAATTGTATCGCAGCTTATAATAATGCTTATAATAATGTTTATGCTTAATATGTGCTTGTCCGTTCGTCCATGATAAATTTCATGAGCTTAAATGACAAAGGGCTAAAAATGTTGCCAACCGTATTTTTTTCTGTACTCAGCCTACATTTTTAATTCAGGCCTATTTAAATGGTAATGTAACTACCTGAAACATTTCTGCCTAAATAAAAATACTTACTAATAGGGATGAATTTAGTTAGTGTTTTTATTTTTTTAATATTTCTTATTTTACCGCAAATTGTAATTGCACTTGAGTGCTAAAAATGTTTATTTCTTTCTTTTTTTGGCTCTATGCCACCACACACCCGCCGCTGTAACTCCTGTGCTCCCAGATCAACAGCACGCACAGTATTGAAGCTCAGCACATCTAAGGAAACTTAAATTGTCTTGAACCCGCATCGAACTTGTAAAAAAAGGTCTAAAGGGGTACTCAAAATAAAAAGTTGTACAATTAAAATATAAAACTATAAGGTACCACCATCACATAAAAGATAAATACAACTGATGAAATGATACATCAACTCCCTTCTCTTATTACTCGATACTCTTTTGCACTGGAAAGATTTTTTAGCAAATGCTTACAAGTGAAGGCGCGATCTCTCGCTTGATATTAACATACACAACGTATTCAAACCACAATCAAATGACAAGCAAAAAAGCAACAACGATCCCCACTACTATTTAATGTTACTATTTTAAAAATTAATTACATCTCCCTATGCACCACTTAAACTATCATCTAACTCCTATTAAACGCGCAATGTAAAACAAACTTACAAATTGGTAAATAACGTGAATTTTATGAATACAAATCACATATCTGTCCAACTATCTCCATTAGTTGTTAGGCCGGGGACGAAACAGAATAACTCCAAATGGATTTTTTATGACGTCCAAAGTTTAGGGTCTGGTCGATGTATGGGACAATGAGAAACACGTGCTTCCAAGCTAACTTATGTTTTAGCTCAAATCGTCACTGGTTTTTTTTTTCCTTTTTGTATGATTTAGAATTTGTGAAGTCTAATAATGGTAAATAAAACTTTGTGAGTACATTTTTTTTATTCAAGCTACTGGTATGTAAGTAATGTAGGAAGGTACATACATAAATGAAGCAAAATTTGTATGTGAGGACCGAGAGACCCATAGGCTCTGCCTTCATCTGTAAACACAGGAATGAATGTATGAATGAAAAAGTGTAATAAATAAAAATTAAATTGAGTGATACTTGGGTTGATACTAGGCCTAATGAAATAATTTGGATTTGCCAATATAAAAATGTCAGTAGCGCAATTTCAGAGTTCATGTCAAAAAATAAAATTATGTTCAAATTGAAATCGAATCTGGCATCTCTCAGTCGTACACTTTTCCCGCGGATGGACCTTAGACTACCTACATAATATCTGTAAATGTAATTTATGCAACAGACATTTACCTTCCTCAGCGTCAAGCGCTTTTGTTGATATGGAGGTAGCTATGAGAATCATAACATTTTAATGATGAAGTAATAATAACACCCATTAACATAAAACCATTTCGTTATAAGAAATCTTTGTAAAAAGATTCGATTACCTAGCTGCAATACCCTTAGATCCTTACCCTTCACCCACCTTAATACAACGTTTCAATAAATCCGAACATTTTGAATAAAGTTTTACAGGACAGCTGGTACATTTTATGTGTGCTCGTAAAAAGGCTAGCAGATCGCCACATCGGAGCATGGTCGTCGGTATTACCAATTTTACGTGCCTTTACTCTCAAGTATTACTGCTTTTTTAACTTAATTTCAACGAAATTTACATGACAGGTGCGCGGTTTCGTTGTTTTCTGTGTATGTTGTAACTTTTGTGGGTTTTAGCTGCACTTTCGTTTCGTCAATTTACATGTAAGTGGGTCAATCAACTTTTAAATGTACCATCAATGATAGATTTTATATATCAATTTTTTTTTCTTAAATTTGTATATTTTATACGTATTTGTTGTTGATAATTATTTATATTTAAGGAATTCAAATAGAGCAGAACAATTTATGGTAAATTTTACTCAAAAATTCACATGACTGTAGTTAAGATAGTCCCTTGGACATTTAAAAATTCAGTCAAATTGTTAATTTACTTTTAAATATTAGAATCATATTTGAAAAACCGTACTGTTCTTTTAAAGTAAAAATGACGATAATGTGTCTTTAGGAGATAAGAAAAAAGTGGTTGTCCAGTGGACATAGACGTTTGTCCATAGGAAATACTCGGGTGTCCAAAGGGGACTCTATGATGAAAATCGCATGTATTTCTTCTTTTATGTAATAAAAAAACAACTATTTGAAAATAATTATCAGTATTAGAAGAGAAAATATTGAATAATTCAGACAACGATCTTGGATGTCCAAGGGACTGGTGGTGATATTTATTAGTCTTTCCGCTCCCTGGTAATAAATAATAATATTTTGAATTAGGTCTTACGCACAGTAAAAAATATACATTAAATTGAATATATTCCACTTTAATTTACTACAATATATAAAATACAAAAGTTTTTGTGCTGGTTGTCCAGTGGACACACAATAAAGCCACGCTCTTTTTCAAAATACACTCGGTCGACTGGCGCCGCGGAAAAGATGAAATCAAAATCGGGGCTGGATGAATGTTGTCACGAAATAAATCGACTTGAGTTCCAAGCAGTAGTCACGCCATAAATGTTTGGATTTTGGAACTTTTTTACCGTTGTCCGGTGGAAGTCAGAATAATAAAATATAATAGAGACTAAAATAAACATGCAAAAAGGTCGTTAAGGTTTTAAAGCAAACAAAATCTATTTACTAGCATCATAGTAGATATTGTAATTAATAATTATGTTTCATTGTAATGGATTGCCATATATAATTTTTTTGGAAAAATTAATGTTTCATTGTACTAACCTACTGGGGGACAAATTTACATAGTACTGATAGGACAGATAAAAGTTGATTGACCCAAGTAATAGGAGGCCTCCCCAAGAAAGCGCCAGCCATCCCGGTCTTCTGCAGCCCTCATCCATCCGTTACCCGCCACCTTTCTCAAGTCGTGCGCTTTCTTGGGGAGACCTACGTTCAGCAGTGGACGGCGATAGGCTGATGAGAAGAATAGGAGGCGCTTAAGGTCGTTTAATGATGTATAGACATTAGACGTATTGAACAATATGCGCTATAGCTACCCATTTACGCCTGTTATCTCTGTCATGTCAATGATTTGCAATCTGCGTTTTGTTCTCAACGAAATTTTTTTAGGTAGAATATTCTCAAATGTGTTTCTACGGCGAATTTCTTTAATGAAAATTTTCAAGATAATCGATTTTTAAGATAATCGAAATCTACTCAAAATATATGTGTGGTGCGTAACCAATAATGAGACGTCAAATTATAAATTATACTATGACAACTTTCGATTGTCTCGTCGTCTCAAGTATGCCTTACGTTGGGATCCAGAGATGCCGGGTTAGTCATTTGAATCGGGCAAAGCTTCTTTAGGCAACACGAAATCTGGAAGGGTGTCTGAAAAACATCAAAACGCTTGGGACATATGTGGTAAAATGTGGGTTTGGAAATGCACTTCGCCCACCCTTCAGGCCATACAGGAGTGAGGGTATAAATAGAATATGGTACATCATAATAAGTACCAATTAGTATAAGTACCCGCGTTTTGTAGTTTACAATATCCCGCGAAACATAATGAACGCATTCTTAATTCGAAATTCAAACATCAAAGAATCACAGATAATGAGAGAGCACAGATAAAAAAACACGTAATTAACAAGCCTGATGATTTCATTACGATAGCGCATAGATAAGGATTTTTTTTTTGTTTTATCAAACCAAGATCCCTTTTTGATGTCGCCATAAACGAGCACAGTTAATTAATTTCACTTCTGTCGTGTTCCGTGGACGTTGGAAAATAATTTCTGGATAATATTTTCAGGAAGTTTCTTATTTAATTAACCGAATAATGTTTGTTATGGTTGAATAAAAATTTGGCGAACATTTTGCCCGCCTTGGGCCTTTTTAATTTTGCTGAAAATGGGGTGAAATTAATTTTAAATAGTTGTAATTTTTTACATAGGTATTTTAATTGTTTTTTAAGTATCTACTTTTGAGGTTTTATTTAATCTTTTTCATAGTGCAGCATGCTCACTTAGTAAACTTTGCAAAGAAATGTACATATTCAAGAATTCATCAACCTTCTCTATATCATCGTTCTGGACTAAGGCCATACCCCCTTTATAAGAGAGGAGGCTTAGCAAAAACACATCACTATTCTTGTAGTACCTTGTATTCTAGACACGTTTTCAGGCTTAGATTTTTTTAAATTTTCTTCTCGCCGTTAGTATTCATGCTTCCCCAAGAGGCCGATAGATCACAGAACTGGAGTGACACAGGTTCGTATCCCGCTTAGGGAATAAAGTTTACTTGGCATGATCGTGGCTCTGTGGTTGATAAATTTTTGGGTAAGAGTATTTTTATTTAAATGCTCTAAAGGCAAGTCTCGCCAGATTTGTTTTAAAACCTACGTAATATGCGGCGAGATTGTAACTGTTTACCTGTGTTTTTCGAGACTCTCAGAGCGTCTACTGAAAATACACTGGGAAAAAACATCGTGATGAAACCTGCACACCTAAAAGTTCTTAGGAATTTCTTAGGTGTGTAGTCCGCCAACCCGCACTAGGCCAGCGTGGTGGACTATGGCCTAAACCCTCTCAATGGTAGAGGAGACCCGTGCTCAGCAGTGGGCGTATATGGGTTGATGAAGAAGAAGAAGAAGAAGAAGAACCAATCAAATATTTCCTGAAACCGATATTCATAAAAAAACAATTTTATCCTTAAAAAAATGAGTATATACCAGTTGTTTCAATAAAATCTCAAAACCGTCGCATATTAATTGGATAATGTCTAGTTTATCGTTGTTTATTGAAGGGTTAGGGTATTCTTATTAATATGTCAAATTAATATTATTATAAATCGGAATTTTGCAACGCAATCTGGGCTGGGCTTCTATGGAAATACCGCCCCTTCTGCAGGAATATAATTTAGATCGACATACCATCCAAAATTACCACATACCTTCACCTAATAATCATCATTATTCACTTGCTCTGTTGCCAATTTGTGGTCGGCGCAGTATGTTTTCTCCTTCTAAATATCGCTATCAGCCGTCATGTCTTCAGTCACCCCCTTACTCTCACATCGTCTCTCACGCACTCCATCCATCTTTTCTTTGGCCTTCCTCTACTAGTCCATCTTTCAACGTTCATACTCATATTTTTACCTAAAAATATTATGATAATTAAACTGTCCTATCCGATAAGTTAATTCCTGGCTAGGCTAATCGCAATTCCGATATTAAGAGGGTAATTAATTCAAAAGCTCATAACTGAGGGAATACTTCAAAAGTTTTCATTAAGGATAAGACTTGCTCAATAAGGAACTGCGGCGTGACAACTGATTATTAATGTGATCGTCGTGAGGACACAGTTGCAAGTTCAGTAACGCAGATTAAATTTTAAAAATTCCAAAATTTACGAAATTAAATAAATGACAATATATTGTAAAATAGTGATGGTTAAGGTTCCTTGAGGTACATATACATACATAATATAGCAATAGGCTTGCCCCCTATTACGTGGGACTAATACATACCTGGTGAAATGTGGGTGCAGAAATGCATCTCTGCCTACCCCTTCGGGGCATATAGGCGTAAGGTTATATGTACGATAGTTATAGCCCAAGATCCCACCACGAAATTACTACATACATTATGACGTGAGTCAAACACACATTTTTACATTCGTGTATGAATAGGAGAATACACTGATATACCGCAGCCAGGCAAAATATGCCCCCAAGTAATTTTAATTAAATTAATGAAAATTAATTTTTGGAATAAAATTTCATGCGCTTCGTTTTTAAATAAAATATGATCCACGTCGTAGCTATGCATGTACAGAATTCTAAAATCCATAGGTGCCGTTCCACACTCAGCCGCAACTACCCCGCAGCCAGGTGCAAACAGGTAACATTATGGAGTTTTTTTACGCTCATAACGTACTCGGATGATTTTGGTATCAAATTAAAGCTGATTTTTTTTCTAATATGATGATATATGTCTGCCTGCGAAATAATAGCCGCAAATTAGCGGTGCCATCTGTTAAAAACGCGAGATAACCGGGATAAAGTGTTCTCAGCCGGCACATTTAATAATATTTATTTAAATAAATAAGTCGGATTCCGACAAAATAAAAATAGCACGTTATCAAGTATATGATTTTCTTTTATTTAAATGTTTTTAACTAACTTTTTGCTCGGGGATATGTTCAATTCAGTCAATTTTTTTTTTCATTGCATATATTATAAATTTAAGAGAATTTTGAGCCTCGAATATGACTCTAAAATGAATGTGTCAACCTTAGCTCAGTTATCTTGTTGTGTATTCACATTGAATTATCACTTCCTTTAACAATGAAGAAAAATATCGTGATGAAACCGGCTCACCTAAAAGTTCTTATGAATTTCTTAGGTGTGTAGTCGGCCAACCCGCACTAGGCCAGCGTGGTGGACTACGGCGTAAAACCCTCTCAAATGGTAGAGGAGACCCGTGCCCAGCAGTGGGACGTGTTTGGGTTGATGATGAATAAGTTTTAGCGTCATCTGGGCAAAAACAGTGTTTTTCGAACCCCTTACAATTGATGAAAGACCCATCGTACAACTATGTAAATTACCAATTATTTTAGGAAATATTGTTATCTAAAAAGTTAATTAAGAACATTTAAAGATTTTTGCGTAAATTTTGATAAGTAACAAGATAACTGAGCTAAGGTTGACACAATTTCATTTTAGAGTCATTTTCGAGGCTCAAAATGCTGTTAAATTTATAATATTATATGCAATGAAAAAAAAATTGACTGAATTGAACATATCCCCGAGCAAAAAGTTAGTTAAAAACATTTAAATAAAAGAAAAACATATACTTGATAACGTTCAATTTTTATTTTGAAGGAATCCGACTTATTTTTTGAAATAAATATTATTAAATGTGCCGGCTGAGAACACTTTATCCCGGTTATCCGGCGTTTTTAACAGATGGCACCGTTAATTTGCGGCTATTATTTCACAGGCAGACATATATCATCATATTAGAAAAAAAATCAGCTTTAATTTGATACCAAAATCATCCGAGCACGTTATGAGTGTAAAAAAACTCCATAATGTTACCTGTTTGCACCTGGCTGCGAGGTGGTTGCGGCTGAGTGTGGAACGGCACCTATGGATTTTAGAATTCTGTACATGCATAGCTACGACGTGGATCATATTTTATTTAAAAACGAAGTGCATGAAATTTTATTCCAAAAATTAATTTTCATTAATTTAATTAAAATTACTTGCGGGCATATTTTGCCTGGCTGCGGTATATCAGTGTATTCTCCTATTCATACACGAATCTAAAAATGTGTGTTTGACTCACGTCATAATGTATGTAGTACTTTCGTGGTGGGATCTTAGGCTATTAAGGTTCCTTGAGAAACCTCGAGATTAACGCGCGAAATCGAGAGTCTCTGCGATCGCGGGTTCAAACCCCAGACACATACCTTAAAGTTTTTGAAGTTATGTGTGTATTTACAATGAATTATAACTTGTTTTAACGGTGAAGGAAAACATAGTGATAAAACCTGCATACCTAAAAGTTTATAAAAATTTATTAAGTGTGTAGTCCGCCAACCCGCACTAGGCCAGAACGATAGACTAAGGCTAAAATCTTTCAGTTAAAGAGAACGCCCCTGGCCGAAAGTAAGACGTATATGGCTGATCATGACGAACAGAACCTATTTGTATCACATAAATAACCCTTTATAATCCATTTTATACAACTCCCTCATATCTTCACCAAGTCCTGTCCAATACGGGGTGATGATGATGATAACGATGATTGTTTATAAGATAAAAAGGTTTAGAGTACTTAAAAAGGTTTAGCTATGTTATAATATACTGAATAAAGTGCATACAGAGTTTATTTACTTCAACCAGGCGGAATAGAATCTGACACGCAAAACAAAAATAAAGTATGATTGAAGATGATTCCACTTATTAAAAATTGTGCCTTTCGAATTATTCGGGTAAAAAATGCAGATCTATAAATGAAAGTACTGAAATATTTATAGAATGAAATAATTTTACGTTATTAAGAAAACATAATGATGATTTCATTTTACTTATTATCGGTGTAATTTCTCTGAGTCAAAGATCATTGTTTTTATATTAATTAAATTTAATTCCTTCGTTGAATATTTAACATAATATCAACGTGGACTTTAATGAGAACGCCAACATGACGCTGTTTATAAAGTATAATTAGTATAAATATTATTTTATCACTTATTCCCTGAATACAATATTAATTTTAAGTTTTATTTTTCAACTGGCATTGTCCGATCCCTCTGTGCAACTTAGTTAATTATCGTCTGAAATATATAATGAATGAATGAATCTGAAATAAATGACTTATATTGTATCAGGTAATTTCAAATTTCAGTGACGTTTTCAATGGGTTAAAAATTTAAATTTACGAAGGAATTGAACTGAAACGCTGATTCAATGTAATTAGACAAAAATAATTTGATGAGACTATAAGAGAATCAAGATAAGTTTTATTTTTGCTTTAGTTTATAGGTATTTGAAATAAACAAAGTATTGTGTTATGTCAAATTTCTTATTACCTTAAACTGCTTGTCTACTGTCAACAGATCGACTGTGTCCGCTAAACTTTTAATTAGTAACTGCCGAGAACCTACTTGTAATAATCTAGCAATTTTTTCGTAAAGAGCGCTCGGCACTTGGCTTCACTCCAATTTGAGAAGTGCTTACGGAACGCGTGGATACGGCCCGCTAATCTTGTTAAATGGCGGATAATTTAATTTTTTTTTTCTCTTTTCATGCTCAAACTCATCGCAGATACTCTTTGCAGATTAAAAATAAAAACAAAGGCTTGCATGAGATGTGCAGTTTTGCTAAAGGTTGTTTTGATGTGCTTGTAAGGGAAATTAAAGCTTTTGTAGCGGTTTCTTGATATAATACAGCTCTGTCTCCACAGCATAGCTTACAATAGTAGATCTGTATACAGATATAATCATTTTTTTATTTATCATCTTAAGCAATTACAATGATGTTATTGGCATTTTTATGAGAAAATTTTCAAATTAAATTGATAGGAAAATCAGGTCCATATACTAATCTTCTTCTTCTTCTTCATCAACCTATATACGCCCACTGCTGAGCACGGGTCTCCTCTACCATTGAGAGGGTTTAGGCCATAGTCCACCACGCTGGCCTAGTGCGGGTTGGCGGACTACACACCTAAGAAATTCCTAAGAACTTTTAGGTGTGCAGGTTTTATCACGATGTTTTCCTTCACCGTTAAAGCAAGTGATAATTCAATTTTGAATACACACATAACTTCGAAAAATCAGAGGTGTGTGCCTGGGGTTCGAACCCGCGACCGCCGAGATTCTCGACCGCGTGCCTAAACCTCGAGGCCATCACTGCTGTGCCATATACTAATATTTTCTTTAAATTTGACTATTGAAGTATGCAAAAATCAGTCAAGTTCCGGAGGGAATCAATTGTGTTGACTGCAATAAAAAATCAAATCAGCTCTTACCAAAAGCTCTTAATCTTAGCTCTCTTGCTCTTTCTTTCTTTCTTACCAACATACCGCTTTGACCTATAGACGCTAGCATAGAAACCCATCTAAAAAAATCAGACCTAAATTAAAAACCCAGTCCAAATCCCCATACCCAACGTCAACGATCGCTCAAAGAAACGGCCGCCCTAATCTCAGATTTACATAGCAATCTATAAAATAGGATACAATTTAGTGGAGCGTATGCTAACGAAGACAGTGCGTCTGTTTGGGCGTGAAACCGACGTTAAAGGAGATCTGGGTACACCGGCGAACATCCGACGGGAGCCTTGAATTATTCAACAGATGTAATACTAGACCTTGGGGTACTGTAAAGGGAGGCGCGAGAGCGAAGTTTGAAACAATAACTAGAAATGAGCAGGATAAAACTATAGATTTGATTTTGGATTGGGTATTGGGTGATTAGTTTGAGTAGTGATGGCTTTGAGGTTCAGAATCTCGGCGGTCACGGTTTTACACATCAGAATTTTAGAAGTTGTGGGTATTAACTATGAATTGAGAAAAACATTAACGGCGAACGAAATCATCGTGAGGACCTGCACGCCTAAATGTTCTTAGAAATTTCTTTGGTGTGTAGTCCGCTAACCCGCACTAGGCCAGCGTGGCGGACTATGGCCTAAACCCTCTCAATGGTAGAGGAGACCCGTGCCCAGCTGTAGGACGTATATGGGTTGATGATGATGAAGAGGTAGTTTTAATTAAAATTGCATTCTCAGTCATCCATCAAAATATGATAGTCCTAAAGAGTTCACAAAACCACCCAATACACACAACTTATTTGTACTACTCAAATACCCCACTACATTCAAAATCAATCAACCCGCTTATCTCTTCAACAAGTCCTGTCCTAAAATATAAAGTTCGGCGAGATCGTCGGCAACCCCATGCCTTCTTTATATCTGGAGCTAAGCAGCCAATAGAATGTGGCCCGGCACTCGTCTGATGGCCTATTATTTATATTTTGTACGGAAGGCCCGTCCTCTCCACGACTGGATTTGCATTTGACAATTTCTCAATGCTTGTTCAGTAAGTGTATTGGATACTGCAAATTTAAATTGAATATTTTTATCTGTGCATTTCTAAACTCACTTGTTTAAAATTATATGTAAGTGAGGCCAGCCTATTGCCGTTTTTCGAGCACATTTAAACTCAGAGCTACTACTGAGAAATTTCTAATTATCATCATCATCAGCCATTGAGAGGGATTTAGGCCTCAGTCCACCACGCCTAAGGCGGGTTGGCAACACCTTATAGAAAAATCAAATAACACTTTGTTTACGTCTTTAGGAAAAATAGGCCTGAGTCTATATGTTTGTAAATCTAAATCCTACTTATCTTTCCAAAATCACTATTTTATTCTATTAACTCTCCGTGCACTACGTGGGGTTTAGCACACCCCAGCGTATCAAAAATCGCTGTATCTTTTTAAACTACCACGCGAATTCCGCGAAACCTCGTGTAGCTGGACTTGGGACGTTGCTAGATCGTACAGTAACAGAGATTTTGTGGTAAAGTCGCAGGTTTAGCGGACAGTCACCCGCAAAGTGTAGCGGGGTGTCACAAACCCCATGTAGTTCGGGACGTCGTCTAAAAGGTAAGTAGTAAAATATTCAAAATATATGTTTTTCTACCGAATATATTTATTTATTTTGTTTTTTTTTTTTTTATAACTTTAAACGATTGAATTTGTTTACAAGTCTCATGGCTTGTTGTATGACTAAAAATGAAATATTATCGGCACATAATATGGTTGATAGTGATACATAGTGAGCGACACAGTTGAGCTGTATTTGCCCGAAATCGAAGGCAATTTGGATCATTTGAAGATGTATAACTAGATGCTCTTATTCGATAGTTGAAAATATCGAAAGATTAAGCAAGATTGCGAGCGGTGCAATGCACCTGTATGCTTAGAGCACGCATTTTTTTTTGCAAAAGTTGTGCAGATTTGAACCTACTGGGATCTTAAGAAAACTAATTATGTTATGTTATTTTTATTTTATTATTGTTCCTTATCTTATAAGGCCTTGAAATAAAAGGCAATAATCAGTTATTAGTTAAGTTTTTTTATATAAGGCTAAGCAAAAGAAGATGGTCTCTTCTTAGTTAGTAAAAAAGTACTATTTTTGTTATAAAGCCTAAATATAATAAAAACGTTGAATAAAGTAAATAAATTTATTTTTATTTTATGTCTTAATAGTCTAGGAACAATATTAATACATATAAAATAAACTTTGAGTAGATATTCCCTGTAAAAGAATATATTGATGTTGGGGTATAGGAAACCCCACATAGTGCAGGACGTAACTTTTCTCCACGTAGTGCACGGAGGGTTAACTGTAAACCATATTTAAAGCGAGCATAACAAAGATTTTTTTTGTACTTCGAAAAAAGAAATTTTATCGTCCCTTGGCAGCGGAAGATAAGTTTCTCCGCTAGTTTTGCCATAGTCACATTTCTTTCGATCCATTACACGGAGTATAATTTATGTGTCCATTAGCGGATGCAGTGTGGAATGATCGGTTCCGCACTGGCGACTCAGCAAAACTGGCTTTTGTAAAGTTTTACTTAGTTTTAACTTCTTTTTTATGTAATAAGATTATGATTTATGGAAAAAAATATTGCATCACTGATTTAATTTTTTATCAACTTTGTCCTGTTAGCATAAATAAACATAATATAATATGTTTATTGTAACTAAATAACTTCTTTCATCACGAACCAGACAATGTAAAACCAGTGGTCCTAGCATCATAACAGATAAAAATACGCGTTCAATTTATATACATTCTATGCAATCAACCTGAATCAGTTCAGATTAAATGAATAAAATAAGCACCCAAGCGTCAAAGACTTGTTCAAAATTTTTCATCGTAGGTATGAGAAAATACCAAAATCGTAACGCAATAATTTTAACAGAAGTATCAAGTCCAAGGAAATCCATTATCCAAAACGGTAAACCAAAAAAGAGGTTTTAATGCTTAAATTGGAAAACAAAAATCGCATTACTAAACGTTTGAACGGCATAACGTTATCTAAACACGAAACGAAATCTCGTATTGCGAAGCAATTTCTCATAAACAACGATTTATAACCTTGGGAGTTTTGGCAACAAGACAAAGATGCCTTGGACACGACAGCGCTTACAAAAATGCTTTAATAATTTTTGTTACTAAACATTGCGACCCAAATTTTTTCAATCGCAACATCGTAACGTTTGCCAGAAAACAAATGACAGCTCTCTGTGTCCATATACAAATAATTATAGTAAGTATCTGGCGGGGTGCCAGATCTCAGTTCCGCTCTTGGCAGTACGCACGAATTCGAGCGTGAAGGCTTAGCGACAAACGTGTTTAGCTTTGGGTGCTGTCTCCGCGCTTTGGTTAACTTTGAAATCTTTCTTATGTAGATAGGGCGGAATGGTAGGTTGGGAATGGTCGCGACTAGTGAAAGTACTTCAATAGAAGCCTAAAAGCGTAACACAGAAATTAGTTTCTATTAACACAATAATTAGTTTTATTAGTTGAGAGTGATTAATTTATGGGTCAGTATATTCTCATACACAAGTATATGTCAAATAATTTCTGTGAAATGATGATTATTATTCTCAAGTTTCTAAGTCTAAACCTTCGAGATTCTCGACATCCTAATCCTTAAGGCCATCACTACTTTAATTATAATGATAATTTTTAACAACTAAACACTTACATATGTTACTAAAGATTGTGAGGTGTTTAAACAAAACAAATGACATCAGCAAACCAGTTAATCTTATCACAAGACCACTCAAAGCACAGAATTTAAATAAACACTCGAATAAAAAATACAAAACCGAACCGAAAGGGCGTTGCTCTCTCACAATTCTCGTCAGATGCTATCAAAAACCGGGGGACGTTAGCGCAAATTATGCGGCCCTAATCATATCAGCCCACCTTTGTGTTTATGTGGAAAATATTTAGCGAGAGGATTTTTCCAACGTTCCACTCGTTTTTGTGCCGATCGCCCTCGGCGCCAATTCAGCTTTTTATCCACCAAATTTCGTTTTAGATTACGTGTAATGCTGCTTGATTGATGCGACCACGTTTTCGGTGTTAATTTTTTTGTTACGGTGTGTATTTAAATATTTCTTAGGTGTTTAGTCCTCTAACCTACATTAGGCTAGCGAGATGGACTAGGGCTTAATTCCTTTTAATATTAGAGGTCTGTGGTCAGCAATGCGCCAAAACGGACTCAACCAGAATAGACTTAACTAGAATGGACTAAAGAATGAACCCTTTTTGTAGTAGAAGAGGTCCGTGGCCAGCAGAGGTGTATGGGCTGGTGATGATGATGACCTTGTGTGGTGAATATATCTTTATTGATTGTGGGGTTAACCAAAGGAAAAGCCAGTTACTGAAATTAAGCTAGTGGATAACTTAGTTAAACTTCCGTGATGAAGGGAAACCTCTTGATAAAACTTGTAAATTGGAGAGTTTCCAATGGAACACAGGTAAAAAAGACACGATGGACGAAGACCTAGGTCATAACCATCATAAAAAACCCTTCAAAACCCCCGACGATTTAATTTTACTTCACCCCGTCGCTATACCACGGAATATTCATGGCTACTACAGCCAGCCACTTGGCATTAAAAAATATTCAGCAGAAACTCCGAAACTCGAGCCGTCGCAATAAATTAGCAAATTTTATCACAGCTAAAAAGCTCTATCCCATTTTGTGTGTAAAATATGTGGCCACTCGCTTCTGTACATTTTATCGCAGTCAATGCTCGGTGATTCATGGAGCAGTTAGACGGTGGTTTTATGACCTTCACAAGACCACTTCAGACCCTCAGATAGGCTGTAAGAACCCCGCAGAGGTCTCAACCCCCATCCCAACAAATTCGCCTAGTAATGACCTACAGAGGCACTTAACAGCGGCTATGTTCCGGTATTTTCCAGTTTGAAGCGGTTAATGCCGGCTGTTACCGGTGTATTTTGTAATAAAATTGCGAATTGAACGGTTTAGGGATAAAGATATGACGTAATAGTGCTTTAAGTTAAGGATTTTTGCGTTTATTTTTGTGTTTAATGCAAGTCATAATAAATAACATATTTTCCCCACAAATTATAAATATATTTCTTAAATCATGAAATTATATGTTTGTCTTGCGTAATAAGGGGCAGGCCTGTAGTGATTTTTGGGCATATTTCTTGACTTCAAATTGCTACTGAGAATTTCCTAATGTAAGAACCCATTATCACGTTGTCTGACTCGAAAATCTTACCCAGGACCTCTAGAACGGTAGGCTTTCAAATTATTTCATTCTTTTATATATATTTTTAATTCTTTCATAAATTATTTACGTTCAAATTTCTTTCCCCATTCTATAAGATCGTTAACCACTCATAATCAAAATTAAATCCATTATAAGGCTTAGTAAAATCAACACAAACAAAATGAAAGCAAACATCATAAAAGAAATCGGGGCCGTCATAATAATTACGTTTTATTACAATCGCAGCTGTAAAAATGTGTTAAATAAAGCCTTTTATGACGATACAATTTGCTTTTTAAACTGTTAAATAAGATTTTCTTTGGCGCAAAAAATTTTTATATAAGCGAAGCAGCAGAGCGAATTTTAAGGCTTACTTTTGATAAGTTGTCACCTCATTCTATTGTTGTTCTGCAATTTTTTTCGTATATTTTGTGTGTAACTGAATACCATAGTTTATAGGGTAGTATTCCTGGATCGGGTATTTTTTTAACTTTAAATTTAATCCCAATGGATATCCACATAGAAATGTCTATATAATTATCCACATAGAAATACAACACTGGGCCATTTTTATATTTCTTAGTATGAAAGAAACTAGTTGTTACAAACACACTAGTTACGTAGAAACTTTTTTGGGGATACAAGTTGGAACACTATATTATACATATTATTAGTTGAAACTTGAATCCTAGACTTCACGTTTCTTAGACACCTAACCACCTAACATAAACTTAATAACAAAAGTATTTCACTTAAAATTTTCTTTCGCACTAAAACAAAGGACGTTTCTGCAATTGTTCTGAAAAATCGTTTTGCTACACGGCGTAATATATGAAAGCGATTGTGCTTGGAAACTGTAAAGAATTTTTCAATATAGAAATGCATTGTCGCGCGTGTCCCGATATGGATACTATAAATCGCGACTATTATTTTCGGAATGGAGACGTCATATACCTGTAAACACTTCAATTCTACTAGCCTTCTATGCCGTTTAGAGGATTAAAATAAGTATATAGATATTAATACGTCCTACAGTCACTTACATAGTATACTTACCCCACTACTATACTATAAAATATTATAGTCTTGTGTCTTGGATGTAAGTAACTACAAGAGACTTTCTAGATGGACACCCGCAACAAATATTTAGTACAAACATTCTTCTCGATGCATGGATCAATTTCACAAGCTGCCGTCTAACCACAAGGCTGTCAGATTATGGTATTGCTGAGAAGTTTTAATGTGAAAGAGGCTGGTGATGGTGATGATTATATTCTAAAGAAGTCCGGTACTGTCAGGCACATTTTACTTGGCAAGATAAGATAGCTGATAAAACGTGAATACAGAAATGCATCTCTGTTAAAAATGATTAGTGTATATGTACAGATTTAAGGTATAATATACGTCTATTATAAAAAGAGTTGGTCATTGAAACGTTTATACATTTTTTACAGCACCCCTCGGTCCAAGCTTGAGAAATATTTCTCTATTCCCGCAGAACAATTGTTTGTACACAACGCACATTGTGCTCAGAACGGACGGAACATTCTGGATTTTAAGATTTATAGAATGCTTGTTACAAAGTAAATGTCTCCGTAGGCTATTGTGGTGAGATTTCAAGCGTTATTTATAACAGAGCTCATAGATTAGTTCGAGTGATATATTTCTTTTTAATTTGCCAGTCTTTTAATATCATATAATTTTATTTGTGGGACGGGTCCTTTTTCAAGAGAAATTTCAGAAGCTTCATAGAGACTTTTTTATTACGTGTAACTGCATCATACATACGAGTAGGTACGTATATAACCTCACGCCTGTATTACCCCAAAGGGTTCGACAGACTGAACCCTCATTCTACCCGACGTGTATCAGTCCTACAAAGTCAAAATCAAAGTCAAAGTCAAATTTCCATTATTCAAATAGACTTTCACAAGCACTTTTGAATCGTCAATATTTTATGCTATTTTTAAAACTAGTGCCGCTTCGAAACGTGTTATCGCTGTGGAGAAGAAACGGCAAGAAACTCCCTCAGCAACACGAAATGTCATTTTATTATTATTATTATTTTTTTTTAATAAATTCAACTCATATTACAATATTAATTTTATAAAATATGTCAAAGGATATAAATTGTAGCAACACCTCCTCTGATCAGTTTATTTGCTCCCAGGGGTTAGGATCCTCAATATAATCTGAAATTTTATAATAAGCTTTTTTAAATAGCTTATCTTTAATTTATTTTTTTAATTTTTTCAAGGGAAGCTCCCTAATGCCCTTCGGGAGTTTGTTATAGAAGCGAATACATTGCCCCATAACGTTACAGGAGGCGAGCCTGTAGCCATTTTTCGGGTACAATTCCAGATTTCGTGCTACCACTGGGAGATTCCTGTTAAAAATCCCAATAACAACAAGTATATAACAATAGTTACGTACGCTCCACTTACATACGGTATACTCATGAACAATATGACTTTCGCTACTCTAAGACCAAAAATATTATTTAAGATGGCTTAATTA
This sequence comes from Cephonodes hylas, assembly GCA_030295005.1. Lineage (NCBI taxonomy): Eukaryota > Metazoa > Arthropoda > Insecta > Lepidoptera > Sphingidae > Cephonodes > Cephonodes hylas. Next base: position 10,667,947 of record AP025377.1, read on the forward strand.
TCACTTCATCAAATCAAATAAATACATCAATCAATAAATTTTACCAATTTATTTAGAATACACAGCTAAATTCCAAATACAAACAAGATTTTAATTTATTCATTTCATTTTTATACGATTAGAAGTCGATAGATTCATTCGTTGCGTGAATGCAAACAAATTACATCGTTATACATTCAGCGAGTAATCTCAAATGAGCGAATTAATCAGCACAAACATTACCTATCTTTGATTTTGGCGCCACAGTGCAAGTAGCTGCAGTGAGTGAGTTGCAGTAAGATTTTTGGTTAGGAAGCCAAATTTGCCAAGCGAACAATAGTTTGGAAGGCCAGAGACCCTAGCATACCTTTTTCGACCTCTTCTTACCGAACAGGGAAAAAAATGGTAAGAGAATCATTTGTGAATTCTCAATAGCAATACGGAGTCTCGATTTGGCTTCAAAAAACGTAAGTGCAGAAACAAAAGTGCTTTAATTACGTACGTAGGACTTAAATCATCGTAGATACAACTAAGCTTTAACTAATTCAGATTACCGTAATTCTTACTTTGTTCAAAATTGTAAATAAAAATGTTTATAAAGATTTTTTTTTTATGCAATGTAATTTTTTAATAAGCGTAGCGACAAAATGAATATGAAGCTTAGATATTACTATGTTTTGTCGTTTGCTGTTCTGTCTTACTGTTTTTGGTCTATCAATTTTAGAACCTATCACACAATCGTCAAGTTAATGAAAATACCCTTTAAATGAATCCAAAAATTAAAACACCTTACCTTACTGATATCTACGGCACTGTAGCACAGTCCAATTCGAGCCAACGCGAAAATATTTACCTAATTTCGCTCATAAATTATTTATCGCTGCCTTTTTGGGACGGCCGAGGATTTTGTTTTTAAGATTGTTTCAAAATATAAGATTTCATTCCGCTGTCTATAAAAGGGAAATGGGAATCCAATATTTCAGCGGCGCCCGCTGAATTTAAATTTTGCAAATGTTTACCTAAATCATTATGTAAAATTTGAATCGTATTTTATTTAACGCTGGCTGTTTGACGTGATCTCAAATGCCTTTCTCTGCTGAAAAGTTGGCGGCATACTTTAATGGATTCTCATCTTTACTAAAGTTGGGTTAAACAATATATTTGAAGATAAACAAAGCAGTATACTTACTTGTAAGAGTGAAATCTCATTGCTCAAAATTTGGCGCCCGCTTTGCTGTGAAGGAAAGTAGATACTCTTAATTACAAATTTAACCTTAATATCTTTTCCTATTCTTATTCCTACTTCTTATGTTTTTTTAATACGTGCCATTGCTAGATACGGGCCTTTTTTACAACTAAGAGAGCTAAGGCTTTAGTCCACTACGCCAAATGCGAGTTAGTATCTATACTAAGCAACTCCTAAATAAGTATCTTCTCCTCGCTACAAATGAAAAATGAAAGCTGTATTTAAATTTCTATTCAAAATCTCAGCTGTACCAGCAAATATTAGGTTCATTTACCGGTTCGCCGCACAAGCTATTACCTGAACGCGAGACCTCTGTACACATCCTCGGGAATGGGAATGGTTATACGTAATACAAATGACGTCATCAGTGACGTGCCGCTTCCTGGATTAAGGATAAGATTAAGGCAAGACGAAAGGGGAATGTAGAATATTAGTAAACGTCATTTTCATAATCAGTGTTTCGAATCCAAAATGTGATTGTTCTTTATCTGATAGGGAAAAATCTTTACAATTAAGCATTCACATCCATGTCATCCATCCAAGATATGGATGATGATCATCGTCCGCCTCTCCTAAGGGCCGCCACGCGGCTTGATCTTTGACCTCTCATCTAACCGCTGGCAGCAGCCACCTTGCGGAATACCTCAATAGTTTATATAAAAGCTTGAACCAGATTTCCTCAGGATCTTGACCGTTTGGTTTTAACCTTGCGTATTAAGTAGGTCAATCAGCGATGAGAACCTTAATAATAATTTAAAAAAATACAAGCAACAATAACACTCATAATTCTGACCCAAAATTAAGATGCGAGTCTTGTGTCGTGTGTATCACAAACTACGAGAGTCATTTTGTTCTCACAAACGCCCAGACGCGAGACAAATATTTTTGGAAGAAATTACCACAACATTTGGCTTAATAAATTGAATACAGCGAGCCGAAAATTAAACAACACCACTTGTAAAATATAAAACACAATTCCGAGCCTATTGAAAGCATTTCAATTGTTCACATATGACACGGGAACAATGACAAACGCAATACGCCCTTTGAGCTCCAAAATTGAGAACTTCGAGGCCGCGTATTTGTTTTGCAATGAATAAACACCTAACTGACTTTATACACAAAAAATATATAAAATATATACAAAAAAGCGGTATTTAGAATGAATAGGTATATTTTTTTGTATAATGGAGTCATTAGGATAACGATTAGCGTTGTGCTGGTAGGTTAATTGAAGAAAGTTTTTGAATATCGTAAATCATTTATTGAGGGATTTACTATAAAAGAAAGGAAATAAACAATACCAAAAATTCCGACATCTGATCTGTTCAAGATCATAGCGACTCACATGCTTAATTCATTTATTTATGATGAGGCTTCCTCCAACAGTCAACCTTTGGGTGATGTAACGATAAAAATAAATGAAGCTAATACAATTGACAACCAACTAACCCAACCCGCACTAGGCCAGCGTGGTGGACTATGGCCTAAACCCTCTTAATGGTAGAGGAGACCCGTGCTCAGCAGTGGGCGTATATGGGTTGATGAAGAAGAATACAATTGAATGCTAAATTTTTATTCCCTGATACCCAATACACAAGTCAAATCTTTACTCGATCACCACAATTCTTTCAACACACTCTTTTATACACGTAACATTAGATATTACAGAGGCTGTCTAGCGCCAAATGGACACACGGCATAAGAATAAAAGTGCGAAATAAGCGATTTCTTCGCACACCTCCACCGTGTCGCGAGATATGCTGACACTAAAACACCTCAGCAACTTGTACAGGTAACGGCTAATATTCTCCGTGTGGTTTTTGGGCAGAAATAGGATTTTAGATATTTCTTTATATAGGTTTTAATGGGAGCTAGATTTCCTAATAATGTTGGCAAGTTGTTCTTAATTTGTTCCGGGGAAACTGAAAGTTATAAATCTAGCATATTTTATAGCTACTTACTTTATTACTACTTAATAAGAAATGGTACTGTTAAGAAACATCAAAGATTCACTTAAATTCAGATTAAGATCGAGCCTAGAGTCGCGTCTAAAGATGCCCACGTCCCCTAGTGGACGTAAGAGAGGATGGTGATGTTGACGATAATAAAAGAATCATTTAATTTTAATTAATTATGACTGTCTTCAGAATATGCCGTGCGATTGTGAGGTATATATTTCATTTTCAACCTATACGTAACACTAAACCAAACGATACTTTAAAAAAAGAATCTGATAAATTTATCAAAAAACGATATCTAACCTTTGTTTAGGTCTTAGTCCACTATCCAGGCTAGTGCGGGTTGCCTGAGCCCTCTCAATAGTAGACGAGGCCCGTGCCTAGCAGTGAGACGTATATCGTCTGATGACCTTCGTTGGTGGATATAAACATTCAGCTGCCGAACGGTTGGTTTTCAATCAGGCTGGATTTGTTGAAGATCTTCATCGGACACGCGACACGTAATGTTTATTAGTAGCGATACTTTGCGTGGGGCCGGCCGAGTCCCAGATAGGGCTGCCACTCTATTTTTATTAAGAAATAAAATAAAAAAGGGAAAAACTATTATTGAATTTTAAAAAAACATGTAAACGAACAAACCAATAACAAATACTTCCAAAAATCACAAATGAAGTAAAAAGAAAATCTGCTTATTTGTACCTACCAAAAATACGTGCATAAAAAAGGGAGAGGATTAAAAGCAGAAAATAATGCGAATAAAATAAAAAAAAACACACCGGACCAAAACAAAGTAAGTTCAAGTTGCATACAATGCTTTGTCCAAAAAATCTTTTGTATTGGAAATCAAAAAATACCAAATATTTTACGATATCACAAACATGTAAACGAAATATTTGTGAATCAATGTCGCGTTGGAGTCAAACCAGTATCATCATCAGCCCATAAACGTTGGGCCCCCACTATTGGGCGCAGCCCTCCTCTTAGCCATTACTTGTATTTTCGATCACGGTCTGAATACGCCCAGTATAATATAAAACGTTTAATTTAAAAGTTTATTTACATAATAAATAAAGAGCAAAAGAATGCCTGTAATTACGAAGCAAATATATAATGATCCAAAATGGCGGCTGTTGTTTTAACTCCGTAACAAGTGAATATTGAAGCTTGTTCGTGAATTTTATTCAATTATCGGCCTACTGCGGGCTTAATTACCATCTATGTGTCAATTATGTTTATATTATCTCATTGGACACGCGGCAAAGCTTGTGCATATGAGTGTAAGGGTCCAGATTCGATTTCCAGACTAGTATGTGTGTTATTAAGATTCTTTGTTAGGAAAATACTCGGTATAAGAAAGGTATTAAAAAATATCAGTTAATAGTAATGGAGTAGTGACGGCCTCTAGGGCTAGGCGTGCAGTCGAAAATTCGACGGTCATAAGTTCAAACCGAGGCACACACCTCAGACTGTTCAATCTTGTGAGTATTCACAATGAATTATCACTTACTTTAACGGTGAGGAAAGTTCGTGACTAAAAATTCACCGCCAACCAGCACTAGCCTAGCGTGGTCGTCCCAGCGTCGATGTTGACGACGATAAACGGTAACGTTTGCTATGTGGATTTTATCCCTTCAGAGCGTCAAACATATTCATAGTGCATGCTCTCAAAATATTCCTTAGACGTGGGTGTAAAATCGTAAAATGCGTGGGTGATATTAAATATTATAGTATTATACATCGCGTGGGCGGAGCAGCCCTACCTGAGAAACGTTTAGAGGCGCTCCCTCATTTTGTTAAGTGGATAGGGTTGGCTACGCCCGCTTATGGCGTCTTCGGCGAGTCAACTAAATTGAATGCAAAATTACTGGCACGGTACACCGATACTCGGCTCTAATTTAACACTTCACTTATTTTTTTCTTTGGGTCGAGTCGTCACGTTCATTTTGCTTGTAATGGAAGAATTATAATACAAATAGCATTGATTAACAGGTTTTTTCATCATTGTTAAGTTTTAATTGAGGAATTGGCGTTTGAATTAAATTGAATGAATTAAAAGTCGTATCGCTTAAAGCGATTTCTTCCAATTGAGCAGGCTTGGTGAAATATTTAACGAGTGATCAAGTTGCCAACCCGCACAAGGCCAGCGTGACGGTCTAAGGCCTAATCCAGAACCAACCAGTTGTAGAAGAGGCCCGTGCCCACCAGTGGGACGCATATGAATCACATACACACATTCATTATATATAACTTCATTAGATTTGCGCCTCTTTTCACTTTTCCATCACCGTAGGCCTTTTACCTTTAATAATGAAAGAAATTATCCTATCTTCCTACCCCTACAGGCATGAAAGCCTATGTATGTATCATAAAAATGAGAACTAAAGTCACAATAAATGTTAATCATACCCCGGCAATGAGGCAGACGATTTGCAATAAAACAATATTGAATTTGAAATTGCCGCATTAAGTGTAATTTAGTTATCAGCGTGTGATAGCGCGATAAATTAGTAACATTATGAATTGAAACAAATACAATCACATTGGTAAATATTAATTAATTAATAAGTTTGCCGCAGACACTGTTTAAATGATTTTGTTTGCTCATTTGAATCTACTTTCAGCTGTTTTAATTTAATTTAGCACATTAAATTGATTTTAGTTATTCAATCGCGTTGGCTGTTGTAACTGGTTATTCACACTTTTGTTTTAGATTTAATTTAGCCAACAATGTTTAGACGAAAATAGGCTGGTAGTTTATTCATTCAACAATTGTGTAAGAAGCGCCACGCCTTATTCTGCCGGTATCTTACAAATGTCTCAGAAAAACGACTTATACATTACAGGACATTGCTAATGCTTGCGATTGTCCAATTGCTAGTGATAAAGTATTCGAACTATTAAACCGGGAAAGAACGCGCTTACTTATCTATTTTTTTTTCGATCGACCTATGCATATGCAAGGTTACTTATGACTATAACACCAAAGTACTTTTTATGTCTATAATAGAGTTAAACTTGTTTATATATTGCACTAGTAAAGTAATAATGATCATAAATTTTGTTGTTTTTTGAAGAACATAAAAATTTACTGATAATTTTGTGCCCAAATAAGTTTAAATCGCTGAGAAAGAGAAGTTGTGCAAAAGCACATATAACTTTATTCTATGCATAGGTCGATATATACTTGATGCGCAGGTTGGCATTTTTTACATGATTACAAATAGATCAAAAATAATATTTTTATCATACATACCTTTCCGGAATCGACTCCAAATTTTACACTACGATCTCACGGGCAAAAGGCCTTGTGTACTTCAAACACACCATGTAATAAATGCCCTTTTGTTTCAGAATTAAATCCACTTGTAAAATAAAAGCGTAATGACCAATACACACGCGCAATCAATTAAAAACACACAAGACTGCGGCAATTAAAACTACGGTAACATTTCATTACACAGCGCCCGTCGACGGGCTTTTGTTGGCGAAATGTTCTTTCTGAAAAAATAACGCAGTTTTCAAACTGTACAACTCGATGTTACGTTAATTTTGAGAATTCTCAAACCCTGATACGTACTGAGATAGCAGTCATCATCATCCCATTTACGTCCCCCTGCTAGGCATGGACCTACTCTAATATCTAGGTTAGGCCTTATTCCACCACGCTGTCCTAGTGCGGTTCCTGTCCTGTGTCGTGGGTATCAGAAACTTAGAGAGACTTTTTCGGTCTCACAAACACCCATTCTCGAAATAAATACTTGTGGATGACAAAAATCGCGGGAAGCCGCTGCATGCATGCCGTTTCCGACATAAAAGTTTGGTAATCTTTGCGGGAGGCCTATGTTCAGCGGTGTACGTCTTTGGGCTAATGATGATGATCATGATTATGACACAAATATTTATCCCGATGCGGAGTTTGAACCCACAGCCTCTTATTTGGCAAGCTGGTATCCCAACTGCACCACGGGGCTATCAAAAACAATTTAATATAATAATACTTAAATCATGCTAATTTCCCAACTTATCACACTTGGTAACCCAGCGCCTTGTGTCTCGACCGTGGTCGCCGTCCACACACGAAGAGTTTCACAAATGGCTGCCAAATAAATGCTATTCTATTTAAAAGCATACAATACAAAAGTTTCTCAATGGCTACGTGTTTACTGCACAGAGTTAGCTTAGCAAGTTAAAATTTTATGCGAGCGGTTTAATATTAATAAGTTTGCTGTTGAAAAGTACTTAAAAGAAAAACAATTAGACGAAGTGCAATGAAAAAGTAAGATAAAAGCTTTGGGTTGAAGCAACCACAAAATGTCTATGAAAAACGGATTTTTTTTCAAGTCTAAACTTGGATTCTTCTATCTTCATCTTCATCAACCCATATACGCCCACTGCTGAGCACGGGTCTCCTCTACCATTGAGAGGGTTTAGGCCATAGTCCACCACGCTGGCCTAGTGCGGGTTGGCGGACTACACACCTTAGAAATTCCTAAGAACTCTTAGGTGTGCAGGTTTCATCACGATGTTTTCCTTCACCGTTAAAGCAAGGGATAATTCAATGTGAATACACACATAACTTCGAAAAGTCGGAGGTGTGTGCCTGGGGTTCGAAACCGCGACCGCCGAGATTCTCGACCGCATGCCCAAACCTCGAGGCCATCACTGCTTCTTCTAACATGCATATGATATTTTTTATACTTAAATTTTGAAATATGTAACTCAAATAAATCTTATCAGACTTTTTCTGTCATTATCGAAGTGTGAGCAATAAGGGAAGATGTCATATCGTTCAATAAACCTGTTCTTTTTCAGTTCGATAGCCGTGATTAAACTAACGATTGAAATAATACGGCTATCGTTTCGCCACGTATTATATGGTACTTTCTTACACATTACTTCTTAAGCAAGGCCTTTACCAACACTAAACAGAAATGACTCGTAAAATATCTAACTCTAAAGGGCATTACTTTAAAACACTCCATAAATAGCTGTCAATAAATTATACTCCCATGTTCTAACGTAAGAGGCTCTCTGTGAAATGACGTAATTGACATGTCTATACGTCACAAAAGGCGTCGTCAACACACGTCAGCCGTGACGTCATATGGCGGGTGAGAGATGAATTTCCTCGCAGCCGATGGGAGCGGAAATTAAGACGTCCGCGACCTCAAAGAAATTATAACAACGCAGAAAATGTGCATGCTTACGAAAATTTTGTACATACATATACATACGCAATCTCATGTCTGTATTTTACGAAAGGATAGGCATAAGCTTTTCTGCATTTAAGTTTTGTCAGGCATATATGAGTCCCACTTAGAGGGGACAAGGCTATTGCCATTTTTTGGGCAAATTTCTAGATTTCGTCCTGCTATTCATAATTTCCTTATAAAAAAACCTTATAAAATTTTATCCGACCCGGGGATTGCAACCGAGACCTCTAAATTACACGGCACATGTTTTAACCGCGATACCACGAGGCAATGAACCAGCGAACGCCGAGATCCTCGGGCCTAAACCTAAACCCTAGCCTGAACTAAGATATAACCTATACCGGCATTCCGACGGTGTGTTGGCAAGAAGTGCCCACCATTATTCCGCAGCCGCCTTGTGCGCCTTCAAGACCAAATATTCCCAGTCGTATCACTACTTTACCCCTGGCTAAGCCACGCCAATTCCACACTCGGCTTAACGACACCTACCATTAAAATTTGGCACGCACCATAACTGCTGTATTAAGGGGATGCTCGTGGCAAACGAAACTGTTTGCGGCGTGAGTTTGAAATGTAAAATATTGCATTACGAAACAAACCTGTACACGTTTTATAGATTTTATAATCGGTCAACGTTGGACTTACTCCAAACAGAACGGCCCACGCTGATATCAAGGGAAGGGAGACAGCGATTTTTGGAAGCATAATTACTTTTAATTCTAATCCTAATCCAGTCAAAACCTGAGTCTAAGATGACGAAGAGGATGAATTAAGACTGTTTTGTTCGTTCCATGTAGTTTCTAACCTAGAATTACTAATTAATCTCCTTCATTTTACTCTATCTTTAGCATCCAGTATTAAAGACCACCGATTCTCGTTTGTTCGTCGACGACAACGTAAAAGAACTTTTTCTTCTTTTTTTTACTCTTATGTGTGTTTTTCCTTAACCTCTCTAGTTCTGTTTTCAAATCCTGCGTGGATGATTTATCAGTAATATTATTGTATTTAGAATTCTTCTCAAATAAAGACTAATCAAAATCAATAAAGACCACAATAAAATCGCTGACTCGTATATTTCGACGCGGACTCGAATGTACGGCGTGTTCGGATGCCAAGTGGCCACAAACTCCGTCGGCTCCGCGCCCAGGCCGCTTTATTTTGTTTCCACTACTTTAATTTGATTTGAATTTAATTTCTACTTATATTTCTGTAAATTCCGGCCTATAAACAAATTTCTTTTATTTCCCACTTACAGCGCCGCAGCGTCTGACCCGGAAAATTACGTGCCGCGTGAAATAAAACGTTGCAAATTTTTGCCGTGTAAAATTTGTTTCGGGTCTGAATATTTGAGAGGCCGAAAAACCTCTTGTTTAGTTATTAATCCGGCATGGAGTAGGGGTGTTATCTGAACATTGATTTATTCCCAAAACTACCAAACAACAAAATTTTCAATGAAAAGCATAAATTAAATTAATCGCATACGAATAGAACAATTCTACAGAGACAAGAATATTTTGGATATCATAAAATCATGACTCATGCCAAAGTCTGAATAATTGCCTTGTAATCACCATCATCACCCATATTCGTCCTACTGCTAGGCACGTCCTCTACAACTGAGAGGGTTAAGGCATCCACCACACTAACCAACCACAGGTTGACTACCGTCTTTCGACAAACTATCGTTTTGTCCTCAGTACTTATCAAACAATTCACAACAAAAATAAGGTCAATATACTTTCTCTATTTGAATCCGCTGTAACAATAAGAGGGCCCGTCATAGATCACTTAACTCGTCATAAATTGTAGAGTACCAAATTTTTGCTGTCAACCGACTTGCGAAATTTATCACGAAGTACCCTCATACTGTCATAGATGCGACCCGCTGCTCAAGTTTAAAACTTTTCTGGATGCCTTTGGATAGAGCAAAGTTTTTGGCAGGCGATAGTAATTTTATTCTAGAGAGCCTGAGTTAGTCCGTTGTTTCGTAAAGCCGAGATTAAATTATAAATTAACTTGAGAAATGAATGTTAGATCGGAATTAGGGCATCGTACCGAATTTTCTGGTACTAAAATTATTCTATCATTACCTATGAAATTTTTATCCCATCAGCTTTAAAACCGTCTACCAACGTTTTCCATGACGCAGTTGTTTAAGCACCGGTTTGTGCAACAAAAGGTTACGGATTCGATCCTGGTACTAATACAAATATTTGTTAGATGTCTTCTGTTAATTCTGACTCAAACGACTCAAGACTTGAATTTAAGTCTAGTGTAGGGTCAATTTTTGGTATATGACTGTTACCTTATTTTTCTATTTTTTGACTTTACTTTATAAGTTACATAAAATGAATATTTTTTTTCGACGTCATAAACACGGTTGAAAAAAGGGAATCTAAGCAGTGAGTAGAAAAATATAATCAAATCCCAGAAATCGAATTCGTGGTCTTTCGATTGCAACCCACACATCTATGCCTCGAAATTAACAGCCACTATACTAAGTTATAAACACTATGAAACTAAATTTCTAATTCCAAATTTAAAGTCTATTCGGAGCTTAAATACTTCGGAATATTCAGAACGTTCCAAATTACGCTATAATTTTGACTAAATTCCACGATAAATAATCCTTGAAACATAAACAAAAATTGGGTCGACAAAGTTACTCGTGAAGCTGAAATTTAAATTATCTGAAGTAATCTATGTGATTATCTATAGAGGTATGATGGCGCGAAACTCGGACGTTTAATGGCTAAACTTTACGATTTATAACCCGACAACCGTTAATGGCAGTGACGTTTTAATTTCGCGCCTTTTAATGCGTCATGGTGCGTGCGTCATGTTCTATCTCTTTCTTTCTTACGTACAATATAAACGTGCGAATGAGATAGATTGTTTTAGGTTATGCTGGAATGAAGTAATGAATAGTACTTTTCTTAATTTACACAACGCTAGTCTGATTCATTCAGCCAGTATTAATAGATTATTAACCGTAAAAAAATCCCGACTAAAAACATCTTAACAGCCATGAGTATTAATGTACATTTGTGTTAATTGCAAATCGTCAGTATTTTATTTTTTGTCAACATTTTTTAACGTTATAATTATTTGTAATCACCGTAAACCTGTCTTAGTTCTCAATCTCGGTCTCTTACACCCTTTATATAAAATATCGCGCAGTTGAAATAAACCTGCGGTCACTACCTACCGAGGCGGATTTTGTCGACCACGCAGACTGTCATCCACAATAGAGTTGTATTTTAGCTTGCCAGCGTAAATATCGCCTTATTTCTCACAACCGAACATTGTTAGTGTTACAGAGTGCTTATTAAAGTAAAGAACGCTGCGAATTTTCACTCGTACACTTACGACTATATCCACGTAAGGGTAGGCAGAGTTCCATGAATTGGTATGTAAGTTTCGCCAGTTCAAAATCCGAATATAAGTTTCGCCACTTTTATTTATACCCTCAGTTATAGGGCATAAGTTTGTCCTATTGTAAGCATACTGTACATACTGTATACTTCTAAAATTTTCAAATGATTACAGGAAAATATGAAATTTAATTATCGGCCAATAACTTTTTTGTTTTAAAAATTTACTAAAGCGTCGCTAATGCTTTCTCATATTTATTTCCATAATTTTTATATTTAACTACACTACTTAAGCGGCCCACCACGTATCGCCCAGAGCCGAGGGTTAAAAAGTAAAATAATAGGCGATTAATAGGAGACCCTTAAGCATTAGACACAGAATAACCATTACAAACTACCCAAATACGCTGTTTTAATCAACACAACTTCCCAGCCAATATGCAATAAGTAATAAAACATCGGATAGCATGTCGCTACCCCATTTGTGGCGACATAAGCCAAATTACTCTCACTCCTGACCTGTGGAGTGCCCCTGGGTGCTGTAAAGGTGGCCAATGACAACCATATGGCAGTTCGCACGTTTAAATTGCTTAGCCTGTTGAGGCGTGTTGTTCAGATACAAAAATATGGGGAAGTTGGAATGGGATTACTATGGTCTGGTAATGCGTGGGGGGTTTGAGGAAATATTTATATAAACTTAATTTGGATTTATCGTCATCATCATCATCAGCCAATATACTTCCCGCTGCTGGGTACCGGCCTCTTCTTCCATTCTCTCTCTCTCTCTGCTCTCTTCTTCCTTCTTCTTCTTCTTTAGCCCTTAACCAAGCTGGCCTAGCCCGGGTTAGTGGACTACAGACCTAAGAAATTCCTAAGAACGATTCATCACACTGTCTTTTTCATCGTTAAAGCAAGTGATAAAATTAATTGTAAATATACAAAAAATTTTGAAAAGTCAGAGATGTGTGCCTGAGGTTTAAATCCATGACCGCCGTGATTCTCGACCTCGCACCTAACCCTCGAAGCCATAACTGCTCTCATTTTTATACATACGAGTACGTCAACATTTTTCTATACAGGGTGTATTTAGACCGTGATCGAAAACTGAGGCAGGTAATAAAAATTTTGACGTTTTCCATACAACCATCGGTGTTAAAAGTATGTGGTTTGTATGGAAAACCTCAAAAATTTTATTTTTTGTCGGGATTTTCTTTAATGCCAGGGGGTTTGTTATCACTATCGCTATTATCTGCCTCAGTTTTCGATCACGGTCTAAATACACCCTGTATAATATCGTCCTACAAATCGTAATATTTTACATATTGGAGACGTCAAAATTCGATTTAAATGACAAATATCTTTACATCTTGTATTTTTTACAGAATCCAGATTACATATGAATATATTTTCGCAAGTCTCTGACCGTTCGCCACAAGCCATCAATTGTAACGTCTGATATTCCTCATAAAGAATTGATGGAACATTCACACTGATAAATAGAAAGGTCAATCGGATACCTATCCGATATTATTTGTGGGAATATGAGAAGTTCGTCTTATCCATACTAATGGTACAATATGTTTGTGGAATTGTATTGAATTTTTCTCATCGATCATATGTTACGAATGCAATAGTTTTGGTTTGCTGTGCTTTTATCGATTTGATGAACTTTTAATGACTTGTAGGAAGGATAGATGAAGAAGATGAATGAGTCATTTTTTATTCCAGATATACGCAATAGCTGCTGTGGAAATTTGCCTAGTTGATCTTATCCATGCTACGTAGAAAATGCAACATGTACATAATGACATCATAAGTCCGTCTGCTCATGGAGCTAACAGACTGATCAAAAACTAAGACTGGTAATAGTGATACTAGTTAAGAAAGTGTATTTTTTCCTCTTTAGGGTCAATGTGTTTCTCAATCATCATGTTTGTTTGGCATTTCTTTTGCGAATCCATACAGCCTCTTGTCCTAATGAATACCTAATCGATTGTACAAGAGAAACTTCCAAAACCTAATCCACTGCCCAATAAAATAAAATTAAAACCAAAACAATACCCAATAACCAAAACCCTCAATACAGTCAATTTAACTTATCGGGTATCTAATACCCATATCGTCATTCCACACACAATTAATCCAGAATGTAATCCACAGATCAATGACAATTAAACCACGAGGGTGAATTCAACCCTCAGGTCAAAAACACCTTCAAGGGGTCACAATGACCGTGTATGTATTTTTCATTAAGACACATCGTAGTGTTAACTTTAATTTCAGTTGAGAACAATTTTGCTATAGGTCGATTGTACCCAAAGGGTTTTATTGCCTAATAACTAGGTCTATTATATAAAAAGTCTAGAAATTAGGAGTAAAATGTAGTAATCTAGTTAAGTGGTTAATTAATGGGAGCAGACGCGTGTTTTTAGAGAATTAACAGTGTTAGGGCTACTTAAAATGGTCGTAGGCGAGCTATTTTTTGTTACGGCTCAGTTGGTTGACCCTGGGTTTGAGACGCTAATACGCTAGATTAATATGTGTGAAGAAAATAACATTTGATTTAAAATATGAAATAATTTAAGCTATATCTAGCTAGGCTTGGGCCACCTCTACAACTAGAGTTAAGGTCTTAATCCACTACACTGCGCGTCAGCGGCCTAAAATAACACTTAGCCAGATCCCGGTTCTCTAGATCCCACGGTACATACTTATACTACGAAGCAATTTCTTTCATAATAAAAGAGTAAAACTATCATTACAGCCACTAGTCAGACCATTACAAGATAACACACACCCCTAACATTTTGTTCTTGATTACAAAAACCCTGGACTGGCGTGTGAGATATAAAGATGACAAAGCGCGGGTATGTCGGTGTATCGTTACGGCCAGAAATCCGAGACTATCGCACTTTTTCCCCACAAAGCGGCGTATTTGTACACGCCCAGCGGCAGACCTTTCACTAGATCAACACAGTTGACGGCGGAGAGTGGGACAACTTTGTAATAAGACCAATATAACGTACTGGTATATCATCGTCATCACTAGTACATCTAGTCATCAGGCACAGGTTTCCTCTACAACTGAGAGGCCTTAGTTCACCACGCTGAACTAGTGCTGGTTGGGCTACACTCCTAAGAAATTGCTAAGATTTTTTAGATGTGCAGACTTCACCGTTAGAATAAGCGATGATTCATTGTGAATACACTATTTACTCTTCTAAGGCTGAAACATAACTCTTAAGCTACTACTCATCTTCTACTTCGAGTGTTGATTAAATACCATTTTATTAAATATTTTTTTAATAAAAGATAAAAATAAATCGATGTACCCACGTCTCCCGTACCACAGGTCTGTCAGTTAAAAAAATATGGCCATTATAAAAAATACTCATTTCTCTACTGAATAATATTTACTGTGTCGCAGTGCCATAGAAACTCAACGCATGAGAAATCGACACCGTACATCACGCAACGTCTGGAGGATCCCTTTCAAAAGAAAATATAAATAGTTAATACCCCGGGAATATCATAATATTCCCTGCTATCCCTGTATAGTGTTTGAGGCAAGATCCGGGAAAATGCGGGAAGTAAGATCTGAAATCGATGGTCGTTGATAGCTTTATTGATACACGAGTTGCATAATTTACTTTGGCTTTCCGAAGATAGGTGTATTTGCAATGGACTATGTACTTTAACGATAAAGGAAAACATCGTGATGAAACCTTAAAATTCTTAGAGTTTCTTGGGTGTGTAGTCCGCCGAGCCGCACTAAGCTAGCGCGGTGGACTACATCATAAACTCTCTTAATTGCCAGATAGGGTTGACGATGATTAAATTTTACTGATTAGCGTGAAATGTGAAAATACGTGCGCAAAAAGTAAATAAAATAGCACTCTACTACATGAGACTTAAAACAATTAGTAAAGAGGGTATAGAAATACCAATACTGACGTAAGAATTTATATCGATAGAAATTTCTTTATGAACGTCAAATTTTTGCTTTCAAATTTCCAAATAAATATACAAACTTATTATGTTTTTGCATAGCTTTCTTAGTTATAAGTTCAGTGAAGTAATTTTAAAACAATAAATAAATGCATTGGATAAGACTGCATTGTCTTATGCACACCAACACGGAGCTTAAAACTGTAGTTTGCAGAAACTTCTCGTCTTAATATGAAATATCTCATTACAAATTGTAAACGAGAAAAATGGACTCAGCGCGTTTCAAAGTAACTGAAATGCACTGTTTTTGCGACGGTGTTCAGTTAAATAAAATTTGTAATAACAAACGCTACATTTTGGTACCAATGCAAAATTTCGTCGTTATTTTGTTGTTGTTAACAGAAGCAGAAATCAAAGCTTTGTGTTATGGGTATAAAAATGAACGCTTGACTTTTCGGTCTCACAAACACTCAGACTAAAAAATATTTTTGGAGCACACAAACGTTTGTCTCTATTCGGGGATCGAACCCGCTGTCCCAAATTTTACAACCTTATATCTAGCCAACTGCGCCACGGGGCTGTCGAATATACATGAGAAATATATTTCGGCAAAATCCAAGATTATATCTACTTAAAAACATTCATAGATATGATTGAATAGCTTTCATACTAAGATTAGTCTGCGAGGCAATCTGAGGCAATCGTTGGCCAGCACAATGCCCATTGTGGTTTTCTAAGCCTTAAAAAATAAGAACTATGTCAAGTTAGAGCTAGTGAAATATTAAAGGTTCTGTATATTTAGATTGGTGACTTTTCTAGCAGTATAATCTAAGCACATGTATGTTTTTTTCAGTTTAATGCCTAATAACTTCATATTATGAGATTTTAACATCCCCAGTTAGGAAAATCATTGTGAACCTAGTTTTAAAAAAAACAGTATAAAAAAGTGATAAAAAATGACGATTCAAAAGAACTTGTAAAAGTCTATTTGAATAAAGGAGATTTGACTTTGACATAGATTATTGACTGTCTCGAGCTCTAGCGGTACGAATACAGTCCGTGCGTTTTATAGGTTCAGGTCCAGGTTCGGTTTCTTGGTCGGGCAAAATGTTACTAGATTTGTTAATTTAAATTTCTCAGTATCAGCTCAGAGTCTTATTTTCTGATACCCATTTAGACCCGTATTCTGATATAGTGTCAGAAGTATGTATGTGACTGTTGCATTATTTTTTATTTATTTATTTCAAAATCAATTTACACAGTCAATTTTTATATATTTTTCTTGTACAAAATTGGCTGAGATTCTTAAAAGCATTTTACTTTGAAATAAACTACACAAAACAACTTTTAAGTTCTAAAAAGTTTTAATATCAGAACAAAGGATCTCCAGAAACACTTGGTTGTGTGAAAATTCCATAAACTCTTCATTTTGTTGACTCTGGCCGGCAAATTGGAAAATTGGCCGCGAGCTATTTTCAATGAATGAAAGGCAATTCTCAATGCACTAAAGCTATATTGTATCTGCAAACATTGTTTGATATTTTTGTAATCTGTGGCGAGGTTTTATTTTTAATCTGTGCCTATGGCTGATGGCCGATTGCCTTTGCACTAAAAAAGAATTTGACTAACACTGGCATGTGGTTATGAAAAAAGATTTTAAAAAGTTATCATCGGATTTTTTGAAATAAAGAGGTTTTATTAAATACTCGCGGGACGGGCTCGCTTTTATTTCATATAACCCTTTAGGCTCTATTTTTAGCTTTTATCTAGTCATCGTAGATTAGAAACTATGAGGAATATACATACATATGTAACCTCACGCCTAAGAAGTAGACCGCGGTTAATTTGAATTTAATTAAATTTAAATAAAAATAATGAGTTTTCCGTAATATTTCGAATTTAAAAATTCAAAATTTGATGGGCAAATATTTGAAAACTGTGGTTTCAAGACATGTATTAATATAAAGAATAATATCTATAGAAGCTACATATAAAACTAGTGTGAAACATAAACTGGTACCATATAGTAAGCGGCTTAGGCGATGTGGCCCACAGTAGGCTTAGGGCTTTGGACGTTGCTAAGACGTCGAAATAGCAACACCGCATAAATCTCCCACGGTGGGACAGACAAGCCGAGATTACGTGCGTGACCTCGGAATATATTCACGACTATCGTAATAGATCAGGCAGAAGTTATACGTCAACATTGTCGTATGCATTTCATATGAAAATTTTGTTTGAAGGCATATTTAAAAAGAGGGTTAAAATTAAAATTAATGTAGAGGGTAGTCGGCATTTTCTGATATCATAAGAATTTCTAAAGTGTGTAGTCCGCCAACCTGCACTAGGCCAGTGCAGCAATGTGGACTAAACACCCTAAGTTGTAAACGAGGCCCGTACACAGCAGTATGACGTAAATAGGCTGATGATGCAGATGATGAATTTCTTGTTGGGCGAGCAATACAAGCAAGCCTCATTCTCAGGTTGATTTTTTCTATAAAGTGACTCTCGGGATCATAAACAAAATCTACATTTTTGCATGAAAAAGCATAAAGAGGTTCGCTTCCAATATGATATGATTAGGAATACAGGAGTAATTGCATGCTTATCTTAAATCAAATTACTCCTAGGTCTGAATTTCCTAAAAATTACAATTTAAAAATCCTTCAAAAGATCCTGCAAATCGTACAAAATAAAGAAATTTGAATGCACATAAAGAAAGCTCTGGTATCGCAAATCTCGTGTGTTTGTGGAATGTTGAATGTAAAAAATTACGCCAAATCTATCGCATTACTTGTGATTGATGCAAAAAAGATGTGTCAAAGGCCCTCATGAATTTATAACGAATTGCAGATCGTGAAGATGTATACACAAATCTAGAAGAGAAGAGAATTTCATGCGGGTTAGAAATCAAAACAAATATTTTTCGTATTTATTGCAACTAAAACCTTCTTTAAGATTAAAGTATTATATTATGTATTAATTCTTCTTCTTCTTCATCAACCCATATACGCCCACTGCTGAGCACGGGTCTCCTCTACCATTGAGAGGGTTTTAGGCCATAGTCCACCACGCTGGCCTAGTGCGGGTTGGCGGACTACACACCTAAGAAATTCCTAAGAATTTTTTAGGTGTGCAGGTTTCATCACGATGTTTTCCTTCACCGTTAAAGCAAGTGATAATTCAATGTGAATACACATATAACTTCGAAAAGTCAGAGGTGTGTGCCTGGGGTTCGAACCCGCGACCGCCGAGATTCTCGACCGCGCGCCTAAACCTCGAGGCCATCACTGCATTAATTCATTATTAACGATTAAAACCGGCATAATACTAGATTGTGTACACACCAGAAAGTAGTGTTTATCATCATCAGCTTATATACTACTCGCTATTGGGCACAAGAATCTACAACAGAGAGGGTGTAGACCTCAGTACACCGCGCTAGCCTATGTACGTATTGGCGGATTACACACTTAAGGAATTCATAAGAAGTTTTAGGCGTGCTGATTTTCTTACGATGTTTTCCTTCAACGTTAAATAAGTTCATTGTAAATACCAACATGGGTTCGAAAAGCCAGCGTTGTGAGCCTTAGGTTTGACCATGCAACTCTCGCGATTCTCGACCGTGTGCCTAAGCCTCAATGCCATCACTTGCATTTATTTTTATAATGCACCCTATAACGGCCAATACAATAGCCTGCCACTGAACAGTAGAATTACGATTTTTTATCAAAAAATACAGACATTTCCAGTGGTGCGTGTATCCGAATTGATTTAGAATTCTCAGTGACAAATCACGCTCTTGATTATGACTAATATCCGATCGCATAAATAAGCGAAGAAAATTCCGAACGGAAATATGATGTTTCAGACGGAATTTCAAAACGGCAGTAGAGTATATTTCATGTTTTCGTCGGCGAAGAAACTAATCGATTTTTTCCGGATATTTTCTAGAATAATCTTAGCTGGAAGTCTGTGTATTTCCAGCTCGAATTTATAATCTGAACAAATCTAGAAAGAAAAAAATGTATACACTGTGAATTCAGACCGTGATCGAAAACTCAGGCAGGTAATTGCTTCGTTTATAACAAACCGATTGTCTTTAGTTATTGTTTTTATATTTTTTTTCCTTTGTATATTCTTGGTGTAAAATAAAGTGTATATATAAATAAATAAAACACATTGGCGTTAAAAAAAATCCGACCAAAACAAAAATTATCATTTTTCTAATAATCATAGGTATAACATATTGTGTGTTAGGAAAACCTCAATTATTTTATTTTTTGGCGAGATTTTCTTAACGCCAATGTGTTCGTAATCAACGCAGCTATTACCTGCCTTAATTTCCGATAACAGTGTGAACACACCCTATATATTAACTAAATTACCCTTTAACCTTTTACTTTTTCTATTTTATCGTTGAAGTGAAATTTCTGTGTTCATTCGTTCAAATCAAAATCACGATATTTCATTTGGCTGATGGCTCTTTATTAACCTAACATATACAGTAAACAAATATGTACAAACCAACCGGTACTTCTGCTTATAACCGGGTTATAAAACGCGCAATTCTCATAATAATGCGAATATCCGGACAGCGTTGAAAGGGATGAAACACATCAAATTTATTGAGTCAATAACATTTTTAAAAGTAAACGTATTTTTTTACTTTATTTCAGGGAACGATCGTTTATTTATCATGTAGGCAATTACTTCTTCTTCATCAACCCATATACGCCCACTGCTGAGCACGGGTCTCCTCTACCATTGAGAGGGTGGGGGGTTTAGGCCATAGTCCGCCACGCTGGCCTAGTGCGGGTTGGCGGACTACACACCTAAGAAATTCCTAAGAACTCTTAGGTGTGCAGGTTTTATCACGATGTTTTCCTTCACCGTTAAAGCAAGTGATAATTCAATGTGAATACACACATAACTTCGAAAAGTCAGAGGTGTGTGCCTGGGGTTCGAACCCGCTACCGCCGAGATTCTCGACCGCGCGCCCAAACCTCGAGGCCATCACTGCTTACAAATTACACTTATGAAAAATCAATACTTATAATTTTTATTCATTTCTTTAATATATTTTTTATCATTGGTCGTGTTATTGTAGTAGAATAAATACGTGACAGACAAGCGGTGACACTCGTCCCCATACAAAATACTGTTTATTTCCCTTCTCATATTATTTAGCTGTTTTCTGGGTACCTACACTTCGATGATTCAGTGTCAAGTTGAAACAATTTTTAGCAAAAAATTAACATAAGCGAGACAATACTATTATATTAGTCATTCCCTTCAGTAATCCGAAAGTATTCCAATGTTTATATTAAAATACAGTTTCAAATTACATTTACAGAACAAGAGAATAAAATAACGTAAAATGAGTTTACAAAACTCGCTTAAATAGATTTTGTGTTCACATTTCAATAATAATTTTGAATCACACAAATCCTATGCAAACATTACGCGTGTGTTGGTATAGCCTAGACAAATAGTGGCAGGCACGGAAAAATACAGGGCGAGTGGTCCCGTATGATAAAACATTTGTTTAAATGAACTAATGAACAATAGTTGTCTTGTAGAGATGGCTTTTAACGATAACATTGCCAATTTATGTTAATTACGCCAACTGTTATTTGTTTTCTTTATTCTTTTATTTCTGTCTTTAATGGTAATAGATTCGCACGCGGTCACGTCCAAATACCTGCTTGTCTATTACTATTATCTCTGTTTTTCACTTAAAATGAATAATGTAAGTATATAGGAATATGTACAACAAACTCTTATAACAACATTAAATATCACCGAGTTGTATAACTTTTGTATTACGGCTTAGAGAACCCTAAACCATTCATCCAAATTTAATAATTGTTAGTACTCTACACAACCCTCCAATAAAAGTAAATAAAAAAGAACGTGATCATTTTGCTTACGAATGGAAAACCCGCAATTATATTCATGTATGGAAATAAAAAAGGTATACTTAATCAAAACGAGAGCTTATCATTATGAATATATGCTCAATATATCATCTAGTTAGCATTTATTACATACACTGTATTCCAAAAGGGGTAGGCCATGGTTTATTTCTACACCGGATCCTTTAGAGTTATGATGTAGTAAGTCCTAAAGTCACAGCATCCTTTGCCGATCGTAAGAGTCAAGTAACTGGTGTCATACGTAATTAATTTATCACACCAAGTAAAAAATCCCGACAAGAAATAAAAATTTTGACGTTTTCCTAACATAGGTATTGAATGTACTATGTCGTTGTTGGAAAACGTGAAGTTTATTATTTTTGTCGGGATTTTTTTGACGCCAATGGGACTGGGATCACCGTAGCTATGAAATGAAATGAAATTAATTTCATATAGACATGCACCTTTTTTGAGTATTTACTGGTCGCAATATAGGCAAGCCTTGTCTTAGTTTTCGATCACTGTCTGAACACACCTATATGCCCCGTATAACTTTAAACAAAAAACTACCGTTTTATTTACCATCCAAAAGGAATAAATAAACACATTTTTCTCCACTTGACACCTATTCTTGGTGGTTAGAAACGGGAGACAGACAAAAGCACAAAGCGACCTCAGCCAAAGGCTCGGTTACAGTTTGTTACGCGCCCCAACAACTCCGTGGCATTATCTTTGTCAAACGGGGACAAAAGACGAGTCTTAGTATAGAAATGAAGGTAATACGAACGTCTTCTTTAATAAGCTAATCGTCATGAAGTTGTTGTATGGAAATTTTTACATTGCAATTAGAATAGGGTGACAAGAAACTTTTCATATTCATCGCGTTTAAGTCTAATTTTGAATTTTTGTTCTATGCCATCGACGTTCTTGTAGTTCGTAGCCATTATAATGTTCTAATTTTTGAAGAGCAAGAATGGAGTGTTGGCCACGCGGTTTAGGTGCGGTCGAGAATCTCAGCGGTCATAGGTTCAAACACACATAATAAGTTTCACGTGTAGTTCACACGAATAATAATTAAAGTTTTTAGGATTTTTAGACGGGTAATCCGCCAACCCGCACTAGGCCAACGTGGTGGACTAAGACACACTCTCGGTTGTAAAGGAGACCCGGACATACGGACTTATACTGATTATAATTGAATCAATTTACTATAGCGAGCTACGTGTCAATGTAAAAAATCTGTAGTGTACATATTCATTTTTATAATCACGTATCTGAGATCACTAGATACATATTGAAAATTAATCCAAATTCATCCCACGTAGGGAGTAGTTTATCGTTCTCTAACACAATAGATCCAACGTAGTAAAGAGAGATTAACGCCCGCACCGCATTTACGACTGAAACGTCTAGGTATCATTCCAAGATATTTTACTGTAGGAAACAAGACAATATAAATGGCCAGTATTTCGTTGCCAACTAGATTACTCTCCTTGATTGAGAATTTATTTAAACAACTTTGCTTGAAAACGAGTATAAAAATTGTATAAAAAAAGAAAGAAAAACATATTGGTCCATACGAAAAAATGCAACAGACAAATTACATGCTTAATTTGCCCTGTGGCGCTGTTGGCTAGATACCAGCTTGTGAAACGAGAGTTCGATCCCTGCAATAAGACAAATGTTTGTGTTATAATTTCCGTTGTTTTTGAGGTCGAAAAGTCCCTCGTAGTTTCTAACAACCACGACACAAGATTTGGTATCTTAGCGTGGGGTCAAAACTATTATGTATCTGTAGGGTGTCTTTATTATTACGTTACACCTTAGTTAGGTTTGCTCCTTAGTTAGCTTGACTCTTCTTGCATATGTTCCAAATCCGACTTATTCTGAAAATCGTACTTGACAGTCATGCTTACATCGCCAAAGGGTAGGAGGGAGGTAGGAGATGTATTTCTAAACCCACATTTAACTAACAGTATTTATGTCCCAAGTAGAAAAGGCGGATCCTGTCCCCGTTTTTCAGGCACATTCTGAGATCCCATGCTACTCTAGAGAATTTGTTTATAGACAAACCTATAAATAGGACTCAAAAACTCAATAACAGAAACTCAAAATATACAGATCATAATAGGTATATCATAGTCAGGTCAAATATCGAATCTTCCTCAAACTTGACAAACCTTCCCCTCCTCCTGTCAGTATTATGGGTGTTCATAGACATTGCTGATCACATAACATCAAGTGGCTCACTAGCTCGTTTGCCTTCTTTTTCCATAAAAGAGTTCAAGAAATTCATCGCCACAAACGTTCAAATTAGACCCGAAGACTTACATCTTAATTCCGATGAAGAATTAAACTGAACTGCTTAAGCGGACAAATTAATCAAGTAACTCCGCTGTTGAATTATTAAACTGGGAATTAATTTGTACCACGTCAAGTGTCTGGCTTGATGGAACTTTATCGGGTATGGATTAGTAAGATGGCGCTCGCAAACGCCCGGAATCAAATAGATGAGCAACATTAATTAACTGTTCGTAAATCCTTTTTGGTTTTATTGAAATGTTGGGGATCTGTTTGGAGGTTTTTGTTGGTTTTGAGAGCTGGAAATACTGTAGCTATATTGGGTTTTATGTGTAAAATGGGAGATAATGTACAAATTCATTTCTAATATTATGTGTTGTTATTTTATCATCAGCCCATTTACGTCTCTTGGTACGGACTTCCTCTACAACTGAGAGAGTTTGTCCTTGGTTCGCCTTGGACCTATTACGAGTATGCAGACTCTTCATTCAATCTGCATCTTCATACACATTCAAACTCCTATCGACTTATTTGCAGCCGTACGTGTATCCTTTGTCAGGCCTCCTCTACAAATGAGAAAGGTGTTAGTCCACCAGGCTGACCAACTGCTGCTAGGCAAAGTACTCATATATTCATAAAATGAAAATAAGTCTCATTAATTCTTTATTGTACCTACGTAAAAGATTAATTCACCATGTCTTATATCTTTAATCTTCTACTACTTTAAAGAGCTCTTCTACTACTTCTAAAAATAAACTAGCATAGTTGTTTCGCCATACTCTAAAAGCACTACACTATGAAGAAAATATTTCTTTACCCAGAGGTTAATCGCTTCGCCGCTCCGAGCTTCCTTCCGTATCGTGTCCGAACAAAGGCAGTCCCATTCGCTAACATTTTACCGCCCAAAAGTACAGAACACTGCAGATTTTTCTAGAAAAAAAATATCTGTAATAAAACAAAAAGTCTCAAACTACCTTTTTATATATTTTTATTTCAATATCAACATCCTAATTCAACGCTTCGTAATTCCTGATATTGTTTAGGTATTCATTACTAGGATTTTTTTATCGAGTGTGTAACGAGCTACCGAATCCTCAAAACAAAAAGCGACCTGAATTATTTTTCAGCCAAAAACTTTCAACAATGAGGTATTGTTTTCACAATTTCAACTTTTGTATTTCACTTTATGATTATTCTTTGGTGTCCAATTAAGGGGGTTACAAATCTTAGATACAAATTTGGAATACAGTTAATCGTATTTATGAGAAAAGAATATAAAATCAGTACCAATGCTTTTATAATGTAGCGTAATCAAAGTAAATTATGTAACAGAAACCGCTAAGAGAGACTTACAACTGTTTAAGATAGACATAAAGTATCGGTAAAATCATGTTCATTTATATTCCTTAGGTACATTGGCATAATAGCTATTTTTTATTGTTTTAGTCATCTCTTTTATGTAGTTCATCTATTTATCTAATTGAAATCTAGTTTACAAGTACAAAGAAAGTATGAATGAAATGTGTAATACAATTATAATTAAAAAAAACAGTAATTTACGTCAATATGTACTGTGACTGCCTCGTGGTCTCGCGGTACAAGTATGTGCCGTGCGATCTAGAGGTCCTGGGTTCGATTCCCGGGTCGGGCAAAGTGTTATTGGGTTTTTCCATTAGAAAATTCTCAGTAGCACGGAGTCTGGAAATGTGCCCGAAAAACGGCAATAGGCTCGCCCCCTATTACGTGGGACTGATACATACCTGGCGAAATGTGGGTGCAGAAATGCATCGCTACCTACCCCTTCGGGGAATATAGGCGTGAGGTATGTTTTTATGTACTGTCTTGTCGTCTTTTTAGCGATTTTACTTATCGAAGATCGATCTTTGTGTAAGTGTCATCTATGTTACAAAAAGGTTAAATCGTTTTGACGTCTTAACATGAATATTTTACGTCACTTGGACAGGTATCATATGTCTCACAAATTGTCAGTTTTCGTGAAATATTTTGTGAAATATGTTTACCTTACCACTTAACCTGTCAAGAATGTATGCCTCATCTCCCTACCCATTATAAATACAAAGGCTGTCTATGTTTCTACTTGTTATGTTTTCACATCTTGTCTACTATCTTCTAGATCTATGTGAATGATTTATTAGGAAAGAACTAAAAATATTTTTGAAAGAAATTGCTTTCTGATGAAAGAGATATAGCCATGAGTATACTTATAAAGTGTGTTGATACTTTATTCTAAAAAAATAATTTCTATCCGTTCTGAGTCGATATTTGAATTAGATAACGTGTTTCACCATGAAATTTATTAATATCAAACAGTTATTACAAATGACAAAACCTTAGCACATAAATATTACTCCACAAACCCATTCAAAATTAGTTCATTTCTATAAACACACATTTATCAAAGCGCACATTTAAATTCCAAAATTGAAACGCTCCTTTTCCCCAAAATTCAAATCACTTCAAACGAAGTTCCCACATACTTAACTCCAACACATAAACAGTATAATACCCACACGCGTTCAGAAGCAGCATTTTAAAGCCCAACTAAATGCAGCAACTCTGCGTCGTGGATTAGCCAAGATGTTGCAGATTAGTGTCAGCTCGGACGAGTTCGACTCGTGCGGGATGAGCATCCAAAGTTTTTGACGGCGGCGCCGACCTACTAAACTAGTTACACTTCATGGATTGATATATTGAGTTATTAAGCCTTTTTGGAAGCTGGATTATGAGCTTAGGCATTCTCAACTCGCGTAGTATACTGTAAAAATACATTACATAGTCTACGTTTCAACAGTCAAATAAGACAGTCAGTCAATCTGTCTTTCTCTCTTCCAATACTAATACTCGTTTGCTCAAAGTTCTAAGTCTTACCTCTGCACTCTTTTAATCTCTATTTTTCATATTTCTCAAGTCTCTTTGAATCATAGATGTAACTCTCATACTACTGTTTAGCGTCTTTTCAAGTGTTGCCCTAGGTTATTCTACAATCACACTATGTTTATACCTTATGAAAAATCCTCTCGAAATTGCTTAACCTAAATCATTATTTTGAAACTTGAAAGAGAAATCTTCCTTCCTTTACTAGTCCAGAAAAAAGAACAAAGTATCTCTCAATCACAGAACACTCCAATCAGCGCGTATAAACTGACAACAACTTGATCTACAGCCTTCCTCATCAGCCAAACACCCAGTAGTAATTACAACGAACAGACTTTCGAACATGATCCCAGACTCCCACCAAAACCAAAACTTCCGCACCGGAACAATGCAGCGAAAGGTACTTAAAATTAATTACACTTAAAACAGTTTCAATTGGGGGAAGTGAATAGACTCGACCGCGACCCGGCCCGTAATTAAGCCATGATTTATTGACCAATTAGGCATGCTGCGTTGATTTGCTGACGCGGTTGTAGGTAGGAAAGATTTTTGAGTAAATTGGTTAAAAGAATGGATGCAATTTGATAGATTAAACATTAATACATACAGGGGTTGGAGGTAAAGATGATAATAATGATGGTGATGATGATGATGACTATGTTGATACAGAGTATGATTACGATATCACTGTATAACAGCCACATGCAGGGGTTTAGTCAGAGCTTTAGAAATACGAGGTCGCGTATTCTAACGGCACTGAGACAAATTTATCTAAACCGTTTGTGATTCCAACAAGTCTCTCATAGTCTCTGATACCCCGACACAAGACATGTATTTTAACGAGGGTCAGAACTATGTATGTTAAGGTATGTTTGCTAAACCATTTCATCCCGTCTCACCATTATTATCATCACCTTCAGCTCGTATACTTTCCGCTGCTGGGCACGGGCCTCCTCCACAAATGAGAGTTTAGGCCTTAGTCCACCATGCCCTAGTATGCGTTGAAAGACTGAAAAAAAAACTGAGAGGATTTTTTTTCATTTCGTCTATCATCAACAAAACGAAAGCTTTAATCGTGCGTAATCCCAACATGAATTTCATCATTCGCCAACTAGCCAGTAGATATATCCGAAACATTAATTTTACATACACAAGTATGTTATAGAGATTGAAAGCATTTGAGTGTGTTTATGGTTTGTTAAATGACGCTTGAACATCTCGCTGATAGCGTTGTACGTGCCGCATTGCAGATACCGGTTTCCTCTATTCAAGGAAATTATCTCGGGCCTTAGGAATTCGGAATTGTCTACAGCACATTTATATAGGAAAGAGAATACTCAAATTCTGTTTGAAGGTTGGGAGGAATCAGGTAAAAGCTCTCTCGATCGTATAAGAAATAAAAAATACAATGTTTTCTTATATTTTAAGAATATATAATTGCTGTATACAATGTTTCTTGGCCACGCCTCTAAACCTTGAAGCCATCAACAGCGTCGCGGTTGTTAGCCTAGGCACACACCTCTGACTTTTCGAAGTTATGTGTGTATTCACAATGAATTATCACTTACTTTAACGACGAAGGAAAGCATTGTAAAAAAACCTGCACACCTAAAAGTTCTTAGCAATTTCTTAGTCCACCAATCCACTAGGGCAGCATGGTTCAAAACTTTGCGATAAAAAAACTTTGCAATTCTTTAATAACTATTCAAAATGATCGTTAGTCATTTTATAAATGCCTTTTGTACATTCAAATATTACACTTCGCACTATGGCGGTCTTTTTTATAAAATTTCAACGGTTAAATGTTCAACTGGGTCCATTTTTCATACTGACTTTGTGATTAATGAACCTCATTCAAGTCTCAACTACAAAAGGTTATATCGTTAAATATTCACATAAAATTAGACGTATTTTTCATACTAGCTTTGTGGAGTGACTGTGCTTGTATATCTCTGCCTATTCCTTTAGGAATACATGCGTGGTTGAAACATGTTAATGTTAAAAATATTATTATATGATTTCTGCAATTTTAAATTTATTATTTTGGTTTTGCGACTCAAGTATGTTACCGCTCAATCTACAGTTCTTCAGAAAACATTGATACTAATAATAGAAATGTATTTAGAACTCGGCAGTGGGTTAGCTATCTATTTATTGTCATCAGCCCATGTACATCACACTGCTAGGCACGGTCCCACCGCGATGGCCTAGAGCAGGTTGGCGGACTACACACCTAAAAAATTTCTAAAGACTTTAAGATTTCCAGGCATCCCCGTGATATTTTTCTACACCGTTATACCACACATTAGGTACTTCCAAAATTCCTGTGTGCTTGGGGTTTGAACTCGCGACACTTTAACTCGACAAAATCACAATTGACAAAATTTGGATGTAGAAATGCTCTACCTACCACGCGTGTTATAGGCTTATGTGTGAAAACCTAAACTACCCGCAACTTTAACAAATCGCTGTTAATAACTTTGATAGAGTGCCTAGTGTTAATTATCGCGTCCAGTCGACGTGACACACCACGCCTGTTGCGTGCGATCAAACATAATTCATCACAAGCTATCGATGGAACAACACCGCGGACCATTAATAACAGGCTTACTTTGAAACTCATACATATAAACTAGATGGTTATGGAACTACGGCTTTTAAAGCCGTGAAACGTACATAATGGACCTAAACCCTCTCAATGGTAGAGGACTACAGTAGTGATGACCTAGGAGTTTAGTTTTGAAGCAGTAGAGTTATGTTGTGTAATAAAAACAAACCGTGCACTTCACTACCACAAAATTGTGCATAACAATTATGGCGGCTAAACGAAAACAAAAGGTTCACGCAAAATAATAATGGCGCCTGAATTAGGACGATAAATGCGCAAGAGTCCATCTTGTGGGGGTGTGGTCAAGCGCATCGATGACGACATATTAACAAGGTGCGTGAGTCATCACGCCACTCGACGTCACCGATCGTACGATGAAGTATTAGGTCAATTGAAAAGTCCCCGGCCTGACCCATAAATATCCGTACTACAATTAAATCCATATGATTTTTAGTTAGCCCTAACCTTTACAAGACGTGTGTATAAATTGGATAGCTGTCGGATCATTAGTTTGCGAATTAAAGCATTTTGAGTGAAGCAACTTTTGTTATTGTGACAAAAATGGATGAAAAGCAATTTTGCTTGTTGATAAAATATTGCTTTTTGAAGGGAAAAAATACAGTTGAAGCAAAAAATTTACTTGATAACGAATTTCCGGACTCTGCCGCATAAAAATCAACCATTGAGGATTGGTATACTAAGTTTAGACGTGGTGAATTGAGCACTGAAATCGGTGAACGCAGTGGACGCTCAAAACAGGTTGTTACCGACGAAAACATTAAAAAATCCACAAAATCATTTTGAATGACCGTAAATTGAAATCGAATGGAATAGCAGGCACTCTAAAGATATCAATTGAACGTGTAAATCATATCATTCACGAATATTTGGGTATGAGAAAGCTCTGTGCAAAGTGGTTGCCGCGAGAGCTCTCTTTTGATCAAAAACAACGACGAGTTGATGATTCGAAGCAGTGTTTGGAGATGATCAAGCGTAATAAACCCGACTTTTTGGATCGATATGTGACAATGGATGTAACATGGTTTCATAATTTCACTCCTAAGTCTAATCGACATTCATCCGAGTCGACTGAACACGATAAACTCGCTTTAAACCGTGAAAAAACGCAATAGTCGACTGGCAAGGTTATGGCGTCTGTATTTTGGGGTGCACATGGAATAATTTTCACTAACTACCTTGAAAAGGAAAGGACTATCAACAGCGACTATTACATAGCGTTATTGGACCGTTTAAAGGAAGAAATCGTCGAAAAACGACCGCATTTGTAGAAAAAGAAAGTGCTGCTTCACCAAACAATGCACCGTGTCACAAGTCATTAAAAACGATGGCAAAAATCCATTAAATGGGCTTCAAATTGCTTCCGAATACACAGTATTCTCTAGATCTGTCTTCTAGTGACTATTTCCAGTTATCAGATCTCAAAAGAATGCTCGGTGGGAAAAAAAATTCGTCGAATGAAGAGGTGATCGCCGATACTAAAGCCTATTTTGAAGCAAGACACTAGTCGTACTAAAAAAATTTTATCGAAAAGTTGAAGAGTCGCTAAAATTAGTGTATTACCCTTGAAAGAAATCATGTTGAATAAAAAAAACAAATTTTGCCAAAAAAATATTTTTTAGTATGGTAGGCCGGGGACTTTTCAATTGACCTGTTACGTTTAAGTAGTGCGAGTTACTTGCCTACTCGCCACAGTTTATAACTTTATTATTTTAAAATAAACTCAATGATAAATTGAATAATCATTTATTTTGCAATCTTGCTGTTCCATCATTGTTTAACATAGTTCAATAGAAACTGCAGTAGATAAACATCGGAACAACGAACACAGATCACCAATCTGAAAACAAAATACATTTATAAGATATAAACATAATATTATAATATCAGGCCAAATAATTTCGACTTTGGAGTGAAAGACAGATAGAAACAACTGTACTTCAGTAAGAGTTCCACTGTTTCTTTTTAGGTAAATACGAAAAACTATAAAAAAAATAATGTCCGATTTTTGTATACAGCTAAACAATTGAAAAATTCTTAATCCATTCCAGTCTATAAACATCTAAATATACATTCTTCATCAACCCATATACGCCCACTGCTGAGCACGGGTCTCCTCTACTATTGAGAGGGTTTAGGCCATAGTCCACCACGTTGGCTTAGTGCGGGTTGGCGGACTACACACCTAAGAAATTCCTAAGAACTTTTAGGCAGGTTTCATCACGATGTTTTCCTTTCACCGTTAAAGTAACTGATAATTTGAATACACACATAACTTCGAAAAGTCACAGGTGTGTGCCTGGGGTTCGAACCCGCGACCGCCGAGATTCTCGACCGCTCGCCTAAACCTCGAGGCCATCACTGCCTCCTAATATACATTCCTACTATTAAATTGCTCTATAAATTATTATCAAAATAACACAAACTAACCTTGAAAAATCGAAGCATCGTTGTCATTATAATTGAGCAGATATCCAGCTGATAAAAGTACTGACTCTCGTGTACACAGAGGGTTCTCCAACCTCACATCCCGACGGTGGCCCGAAGGATACCACGCCAATCTGAAATATACTCGCTTTTATTACTTTATCATTATCAAGCCATATATACACCAGTGGCGGTACTTCCATAGAAGCCCGAAAGCCCGACTTGCCTTACATAGTACCGAATAACGAACTTAACGATTGTTTATTTATAAAATAACGCTATAAACGTGAATGTGAGTACTAACCGGTAGGTATTTATTAGTCCTACGTACCAAAAAAATATGCTGCTACTAAATAAACATTTGGGCTTGCCTTAGTTTGACACCCTAGGCACGCCACTGATATACACGTCCTTCTGCTGAACACGAGCTACAATTGAGAAGGCTTAGGCCTTAGTATTCACGCCGGCCTAGTGCAGTTTGACGAACACACAAACCTCGAGGAAATTCTTATAAGAACTTTTTATGCTTCCTTCACCGTTAAAGTATGTACGTAATAATTCATTTTCAATACACATAACATTGAAAAGTCAGAGATGTGTGCCTGGGATTTGATTATCGACCGCTGAGATTCTCGACTGCGCGCCTAAACTCCGAGACCATTACCACTCCATCAACAAAATACATAGTCATAAAGTAACAATAGAATTAACTAAACACGATCTTAAAAATCACTCAACCATTCATCAAGAATTTGACATGAAGACATACCTGAATCCTCCTGTTATCCAAAACTACGGTGAGTGGTCCACCAGAATCTCCATCGCACGTGCCCACACGACCAGAACCACTGGAACAGAGATGGCTGCTCTGGATCCTTATTGAGAAGCTGTTCTGGCATACGGAGTTGCTTATCACTGATACTGTGGTTTGTTGAAGTGCTGTTGATTGCGGTACGCTTGACTGTGCTAAAAAAATAGTATTGGATCAATATTCTAGAGTTTTTTATATACCGTCTCCGTGGTTTAAATTCAAGGTAGTTTTAAAAGTTATTGGTTTTTTTCTCATTAGGAAATTTTCAATAGAACGGAGTGTTCGATTGTGCCCGAAAAATAGCAATAGATACTTTAAGAATACAGATGTGTCACTAACTTTAGGTAAATTTGCTAATTAAGATATCATTGTCTTGGTTTTCACTACTGGACATAGGCATCTTCTATGGAATGCACAAAATGTTTGAGCAATCAACAAATATTTGTTTCGGGTATAGGTGTTTGTGAGACAGAAAAGTCTTTCGTAGTTTCTGATACCTACGACCTAAGGACTTGTATCCTAGTGTGGGGTCAGAACTATGTGACTGTTTGGTGTATTTATTTAGACAAGTAAGATTTCTACCACAATTACCATCATCATCATCAGCAACTAATATTGGTCCACTGCTGGACATTGGCCTCGCCCAATGACTCACCGGGACAGATCGGAAGCCTCCTGCAGCCAGCGACGTCCCGCAACCT
The DNA here is from genome assembly GCA_030295005.1 of Cephonodes hylas. Taxonomy (NCBI): domain Eukaryota; kingdom Metazoa; phylum Arthropoda; class Insecta; order Lepidoptera; family Sphingidae; genus Cephonodes; species Cephonodes hylas. The sequence continues at coordinate 10,701,347 of AP025377.1, forward strand.
TGACAATTACCATCGTCACACTAAAAATATTTACCGTTTATTATTTCTTTACTACAATAGATAGGATATGACACATGCATATGATATTTGTGTTCACACTCTATCTTTGGATTGCAGCCCAAATGTATGCGAAAACCAACGCCTCCAAGAATGTTATTACGATAAACTATTCCACCAACCCTAGTAAATTTTAAAGCTTAAAATCCTTTTCTTTTTAGACAAAAAGAAATGCAAATGGAATGAAATATTTTAGTCTTATGTCGTTATTTTTTGTTGAATCAACTAAAATGATAAACGGTAATTGTTTCTTGCTTCATGCAAACGTTGGCAAACAAATATTTCAACTTAAATTTAAACCCAGCCACATAATAGAAAACGTTTGTAAAAATCGTACATTCCTACTCCGTCCAACGTATGATCTAGAACAGTCTATTCTGAATCCAATCACGTAGAAAAACCATCAAATCATATATCCTTTGAATTGCTTTAAAATCTTCGTAATGTCTTATTTTAGATATTTTTACTTTAGGATAAAACTGTCTAGCAGTGAAGCCTTATTTATAATATGGCAATTTCTACCGCTTTTGCAATTTCTTTTATCTTCGTACTAGTTTTGAATTTTAAACGAACACGGATAACTGTATTTTCATAACTGTTTTACTTAAATATTAGTTATACTTAAATATTAGTGTAAAGCAGTGATGGCCTCGAGGTTTAGGCGAGCGGTCGAGAATTTCGGCGGTCGCGGGTTCGAACCCCAGGCACACACCTCTGACTTTTCGAAGTTATGTGTGTATTCACATTGAATTATCACTTGCTTTAACGGTAAAGGAAACCATCGTGATGAAACCTGCACACCTAAAAGTTCTTAGGAATTTCTTAGGTGTGTAGTCCGCCAACCCGCACTAGGCCAGCGTGGTGGACTATGGCCTAAACCCTCTCAATGGTAGAGGAGACCCGTGCTCAGCAGTGGGCGTATATGGGTTGATGAAGAAGATTAGTTATACCAACAATATATGAAGTTGATTATATCAACCATCTTTAGTAACAATATTACATTTAAACAAGACTGATCTAACAATGACGTTTAATAAAATAAATGATTTATCTAAAGTCATATTCTTTTGTAATTCTATTCACTATGTATACATACACCCTACTTACATCTTACTCCCTCCTAAAATGCTACTACGGTACCTTAGATAATATTATCTATCTTCTATTGAAACAAAACCCCAACTTTTGTAAAAGAAAGTCGTGAACAACTTAAAACATCCAAAGTCATAACTAACGTACATTTTTAAACAAATGATATTCCAGCAAAGACGAGATCTGATACAAAACTCAAACAGAACTCAGCAAAAGATTTCCACCTTCGAAAGTATCGTGTAAACTGGTAAAAATTAGCGAGAGAGCCTCGCCCCTTTGTTTCTTTTTGAACTTGCATTTGGCAAATCCCCTGAGACTCGGTTTGCTCAGATCCCGCCGTGATTCATTCCAGCACAGGCGTATGCCATTTGTAAATGTCGCGACAAGGGCTGGCTGCACAGAAATAAAACATTTTCAGACTATTTTTTTCGAAAACTTTTTATGGATGATTTAGTTGGGATTACTGTTGCGGTTTAAGGGGAGTTTGTTTACTCAAAGTTAAGCAGTGATGGCCTCGAGGCTTAGTGGTATGGTGGAGAATCTCCGCAGTCGCGGGTTCGAACCCCAGGCACCCACCTATGACTTTTCGAAGTTATGTGTTTTCACAATGTATTAGGAATTTCTTGGGTGTGTAGACCGCCAACCCCCCTCAAGGTCAACCAAAATCTCAACTTGTCAAGACATTATGGAATTTATTTCTATTTATCTATGTTGGTGAAATACTATCCTTACTTGTCTCGACATTAATTTTAAAGCCGGCAACGCACGAATCTGGTATTGTAAATAAGGGTACATCAGGTGGTTCACTAGCTCATCTGCCTCCTTTCCCATAAAAAAAACTAAATGTTCACAAATATTATTCGTACCATCTGAAGTCTTTCCAAATCCAGATACGGTTCCTGTGAATCCGACGAAATCTTGATTCGCAGCGTTCGTAGTCGGCAGCGGGATTACTTGGATGTTATCTAAAAAAAATAATAGTTTAGTATTTAATAATTTACATAGACTCAACTAAAAGTAAGGCTAAGAGTCATGTAGTAGTAGTATATATATTTTATTGATAATTCAAAATATTTCATTTATGATTATTTGAATAAAGAAGATATTGAATGCCTCTTAATCGCAAGTAACAAATATCCTTAGTTTAATTCCTTATTCTCATCATCAGCTCATACAGGTCTTGCTGCAGGGCACGGGCCTACTCTACAACCGAAAGAGTTAAGGCTTTAGTCCACCATGCTGGCCAAACGCGGATTGGCAGAACTTGAACTTTAATTTCTAGGGCACTTAAAGTATTATAGACCATACACATGGGCACCAGCTCAAACCGAAAATAGTCACATAACTGTGTACCCCTAAATAAGAATAATAGTTACGAGAATTCATACATATCAATCATTTCCCCGTTAGCTAAAGGCGTGAGTGCATATATCTAAAAAAAACTTCAACTTACTGCTAAAAGTAACTGCAGAAATCCTAGCCACAGCGATGTCATTGGTGTAATCATTAGTATTCCAGTTGGGATGCGAAGTGACCTGGTTGGTCACGATCCTGGTGCCTCCACTGAAGATGGTGATGGATCCCAGGACGACCGTGAACCTGACTGCTTGGCTCTCGCCATCCCACCAGCAGTGGGCGGCAGTCAGCACCCTGGAGTTTGAGATGAGGGAACCTCCACATATTGACGTCCAGCCTGTTGTTAGTTGGACTACTATTCCTGCCTAGAAACATTGGACTGTTACTGTTAGATATATTTTGTGTACCGTATTTTGGGAGACAAACGAGTCAAAATTTATTGTATGCTTCTTCTTCTTCATCATCAACCCATTATACGCCCACTGCTGAGCACGGGTCTCCTCTACCATTGAGAGGGTTTAGGCCATAGTCCACCACGCTGGCCTAGTGCGGGTTGGCGGACTACACACCTAAGAAATTTCTAAGAACTTCTAGGTGTGCAGGTTTTATCACGATGTTTTCCTTCACCGTTAAAACAAGTGATTATTCAATGTGAATACACACATAACTTCGAAAAGTCATAGGTGTGTGCCTGGGGTTCGAACCCGCGACCGCCGAGATTCTCGACCGCGCGCCTAAACCTCGAGGCCATCACTGCTTTTCTCGAGGCCATCACTCATTGTATGCTTCAATGAGTATTAAACAAAAAGTCAAGACAAAGACTTTGGAAGTCTTTGAAAGAGGCCTGTGTCCAGCAGCGGACGCCTTGAGGCTGTTGACGATGACGATCAGTCAATTAAGGTTTTGAAATCCTCTATGATACATTTCAATCGAATTGATGATTGTCTGAATCAAATAGGTTGTGAAATATCTATACGAGTTTTCATCTCGGCCTGAAAGAAAATATTTATTTCGGGTTTGGTATATGAGATTGAAAATTCTGTCATAGTTTCTGATATCATAGACAAGACTTCTAAATTAATATGGATCAGAATTATCTATGTCTAGTTAACATATCTTTACATATACATTAACTATAATTGTGCAACACAGATGCACAATTTCACAATCTTAAAAAACTTTATTGCACAAGTTCCGACACGTCAACTCAATGAACGAGACTTAAAAAGTGAAGACTGCACCAAAAATGATGAGGAAACACATCACCTGATGAGGTATGACGGTGGGAGAAGAAACCTGGCTTCCACCAATAATTCTGCTGGATTCTAAACTCCTCAAGGTGACAGCTTTAGGCACACCCACAGCCAGATGATATCCATTCTTATAAACCTTCGCACTTACACACGCAAAAGCGCACGTAAGCAATAAAAAATAATTAAAATACATCTTTAATACGCGCTTTGTAAACCACGCTTTTATATACTAATCAAAGTAATTAACGAGCCGCTTGTGTTGGCTTATCAGAAAATTCTGCTATCAATTATCAATTCCAGACAGTGATTCTCAAGTAGGCATGTTAAGTGGCGTGCCATAGGAGAAGCCTATGTCCAACAGTGGACGAAACGAAGGCTGATAATGATGTTAAGTGATGCTATAGATTTTTCTAGATTCTCCTTTCTTTGACTTTTATGGGCTCAAAAGCGAAGAAGTACCGATTGTGCAAAAGAAGTTTTAAAAAAGCATATTGGAATTTTAAAAAATACAATGTTTTCTCTTAGCATTTAACAGGTTTGCTGCATATAGCAATATATATACCACATAACCTCAACCCGTATTTTCTAAAGGAATAGAGGTGCATGTCTACACCTATTTCACCAGGTATGTATCAGCCCCACGTAACAGAGGCGAGCCACGCTTTTAGGGCACGATTCGAATATCAGTGTTATCTTGAGGTTATGCTTATGTAAAAACTCAATAACCCTTTACCTGACCCGGGTATTGAACTATAGACCTCTATATCACATAGCACTAATGCCGCGAAACACAGAGGCGCTATAGCAAATATATTCAAAACCTTTCAAGCCGTTATTGCGTAAAATACCTTCACAACCAGTATTAAAAATTTAAAATATTATGTAGTTTAATCGGCCAAAGTTTGGGAACTTCTTGAAAATCAAGTGGCTATTTGTTTGAACAACAATTAAATAATTACTATTGTACTAAGAATTGTTATTATCGGAAATTAAACTAACCAACGCTTGTTTGCTCGCATTATCGGCTTGATCATCTATAATATCCCCAATTGAAGATAAAGGATTATAATAAATAATCATCACTTCAAAGAAGCCCTTTATTTTTAAACTAATAGGTGATAACCCTCTTATCATTAAACAACTGGATATTAGCTGTTTCAAAGCGTGGTACAATTAAGAGTGGTAGCCAGTTGCTCGAATGAAACCTCTTTAATCTATTGAAATAATTAAAAACTGGAATAAAAATAATAATTTATTATTATTAAAAACATGTGACATTTCGTTTCGAAGAAGTTTCTGGCCGTTTCTTCTCCACCGCAATAACACGTTTCGAAGCGGTAATAGTTTAATATTAACGATTCAAAAGAACATGTCAAATTTAAATTAATATAACTTTGAATTAGACTTAAATCAATTCAACCGCAAAAGGATGTAAAATTCAGTTATTTAGTTGATCTATAAAAATCTGTGATTTAAAAATCTGTCTGTCACTGATACTATCACAATCTACTCTAAAAACCGCACATTACCGATTTACCGGTTTTAAGGTAATATTACCGTTCAATGCGGATTTTCACCGCACTAATTAATGTGCCGTTTTTTGCCGGCTACCTTTGTCGAACAGCGCGGATCCTGTACAGTTCTTAATTAGCTTCGTCAGACCTCCGACACGGAAACCTTTGGATCCTTTTTCCCTGTCCCTAGATAGTTATACCTTTGGGATTTTATATATACATATAGTATATTGTCTTGGAAATCTAGTAGGAGAGATCTCTTTGTGATATATATTACAACGCGATATGTTGATTGATGTTTATCTCTGTATAAAGTACAATAATTGCACAAAAATACAATAGTATAATATATTATTGGTATTTTTATGCACTAAATGTATACGCATATGCAGACCGTGGTCGAAAACTAAGCCGGATAATAGTTCCGGTGATTAAAAACTCAAACTCATTGGCGTTAAAAAAAATCCCGACAATTTTTTTTTTTAACTCTCTTAACACAATATTTTAATATCAAGTTAGTTATTAAATTAGTTATTATTGATGGAAAATGCACTCATAACTTCAAAAAGTCAGAGGTGTGTGATTTGAAGCCGCGACCGCCGAAATTCTCGACTGCGCGCCTAAACCTTGAGGCTATCACTGCTTCTATATTAAAAATAATTTTGACCGAAGCGGGGCTTAACTGCAAGTAAAAAATGAATAAACTAAGATGCAATACTTAGTCAAGATAGATAGGAAAACTTAATTTCCCCGCATTTCTAATAAGCCAGATGTATAAATTCATTTCAGTTTTCAAGTAACTTGGTAATGAGTTGCGAGAAGCTTTGAGTTTTTAATGGAATCGAAACTTCACAACATATTTTATTCATACATTTCCTAGCTCTTATGAGTCGCCAAACTTACTTTATAAACATTGGATATTCGGCAGCTGAATTAATAGATACGAATAGGTACATACACTCTTTTTTTATTATTGCGGACTAAGGCCTAACGGGCAGAGGCCACGTGCCCAACAGTGGGACTTATGTTGATGATGATTACTCTAGGAGTCCAGAAAGATAAAAAACACTCAACTTTTTGCTACTGACAATTTCTCATAAAAAGAACCATTGTCTCACCTCACTAGACACTCGTCGTCTCTCGTCGTCTCGTCAAATTTTCCAACAACAAACCACAATTCCACCCCGGGAATTGAATTGAGACCTCCGTATACAACGTACTTGAGTCCAACGGCCACAACGACGACGATACGAATATGAGTAATTCGCACACGCATTATCGCCACTGATAAGAGTAGATAAGACGTGTGATTCACGCTGTGGGATTCAGCCTCGAGTTGTAAATCACAAACTTGTACAATTCGACTTTACTTTCGCCCGAACTTCGACGACTCTCGCTTTCTCGTTGCATTCGTCGTGACACACTAGTGGTGGGTGGGTGTCGATAAAAATATTGGTTAAATTATTTTATTTTTCATTTATACAATTTGTATAAAGGCTGACTTATAGCCTTAAGCATTCTTTAAGAGTCGATCTTACAAAGATCCAAATAAAAAATAAATAGACGTGAAAATTAATTTTTAGAAAAAATGATATAAAATAAACCACTTACAAAATACGTATAATATATTTACTAACATGTTATTTACAAAAAATATTTTTTTAGTGTTTAATAGCGAATGGACTATTAGACAAGATATTATCGAGGAAGGCTATAGATTATATCTACAAGTCATTTCGCTAATATTTAGATATAGGTGTTGTATCGTGAGTAACTGAAAGAAGAAACATTTCAGTGTCACAAACACGAACACCTGAAAAATTAAGTGGATCAAACAAACATTTGAGAAATACAATCTCTCTTTAAAAGGATACCAGACAATTGCGTCACGAAGGCTGACAAGTATATAATACAGATTTTTAGCGTCTTAGCGTGTCTGTAATCAGTGCAAATATTTCCTGTCTTGCTTTTCGATCACGTTCGTGTATATAATCACTTTTTCGATACATCCCATCACCACACAACAGTATAATTTCACAGTATCCAGGTATTAATATGCAAAACGTGACGGCACATCATTTCCACCGCCCGCGTTCACTTAAAAGGGTAGAATGTAAATCCAAGCGTTGTAACGAGGACAATGTAAATAAAACCGGATTTTACGTTTCACGGTAACACGGTTGTATTTAATATGTACCGGTTTTATATTTTACCGCTACATGGTCTCGCGGTTTTTCGGGTGATTTGAATCGGACACGATCGGATTCGGATTTGGTTCCCCTGTCGGGTAAATTATTAATATCAGTAGCTTTTCCATTACGGAAATCCTCAGCATGTGGGTCTGGAAATTTGATCGATAAGCGGCAATAGGCTCTACAGTAAAGTAAATCTTAAGCCCAGCTAGAAAAATGTGGGTGAGGAAATACTCTTATTATTAATGTAAATAATGCAATCATTATTTTGCCGAGATAACAATAGATTATAATCACAACATAATTTCGTATTGAATAATCTAAATTATTCATTTCCGGTGCATGGTGAAAACATAGCGATAGCTAGGATAATTAATAATAATTTTTTGTAATCTGATAAATCCAAAATAACTACCATATGGTACAATTAAAATTAATAACATTTGTAGCACGATGGACCGACGACTTGAGTGCGGTGACGGGTAACGGATGGATGAGGGCTGCTCAAGACCGGGATGGTTGGCGCTATCTTGGGGAGGCCTACGTTCAGCTGTGGACTCGATAGGCTGAGCATATAAACACCTAAGCATAGAGAGAAAAAATATATAGGAAGAGGTGGACATAATCTTGAATATAAAAACAGCAGTAGACTAACCTTATACTTCCTAACGTAGCGCTTGTAGCATAGCTGATGAAACCTATCGTAATTCAACTCTGTCTACCCTTTGAAAAGTCTTTGAAAGTACAGGTTAACGTCGATATTTTCCATTCCCTCACTAGTAGACTAGCACGATGCTACCGTATAGTGCCCCCAGCGGTACACGCGTGCGCTCCACAGCCATTACAAGTAACAATTTATAACGTTTATACACGATCGTAACTCCAGTACCGTACTTGTAAACACGGACTAAGACGAATGATTAATAACTTATCTATATATTGTCCAATTTTTGAATACTTTTTCCGGAATTTCAGAGTTACTATAAGGCATGTGTAGATTTTGTTGCCCAAAGATGTCTTAGGAAGAAAAGTGAAAGTAATTTCAGAAAATATTACACGAGACGTTCAAACGTGTTTTTCCACTGGAAAGTAAGTTGTGACTTATTAATTAATTATACAAGCAATTATTATTACTAACATATTATGATACTAAACGCAGAAATGTTTTTTTAATTCACGCTCGATCGACTAATTCGATTTGAACAAAGATTTTAAACAAGCGGGCAAACTTATACCCATTCCTCTTTCACTACGCTTCGAACATAACAACAATAAATACCAACCTGAAAGAAAACAGCTGAAACTTCTTCTTTCGAACACAACTCAGTAAAAAAGCTTCACAAAGATTTACTCCACTAAAACAGGAAGCCTATTAACCAACGAAAAATAGACAAAAATAAAATGCATTAATTATTCAACGGACTGGGTAAGAAAGTTGGTGCAATTAGTAAAGTTGCAGCCACAATGTCTAGATGCGGTGTGACTCCTGAGAGGGAAACTTTGCCGGCATTCGCAAGCCTTACGTGCCGACAAAAACTTGTGTCAATGCTGTTACCTACCCCCCGTGTTGACCGACTTCCTTAAACGTATCTTAGAAGTTTCACCGTGATTGTTCGGCCAAGTACAGAGCTCATAGAATTGAAACTTGGATTTAGTTTGCTTTTAAGGTGGATATTTCTTTGTGTGTTCGGCTAACTACCTTAGCTTTTCCGAGGAATCACAGTTCTTTACGTTGATTTAAAGAAGAAAGAAATAAAGCTCATCAAGATAATGTAAGTTCCTTGATAGCTTCAAAAATCTTAGCGGATTTTTTATTTGATCCTTCATGCCCTTTTGCTATTTTCCGACCTGTGAAATTTTATTGAAATACCCACATCTGCCCAAAATGTTTCAATTGCTTGTCTTCCGAAATTTCCTGAGCCCGGTTTACTACTAAGCATTATCTATTGAAAAGAACAATAACGCTATGCCTGAATCGAGGCTACTAAATTGAAAACCTGTTCCTATTGTAATATAAACCTTAAACAACAGTAACAAAGACTAAACTTCAAACAATTTTTAAACTAAAAAAAAATATTCGCACAATTTTCCCCACTTAACAATACGCCATACAAAAATTATCACACTTCCCAAAGCACAATATTGTCCAAACCATAATACTTCAAATTCGGGGTACAAAGGACCCAACCCTGCCGGACGGACAGCGCTTTGTGAATGCTATCTGCACTCTCATTGTACAACCCTTCAACGGCTCACCATGCGTTTAGATACGAAAGTGGGTCACTTGTGGTAATATTCATATACACTTTGGTTTGACGCTATGTCACTGACATATAGACAACTAGGATATATAATACATATATGTAGATACTAGGTAGGGGCCGTACTTCTATAGAAAACCAAGAGCGTCTAATAATAATTATGTAATGTCCAGTTTATACTTGTTTATCGTGGGGTCAGGATTTTATTGAAGGATAAAAGAATATTATTTAGAATTTTGTACGGAAAGCTGGGCTTTTAAACTTCTATGGAAGAACCACCACTGGGCCAGCCGTCTCTTGTTAATAAATAACCTATCGAACTTAATGTGGAGTAAAATCTGGCCTACTAGCACACGGTGGTTTCAGAATAGAAACCCCAACAGCCCCGTGGCAGAGTTGCATGAACACCACTGCTAAACAAACGGCCGGGGGTTCGTGGGACCGAAAAGCCTCTCATAGTTAGTCACATACGCACGACACGAGACAAAACTTAAAAAAATCGCAACAGCAAAACCTGACTTTGCCCTCCCCAATACCTTGACCTTTCTAAATCGATCCCGAAGACATTGAGACAAAAAATATCTGCGTCCATCACCCAACATCATTATAAGATTCGCGCGCACCGTCGCCAATACAGAACGACCGAAGACCTTTAAAAAGTTTAATTTTAAAACGTTGAGAGCCACGTTCGGGATTTATCTCGTCTCACTACACGCGGCGCGTACTTTGAATTTTAATACACAATGCTTTAATTGAAGTCTTGCTCGATACAAATCTACACGTCTTGAATCACAAATGATTTGACATTTATGGGGATTATTGAGTTTTCAGCAGTCTTGATGCCTGTAGTCGTGTTTGGTAACTGTGGTGGAATATGCTAAATACAATAATTTTCTTTTTTAAATTTTATTTTTAAACTTCTCGACCGTACGTAATACCTCCCTTGGGACCATAATTACTTCGAAGTTATGTGTGTATTCAAAACGAATTAACTTAAGTGTAAGTATGAAAACCACCTCATCTATAATTTCTTAGGTGTGTGAACTGTCTGTAAACCGGCACTAGGTCAGCGTGGTAGACCAAGGCCTAAACCCTCTCAATTTCAGAGGCGGCCCGTGCCCACCAGTAAGGCGTATATGGGCTGATGATAACAATTTGCTAGTTATCCGGTCAGAAATATCCATGATAAAAAATCCATAGGAACGTTCTCTAAGCTCTTCTAGTGTCTTCTTCTTCTTCTTCATCAACCCATATACGCCCACTGCTGAGCACGGGTCTCCTCTACCATTGAGAGGGTTTAGGCCCTTCTTATCCACATATTATTGCTTCTAGTGTATCCACATATTATTGCTGACAGGTTTTAATAAAAGTCCGTTACGAACCCCCGACCCTAAGCCCACAATCTGGTCTGATATCGCAGGTAACTTTATTCGCATTACTTTATTTTTACAAGCCCTAATTAAACCCCGCGAGAGAATACATTAAACATTATGGCCAACCAAAGGGAAGCGCTGGAAATTAAAATCCTTGTTTCGGATTCATTGTATGTATATTTTAGTTAAGGATTTTTTTTTCTCCTGGGTATTCGTTCGTGGTAATAATATCTTGTTGTATTACCGAAAATATAACGGACAAAAATTTGCTTTCATCTTTACGGTTCGTAAATACTAAAATTTGACGAATCTCGTGTTTAATATATTATAATTCCCTTTATAGATTTTAATGGAATCCACCTGATGTTAAATTACAAATAACACCCGTGATCTACATATATATAAATACACCCAACAGTCATATAAAGTTCTGATCCTACACTGAGAGATCCTACACAAGTCTTGTGTCGTGGAACTACAAGAAACTACAAGACTTTTAAACACTTAGACCCGAAATAAATGTTTGTAGAACACAAACATTCGCGTACGGGTTCGACCCCGCGACGTCTCTTCTCGCAAGCTCGTGACTAGCCAATTCCGCCACGGGATTCTCTCATTACCAAACGATTATCGATCCAACCTATATCTTCCAACGAGTCCCATGATTACTGTTGATTAATAATTTGGTTTGACATTACAGCTTTTTGTTTATTTTTTATTTTCTCGACCTAAAAAGCCAAGCCTGGAACGCAAAATGAACACACTGTTATTCAAAACGCTATTCCATTTATCAGAAAATCTAAGTATATTTAAAGTACCACGTGGCTTGCTATTTAAAGGTTTTCGCCGCACAACAAAGATTAAACACACAACGTCACGCCGTGTCGGCCCCGTCATGTAACACATCACGCGTGGCTGAAAAGGCCGACGACCAATTTCTGTAAGGCCAAGTCATAATTCGTCCATTTTTCACAATCCCCGTTTAAAACGGTTACTTGGAGAGTGACTGCGGGCGATTGTATCTGAATATTAGGGTTTCGCCCGAGGTACGTTTGGCCGTACGAGGTATGGTTTAATTGATAAAAAAAATTCTTACTTTACGGTGTCCCTATCTCACCACACACCCGCCACAGCAACTCCTGTACTTTTTTTTTTTTTTTTTATCACGAGAGGAAAGCGCCTTAAGCTCCCCTGTTCGGTACCTCGGGGGAAGCCGTAAGGGGTATGTCGGGGTCACTGGCTACGCCAGCATACCGACTAAAACCTCTCGGTGACCATCACGCGCATTTAGGGCGGTTTTGCGGCATCTCAGGGCCAGAAGTGCCCTAAATGGTCCGCTGCCGCCCAGCGCACCGTCCAATTATGGACCCCTCCAAATTGGGAGGGCTTGGTATGCCCTCCACTTAATCTATTCGGACGTTCGCCTTTCGTGAACGTCCGCGACAGTTAAGAGGTCACGTCCTCTGCCGCCAATCTCGGGGTTGCTATGATAGGGTACCTTTAACTCCTATTTTAACTCCTGTACTACAGGATCAACAGCGGCACGCACAGTATTGGCGCCGAGCAACGAAGCTCAGCGAATTTAAGGGGACCCAACTTGTCATAATAACTTTATGGTGTCTAATAAATTGTGTTTTCGTGAAAATATATCACTTAAAGTCAAAGTCAAATTTCCTTTATTCAAATAGACTTTCACAAGCACTTTTGAATCGTCAATTTTTTATGCTATTTTTTAAGACTAGTGCCGCTTCGAACGTGTTATCGCTGTGGAGAAACTCCCTCAGCAACACGAAATGTCATTTTTTTAAATTGTAATTTAAACTCATATTACAATATTAATTTTATAAAAACTTAATTAATTTACCTACTCAATGATAAATAAAGCACACAAACGTGTGCACACACGACTATATTCCCATCCAAATTTGTGTGTACGCAAATTTAGCTTTGGATCGCACTATGAATTCACTTTCAAAAATCTTACAATAACTAATGAGGCTGGCAACGCACCGATAAATCCTCTGGTATTGGGTGTTCATGAGTGGTATAACTTTGCATCAAATGGCTCAACCTCATCCCCATCACCAGCCCTTATCGTCCTACTGCTGGGCACCAGCCTCCTCTATCATTGATATGACTTAAACTTTTCAGTTCACCACGCTGGCCTGGTTATCCACTTTTCACCCGACTGGGGGTTAAAAACCAGAATACAAACTTGTCCCGCAAGACCACAAAACATTTTTTCCCTGTTCGCCATCAACCAATCGGTGGCACCTTCAGGCGGACAAATAAAAAAGTATGCACAGTGGAGGCAACGCTTTGTTCCTTTGTATTAGCGGTGTTGCGTTAGCGCCTTCGCCCATTGTTTCACCCTTATAATGCTTTTGAGTGTACGAATAATTAAAAATTACAAAAAAGGTTTGATGACAAAAGAAAACAATTGCGTGTGTAGGTGGGACAATGCGCTCATTTTCGGCCCGCATGAGGTCGTTAAGCTGAGAATGCGAGCTTGGCATACATTAATTGTTAAATTTTTTAGAGCGAGATGTATAAGTGTACTGTTGAAGAATTTTGGATTTTTCTTGAAGTCAGTTAAGAGTGTTGTCATTCATCTTTCCAATGTACAGGCGTATAGAGAAATACAAATTTTAATTTTTAATCGGGATTGTCTTTAACGCCAATGGGTTCGTGATCGTCGTAGCTATTACCTGCCTTATTTTTCGATTACGGCCTGAATACACCCTGAATATAAAAAAATTCTCAGATGTAATTTTATTTACATTCAGAGAATGAGGTTATGTACATTGCAACAACAACAAAACAATCCAGTAGATACGTCTATATTATTTCCAAAAAATCGAATTCCATTACTCCATACCTAAACTCTCGACCTTTTCAATCCTATCTAAATTGCCACTACATATAAACAAACTATAATGATACACTAGAATTTTCCAGTGCCATAAACAAGGGCTAATGTTGGAATATAAGCTGTGTTATTTTTATGTAAATGCGATGACGGTATCGAGTGCAAGTGCTCTTCGATCTCGTATCCGGAGCAGACAGTCAACGGACGGGTAACTGGTTCTACTACGTTGGTGCCACGCGGCCAGTGAGACAGCGGACTACATATTTTTATTATGTACTGAACCGTGAAATCAATTATTACCACTTACTACCAGTCTAAAGACCGCGATTGAAAACTAGGACAGGCAATAGCCACGATGATAACAAACACCGTGACATTTAAAAGATCCTGACAAAAAAAATACGCCTTCCTTACAACCACGAGTATCACATGTAGGTATGTAATCGTTAGAAAAACGTAAAAATAAAAAGTAATTGTCCGGACTATTGCCTACCTTAGCTTTCGATCACGGTCATTATATTCATCCTATATACGCCTACTGCTGTGCAAGGACCTCTACTGCTGAGACACTTAAGCTCTAGTCCCTCACGCTTGCCTAGTGCGAGTTGGCAAACTGCACACATGAGGGATTCAAAAGAACTTGTTGAAGAATTTTTCACACTATTTTTAGTATTCAGTCATGATTACCCTTTATAGATTAGCTTGAGGGTATGTTAAAAATATAGTCTACTAGTAATATAAGGCCACCTTCAATCCTCTAGCTCTCTGGCCGGACCCAAACAACAGCGTAGTGTTATGCATAACGTAACTGGACAACAAGATAACTCGAGATGAAACCTCTACGATTTTACGTCGACATCGACCTGAGAGCCTCTTCGCAATACATAATAAAACTATTTACGATCGAGATTCTAGATATTTTTCTAATAAAATTAGTAAAGTGAATTTTGAAGCTTGTTTTGTGAATTGAATGCGACGGCTACTCTCATAGTTCTTATGTATAGTATAAAGCTTTATAAAAGGCATGAGTCACTTAGGGTATGAGCATCACCTAGATATTTTTGAAAAGAGTAACGTGCCTCAAGCAGCCCCTGGCCCATCCAAATAGGGGCACAATCAGATATCCGCTTGGATCCCGAATAAAAATCCTACACCAGAATGCAGATTCTCTCTCTATCAATGTCGCGATAGCATAGGGCGATTAGACTTAGTCATTTTAGCCATCCGTAACCCGTAATAAGACTTATTGAAAGATGCTTGATGTACGCGTACCTCATCAATGTTTTTTTCTCATATGATCTTCATTAAAATAGCGATGGCCTCGAGGTTTAGAGGCGCGCCGAGAATATTTTTGGTCGCGAATTCAAACCCTGGCAAATAGCTCTGATTTTTCATTTTCATTACCGATGAAGGAAAGCATCGTGAGGAAGCCTGCACTACCAAAAGTTCATAGGAATTTCTTAGGCGTAGTCTGCCAAGTGTAGGGAACCATGGTGGTCTTATGACTAAACTCTTATTTAGCGCTGTACCTTCCATTTGTAGAATAGACTATGGTACAAATAGGACAACTCAACCCAAGTACGACTTTGTGACAAAAAATCAATATGAACTAATTCTTCGTTCCGTTCAGTGACTAATATCGTCAAAGCCTTGTTACTGTTGGTAAGATATCTGTACTAGACTGCATAGCGCCCGAAGCTGAAACACAACACCAGTCTTGAATCACTACTCAAATCATAACGTTAACTGTTGAATGTTGAGAGCGAAGGATCATACCTAAACTAGAAAATTATTCAAACTAATTTTGAAATAAGAGAGATTTATTCATGAAAGTTGAGCAATGCTTCCGAGTCTCAATTTAAACTTGCCGTCATATCAAGGATATAGGTATATATATATCTTGGAAGATTTTGCATTGCTTTAAGTTACGGGAATAAGATATATGCAAAACTAGCTTCAACTACAAATATTTCGATAAGTCAAATAGAATTCTAGATGAAACAGAAACTGCAATTTAAATTCTGAAGTAAATTATCTTTTCAAAGAAGTATTTTGTTTTGTATCATGGTGAGTTCAAAATAATGATTAGAGTTAAACTTTCATGCTTAAATAGGTACGGACTTACAGAAGTAACCACATTGACTGAAATTTACTCTTGTAGTTGAATTAAGAATGAATTAATTCATGAATGAATCGGATAAACCGTTTTTAAATAAAGTAAGAGGACAGGCCTACGTCCAGCAATGGACGTGACAAAGGCTGTTGATGATGATAAAAGAATATATTTTTAAAGACTTTTCGATCCTCCCTTAATTTTTATATTTTCGCCGGTATATTTCCGCTGAATCTGAAATCGAACTCAAAACAAAGATAGCACGACACAGATTGAGCTGATGCAACGAGACAGAAATTTCTTTGCCATTACCCATTCAAGTTAAAAACTAAATACGTCACCAGCTAACAGGACACGCACAGCACAACATCTTTGTTGAATCAGCTTGCCTCGGCGGTATTCCCAAACAAATACGACTTATGGACCTTCAAGAAGACCAAAAATTTACTCAAAGGCCGGCAACACACCAATGATTCCTTTGCTATTGCAGGTGTTCATGGGCGGTGCTGAACAATTAACATCAGATGGCATACTTGCTCGTTTGCCTCCTTCTTCCATAAAAAAGAAATATTGACTTTGTATTCTAAGACTTCAATTTCATAAATAACCCTCATGTTTTTTCTTTCCGCTTAGCCATAGTGAAAGAATTCCGAAACTGATCAGATTGAACTGCCAGCAAGATTAAAAACATGATGCCGTTAAGCGTTCCTTTTGACCCCAGCAAAAAGTCAACTGCGATTTACTTTGGCAAGCAAATATCGCTTCAGGCGGGATCATCTGTATGATCTTGCTGAAACTAAAAGTTTCGAGGTCGATCCGACATAGCTTAACTTCGTCTGCATGTACTTTATAAAAAATGTACCCTACTTTCCTATATCTATACTAAAATTGATCTAAAGCAAATTTGTTAGATTTATTTTATTAATAAATAAATAAGTACACCCAACAGTCGCATACATAGTTCTGACCCTACATTACAAGTCTTGTGTCGTGAGTATCAGAAACTATGAGAGACTTTTTCGGTTCCACAACAACCCAGCCTTGAAACAAATATTTGTCTCGATGCCGGGAGCGAATCCACGGCCTCTCGTTTCGCAAGCTGGTGTTTAGCCAACAACGCCCGGGGCTGCTGTTTATAAAGTATTATGCGAGACATGCACATAAAGACAACCTTATATTCACTAGGTATACTAACTAGAGACTGACTAAATACTCTCTTGAGGGATATGGGCGCAACTGTATACATATCGTATAGCGGTAAACTTATTGTAAAATGAAAAAAAAATAGTATTTACGACTCACAAAAACTTTAAACAGTTCTAGCAAAGTTTTTCCCTCTTCTAAATTAATGTGACGTTCACAAAAAATATAATACTTAGCTAAAACGAAGCGTAACAAATCCAACTTCACCATTAAGATTTTAAAGCTAGAATATGTGAAAATTTTACGCTGAAGAGTGCTTTCCAACATCGTATATTGCATGTTTCATACGAAATTCTAAAAGATTAAACTTAGCGAGTTGCGTTGAAAATGTAACGATTTCAAAAACATTTTATAATACACACTAGGGTTCGGATCCTGCTCAGTTTGGCCAAAAAACGACCTATGCAAAGAATAAAGTTATATTTACAAAATCACAACTTCTCTTTCTCAACGATTTGAACTTAATTGGGCCCAAAATTATCTGTAACTTTTTTTGTTCTTCAAACAACAACAAAAGTTATGATTATTATTGCTTCACTAGTGCAATATATAAACAAGTTTAACTCTATAAAAACATAAAAAGTACTTTGGTGTTATAGTCATAAGTAACCTTATTCTATGCATAGGTCGAAAATTTAATACACATTAGATCTCACACCGCTGAGACACAATTTTGTAAAAATAGATCTTACCTATTGTCTATCTTCATTATCAACCTATATACGTCCAACAGCTGAGGACGGGCCTCCTTTAAAACTGAGTGGTTTAGGCCTTAGTCCACCACGCTGGCCTAGTGACTTCCTAAGAACTATGAAGTGTGGAGGTGTGCGTGATTATTCGTTATGAATACTGTATGTGTGTGCCTGGGGCTTAAGCGACCTCCGAAATTCTGGACCGCGCACCTAGACCCCGAGGTCATCACTACTATATTAGGTCGTAGGTAATGTTTGATTATATTGCCTTTTAAATATTTGCTACTTTGCAAAGTCCACTAAAAGGAAAACCTATCTAACACATCAAAAGCTGTAATTCTGCTTTTAAAATTTCTATTCACACAATTAAAATTACAAATAAAAAGTCTTAATTTCCGTCTTAAAACTCAAACAATTTTAAGAATTTATTTATGCCGTGTCGAGCCATTGCTGCAGTAATGAAGTGAGTGAAATTGCCCTCATAGGAAGGGAGTTGTGAATCGTTACGACTGGGAGGTACTAAACAATACCGGCGTAAAGTTATACTTTATTACTGAAGTGTGATTTATATATCGCCGATTAAGGCGTTTATGATTCGTTTATTTTTTAACTTTGTTGTGTGGAAAGGTAGCTTTGTTGTTAGAAATAGGGGATATGTATCATTTATTAACACGATATAAGCAGTGGCAGTACTTTGATAGAAGCTTAAAGGCCCAGTTCCTTTCAAAATTCCAAATTATATTTAAAAGCAGTTTGCCGTATAAGCAAGTGATAATTAATTCTGAATACACACCTAACTTCCAAAACTCAAAGATGATGCCTAGGATTTGCACCCACGACCGCCAAGATTCTCAACTGTGCATACCTCGAAGGCCATCACAGCATCCTAATTGATAAAACAAAAGAAAACCTTGCGACGTCATTGCGTTCAAGAAAGAGTTGTCAACGCACCAGGCTGGGAGACAGATCGTCGGCATTTGTTTGAGGTTTACGAACGCAGGAGAGACGAGAAACGAGTCCCATTACTTACGTTACAATGCGGAAGGTGCGGCTAAATGGAGATTCCGTATTGCTTACGGATAAAACGGGAAAATATAAGGAATTTGGTTATGGAGGTATTTTGGTTGTCCCTTTTCGTAAGGAAATTTTTTTATTAATAAAAACATTTAGGCTTTATGTGAATAATTATGACTGAAGAGAGTAGGTTATGCTGGATTACGTTGCGACATTTGTGTTTCAATACCCACGTAAGTGGCGCCACACACGGTACGATCCGTCGCATCAAACCGAATCATAACGACGAATCGATGGCGTGTGTCAAGATCGTAAACGATTTACTTTGTTTTATATATGAAAATATTTGATGCTATTAATCGTCTCGATTTTCATCAGATGGAATGTAGTGTGATCTGTGACCATGACTAATATCACGTAGTGTTAAGTATAGATAATGTTAAGATAGTCACGTATTAGAGTTGTATCACGTAATCTAAGTATAGATGCATTAAGAGAAGCACGTAGCTTTACGTATATATAGTATTGTTACTTGAATAAAGACACACTTCGTATTAGGTATTGGTTACCTTAACCATACCTGCAGATGTAGTTCTGTGTTTTATTGACACGTCTACCACTCGACGACCCTACCTGTCGGAAGGTTGGCAAGCCCAACATCACATGGCGACCCTGCCAGTCGGCGAGAACATCACTTCGGCACCATCATCGTTGGAGCGGATGGCGTAGAAACATCACAAGCGGCTGGACGGCATTATAATTACCTAACCTGGGACTGTTCGTCATCGCAATCTCCGCGTTCCAGTTAGTAAGCGTCACTTTAAGATAATCCAGCCATGGGAATCACGTCATCCAAAGAAGAAACGATCATCGCTCAGACGGCATCAGGAGGATCAAATGGCGCGACAGTATCACAGGATCAGTTGGCAATAACCAACTCAGTATTGTTTTTTATCGCCATTTGCTTTTCACTAATAATCATTGGCGTGGCACTTCGGTTGTATAGAAGATGCCATCAGAACTGGATTGAAGAAAAAATACGGCAAAGTGAAGTACAGAAGGTAGTGCAGACGGTCTAAATAAAAGCAGATGGAGTGACGGAAAGGACGGAAGTAAGTGATTAAATTGTAGTACGTGTTGTGCAAATGTGGACTATTATTAATTAGAGACAATAAGTGTTTTTTTTTTTTTTAAATGGAAGTAGAATTAACGACGCTTTTTATACAGCTCAAATTATTAAGAGAATCTATTGTTAAATTAGGTCCCAGTAGGCGACAGGGACAAAACTTTGATAAAAAAATAAGCGAAGCAAGAGCTCTTTATGTTAAATTTAAATGTATAATTGCAAAATCAAGCAAATTATCAGAGGAATTAGTGCAATTAATAAGTAAGATAGAGAGTTTATACAAGGAGACTATAAAGTTTGATAATAAGATTGATAACGAACAAAAAATGGCGGCTGAAAAATTTTCTTTGAAAACGGCGGTCAGCTTACTCCCGAAAATGAGTGGGGATGAGCAAGTTACTAAAGATTTAATCGATGCCATAGGATTATATAGCTCAATGTTAGACGAAGCTGATAGTGATCTTTTGATTAAATTTGTACTAACCACAAGACTCACTCAAGGTGCAAAAATTCGGTTGTCGTCTAGTTACGCGTCGGTAGACAGTCTGTTGTCAGACATGAAAAAACATTTGCTGACGGTAGAGTCAGATGTAGCTGTGCAAAATAAACTTTTCCGCGCTAGACAGAATGAAAAATCAATTTCCGAATTCGGAACAGAGATAGAGAAATTGATGGTTGATTTAACTATTTCCCAAGCCGGGGAAAATTCGGAAGCATATAAAATGTTACAGCCATTGAACGAAAAATTTGCAATTAGGAAGTTTGCTGAGGGTCTTCGTAATCAACGCCTTGGTACGATAATAACAGCACGGAATTTAACTTGCTTAAAAGATGCTATTAGGGTAGCAGAAGACGAAAATTGTTCTTCGTTCTCGCAAGTCATGACGTACCAACGCTGGCCCACCAGGAGTAATTTTTCTACGTGCAAAAGAGGTCGAGGACATGGTTTTAGGCAGCACGCAGTAGGAAATGCACACGCGCAACGTACGCACAAAAATGTCAACGTATGGCAAAACGGGGGAATGCGCGGTCGCAGCAATAATGCTCATCGCGGACGCCAGACTCAGCAAGGTCGAAGGCGTGTAGCGTACTTTGATCATGCACGGGACGATGCGTCACGTAATATAATAATGTCACGAAGTAGCGAAAGCGGTCAGTCGAATGAGACGCAGTTTTTTCGAGTCTAAGCATATTTTAGCTTATGATAGTATTAACTGGGTTAATTTATTAATAAATAGTATAGATACAGAATGGCTAATAGATACGGGTGCGTCTATATCAGCCGTGAAAAGTTATTTTTTGAGGGATAATGCTTTGAGCTTTAAGGTAGTTAAGGAAAAGTTAGTAATTAATGGTGTAGGAGGTAGTTTGCAAGCTGTAGGCTATGTATATTTAAAATTAGAATACAGACGGTGTTCATTCGTGCATAAGTTTTATATATTTGATGATTTGCCTTGTAAGTCAGTTGGCATATTAGGACAGGATTTTTTGCAAAAATATGGTGGTATCATAGATTTTTCCATGAACAGATTGACTCTTAAAAATCGTGATCGGCAGTTGATTTCGATGCCACTAAATACCTATGATTTCTTGTTAACTGTACCTCCGCGTTGTGAAGTAGTAAAGTATTTTCCTGTTAATAGAGCAGAAGATTGTGTAGTAATGAGAAAAGAATTACAAAAAGGAGTATTTTTAGCTAATGTGATAGCTAGGCCTAGGAATGGGATGATACCCATTAGAATTTTAAACACAACCTCTGAGGAAGTTATGTGTAGTATGTCGAATATAGAAGTTTTTCCATTAAGTGATTTCGATTGTTGTAATTTTTTAAAACCAGAAATAGACGTTGAGCGTGTTAAGAAAATATTTTCTTTGCTTAAACTTGACTATTTGAGGCCCGAGGAGCGGTTGTCAGTTGAGCAAATATGCGCGAAATATCCAGATATTTTTCATGTTCCGGGGGATAAATTAGCTATCACGAATGTATATGAGCAGTCGATACGATTAAAAGACAATGTTACTCCAGTCTATAGGAAACAGTATAAGATACCATATATGCAGAAAAGGGAAGTTGAAAGGCAGGTACAGGAGATGTTAGAGAATGGTATTATTGAAGAATCTGTTAGTGAGTGGTCTAGTCCTGTACTGATAGTTCCTAAAAAAGCAGATCGTAGTGGTGAGAAAAAATGGCGCATAGTGATAGATTACAGACAGTTGAACGAAAAAATTCAAGATGATAAATTTCCTTTGCCTAATATAAATGAAATCCTGGATTCAATGTCAGGAGCTGTTTACTTCAGTCATTGCGATTTATCTCAATCTTATTATCAGTGTAGTTTATCTGAGGATAGTCGAAAGTATACGGCTTTTACTACAGATAAAGGTCAATATCAAATGTGCAGGTTACCTATGGGGTTAAAAATAAGTCCAAGTGCGTTTAGCAGGTTAATGACTGTAGCCATGTCAGGATTAAATTATGACAAATGTCTAGTATATTTGGATGACCTAGTAATTTTTGGAAGGAATTTGGATGAACATAACAGAAACCTTATGTCAGTTTTTTCGCGTCTGAGAGAAGTAAATCTTAAACTTAATCCGTCAAAATGTGAATTTTTGAAAAAGCAAATACTTTATTTAGGACATGTCATTTCATCAGAAGGTATTTCACCAGACCCAGATAAGGTTGTAGTAATTAAAAATTATCCGCGTCCGACAAACCCTGAAGAGGTCAAACGTTTTGTAGCGTTTGCAAATTATTATAGAAAATTCATTCCTAGCTTTGCTAGAATAGTTATTCCAATGAATAAGTTATGTAAAAAGAATACGGTGTTTGAGTGGACCGAACAATGTGAGGAATCATTTTTATTGTTGAAACAAGCATTGATGAATCCTCCAGTGTTAGATTATCCAAACTTTTCCGATAGCAATACATTTATACTGCAAACAGATAGCTCAGGATTTGCTGTAGGTAGTGTCTTGTGCAATGGGAATGGAAAACCTGTTGCATATGCTAGTAGATCTTTGAACAAGAGTGAGTTAAATTATCCTATAATAGAGAAGGAATTATTGGCTATAGTTTGGTCAGTTAAGTATTTTAGACCATATTTATATGGCAGAAAGTTCATTGTAAAAACTGATCATAAACCACTTTTGTATTTATTTAACATGACAGATCCTTCGAGTAGGTTGACTAAATTTCGTTTATGCTTGGAAGAGTACGACTTTGAGGTCGAATATGTAAAAGGAAAGGAAAACGTATTAGCAGATGCTTTATCCAGAATAGTGATTTCAAGTGAAGAACTAAAGAGCATGCATGAAAAAACTATATCTGTAATGACCAGAGCGCAGTGCAAGCGTTTAGGTAGTTCGGATATTCGTAAGGAAGACTTTGCGGTTAATAGGACTGATCACCCTAGGATCGTAGAAGTTCTTAAAAAACAAGGAAATGACATAGAACTACTACACGTAGGTGTAGATAAGTGGAAAAAATTGTTACGTAACAAGAATGGTAGTAAGATGATATTTTCAAAGTGTAGTAAGTTAATGTATATGCCAGAAAACTCGAGTATTTATATAAACTATGAATCTTTATCGGCATCATCGCGAGACGAGTTGTCGAAAGATATAGTTACGTTTTGTATGGAAAATGGCATAAAAGAAATAGTTATTTTGAAAAATTTTTATAACAAAAGAATGATAGAAAAAATGGCCAAATATTTAAAAGAAAATGGTAAATCAATATGTGGAGACTTTAAAGTTTGTATAATAACGGGTGTACGAAGAATAGACGATATAGATGAAAGAAAGATCATTATGAATGACTTTCATATTTTACCCACGAGTGGACATGCAGGAATACGTAGGATGGTGAATAATATCAAAAAGTATTATTATTGGTCATCTATAGAAAAAGATGTCGTAGAGTATGTTCGTAAATGTGACAAATGCCAAAAACAGAAGTATCAGAAAAACATTAAGGAACCGATGACTATAACAACCACAGCATCTTCAGCTTTTGAAAAGATTTATTTAGATATAGTAGGACCTTTTGATAAGGACGAATATGGGAATGTGTACATAGTGACGTTGCAATGTGAACTTACTAAGTTCGTTGAGGCTTATCCGTTAAAAACCAAATCTGCAAACGAGGTAGCAAGAGCGTTAGCAGAAAATTTTATTTTAAGGTATGGAATTCCAGAAAGAATAGCGACAGATAGGGGTTCTGAATTTATTTCAAAAGTTATGGTAGAATTATGTAGTATCTTGGGCATCAGTAAAACAACATCAACAGCATATCATCACGAAAGTATAGGATCGCTAGAAAACGTTCATAAAACTTTAGGTGCATATTTGAGAATACAAACGAATAACAGTACAACATCATGGAGTTCTTGGATTCCGTATTGGTGTTTCTCATATAATACAACAGTTAATACCGTAACCAAGTATACACCTTATGAATTAGTTTTTGGGAAGATATGCAGATTACCAAGTAATCTACAAGGTGCAAGTGTTGAACGATTGTATAATTTTGATAATTATCCTTTAGAATTTAAATATCGATTACAAAGAGCTCAAGCTGACGCTAAACAAAATTTAATAGCTAGTAAAATGTTAAGAAAAAAGTGTTATGATAGGAATATAAACCCAATAACTTATAAAGAAGGCGATTTGGTGTTATTAAAAAATGAAACTGGTACTAAGTTAGATTGTGTATATGACGGACCGTTTGTGGTAGTCAAGGATGAATCACCAAATGTTATAATTAAGACTAAGACGAATGTAGATAAGGTTGTTCATAAAAATAGAACTAAGTTATATTGTAAAGTGTAAAAAAAAAAAAAAAAAAAAAAAAATTTTATATCATTATTTTTTTTTTTTTTCCCTTTGGAAGGGTGATGTAGTGTGATCTGTGACCATGACTAATATCACGTAGTGTTAAGTATAGATAATGTTAAGATAGTCACGTATTAGAGTTGTATCACGTAATCTAAGTATAGATGCATTAAGAGAAGCACGTAGCTTTACGTATATATAGTATTGTTACTTGAATAAAGACACACTTCGTATTAGGTATTGGTTACCTTAACCATACCTGCAGATGTAGTTCTGTGTTTTATTGACACGTCTACCACTCGACGACCCTACCTGTCGGAAGGTTGGCAAGCCCAACATCACAGGAACGTACCGTGTGTGGCGCCCATAATATGGTGCAAGCTTTTAACCGCGTTTCGAGCATAATTCCACAAAGTGCTGATTTTTGCAAATCAGAACATGAATATAATCATAATCATCAACGAAATAGACCAGAGTTTTCACGAAACGTGGTCTACATCAAATCTCCGAAGAACTGCCACTGCACGACACTTAATACAGAAGCTTTTTGCAATATTAACAAAATAATAACGCGCGACGGTACAGCATAAACATGGCTGTTTTAAATCACAAAACTGTGTCGTTCTTGTTTACTTTATGTTTCAAATAAAAAATGGAAGTTAATTAACACGTCTCAAATCATACGCTGACCGCGGGTTTCAGCTTGATTTGTATGGTACTTACTGGCCGCTGAACTTGGTATGAATCATCCGTGTTATATAACTGATTTCAAACAGGCAGATTGAGTGATTTTTTCTTTCAACTTCAGCCCATATACGTCTCACTGTTCTACCATTGAGAGGGTTTAGGGCTTAGTACATCAGTGTCCTATTGCGGGTTGGCGGACTACACATTTAAGACATTCCCAAGAACTTAAAGGTTTGCCGGTTTCATTACGTTGTTTTCTTTCACCGTTAAAGTTCATGATAGTTCTGAGTGAATACATGCATAACTTCAAAATTACTAAGTTCTGTGCCTCCGTCGAAATTCTCGGCCTAAACTTAGAAGCCACCACGACTCAATCAATTAATTAATTTACTCCATAATTTGGGCTGTTCTTTTTTGTGTTAGAAAGTATCGTCAGAGAGTCTGAAGCTGTGTTCAGCAAATGCCAAATTAGTTATTTCTATTACATAGGGCATAATTGGAAAAACGTAGGTATCATTATTATCACACTCTTTTTAATAACAATTATTTTCATTAAATCGCTTCCGTCTATCACCTAACACCGTCCATACGAGACTATTCTCGCCTTTACTTAAAGCGTATAAATTAAACAAAGCTGTTTCTTGATGATTAACCGTCGCTGAAATTCGTGGCTTTAATGAAAAATACTGCACCACAGTCTCGGGGGATGTACGTCGTTGATTACTTGCAAAGAGAACAGACTTGCCGTCTAGACTAAATAGGACCTAAGTCTTAGACTTTGTGGGACTTGGTTGAGGAAAACATCGCGATGTAATTTTAATTCAATGTTGTCCTGGGATTTCTTGAGTATTTACCCACTGGTTTGGGTAGTATGTATGTAAATTGATTAGTAGTATACTCATACTATTTATATTATCATCAGCACATAGTATACGTTCCACACCAGGCACGGGCCTCCTCTACAACTAAGGTTAAAGCCTTAGTCCACCACATTGGATTAGTGCGGGTTAGTAGACTACACACATAAGAAAAATAAGGGCGTCCGCTACACGTGATGCGTTTAAAACGAAAGTACGTGAACACTTTCTAAAGGAACTAGCAGAGTCATCTCGCTGAGTTTTATATATTTTTTTTATATGTATATATGTATGTATGTATATATTTATATATATATGTATTATATATGTATGTACATTGTATGTTTATTTATGTATTTCTATGTATAAATACAACGCACTCACTTATATAAAACGACTGTAGTATACACCTACCAGTTTTCATCACTGCACCGTCCAAAGGTAGACTGGCAGAAAATGCCTACGGCATTAAGTCCGCCTTTATACATACTTGTATATAAAGTTTAAATAAATGAATAAATAAAATTCCCAAGGACTTTTAGCTGTGTTGGTTTCTTTACGATGTTTTCCTTTGCGGTTAAAGAATACAATTTACAAATATTTTTTTCGGATCTGGTTGTTTATGAGACTTTAAAGTATCTCGAAGTTACTGATACCCACGACACAGGACTTGTATTTTAGTGTTGGGTCAGAACTATATATGTATGTAATAACTGGTGTATTTATTATTTTTATACTTTTGAATATGAAATACCTCATTATTATTTGGTTTAAGTTAGATTCTAATGTCCATTACTGGATTCGTTAATACATGTGGAACATTTAAGTGCGGTTATCGTGCGGTAGGTATGGTTCGGTTATTAATTTAATTGAAGAGTGTTGAGTTGCAGTTATTAAATAACCGTTTAACCAATTTTGGAGATCAGCTAGTGTATTTCCGACTTAATTTCGTAATTTTTAAAGACCAAAGTGTATTATTTCCAGTCTTAGATTATACTATGTATCCGAATAGCTGTTATATCTATATATTATTCTCAGCCTATCACAACCCACTTTTAAACGTAGGCCTCCTCAAATAAGCGCCAACTACTCCGGTCTTGAGCAGCCCTCATCCTTCGTTTGCCGCCACCTTTCTCAAGTCGTCGGACCATCGTGCTGCAGGACATCCCACACTACGTCTGCCTAAGCGCGGTCTCCACTCCAACACTTGTCTACTCCACCGGCCGTCTGACCAGACAGACATGGCTACACCACTTATACTTCAGCGTGCTTATCCTGCGGGCAATGTCAATGACTCCAGTTCTCTAGCAGATGACTTCATTACGAATTCTGTCCACAAGAGAAACTTCAAGCATTGCCCGCTGCATGGAACGCTGGGAGATTATTTTATGAATAGTATCTTTACAATATTTATCTTGGTTCCACCACATAAGTTTTGTGCATGCGTTTAACCTTTACCCAAATATGTGAATAGAACATTTGGATTCGATTCTACAAAAGACACTTACTTAAATTACGAATCTACGAAACAGTCGAACCTATTCAAACAACTTTAAGTACCTAAAACTAGAGTATAAATACCCTTGGCATGGCTCAGTTCCATACCAAGTAGTAAATGTAAATAGTCAATCAATAAGTTTGATGTTTGACAAACGTTTGCCAAACCAAATATCTTGCCAATCAAATGCTCAACAAAGATTAGAAGTACTGTACGGTCGCCAACATCCCTGGAATCTTAATTAATTTCACACGTCGCATGACTACTGGCCAGTCAGATATTTTACGAAAGAGCTAGCTGGAGACTTTGTATATTAGCTTATATACGTATAAACCATATTTATAACACACATTTTCGGTTCAGGCGGTTGAGTCTCATACTATTTAGTCTATAGCAAACGTATGAATTCTTATACAAATCGATTTTGTAGTTAATAAAATCAAGCAAATGCTACGCATAAAGTTCTTTTTACACAGAATATTCGTATAGATTATTATAGACATCATATTATATTAACATAACATTATAATTATATTATCAGTAAACATACTTAATTGTACTCTGAGTGGATTCAAAAGGATAGCTTCATGGACAATTTCGTATAAAAAGTGGTTTAAGAATGTAATATGTAAAATGTATGACATTATAATAATACTCATGTAATTATATACTATGTTGATATGCAATAAATATTTTTTTTTTTTTTTGAGATAAGATAGCAAAATCACTTATCATTTCCCACGCAACACAAGCTGTTTACATTACATTAAGAGGAAACACAATCCTATTTGTGGGTTTGAATCTATTGTTTGTCCATTACTGGATACGTAACTACACGCGAACAATTATTTGCGGTTAGCCGCGTTTCATTGGTCTATTAATTTGAATAAAGACCGTTGAGTGATGGCCGCTGAATAAAAATAAAATCCTTTTAAAATTGCGGGCCTTTGATGTGGATTCAATTATTCATTTCGTTTGGTCAGTGAGATTGACGATTTACTTATTTGTTTTTCTGATGATTATGATGCTGTATACACACACATTCACGCCTGTACCATAGAAGGGCTAGGTAGAAGTTATTTATGTGCCTATTTTCTGCCTTTTTAGAGGGCGAATCTATTGCCATATTTCGAGCATTCATACCAACTCCATAGAGCTTAAGAAATTTTATTCTAAAAATTATATTTATTCAAACAGACTTTTAAAAGTTCGCCAATCATAAACTAATTAGATACTGCAACCTTTGGGTGGTATTAATATTTGTGTCCTACACAAGTCATGACACTAAGAAATCACAAAAAGTGTAATATCAAAACAAACTAACTTACATCCCGGTCATTTGCGGAATCCAAAAAGACGTTTAAGTCAACATCAATTCGAGAATTTTTACCGCGCGTCCCGTTCTCCATCCGACTAATCCAATTGTGAAGCCGGGACGGCCAGCGTCTCGCCCGCAATTATTACGTTCCCGTGACATAAATATTTGGCCAAATTATATCCGTGCATTTTTGCCACCGAAACATTTTGCCCTCCTTTAAATTCTAGTGTTGTGAAGTTACACTGGTAAAACATGACGAAATAAATACACCCAATAGTCACATACATAGCTCTAATCCCACGCTAAGTTGAAAGACCTGCGTCGTGTGTATCAGAAATTACGAGAGTCAATTTTCGATCTCAAAAACACCCAGACCCAAAACACATTTTTGTTGTAAACATATATCTGTCTCGGTGTCATCGAACCTGCGGCCTCTCGTTTCGTAAGCTGGTGTCTAGTTAACAGCGCCACGGGGCTGTCATAAATCCTTAGTGATTGTCAGGCAGCTAATGAAGAGGTCACTGAGCGCGTTGCGGAGTTACCTCGTCCTTCCTGAAAGGGATCCCGAAAGGTACGCCAGTAATGTAACAGCCCACACAGGGCTGTGTCCGTCGCTGGCGCCCATCTACAACGGGGCCCCGAAACCAAGCAAGTGGGGGTGCAACGGCACCCAACATCTCCGAGATGACCCCCGAGATGGATAAATCGTCTCGGAGGCGCATCGGAAGGCTGCGGTGGGCGCTTCTTGCCCGTACACCACGATCGCACCACATGGCGCAAAGATGACCACCGGGGGTTTTGGTCGGTATGCTAGCATAGGAAATTTATTAGGGACCCAGCTTAGCATTACCATCTGCATCATCCTTATAATCTTTTTCTCCGTAAAGTATGTTATAAATGAGAATAAAAACCTAATATCTAAAAGACTCTCAAGTATTTGATCCATTTAAAACACGAATAATAATTCTCATTAAGTTGAAATAAAGATATCGCAACCGTCTGAATCTCAGCGATTTCATTACAAACGGCGTTTGGAACATCTTAACGATGTTATTTGTAAAGCAAAATGGATTTATAATAGACTACAATCTTTATTGTGCCTTTATGAAACATTTTTGATGGCTTTACTTTATCTTCTTTATTTATGTTTCGCGTTAAGCGTTGCCAGGAGAATATTGCTGTAAAGTTTCAATCATCGTTTTGCCATTTTTCCTTATCTGTATTAAAACTCAAGCTTCTATCGTCTACAGGTGAAAGAGGGGCATTTCTCCACCGTCATTTCATCCGTTGGAGTTTTGATTCCATGTAATATTTGATTATAAATTGGGAAAGGAGCCCGTATATTTCACTTTTTCTGTTTTTGTCTCGAAGCACCAAGACAGCTAAGTTAAAGTAAAATAAGCCAATACATATACACAATACACATGCCGTGAAATCTTTTCCTTACCATTTGTGTATTTTTTTTCAATAGAGGAAAGATTAGACTAAGAAATTAAGGAAGTCAATATACCTTCATTTAAAAACAATCCCTTTCATAAAATCTTACGTCAGACACCTTGACTCCGTTAGTATCAACATATCATACTTAATTATTTATATAAATTTAATTAACAACAAAGGTATGTTCGTATTTAAATATTTCATTAAGAATTACGCTTAAAGTCTTTGTATTAATTCCTTTCATATTTTATGCAAGATCAGTTAATAGAACAGACGCATAATTTAATGTATCAAACACTGAAATATAACGTTCTTATATCATCAGACTTGAAAGGGTTTATTTATTTATGCTTTTTATACAAAACATTGTACAAAGGCGGACTTAATGCCGAAGGCATTTTCTACCAGTCAACCTTAGGGTGGTGCAGAGATACTTGATAGGTGCATAAATATTATTTTTCGAATAAAATGCTTATATATAAATACTAATATAAACACATAAATACCTACGAAAATAAATATATGTACATACATAAATATACTAAAATACTTCTGACAAACGATTGAGAAAAAGTTGTCTAACCCTTACTTTAAACGATAAGCGGTTTGTTTAGGCTCTTAAACAATTCCTATTCCTTAGAACATATACTGATGTATAACAAAATCCTTAGTGATCCATCCATCTGCTACATGCGCAGGTTTTCTCACGATATTTTCTTGTAAGCTATTGTAACTTTAAAAAGTCAGAGGTGTGTGCCTGTGGTTTGTACCTTCGACCACCGAGATCTTCAAATCTAAACCTCAAGACCATTAAGACTTATACTATCTCTATTGAAGGCTATACATACTATCGCGAACTCCACATATCCAGTGAACGGTTTCTTTAATCAAATTTCAGCAATCATTTACAGATCCTGAACTAGGTTGCACACTCTCCAGTGTTTGCCCGTCAGCTTCAGACCGGGTCGTTGGTAATTTGGCTAAGTGGCTCAGTTAACATCAACACGGCACGCGTTGGCTTTGATTCACTTCTCAAGTTGTTCATTTGCCCAATTTCCTTGGTGTAAGCAAGAAGTAATGTTGCCAGGGTTGTTTGTATTACCTAATTTTAAGGTATATGTGATTGAATATATGGTAACAATCTATAGATGGATCTATGTAAATTTATTATATTCTGTACCTTTTTTTTTATTTTGCTTACATTATAATAGATATGAACTTTATAATTACATAATCTTTAAACTATAAATCTTTTAACAAAAGCCTTTTGACATTTAAACTAGAATATCCTGACCCCACAATAGACACTTATAAACTAAATATAACACAATTAACGTGTAACATTTTAGGGCTTCTAAACAAGTACCGACACTGCTTAGTTGCCAATATATTATTCTTTTAATTTTAATATATTATTATTATAAGGTTATCAAGTAAACCTAAGTCGTCAATAAACTAAATACTACTGTCAGTTGCAGCTAATAAAAATGCTCTGTAAATTCCAACTTAATATCCTGATTTTTGGAAGAAGGATATGAATGCTGGCAACCCAGGTCGTTTGTCAAAGAAGCCTGCGGTCTTGGCGCTTCGATCTCTGACCGCAAGATTTAAAGTTAGCGGGACTTTATGCTAATTGGAACTGATATGAACTGATCTCCTCTTTAAAACAAAAATACGGACAACCTTCGTGGTCACTTCCACGCTAGCTGGAAACAAAAGGTCGTATTTGCTATGGCATCAAGTTATCATGATGAGGCTGAATGGCCAAGCTTCAACGCTCGGTGTTATAACTGTGCGTGCTGTTAGTACTGGAGTACAGGAGTTAATAACACCCATGTGGTGCAGTCGTCTAGTCATTAGCCTGCGAAAGGAGAGGCTGTGAGTTCGATCCCCACACCGAGACAAATGTTTGTGTGATCCACAAATATTTGCTGATACCCACGACACAGGACTTGCATCGTAATGTGGGGTTCAGAGCTATGTATGTGGCTGTTGGGTGTATTTATTTATTTACAGTGGCGGGTACATTCATACACGCCACATGGTGGAATAGGCCTATTATTAACCATTAAGTTCAATGTGACTCCGATATTCAGGTGATTATCAGGTCATAATCTTCATCCTCAATTTCGTCATAGAAAAATACTATAAGGGCAGACCCAAGGATGCATTAACGTATTTTTTTTAAATCAAAGTATCCAAAACCAAAAGAAACAATAGATTGTCGCTCTTAACAGTGTAACAATAAAATCTAAGAGAAATCACTAGTCACAATCCCAGCGCAAGTTGTAATGGGTTGACAACTCCAAGTTGGTAACTGCTATTAAGAGTTGCGGACGCTCGGTTCCCTTCTAAATTCCTGTGCATCCCGCGGGAACAATACAATAAGGTGAACAATTTCAGGGAATTGTACTACGAAACCTTATCATGTGTCTTTGCATCCCTAATGGAATAGACAGAGGTTCATTCCTGCGTGTGTTTTACCAATTGGTTTTTCATCATCAGCCCATATATGTTAATACTGCTTGCCACGAGCCTCCTATTCCATTGAGAGGGTTTAGGCCTTAGTCCATGCTGGCCTAGTGCGGATTGGCGGAGTACACAATTAAGAAATTCCTAAGAACTCCTTTAAAGTTTGCCGGTTTTATCACGATGTTTTCCTCCACCGCTAGGGTACGTGATCAGTCATTGTAAACTTGGAAACGGAACTCAATGGGACAGCAGAGCTTAAAAATGCTATTTTTATACAAATAGCCATTAATAAAATTGCGCATACGTGGTCGCAGTAAAGGGAACTCCACCAGCGATATCCAGCGGATATTTCGGAAATTTTATTTTATCCAATTAACAAACCTATTTATTAAACACATTTCACATGGCATAAAAGCTTTTTTATATAAAACACTAGTGTTGAAGAAACAAATTGGCTTTTAGAGATTTATTTTTGACAGCCCCGTGGCGGAGTTGGCTAGACACCAGCTTGTGAAACGAGAGCCAGCAGATTCAATCTCCGCACAGTGACCAATGTTTGTCTGGTCCATCAATATTTGTTTCGGGTCTGGCTGTTTTTGAAACGGAAAGTCTCACATCGTTTCAAATATCCAAGTCACACGAATTACTTCTTATTTCGGATTCGGTACTATGTATGACTGTTGGGTATATTTACATACTCTGTGGCGCTAATAATTTCGCAATACGAAAACTCAATAACAGTTTTCCCAACACAGGAACCAAACCCAGTACTAATACGGTCCAATATTGTTCCACAAGCCATTTAGAATTTCAAGCTACAAAAACCTCCCAAATTGCCAGACATAGTTGACCTATTTAGGCAATTAACAAGTCATTAACGACTCACTTTTTGCCAACAAATTTCGCATCAAAATATCAACAGCAGTATTTTATCCGCAACGGGAAAGATTAATGAGCAGATTCGGTAATTAAAGGACCAAGGTCACCGCTTGACCCCGACACTGACCCTAAAGGTCCAATTTAATGGCCTGAAGTTGAATATAATTGTAGTGATTAAATATTTTAGAGGTTATGTTCGTGACGTGTGAAAATTGTTCAATTATTTAGTTGTGTTACGAAAATCTTTACTATTGACAAAATTTCGTTTCTGTGGATGCAAGTTTATGAATTGATGAATTTTGAAAAGTTAGAAAAATTATAAATAAATAACTGAAATTTCTGTATAAAAAACTACTGCGATCATAAGACTAGAAGTTCTAGAGTATTATGGTACTCAAACGGAGCTTGAAAGGGTTTCTACTTTATTATCAACTTTATGTAAAATTATCGTTTTTCGTCTACGCTTACTATGTATATTTTCCTAGAACTTAAATAATATAGGTTGTAAGTATTCAGTGAAAATTTGGCTTAATCGGCCCAAAAAATATTGAGTTTACTGGTATGAAATTAAAATACAAATATTTAAGAGTAAATAAATAAATACACCCAACAGTCACATACATAGTCCTCACCCCAAACTAAGATACGAGTCTTGTATCGTGGGTATCAGAAACTACGAGAGACTTTTCGGTCTCACAAACACCCAGACCCGAAACAAATATTTGTGGATCACACAAACATTTGTCTTGGTGCGGGGATCGAACCCGCGGCCGCTCGTTTCGCAAGCTGATGTCTAGCCAACTGCGCCACGGGGCTGTTAAATTAAAGAGGAAATAACCGTACTTCTTTCTTAGGAATTTTACATAATCATCATCATCATGAGTCTATATATGTACATTGTATGTCGCACCGCTGGGCACGATCCTCCTCTCCAAGACCCCAACTAATGATTTAGACTTTATTCTACCATGCTGACCTAGTGCGGGTTGACGGACCATAACCTTATGCATGAATGACGATAACTACATATTTTATTAACAGCCCCGTGGCACAGTTGGCTAGGCACCAGCCAAGAAACGAGCGGCCGCGGGTTCGATCCCCACGCCGAGACAAATGATTGTGTAATTCACAAACATTTGTTCCGGGTCTGGGTGTTTGTGAGACCGAAAAGTCTCTCGTAGTTTCTGATACCCACGGCACAAGACTAGTATCTTGATGTAGGGTCAGGACTGTGTGTGACTGTTGGGTGTATTGATTTATATAACT
The DNA here is from genome assembly GCA_030295005.1 of Cephonodes hylas. Lineage (NCBI taxonomy): Eukaryota > Metazoa > Arthropoda > Insecta > Lepidoptera > Sphingidae > Cephonodes > Cephonodes hylas. The sequence goes on from AP025377.1 coordinate 10,736,715, forward strand.
CTATACCTAGATTAATAGCTATACCTATAATCAGTAGGTATTGAGGCGCACACGAAATAACTAGCGTTAAAGAATTAAGTAGGAATCTTTCCTTTGCGAAAATACAAGTTGCTCGCCAAAGAATTTCAGAGCGCTTCAATAGTTTGTAAGTTAATGTATTACAAAGAAACAAAAAGAACTTTTCTCTTTATATTGAAATGAAGATAACATTTTGCAATTACAAGCTATAGAACATAATTTTAAAAGGCGGTGAATAGTCGCATCTTCTAAAACATCGTATTTATTTATTCTTTGTGAATGTTAAAATGTTAAGTCAAAAAATCTTTGAGAGTCGATTTCTAGTTTCCAGTAATGGATGGGTCTTTTGCGATATTAGTGAAATTGAATTTAAAATAAAACAGATTTGTCACCTTTCCAAGAATATGTTAATAAATGGTACATTCACAGAAACATTAAATACGATTTTTTTCATGAATAATGTTGGAAGAGTATTTCTACGAATTACATAATTAAAAACACGCAATTAAAAGAGACAAAAACATATTATTTTTTAAATTAAGGGCAATGTGGATTAATCTTAAAGGTATACCGTCTTATCATGTATATCTTTCTTGCAAAGTTTTGTTTATAAAAAAAAAATATGAGTCACGAATATTTTCTCACTATACGATAATTAATTACTGTGCATACATATATTATTTCGAAGAGTCAGCGGTGCGTGCCGGGGGCTAGAACCTGCAACAGCCGAGATTCTCGACCACGTGCCTAAACCTAGAGGCCATCACTACTTATTTCTACCAAAATATTTACGTCTGAATAAACAAATAATACAATTTATTTAAATTGCAAAACTATAGACCAAACTTTATCTAAACATATTGCATCTAAAACTATTGACAAAAATATTTTGAAAGTGAATCTATTTTGTGAAAGACAAATTTCAGGCGACTTTGAAACTATTGGGTTTTTTTATAATTCCAAACATGTCAGACTTGTGTCTTTGTTAAACTTTTTGCATTATCTTTCTCATGCGTTAGGTGCGTGACTTTGTAAGACAAGACACACATTTATAATATTAATTTTAATATATTGTAATAGTGAAAATTTGTCATCAAATCTATGTCTATTTTCATTCCATCTATTCTTATGAAAAGTCCGTTTCGTAATTGGCTAGACATAAGCTTGCGAAACGAGATGCGGGGGGTTCGATCCCGGCACCGAAACTATTGTTTATGTGATCCACAATGTTTATGTTTCTTTTTAAATCACAGAAATACGTAAAGCAATTTTAAATTAAAAATCTTAAAATTCCAGTTTTTCGGGCACATTTTCAGACACAATAATAAAGCTGAGAATTTTCTTAACCACAAAACCATCTACCTAATCTATGTGGGAATCCAACCAGGGTTCTGATTACACTCCACACGCTCGCACTACTGGACCAACGAGTCAATAGCGCATAACTTATTTATTTATTAATATTCTAAACTAATACAACATATCCCATACTTAATTTATCATCGAAGACGGTTTAAAACTAGATTAATTAAAAACCGGCGTGTATCCTCCATCATACGTTATCTTCGCAACTTTTCCATTTAAACTTCCCGTATCGGTGCGCCTACTTTCAACTCAGTAACTATAAAGAGCCCCACACACGGTACGATCCGTCGCCTTAAACCGTTCGCAACGACGAATCGATCGTGTATGTCAAGACCGTTACCGATTTACTTAATCGAAGACGATGTCGGAAATCGCAACAAAAACCCATGCAACCATGAATAACGTAACGATGAATCGACGGCTTCAAACAAGTAAATGATAAATCGTTACGATCAGTCGTTTCGTATATGGGCGACATTTTTGATGCGATCAATCGTCACGATTTTCATAAGATTGATCTTACAGACGAATCGTACCGTGTATGGCGCCCGTTACGTCAAGCGCTGTCGAGCTATCGAAGAACAACTGTTACCACTGTCATCACTACTGCAATGCTGTCATTGCTAGTCAGCTTGTCATTCACAACTTCTATCTGTTATTATGATTATGCGGACACTTTTTCTAGATAAATAAAAGTGCGATCGAGTACTGGTTTCGATCAGGTTAGTGAAAGTGCTACTGGAATTTTCTATTCGAAAATACTTAGTACCTACAGAGTCTAAAAATGTGCCCGAAAAACCGCAATAGGCTCGTCCTCTATTACGTTGGACTTAAACTGGCGAAATGTGGGTGCATCTTTGCATAGTCTTTTAAAGAATACAGCCATCTGGTTATATGTATATTGTATATGTAAATAAATGTACCCTTATTTTGCCAGTTAAGTGAAATTTGGTAAGAAAAAACTATGATAAAATAAATAAATAAATAAATAAATACACCCAACAGTCACATACATAGCTCTGACCCCACACTAGGTTACAAGACCTGTGTCGTGGGTATCAGACACAACGAAAGACTTTTCGGTCTCACAAACCCCCAGACCCGAAACAAATATTTGTGGATCACACAAACATTTGTCTCGGTGCGGGGATCGAACCCGCGGCCTCTCGTTTCGCAAGCTGGTGTCTAGCCAACTGCGCCACGGGGGCTGTCATCAAATGATGATGTAAAACTATGATACAAATAACATTTATTGAACTTGGAAGTTATATAATATAGGCAACTCAAATAGGTTCAGTGAATCTATACGATTATACATACATAATGTAAAATGTTTAATTTCCGTCACACTCAGATAAAACACTAACATTACTATGTCTATTACGAAAACCTGCTTAACGTAATATTTACCAAATGAACAACCAAAGACAATTTGAATAACTCATCAACCATAAACACGATAATACGCGCGTGCATTGAACAGTAATTCAGCATTGGTATGTAAATTCAATTAGCTCGGCTCACTGGTCCGATCGTAAAGTATATAATATAAAGCTGAATGTTTTCACGTTGAAATATGGCGGAAATTTCATGCAATGGAGATTTAAATCAGTGTCAAAAACTCGCAAAATTTCACGCAAGCTACATTTTTTTCGCATGCAAATTACTTGTTCGTGAATTCGCGAGAATGTCGTGCGATTTCAAACCCTTTCGATTTCCTAGTCGGGTATAAAAATATCACTTCCTTTAACTATGAAGGAAAACAATGTCATGAAACCTGCACACTTAAAAGTTTTTAGGAATTTCTTAGGTGTGTAGTCCGCCAACCCGCACTAGGCCAGCGTGGTGGACTATGGCCTAAACCCTCTCAATGGTAGAGGAGAGCCGTGCCTAGCAGTGGGACGTATATGGGTTGATGATAGTGGACTAAGGCCTAAACCCTCCTAGTTAAAGAAAAAGACTGCCTAGAAGCAGAATATATACGTACTCATGATTATAATGATGAAGACAGTTCTATCTATAGTGGTTTTCCCACGTTCCAAATTACAACGAAGATATTCCCAGAATGTTTTCCTTCAGCTCAATACTAGACTTCGATAGCCATATCAACTGTCTGAGCTTCTTATTACTATATTATCTATTGTAGGAAATCGTTAAGGTTAATGATAAAATCAAATTCCAGTGCTGGTTTTTCTACTAACAATGACATTATGGATGTACTGAAGAGATAATGCACACTAAAAATATTGGTTTTTCTCGTATAAACCGTTTTGAGTTAAGATACCGCTTTACTCAAATATATTTATTTCAGAACTATGCTGACCATTACACATTGTATGTATTCATATCAGAAATAATACAAATATATACAATATCTGTGTCCATATACTATACATATAAGAAATTGTACCAGGGCTTAAGAACCTGCAAGCGATGTGGCGATTCCAAACAATTGAAGATGATAAACAAAAGCGCGTCGTGTGAGCGACTCGTAGCCCTCTCCACATTTATTGGTAACACCACGAGGAATTTTAAATTTCCCATCCAATAAAAAAACAGTTTGGGAATAAATAAAAAATGTGGTGTGAATTACTTTTGGTCCAATTCAAGTATTCTAAAATTCCATTTAAGTACCAAATTCAGGCGTAGGTATGTGGTAACTGTGACTTTACTAATAAAATTCCATAATTTAGACTAAAAAACAATCATTAATAAGAACACATAGAACAAATTGTACCAGGACTTAAGAACCTGCAGGAGTTGTGGGTGTTCATGGGCGTTGTTGACCATCAGGTGGCTCATTTGCTCGTTTGCCTCCTTTTTTCATTAAAAAAAAGTTATATGGCGATTCCAAAAGATTATAAGGAAGATGATTGAGGTAAAAGAAGACAAACAAAAGCGCGTCGTGTGAGCCACTTGAAGCCCTCTCCATATTTATTGGTCCGCGTGCGATATTTGCGCAGCTCTCGGCGTCGCCAACCTTTCTCGGCAAACACAAGATGTTCCCCTGTTTGTAGGCCACAGGTGTTGGTGCTAATTTATGTGGAGAATACTTTCGTGTGTTTGTACGCGTCGAGTGCGATTGCGGAGCTAGGAGCAGTGTTTTTGATTGATTTTCATAGAGAAAGCGGTTCAAAGATACAGGTTAAAACATTTTTTACCCAAAAACTCATCGGACCGCACAAAACTTTTAATAAACTTTAAACATTGAATCCGTATTTAATAAAAACAGTTTGACATATAAATGAGAATATCTTGATCCCACAATAAACAATTTTAAAATCGACATTACACAATTAACGTGCAACGGTTTTGGACTTCTTTGGAACCACAGCTGGTTTCAAGTTGAAACAAAAGAATATTAATGTTAGCCGAAGAAAAAGAGAACTCGTTCTGTTATTGAGAATTGCCTTACACCAAGTCTAGAGAGGCTTCGTTCTACGTTGTTAACCACAGCAAATCGCGCAGTATATATACTCATTTAACTTTAACAAAGAAACAGACAAAAGTCAACTCTCAAATAGCGTTAAACAAATAGTAAATTTCTTTACAAACTTGCTTAACTTTACTTTAAAGCGAAAGAGGTGTAGATGAACATGGATTTGGCGCTATACAGTCTCTGCCTACCCTAACGGGAGATAGGCGTGAGAGTATATTTATAGACAGCTGCGTGGCGCAGTGCTAAACACCAGGTTACGAAACGAGCGTTCGCGTGTTCGATCCCCGCACCGGGACTAATGTTTGTGTGATCCACAGACATTTATTTTGGGTCTGGATGTTTGTGACACCGAAAAGCCTCTCGTAGTTTCTGATACCCACGACACAAGACTCGTATCTTAGTGTGGGGTTAGAACTATGCGTCAGACTGTTGTGTGTATTTATTTATTATTATTATGTATGTAATATATAGATTTCTTATATCAACATTGCTTCTTGGCAGGCACATACAAATGCATCTTTCAAAGTTTCCTAGAGGAGGCACGCGAACACAGGAACGAAGCGATCTGGAAACAGTCCAACTGGGACGCGTGACGCGCCAAATGTCTTAAAAATTCCACCATCTCTTAACGCATAGCGAAGTACATGTGAATTTAATTTCAAAACAATTTCTCAAGGAAATGTGGAAAAAATATATGAACACGAGATGAGTTATTGGGACAGCTTCTTGAATTCGTCATTCGTCCTGAGTTTCTGTTACTGTGTTTTTGCAATAACAAATCCTCTGAAGTAGCAAAGACTACGATATGACAAAAGGTTCGCCCCCTTTTATGTTAGATCTATGTAAGTGCAGAAATAAACCTCTGCCTTACAGTTAGAGGTATACAATTTCATGGCTATTATGTAATATGTATGGATGAACTCGCGGGTTCGAACCCCAGGCACACACCTCTGACTTGGTCGCGGGTTCGAACCCCAGGCACACACCTCTGACTTTTCGAAGTTATGTGTGTATTCACATTGAATTATCACTTGCTTTAACGGTGAAGGAAAACATCGTGATAAAACCTGCACACCTAAGAGTTCTTAGGAATTTCTTAGGTGTGTAGTCCGCCAACCCGCACTAGGCCAGCGTGGTGGACTATGGCCTAAACCCTCTCAATGGTAGAGGAGACCCGTGCTCAGCAGTGGGCGTATACGGGTTGATGAAGAAGAAGAAGATGGATGAACTTGGAAATAAATGTGTATGTTATAAGGAATATGGAAATAAGTATTAACTTGTATTTTACATACCAATTTCAATTTCAGCCCCGTGGCGCAGTTGGCTAGACACCAACTTGCGAAACGAGCGGCCGCAGGTTCGATCCCTGCACCGAGACAAATGTTTGTGTGATCCACAAATCTTTGTTTCGGGTCTGGGTGTTTGTGAGACCGAATAGTCTCTCGTAGTTACTGATACCCATGACTCAAGACTCGTATCTTAGTGTGGGGTCAGGACTATGTGTGTGACTGTTGGGTGTATTTATTTATTTATTTAATTTAAAAATTGTTACTGACGTATACAAATATAATAAATATCAACGGCTTACTAGCACAATCTCCAAAAACTCAAATTCTCCCAATAAAACCACTAACTTGCCAAACAGAAGCAAGCCAGTTTCAAAAACAGCCTTATTACGAAATCGCTTTTGCTGAAACTCGTAAAGCCTACGGGTAAGGCCCGTCCCTTGATTGACAAAGGGGACGATGTCAAAGCACCGGTTGTTTAAATAAATAATATTATAAGGCGTTTCAAGGAGTGGCCGCGAATAATTATAAATGGAAGCGGTGATGCCGAGATGACTGTTTGACGCAAGGGAGGAGTTATGGCGAATTTTGTAAAAATGCTTCTTCTTTTGAAACTAATGTGGCCTTTAAAATTAAATACTTAGAGACATTCAGACATAGGAATAATATAAAACCAGGAGGAAACCTGGAGATATGTTTTGTAATGCCTACAGTATCGGTAGTCGTTACCGTTAATTTGTAATGTCTAGTCTATAAATTGTGTATTCAATTTCGTCAAATTGCTTTTTTTTAAATAAAGATTTTTTTCTTATTTTATAAGAAGGTTACCGCTCATGAGTAATCCTTTTTCTAGCCACAGCTTCTTTAACTTGTGGTAGATATTCAATAAATATTGCGTTAAGCTGTCAAGCAGGGTTATTAATTAATTCATCGGTAAAATACGAGCCAGACAGGACGCCCCACTCCTACCGAGGGGGTTACTGCTTCGAATCATTAAATCAGCATAATTAGCTCGAGAACACCGTTTCCACCGCCTCAATCCTTTGCCGAACGATAATTTGCGCTGCATTCATGACGTCATTAATTTAAACTCGTCTCAATTCGTACGGTGACAGATTTCGCAGCTGTTTCGGGGGGTTAAGATTCTGGGTAATTATTTTGTATACTATTTACTCCTTTACGCGTTAGGTCGTTAACATACTTTCAGGTGTGTAATAAATGAATCTAAAAGCCTTAGAATACGGTAAGCCTAAAAACCGAGGCATTTAACTAGATCAAAAAGTTCAAAATGTGTAATAAGACCTTGATGTCTGCTTCAGGTAGAAAAAAGGCCTCAGAAGATGTACTTTCGAGTCATTACATCTTCAAATTAAATTGATATTAGGGGACTTGAAACTTAAAAAGGAACAGAAATGTTTGTGTAGCATAATAGCTCGTTTTTATCATATTTAAAAAAAATTATGAGTGTTAAAAATATTTCAAAATAATAAAAAGAAAATGCCCTCAAAAATTAAAACGAATAAATTCATGTAAAACATCCTACAATCGGGAAATTCATAATAAGGAGTACTGCACGTATCGATAATTTAATAAAGATGTTCGCGATAGCAAATTGCTTTGGCTGATGGAAATTTCACAGAACCTCATCGTCTTTTATGATTAATTGCACGAAATCTCATTACTGTTCGACGCTTTGGGTTACGCAATGATCGCGGTCATAATAATTACAAATTAATCCAATTTGAACCGCTCCTTGTTTAGATTACGACAATTAATATTTATTTTTCATTTAAATAAGTAACTGATAGGTTGATAGAGAAAAAATACGGTTACTTTCCTAATTGTGATGCTTACTTGGAGAGGCCTGCGTTCATCAGTGGACGATGAGGGCCAGGGTATTTAAACGGTAGCATATTCATCCTTGTAGTCTGAATACACACATAACCATTCCAATATTCCCTGATGAGTTAGGTATATAATTCTATATTTCCATACTCTGTGGTACTACTAAAAACTTCTATTAGAAAAATTTAATATCATTTTACTCGGAACTTTACGACTTAGGAATTTGGACCTCTAGATCGAACTGCACAATAATTTTGAAGCGAAATCGAAGTAGCGGTATTCCCGTAGAAGTCTAAAAGGGTTATAAGTTAACTGTTCAATGTATGTTTAATGAGTGATTTATAATTGTGGCGTCGGTATATTCTTATTGACGCGTCAAATTGCTTTTGTTAAATATTTTTTTAAACTAAGAGATGATTATTGAGAATTTTGTAAAGCAAGTTTTGGGCTGATATGGAAGTACCGCCACTGATTACTTAGTATAAGATACAAATATATCCTAAGCTAACCTCAGCTCATATTAAAGTTGAAATTAATGCCCAGAACACAAACAAAATTGTAGCTAAGTTAAAATAATGGCGCTCATAAGTCCACGCCGGCTGAGTCGTGTGTGTGCTGTAATCTCATTCCGTGGGATTAATCTTGTTCATCTAATTACTATGCATCGCTACACTCGATCGGTGCAAATACTATAGGTACTTGGGAGGAATATTCTTATATATTGACAGCTCCGTGGCGCAGCTTGCAAAACGAGCGGCCGCGGGTTCGATCCCCGCACCGAGACAAATGTTTGTGTGATCCACAAATATTTGTTTCGGGTCTAGGTGTTTGTGAGACCGAAAAGTCTCTCGTAGTTTCTGATACCCACGACACAAGACTCGTATCTTAGTGTGGGGTCACGACAATGTGTGTGACTGTTGGGTGTATTTATTTATTTATATTGGCACGGAAAGTGTACACGGCAAGTAAAAACATATTTAAAACCAGCTTTTGTCCTGTTTTTTAGCTTTAGAACGAATAAGCACTAGTTCATATATTTATTTAGAACAACCATATCATATATCACTTTCGCTATCATCAGTCCGTACAGGTCATATTAAAGTGTTCCGCAGGGGTCGGTCCTTGGGCCTCTTCTATGGAACATCGGTTACGACTGGGTGCTCTGTGGTGCCAACCCCCGGGGTGTCGGCGTATTCTGCTACGCCGACGACACGCTCGTTACAGCGATGGGCGGGACCTTCCAGGAGGCCGCCGACCTCGCCACGATTGGCACTGGGAACGTGGCGAGGAGAATTCGGCGTCTGGGCCTCACAGTGGCTCTACACAAATCCGAGGCCATCTGTTTCCACCGGCCTCATGTGATAATACCCTTAAAAAGGGTAACGTAAAGAGTCCTCGAAACCGACGTGCATGCATGAAGAGGATAATGTCAGTGGAGGAAGCGAAAGAGGTATGTTTGGACCGTGGCATTTGGCGCTCTATAGTCTCTGCCTACCCTAATGGGAGACAGGCGTGAGTTTATGTATGTATGTATGTTATTTTAATACTAAGAACATTCAATAATTCAAATTTTTTGATAATATAGGGTTCAAAATTAAACTTTACTTCCATATGTTTTAATTTACTAAAGTGGATACAACATCTTTTTTCAAAAGACATGAGAGACACCAATTATTGAGGATTATAAAAAACATTGAACTTGCTTTGGGTTCCGTATCCGCGTCCTATCTTCCATACATGTGAGTCTATGAATTAAGACTATCAATAAATTTATTAATACATCACGGCAAAGAACGAATAAGACGACCGCAACACCTGAAAAAATCACAAATTATTATATTTACATAACCATGTCTGAAAGAGAAAGGCATAAGTGTCAATAATTTTAATTCCTACATAATGAGATTTTACGCTGGATAAACAATACCTCCACCCGGGAATCGAAACAGGAATCTCTGATCGCCTTAATCTTATACAACGTACAAATGTGGTAGTGGTGGTGTGGTAGTAAAGGTCAGTGGCTAGATGAGGTAACGATATCCACAAGATGGCTAGCAGTGGTTGGATGAGGACCGAAGATCGAGCCCAGTGGCGCACCATAGGAGAAGCCTATGTCCAAGAGTGGACAAAATAAAGGCTGTTGATGATAATGATGATGAAGCTATCCAGTTGTAGATCACGTTTATCTCACCGATATAAAGTTGTTGTAGGACAAGGTCATGATGCCAAACGCCGTCATGTAAACCCGTACTTGGCTCTGCTGTATCGCAAACACAGCTAGGATCCTCAATTTGGAGTCAGCACGCATGAACTCCCAACCACAGTGGAATATTGCTGTTGACACTTGAGATGCCTAGAAGAATTTTAACCAGCTTAAAAAATTGTTTATGTCATTCAATACTACAGGGGTTCCCAAACTTATTTACACTATGACGCCCTACAGAATTATTATTTTTCTTGCGACGCACCCCCCCCCCCTCCCCTCCGCCCCCCATCATAAAAACTACCTACTTTACTGGAAATAAAAACAGCAGTAGTTAGCGTAATATGAGGTTATCAGAAAAATACGGACAGCGAATGTTTGCCGATCGCCTCGCGACGCCCCTCGGATGTTGCCGCGAGGCAGTTTGGAAAGCCCTGCAATACTAGACACAACGCAGTGCTGGACACAGGCCTCCACTACAACTGAGATAGTTTAGGTTAAAGTTCACCATGCTGGCCTAGTGTGTGATGGCAATAACAGTTAACAAATTGCGTTATTTACGACAAGCTCTTTTTCTTCAAAACCTGAGTGTTTATTTTAGAAGTATATATTAGGATTGATGGACTACACATCTAAGAAATTCTAAAGAACTTTTAAATGTGTATTTTTTTTCTTTTAAAGCAACTGGTGATTTATTAATGTTAGAATTATGAGCACTTCACCACCGAAAATTTCAACCGCTCGCCTAAACTTCGAGGCCAGCACTAAATACTAGAAAAGCAAATAACATATCCTATCTCAGATTAGGTTTCCACACAGCTTGAAACATCTAAAACTATGTCACGTAAATAAAGAGATATTTTTAAAACCTACATGTTGACACGACATGTACTACGTTTACAACAAAATGCACTAACCTCATGGGTGACATCGCCTGCGGGCATCATGTAAGCCCCAGTTAGGACCACCAGACAGCAAATATAAGCGAAGATAGCGAGCAGAAATATCATATTTCGCTCCGTAGTCTGCAATTATGGATATGTTATTTAAATTTCTTCATGCGAGGATTGATGATCTCAAAAACACAGGAAAATTGCTCTCTCAAGTTTAATTTTAAATTTATAAACGGTAGAAAAAGAAATTTCTGGGTATAACTCTATGACGCTTAGGATAGAAGTAGAATGAAGATTAACTAATTAATCGAATCTAAATAATTAATAAATGAATTTAGATTATAAGAGCAGAATAAGAATTGTACAGAAAGTACAAAAATGTGTGTTTAATCAGTCGGAGTGGGGACAACGCTTGAAATAAGAAAATTTCTTTATTAAATAGCCCCCTAAAAATACCTAATTTTTTAAAAGAAAATACTATGTCTATATTGATCATAAGTGGAACTCAGCACAATAACTATTATAGTAAGTGAATGTTCTGACCACCAATTTGACGAGACACATGACCATCAATGCGACACTTTCTAAGACTTGTACGCTGTAGAAACAGCCAAAAGCTTCCTGCACATTGCGAGCACACCTGCAAAAAACGCATAATTTTCATCCTATTCAGCAAGGTTTTTTCTCGAACTAATAAAAACTTATTCTTAGTATGAAATATTTCTAACGTTTGGGTATTATCAACCGATAAATAAATTAGGGATTTGAAAGGATCAAGATTATGATTAAAAAACAATGAATCTACTCTATGTAGTGAACTTCGATCAACTTTAGTAATGCCGATGTAATGCGGACTTAAATTCTTCTACCGTAATTATTTACGGGTTTTATCACAGACCTTTTACCCATTACCTGAGCTACTGCTTAGCTTAGTAGTCTGGGTAGTCGTAGTCTTTATGGTCAGCTCTAACAATAATTTCCAGATAACTATAAAATCACACGCATAGTCATGAAATTTACAAATTAATCTCTCCTCATACTCTGTTTACCGGATGGCGCACTTAGAAAACCTAAATCCATACTATTTTGTTCCATTAATTTAATATCTTCTGCAGTATAATCTTTTAAGGGATATTGCAGCCTTTCGTAGATTTATTTGTTAGTCTTGACAAATAAAGAAATCCTGCCGTTGGCAATGGCGCCGGGTAAAAATATTGCAGTCTAAGGCTCGACCGAGATCTCGGTCTCGGTCTCGGTCTCGGCATTCTCGGCTACAAATCCTACCGAGAATTTTGTCTCGGTTCTCGGCTGTTTCTAGCCGAGATTCTCGGTCATAACCGAGACTGTAACTTTTTTCGAATCGGCATTAAAATTTTACCGCGCGTGGCCACGCGTAAATATAGTACAAGCTCGGTAATCAAAGAAATGCTAATATTTTTGAGTATTGGTTTTTGTCACCTTATAAGTTGCTTATAGTCCATTGAAATGTTACAGGGCCGAATATTGCATTTCTTAGAGGACGCAATTTTATTTTTGGGATATGTTTGGGAGGTCAATAGAAGCTTAACCTCAAATTTGTGGGGTTGCCACCCTTGTCCCACGGCCGCCATTTTGAAAAAACGGGTGAAAACACTTTGTTTGCGATATCTCTGAAACTATGCGTCTCACAGAAAATTTGTAAAAACATAATTTGTAGCAAATTATTTTGCCTACAAATATGTTTATATGACATTTTGCCCTAAATTAAAAATTTAAGAAGTTATAAGCAAAAAAGTGAGAGAATATTTATAAAAATTTTCTTTTTTGCTCTATAACTTTTTTTTATACATTTTACCAAAAAATTGCATCAGACCAATCTTGTAGATTATCTCCTGACAAAAAAAAATCCCTGTATTTTTTCAAATTTAATTTATTTAAAACGCTGTTACACTTCAAAGTTGAACGGGTTTGTCAATGCTCATGAGAATCCGGTTGAAACGAAATGTTTAACTTATTTTTTCTTTATTTTTTATTGTAAATACATATATTCTTACAATTTTTTTTATTAAATTCGTACAATTTTACTTATTTATTAAAAAAAAAAATATTCCTAAAAAACGTGCCTATAAGAGTTTAAGCGCGTTTTTTTTTACTTTGTATCCCCAGTAGGCCTACTCCACGAACATTTTGCTTATACGGTTAGCTTGCTTCTCTAATCGACTTTTTTCGATGGTCCAGGCTGTGCAGGCTGTGTCTTCTGTACCATAGAACTTACCGAATTTAGTTTATTTAAATTTAACTTTCTAGATGTGATACATCAGCAGCCTATAATATGGAGAAATTTTAATATATAAAAATTATGGAGAAACATCCTGAATTAGCTAGCGGTACCGCGCTATTCTTGAGTGAGAAAGTGGATCCATCTTTGCTCAGTCTTGTTGGTGAACGTTAATTCATAGCTTTATACGGCAGTAATAAAGACGACTTACTAGACAACTTGCGATACAAATGATTTGCTAAGATAGTGACTAAAAATTCATTTAATTTGCTCGGAAGATATCAAAATTCTCTGAAGATAGGGGATGGAAAAAGCATGCAAACATTCGGAAGCCAATACAAGCTTCCAAGCCTCCAGCACCCCTCGATCTTATGTGTGTGAATGAAACCGCAGAAGTACGTGTGGCTGCAGAAAAGCAGGCCTGATATGCTCTACAGTATGCCTCCATTGTTCTGATTAAACATGCAGCAACATTATGGAAATATCAAAGTTAATGAAAGAAAATGAATTTGACGATGAACTGCCAACTATAACTCCAATTTTAATTCCTGTCATTCCTCAAAATTTTACGTTTGACGTTGATTTACACTCTGGGCCACAGCCTGGACCATCGAAAAAAAGTCGATTAGAGAAGCAAGCTAACCTTATAAGCAAGATGTTCGTGGAGTAGGCCTACTGGGGATACAACGTAAAAAAAACGCGCTTATACACTTATAGGCACGTTTTTTTTAGGAATATTTTTTTAGTAATAAATAAGTAAAATTGTACGAATTTAATAAAAAAAATTGTAAGAATATATGTATTTACAATAAAAAAATAAAGAAAAAATAAGTTAAACATTTCGTTTCAACCGGATTCTCGTGGGCATTGACAAACCCGTTCAACTTTGAAGTGTTGTAACAGCGTTTTAAATGAATTAAATTTGAAAAAATACAGGGATTTTTTTTTGTCAGGAGATAATCTACAAGATTGGTCTGATGCAATTTTTTGGTAAAATGTATAAAAAAAAGTTATAGAGCAAAAAAGAAAATTTTAAATAAATAATTTCTCACTTTTTTGCTTATAACTTCTTAAATTTTTAATTTAGGGCAAAATGTCATATAAACATATTTGTAGGCAAAATAATTTGCTACAAATTATGTTTTTACAAATTTTCTGTGAGACGCATAGTTTCAGAGATATCGCAAACAAAGTGTTTTCACCCGTTTTTTCACAATGGCGGCCGTGGGACAAGGGTGGCAACCCCACAAACTTGAGGATAAGCTTCTGTTGACCTCCCAAACATATGCCAAAAATAAAACTGCGTCCTCTAAGAAATGCAAAGCTCATGTAACATTTCAATGGACTATTAGTGCTTAAGCCTGCAACAAATATTTTTTTAACTGCGCCGCCTCCTAGTTAAGCAAGTGAACAACTGTTTAGGAGAGCTGGTCAATTTTATGTCGAGGGACATGTAGTAGTAGTAGCGTATTAAAAAAATTAACAGTATTAAAAAAATCACGCTTTGTCTATTCTCGGTCTCGGTTCTCGGTCTCGGCCGAGACTTTATTTTATTCTCGGTCTCGGTCTCGGTCTCGGCCGAGAACAAAAAATCCATCTCGGTCGAGCCCTATTGCAGTCCCCAACGTGAAGACTAAGTTAAAGTTTTTACTTTTTTAAGCTCTGCAGGACGTCTTGGCGTCACTATGGCGAAGTACTTAATGTAATTTTAGAATCACTTTAATATTTCTACAAATGTTATTATGTACTTGTAGGCAAGAAGCATAGTCGGTGCCCTTTATTTTAACCTTCAAAAGTGAACCACTACAAAATTTAATTAATATATATTTTTTTTAATTAAGTTAATACTATTATCGTACTGCCAATGAAATCTACCATTGATTGGTTGAATGAAGGGCCATGGGAACCAACTAAATTTGTCTTATACTTGCTGCTCCGCTAACGGTGGAAAAAAAAGAGCAATGTACAAAAAAAATACAAAAATTATATGAAAAAGTCTATGTCTACCCCTTTAGAACCATGCGTCAGTTCAAACTAAATAGAACTATTACTATAATACATTACCACAAAGCATGAGCGTGTATCTTTACTCCAACCACAAAGTCTTTCATAAACTCTTCTTCGAGAACCTTCCTTTCTACCTTTCCATGGTTCTCTAGAACTTTCTCCCTCAATTGCTTGAAGTATAACTGCAGGAGTTTAAACTTGAAGCTGACGAAGACAAGAGAGGCGACGGCGAGACTGTCGATCACCACCATGATGGAGACTATGTACCACCAATGAAACTCGATGAAGAAACGGAATATTTTGGTGAGTATGCTTGAATCTGATGATCGAGGGAAGTATGTCACCTCAGTTCTTATCGGAATACCTGCGAATATAAAAATTCTTTAGTATTCTATGGTGCTATGGATGATGATTATTAAGTCCTTAGAAATCCCAGAAAGGCGAAAACAAACGATTGCTAACTTCTTAATTAAATATTGATGCAATTGAGAGCCCAAAAGACCAGTCTCAAAACTGACTTACTGACCTATTCCTCCTATATTATATGACCTAGAGCAATTCTTTGTTAAGAGTACATTAGAAACAAGAAATACCACTACTTTTTCGGTCTATTTTTTCTACTTAACTTACCTTCTTTAAAATGCGCTCTTATTGCGTCTATGGTGGAAGAAAACAGGGTGACATACGAAACGCCCGCCAATACTATGCTGTAACGCATAAACTTCTTCACACACTTCTTGTCCAGAGCTTCGGAGAAGAACACAGACCTCGTCTCCTCAAACAGCTTCATGAAGACGAAACTCATCCGCGATTTTTGAACGTAGAACGAAACGATCTTGCATAGAATCGAAAAATGAGCGAAAGTAAATTGAACTAAGTCGTTCTTTTCCCTCTCTGACAAGTCATCTCTGATGTTAGCCAAGAATTCGTTGCAGATGATGCCCATGACGTAAAAATTGGAGATTCCAGCCCATAATAAGTACAGCTTCTTATGGTTGGGGGAACTGTACGTTGGCTCATACCATCCATCTCCCAACCCCAAATAGTAAAGACTTTTAAAGAGTAATTTTACGTAGTATTTTTGCGGATGGGTTTTTTTGAGATTTGTCATTTCTAATTTTAACACTGACATATGTAGATAAGATGCTCAAAAGTAACGATGACTAACAGCAGACAAATGACAATTCTAGATAAAAAGGATTTGACGAAAGAATACAAGGAAGAAAATTTCAAATTAGGATTTTGATTATCTTTCTGCAGATAAAATCTATGAATAATATTATTATTTCTAGAAATTTGCGATAAGAAGGTAGTTTAAAACAGTTTATACACAAATAGCACTGATAATAGAACGTGTGTAAAAAATATTTTTATATTGAGTAAGACAATTTATTACGACAGTGGTTTCAAAGCAGCAGAGGCGAATGGGGATTAGTTGGGTAACTTATGAAAGATGTGAAACTTGTATAGTTTTTAATTCATGCGTAATTGTTCCAATTAACGGCAATTGATTGAACTTGTAGTCTTCACTAACTTTGACTATTAAACTTAATTCGTAATTGATTTAAACCAATTTATTTAAACTACACGACGAGGACAACGACAATTAAATATCTATAAAAATGTCTAAAAATGTATTTTTTTTTTTGTTAAGGAAAGTAAATACAACTACCGTAAGCAATTAACTTTAAAACCAATGTTGTTAAAAAATAAAAAAGCGCCTGACAGAATTATGATAGCAATCTTACAAACAACATTGCTATTAAAAAACATAAGGGTGAAAGAGCGCTACGAATCGCAATAAATTACATTCATGATGTATATCATAAAGAATTACCCTTTCTTAAAAATTTTCAGTACAAAATCTAATAAAGAATGCGGCGGCTAGATTCATATTTGAGATATGGCATTGTACGTGAGTGCATAGCACGCTTGCAGATGCCAGCTTGCGTGACTGCCCGACGCAGGAACGAACCCTGGGAACTCTAGAGGGTATAATAAACCCCCTCAAGACTTTTTTTTTTTTTAAGGTAAGTAAAACTAATATTCTTTAATAGATAATCGGAAAATACACACTTAGGTTTTGAAGAAAAAGGACTGATCGTGAAAAAAATGTGAAATTGTTCTTGTAACATAACTATATTCATAGTTTGGGATAGGGATGTTGCGAATATTCGCATCCGCATCCGCATATGCGGAACATTCGCATCGATTTGGACATCCGCATCCGCATCCGCATCCGCATAAATCGCTGCGGAGCTGATGCGGTTGCGGATGTGTAGCAGATCGCAAAAAGAAAGAAAGGGGTGAGGGGCGGCGAGGTGCGCGTGTCGGTCTCGAGTGTCGAGTAGTTGACCGCACGTGCTGATTGACCAATAGGAAAGCAATAACATTTTATACAAATCAACCAATCGATCAATTTTATACAGATCCGCATCCGCATCCGCATCCGCGGATGTGAGCCTCTTAAAATCCGCATCCGCATCCGCATCCGCGGATGTGAAAAAAATTGAATCCGCAACATCCCTAGTTTGGGAAATAATACTAAATGTTTGCTGTATTATTACTATCGAGATTTCTAATCAAAATGTCATACGAACTCTTCTGAATAATAACAGAATATATTTACTATTATTAACATAATAATTGATTAATGAATTTAAAACAGGATACTGAGAAAATGCAAATTACAAACTTCAGAGCTATTTTAGCATACAGAAATTTACACTTCAAGTAGTAATTAAGAAAAACTTTAAAACGTGCACCTAAGCTATGTCACCTTCTATTATTTTTTCCTTTTGTTTTCGCCCCTTCTATTTACAACTGAATGCGGGCCAGCGTAAAAAAGCACCGGTTTAAGACATATAAACAGCGTTGAAGCATGAATACGAACTAGTACGTGTTTCCCGCGGTTTGCTGTAAACCGCAGCGCACAGTCCTTGTGCACGTGGAACGAACATGATTTATTACATTGCGACACTGGCTTATACTGTTACCAGCTCGTATACGTTCCAATGCTGGGCAGAGGTCTCGTCTACACCATACATACATAGCATTACGCCTGTATTCCTCAAAGGGATAGCAGAGGTGCACTCCTTTTTAATAAATAATAAATACACCCAACAGTCACATACATAGTCCTGACCCCACACTAAGCACACTAAGAGACGAGTCTTGTTTCGTGGATATCAGAAACTACGAGAGACTTTTCGGTCTCACAAACACCCAGACCCGAAACAAATATTTGTGGATCACACAAACATTTGTCTCGGTGCAGGGATCGAACCCGTGGCCGCTCGTTTCGCAAGCTGGTATCTAGCCAACTGCGCCACGGGTCTGTTGAACTCCTGCACCCACACTTCGCCAGGCATGTATCATTCCCAAGTAATAGGGGGCACATTTCCAGACTCCGTGTTGCTACTGAGAATATCCTCATGGAAAACCCAAATACACTTTGCCCAACCTGAAAATCGAACCCAGGCCCTCTAGATCGCATGGCCCTTGCTTGTATCACGAGACCACGAGGCAGTCAACAACGTGTACAACTGGTGAGGTTGTAGGCCTTATACACAACTATCAGAACTGAATTGTTGGCATTTAAAATATATTAGCATTGTTTTCTTTCTAATGACATATAGTTTGTGAAGCAGCGATAGTTTGTTTTAAATTTGTCGATTCAAAAGTGTTATGTATTTAAGTATAGATGAATTAACTTTCACTTTAATGAAATGTGTGTGATTTAAGGAATTACAGAGTGCAGACCAGACCGGGGGCAGGGGCGTGCGCGCATCACCGGCCATTCTCACTCACTGATTTTTACTGCAACCGATAACATCATTCATGTCAATTTTTCTTGTTGCTTTAATATATACCAGTTGTGAATATACAGTCCCCATTTCTAATAACGTCCCGAACAATAGTCATATTTCAACATGAATATAAACTTTCCAGGAGGAAAATAACTTTTAACCTTTTTAAATCAAGAAGGAATCACGGCACCGAAAAATCTTCCCTCCCCTATCGCGTAATTACAATCTGCTTGGAGCTCATTGCTGGCAAAAACAAACGAACTTTGTAATTACTTCCGATAAGCGTCTGAAACGCTTCAGGATATGAAATTAAAAATACAAATAATTCTTTTTATTTGAGTCAAGATACGCAGCTATGATCAGCCCTCACGGGTCCGTTGACGATGAACTGAAGAACTTAACACACTTATGTTATAAAGTCAGCAGTGATGGACATTAGGTCTAGACACTAGGTCATGAATGATGAATAATGAATGACAAATGATGAACGATGAATGATGAATCAGAATCGAATGAAATGAACGGTCTTAATCTGACCTTTTTTTCTATATTTAGGTTATATGTAAATATTTCAAAATGTGCTTTTTTAAACTACCACTGCCCCCGGGGCGTGCCCAGGAACCATAAGAAATCCTTCGAGTCGCCTCATATGACAGGCGATACCATGGTGGGATTTTAGTGTCCCCTTACCAAAGGGCAGGATTTATTCATTACACTTTACCTTGGGTGTAAGACAATGGCCCAAAGATTCAAATGGGTAATTATTCCCCTGGGAATAAGTTGCAAAAGGATAATTTGGTTTCTATTGATTAACATAATCAATAGCTAAGTCGTGACAACGTTAACAACTAAAACAAAAACAAAGACTCGTTACATTCGATTACAATATTAGTAATATTCCTAACATTCTTTTACAAGTAAAAAACTTCAAGGGTCAAGACTTAAGACATAAAATGTATAAAAGAATGAAGATTTTTCCCCTAGAAGAATAAATAAGACGGAAGAAGAAAAGATGTGGATTTTAATTTATTTCCATTTTAAAACTAATATTTTGGCGAAAACAAAATCAAAACGGTACGACATATTTAAATCCAGTAGCTTTGTAGAACAATGGTTCATACAAAGTTGATTATATCGTAAAAAAGGACTTTTGCAGTATTTTAGTAGGTCTGCTCAATAGTACATAACATATGCGATATCTAATCTTATTTGCAATTTAATCATTTGTCATTTCCCTTATAGATAAAAGGTTACTTGACAAAAACCAAAACAGTGAAATGAAACAGAATAAAGAAAAGGCAAAGGACATATTTAATAGAGCATAATATTAAAAACAGTTAAAAGTCCTTATAATTACAATATTACCTATGTACATTTTTAAGTTATTACCATTGATTATGCTAGTTTACACTATACAATGGTGGAAGTGAAATACAACAATAGCAACAAGTTTACTTCAACAATAAAAGTACTAGTTTATATGTAACAAAAATTATTTTTTTAAGGCAAAATAGACGGCGATCTTGGTTTCATTACGTTTATTCTTATTTTAGAATCACTTACAATGTATTTTAAAACAATACCCTGTTCTATTATAAATTAAGGGGAATTTCCATTCGTAAGTCACAGTTTAACAGTGGTATCCGAACTGTAGCCCAAATCTTGGTCTGCATTATAATTGCTTTCGTTAAAGTTCTTCGCTGCGTATTTTGGCGCTTGTCCAGCAATTCCTTTTGTGTATCCATTGGATCTATCCGAGCTGTGATATGAATCACCATTGTGGCCCCTACAAATCCGCTTTTTGTACTCATCTATTGAAATTTTCTTAGACTTGTCGCAATCCCGTGGATCGTTGGCAAATGTTTTCCTTTTAGCACATTTAGCTGCGTCGTCTTTGATTCCAATTCTGCTTGTACCCATAGATGGTCTGTTTTTGACTATACCCAAGATATTTTCGTATGTCGGTATCGGCAATATTGGAGGTGAATAAGTACCATTCGTCTTTCTGACGTTTCTAATTTCTTCTCGAAACCCATCAGGTTTTAATCTCTTGGCTGGATTTTCGCCTGATTTGTGACAACTGTCAGTAGATGGGTTCTTCGCAGTATGTTTGTTAAAAACAATAAACTCATTCAACTTCTCAAACATTTCTTTCTTTGTAGCAGCTACTGTTTCTTTCGTTTCAGGTGCAACCGATGACACTTTACGTTTTACGTTTTTATTATTCGGCATTGGCGTTGACTGCACATTTTCAGTCACATGTCCTGAGCTGACCATCCTATTATCGCCTTTAAAAGATGTTCTATCATCTTTTCTTTGAGGAGTAAGGATATTTACTCTTTTCGCGTAACTATAAGCACTAACACGCCTGGCGGGATCCCCAGATTTGTTCCCATTATGAATAATTGCTGCATATTGATTGTAATTGTCGTTTCCAATAATCTGAGGAGTTTGTGGCGGCAATGAAGGCGGCGGCGGCGGCGGCGGAGGGGGAGCGACTAAACTACCGTGCATGTAGTTGTAGTAATAATTTTGAGTCACATCACTTAAATTGCTTCCATAAATTCTGCTAGGAGTCACATCTCTAACTGCGGGTTGATACTGTTCCGAATACGGTCCATAATTGTAGTGATAAATAGGCTGATTATATTGAGCAAGTTGTTCCAAAGGCATTGAATTTAGATTAGGGTGTTGAATAGTATGCGGAGGGCCCATGGATTGCGGTTGCGGATGCTGATGAAATAGTCTATCCGAAGGTTGCAATTGAGTCGCATATTGGTGTAAGATATTCTGAGCGCAAGGTGCACTTTTAGGCAAAGGAGGATAACTCATAAGCGGTGGTATTGAAGCACTTTGTTTTGCATATTGACTTGAAGTAGATAAAGCCTGTTTCAAAGAAGTGTACTTAATCCTCGGCCTTGATGATATTGTACTTATGGTGTTTCTTTCGCTTTGGGTTGTTGAAGATGGCGTTGCACATTGAGTGGGGATACTTGTAGGCGGAATTAAGCCTTTTCCTTGTTGAGGACTCTCCGAAACCTTCTCAGTGCCGGAAGGTTGACTGGAAACGATTAAATTAGGAACAGTAGTGTTGACTTCAATATTTTTTTGACTGGATGAAAACGTGTTGATGTTAGAATTTTTCATATGCCCGTTACTATAAGTACCTTCTACTCTATTTATCTTACAAGTTTCATTGTTTTTAACAATATGATCTTTTGAAGATCTTCTAATATTCACAGATTCAGCAGTCTTAATATTACTATCTTTTGTACGTAATGTAAGATCTATTGTATTTAGCGAAGAATCCGGTTTAGTTGCTGATTTTTCCGAGTTTGGCAATCTATTTTCCAGTAATTGTTTTGCTACCTTCTCAACATTTTTTTTCACTTCTCTTAGTTGTTTTATATCCATACTGAATTCTTTTTTGGTTTTCGTATTTGAAACTTTACTACTCTCAGGCATTTGGGATATACTTTTTGTCTTTGACTCAATACCTTTTTTAGGTTCTTCCTTAGTATAATTTCTTGTTTTATTTTCTGTCTCTGAAGAACGTTGAATATCTGATGACTTTTGTTCTTTTTTATTATAAATCTTTTGATTAGTTGTATCTGATGTAGAATTAGGCTTAGAGAAATAATGCAGGTCCTTTTTATTACTTTTAGTTAAATTAGATTTTGCATTGTGATTGTGATGGATAGACTTTTTGTTACGGTCAAGTGTGTTGTTTATGTCCTTTTCCTTATTTTCATCCTTTTCTGATATTACATTATGGGCCACGACCTTCAATGACGTATAATTAACTGACGATACCACCCTAAAGGCTTCATCATTTTCTGTCGCATCCTTATGTAGTTTATCCATCAGCTGAACATAATTCTTAGGAGTATCTTTCGAAGATATGTTCTTACATAAACCATCCCGAAACCTGTCTTTAAGAGATACATCTTTATGTTTTACTTTATTTATATCTCTTTGAAACTTGCCCTTGGAGCTCATATCATTTAATGACATATCTTTCTTCGTGACATCCTTTGGCGTTTTGTCTTTTTGTGGCACATTTGTTATTGTAACATCTTGAAGTGGTCTATCTTTTTGCGGTAAATTTCTTGTCGGGATTTCCTTCAGTACAGTCGTTCTCAATTCATCCTTCGTTGATAAATTCTTTATTCGCACATCTTTTGGTGGCAAATGCTTTAAAGACTCATTTCTTTGCAGTACATCTTTTTTGATTGATTCATTACTTTTGGAATCATTTCGCTGAATATCCGTCAGTTCCACGTTTCTTAATCTTGCGTCCTTTACTGATAAATAATCAAGGGAAGCATTGTGACAAAGTTGTGCGTTGTTTTGAGGTAGAATATTTATTGGCACATCTTTTACTAGTAAACCCTTTCTGGTGACATTTTCTGGTCTTAAATTATTTTGTTGTATGTTATTCAATTGTAAATCCTTTATTTCACTGTCCGTTTGAATTGCCTCCTTTACTTTTTTACCCACTGAATTAAGTCTATTTACTGGGTTATCACTCATGAGTTTTTCAATAATTTTCCCGAATAATGTTTCTAAACTGCAATCAAGAACACTAGGTTCTAATATTTTGTTGGTTTCCAAAACGATTTCAGCTTCAACTGGTTCTTCTTTAACTGTCACTTCAACTTCTTTTTCGTTATTCACATTATTTATTGTTTCATGATTGTTTATATGATCGCATTGTGTAATATCGTTATCGGACTCGACTTTTATCTTCGGGGTGCATATTGATTTTTTTTCCTTGAAAACAACCTCATCTTTTACCCATTTCTGAGTTATAGTAAAACCTATAAGGCCTTTGTTTCTTTTAAAATCAATTTTATTCAATTTTTTTATGGCTTCAGATTTTTCGGTCACTACATCTTTTGTATTTGGTGAAGCATTCCCCTCCTGAACTTTCCATTCTTGAATAGTACTGTCATATTTTATTTTTAGTGTATTTGTCTGGACGTGAATCTCGTTTTTATCTGCGATGGCTTTTGAACTATTGTCAAAAGAAGTTACAATATCATCATCTACTTTTTCTTCTTCATCATCATCATCATTGATATCTACTGTGAGGCTTGTACTTTTAATATATTTCTTATAATACCAAGGAAACTTGTTACAGTCAACAATTTTGACCGCTAACTGTTTAATGTGATAACAGCTTTCGTCTGGTGGTGAAGGTTTACCGTCTTCATAGATATTAGGTATCGTCAGATCAATAACTTCCATTTTATTTTCGGTGGGTGCTTTGCTGACACTGGATGCTGCATCTGAAATGTTGCAAATAGTATATAAGTAGTTAATTTTTAGATGTGCAGGTTTTATCACGATGTTTCCCTTCAATTTTGTAACAAGTTATAATTCATTGTGAAAATACACAACGCCAAAAAGCCGAGGTGTGTGCCTGGGGTTTGAACTTGCGACCGCCGAGATCCTTGACTGCGCGCCTAAATCCCGAGACCATCAGTGCTACCCGAAGTATGATTCATAATTTTAAAAATACTCACAGTTAATACTGACAGTTGGTTAATTCCGCAAAAGCTTCTCTTTATAGATTTGTGTATGCATGTCTACAAATGTTTTTTTTAACATCCTAGGTTAAAATGACTTGGAGAAAACGCATTAAGCTTCAATCCCACCTTTACAATCGGTGAATAAACTTTAAAAATACAAGACTTGGAACTTAACGGAACGGAATTGGTTGCCAGAGCCGAAAATCCTTTGGGCGATATTGTAAAAAAAACAAATGCAACCTAGGTTAAGAATGGAATACAATTGTTATTTACTTCAAACCAATTCGATGGTAAAAACCATTGTATTATATAGGGTGTATCCAGAATGTGATGTGAAACTAAAGCAGGTAATAGCCAAGGTGGTTACAAACCTCCTGACGTTAACGAAAATCGTTACTAAAAATTTTGACTTTCCTAACAATCATACATTTTATACCTATGTTTGGTAGGAAAACTTCAATTTTTATATTTTTTGTCGGGATTTTTTTACTACCAGGGGGTTTGTATTGCCCTTTTTAGCTATTACCTGCCTTAGTTTCCGATCACGGTCTGAATACACTCTGTAGAATCTTAAGTGGAATTTTGTATAGAAAGTTGCCTTTCACTTAATATTTATTTTGGATGTTCTTTATATTAGTACTCACCAGTTAAACCACATTCAGAATGATTTTTTCCCGCAAAGCATAGCTTTATAGGATCACCGAAAAGGTCTTCGTCATAATCTTCTGCTACTTGAGTCACCATTTTATGTGCACCTGTTAAGAAACAAGAAATTGTACCATTAGTTATGTGAGAGAATATAGAAAATCTTCTGGGAAGGGAGTTGATATCCTTTTTTGATAAAAATTGGTCAATTTAAATTTTTATATGGTTTCATCATCATCAGCCCATACACGTTCCATTACTGGATACTGGCCTCCTCTACAACTTGAGAGGGTTTAGGCCTACTGCGGGTCGGCGGATACACCTCAGAAGTTTCTAAGAATTTTTAGGTGTTCAGGTTTCGTCACGATATTTTCCTTCACTATAAAGCAACTAAGAATTCATTGTGAATACACAACATAACTTCGAAAACTCAGAGGTGTGTGCATGGGGTTTGAACCCGCGACCGCCGACTTCCTATTGTTTATTAAAATGTTAAATTAGCAGGGTGTAAAAAGGCCGTGTCCAAAAACGCAGAAAGGCCAAAAACTACTTTGGTCTGATTTAGTGTAAGTAGTAAAATGAGCACACATTTCCAGGAACTAACTATTGTATATTTGTATATTAACAATATATAACTATTAATACGTCTAGGAACGAGGTGTGCTCGTGATGAATGAAGGCAGATTCTTCTCGGTCAATTCACAAGAACCGACCATTTTATCGGTCTTCTCGGACGAGGATCGGTGGAAATAAATCATGAAAAATATATTTAAACAAAATAAAAAAAGATCTATCCATTTACCAAAACTTAGGTCCAAACATCTGAGTTATTGTCCAAAACTAAAGAAACTTATTTCTAAGAATTGCTTTCACTAAAAAGGTTAACTA
Organism: Cephonodes hylas; assembly: GCA_030295005.1. Classification (NCBI taxonomy): domain Eukaryota; kingdom Metazoa; phylum Arthropoda; class Insecta; order Lepidoptera; family Sphingidae; genus Cephonodes; species Cephonodes hylas. The sequence continues at coordinate 10,762,904 of AP025377.1, forward strand.
ATAGTTTTATTGCGCCGGCATGAACTGGTAATTACAATGAGAATTTAGCATCTGTTAACTAACATTAAACAATACAGTACATATAATTTGTTATTCATTTTACGACTCGCAGATGTTTTATGGTTAAACATCTCATATAACAAAGTAAATATTATAAAAAACTACATCTAAGTTGGCGTGTTGCTACCGACATTATAACAAACAAATTGACGTTAAAAGCATTTTAAAAAATACAGAACTGTTAATTATGAAACTTTTCATAATCACCACATTTTTTAATACTTATGATTGTTAGAAAAACATTTTTTCTAAATGATTTTAACGCCTATGTGTTTGCAATCATTGCAGCTGTTCCTATCTTAATTATTATCGATTACTTATTACGCCTACATAAATTGCGGAGGCATTGCGGTAGTCATATGTAGGGCAGGTGACCCGGTTTTGGCCATTTTAAGAATTTTTTAGACTTTGAGGCTCTATCATTTTACAGTTTTTGGTATCACGGACATATTTCTTGTAAAAAGTGATTAAATATATAGAAATCTAGCCTAAGGATACATTTTTTTTCATAATGATTCACTGGAAAAATGATCCTGTAGAAAAGAAAAAAAAATGGGAATTTGTGCCACTTTTGGCCAGATTTACCCCATTTCTGGTCACAGTCATGTGCCAGTTCTGGCCATCAAAATTCATCAAAAATAAAAAGCAGATAATTCAAAGTAATAAACAGTTTATTCGAAAATCGCATATTGTACGACCAACAGTCTTTATTTAGAGAAAAATAGCTAACATAATATTGACGACAAATATGAAATATAATATCTCAGCTTGAATTAAAATTATTTCTTCTTCTTCATCAACCCATATACGCCTACTGCTGAGCACGGGTCTCCTCTACCATTGAGAGGGTTTAGGCCATAGTCCACCACGTTGGCCTAGTACGGGTTGGCGGACTACACACCTAAGAAATTCCTAAGAACTCTTAGGTGTGCAGGTTTTATCACGATGTTTTCCTTCACCGTTAAAGCAAGTAATAATTCAATGTGAATACACACATAACTTTGAAAAGTCAGAGATGTGTGCCTGGGGTTCGAACCCGCGACCATCGAGATTCTCGACCGCGCGCCCAAACCTCGAGGCCATCACTGCTTGAATTAATTCAGAATTCTGGAATTCTGCTTGAATTAATGCTTGAATTTCGATGGAGGCATTATAATCGTAACTCTGAAAATTAAAAGATTACTTATGTATATCAAAATAGCTAAGTAATTAAGGTCAAAAGTGGAGTTCTACGTGCACAACTCTTGGCCAGTCATGTGGCCAAAGATGGGAAAATTCATTCATTTTGGCTCCATTAGTGGCCACTCTCATAATCTCACTTAATAAACAAATAGCGATAAAATATCATTAGTACTATTTAGACAGTGTATTCTTTATGAAGGATTAACATAAACATTAAAGAAATAAGAAGGGTTTAAAAAATAATGATTGATTACTCACCCGCTCGCCTTAGCCTTTTTGCTAAGACTTATAACAATTGATGCTCGTCAAAAAATAATGACTTGTTGGATTGAAGTGAAGTTTGACACATCAAAGCTGTTAACGCTATCAGTTTTACCAATATTAGATATATTTATTCCCGTAAACCTTAGAGTAATATATTTGTCTTTGCCTTAGTTATAACGATTTGAAGTTCTAAATGGCCACAAAGGGGTCGGTGGCCACAACCGGGTCACTTACCCTACATAAATATAATATAATTTTATTAACAACACCAAAAAAATAGCATCCCAATTATAAATAGTATCTCAACATAACATGCAGGGTTGTATGCAGACTGTGATCGGAAATTTAGACAGACAATACCTAAAATTACAAACCTGACAAAGAAAATCCCCGACAAAAAATTAAAATTTTGACGTCTTCCATACAAACCACATACATACTGATGGTTCTATGGAAAACGCCGTCACCGCTTTCTTGTCGAGATTTTTTAACTCCAATGGCCGCCAAAAACAGTTTGTGATCACTATAGCTATTACCTGCCTCAGTTTCCGACCACAATCTGAATACTATATATGTATGTATATAACATATGTGTTATACATAGTCTAAAGGACTAGATGGTGATCTCAACCGGTATTCCTGCCCAAGTCGATACGGGCCGTCCGCAACTTGACCGAGCGAGGTAATCAGATTTCAGAGGGCCGCGGAGGGATCTCACTGACAAGGGAACAAAGTAGGTCACGCGTTACAAACACACACGCACCGTAAAGCATAATATGTTAGATTCGAATACCTAATGGGAAGAAAACCATCACCTAATTGTTCTGTGTGCAACATTGTTGAGGATGTCCATCATGTTTTAATAGAATGTGTGCGTAACGAGACCTAGAGACGTAAACTTCTTCCTGGCCTCAAAGACAATATTGAAGTATGTAATAGTATTCTTGCTCTTCCAATATCAAGAGAAGCAAGAATGCTATATAAATTATATGAATGTGTCTGTTTATAGACCTTAATATAGATATACATAGCTATTAGACTTTGAGATTTAAATTGTATACCATAAGGGTGACATTGTAATGACAATAGGGTTTGGTCACAAATTGTTGTGATCAAACCCTTTTCAATAATGATATAAAAAAGCATATGTGAGGTAGAGAGGAGTACCCGTGTTAATTCTATCCACCCTCCTTGGTCATGGGGAGATGATAATGACTTACGATGATCCGTAACCGGTAGCCATACTTTGAAGAATCAGACTGAAAACATAAGTCTGATTTGGTAAGACATAACCAACCCGCACTAGGCCAGCGTGGTGGACTATGGCCTTAACCCTCTTAATGGTAGAGGAGACCCGTGCCCAGCACTGGGACGTATAATGTATATGGGATGATTATGATGATGATGATGATGATGAGGTCAAACATAAGTAACTATTGTGGAGCAAAGCAAATCCGTGTTTTTCCGTGGCATTTCTAGAGGCATCAGTGGCTAGTTGGATTCTTATCAGCCAACAATGCATAAATACACCCAACAGTTACATACATAGTCCTGACCCCACATTAAGATACGAATCTTGTGTCGTGGGTATCAGAAACTACGAGAGTCTTTTTACCACCTTTTTGACCCTTACACACATTCTCTACTCTTAACCTTCATACGGTCTTTAATTTTACAAACGTTGCCGTGCTTCGGGTCAGATTTGACCCAGTAGTAAAATTAAACTGAAAAATGAACAAAATATAAAAATACAAATATGTAATGGACTTATTTAACATATCATATTTATTGCTACTGAATAAGTATGATTTATTTATTTAAATTTTAATTTAATACACTTAATAGAAAAAAAAGTTACTACGTTGTTAGACATTTATGGAAGAAGAAACTAAGCAATATTAAAAAAAAAAGTAAATGAAATTATATCCTATAAGAGTAATAAGATATAATTTGGGTGTATAGAACAATTGTGGACAATCAAAGGTGTTTTATTGTCACTTTTAGTTCAAAGTTGGTAACAACTTCTTTGGGAGCCTTTTTAGCTAAACGAGTGTTGTTTGTGAGTTGGTGGGTCGAAATCGATTGATTATGTACGTTATCAATACATTGACGAAGCTTTTCTGCAATTTCTATTGAAAAGGGTGTCCATGAAAATGTTTTCCTGTTTTTCATGTATACTCTCACCAACTGCATACCTAAGTTTTCCAAATAATGTAGCTGTTTTGCTAGGCAGCCTTCCTTCCAGCTGCTATTGCCAGTCGTGAATAATATGAAAGCATTGTAGGCTGATATGTTTACCATATTACTAAATATCACTTGAGGCCATCGTTTTGTTTTCTATTGCTACTGTAACCGAAGACAGCTACATCGAGTGTATCAACGCCACCTTTACATTTGTTGTAGTGTAAAATTACTACAGGCTTTGTATCTGAGCAATTACTCATTTCTAAGCTGTGGTCCAAAGTGCTGAGAAGGTTCACCGACTTATTATTTTGGTTGTGTAAGGAACAAGTGTAGTATCTTTGGTAAAAGCAACTTGATGAACATAACAGACTTCCCTTTGTTGCTACTCTTTCTGGGGCTAATTCCGGCTTATGATACGTATGGTTTCTACTACAGTGATATGTTTTCTTCCCAGATCATTCTTGAGCAAGAATGGAAACCTGGTGTCAAGTAAATTATGTTTTCTCTGAAGGCTTTGCCACAAGATTGTGTGACACGGTTTCTGGATTATTGTACTAGCCCATACTTTGACGTCATTGAAAGTATAATCACTGATGCACTGTCACTATCCGAGCTATCAGACAGTTCAACTTCTATGATATAATCTTCTGTTTTAGAACAAGATTCATTACTATCCGTCATATCATCCAATAAAACTGTTTTATGTATTTGACTGTCGTATCATTTCTTATAAGCAAATAACGTTTTTACCATTGTAAACTAAGGTTGGGTTGTAGATTTGATGTATAACATAACACTAATATTTATTTGAGTAGAACAAAAGAGCGTCTTATTCAAAAAGTTATGCGAAACATAAACAATTCGAACGATAATAGATGCACTGTGCGCTTGTTATTAGTTGGGGTCAATTCTGACCCGAAGACCGTTAGAGTAAAAAAAATCATACGTGGAATATTTTAATCATTTTTTAAAAAACTTTTTCCATAATTAAGTAAATTAAAGCGAATAATTAAAAGTCATAGAATATCAAACTCCTTGAACGCATACTTTCTGAGAAAATTGCATTTTTATAACAAAATGGGTCAAAATTGACCCGAAGACCTTATGAAGGTTAAGTATTTCAGAGAGTATAGTAGGTGTGCGTGAAAAAAAAAGGATTTCGTTGAACGTAGTAAATTATAAATTCATAACAAATGCCAACTGACGTGTTAAAGAGCTATATTTTTTGCACTACGGGATCTCCTTATTACCCAAAAAAAAAGTACTTGCAGCTCTTAAAGAAGAACAGAAAAAAAGGTCACGACGATCAATTGTCTTAAATTTCCAGCTAAACGTATCAGTAAAAAGTTATAGATACAAAAACTATACCAATGGAGCCAAAGAAAGTTGGTTAGGTTAATTCATTTTTGATAAATCTAAATAGGTACCTATAGAATTAGATGTAACGCTGTACACGGCTGAAGGCTAAAAATCCTGAGAATTCGCATAGACGAAATATACAAAATACTCTGCGCGCGATCGAAAAGTAAATTCCTGATATAAATTAAAATAATTGTGACAGAAGACAATGAGCACACTTAAGCATAGAAAATTAAACTGGCCTTTAATTATAATATAATACAAGTATATACATACTAAATATAACAGAAAATACAAGTATTTACATGTTAAACAAAGTGTTTCCACTCAAACACTGAATTATTGATAAATATAATTGTATTCGCAATATTGATGATAAAACAGAGTTACATCGTGGTTTACTTTGGTCGACAAAAAACAGCGTGTTACGTGCGACACATATACAAGGATTACTGATGACCACGATGGCCCGGTTACCAAAATCGCTGATGCTTCGTCGTTCCACATACGGCTCGAAGCCGCGTAAACGCTGACTCCGCGACCTCAATAATTAGTTATAAGTTTCATTGTAGACATTAATTATTCTTGTATCTAACATCGATCAAGGAACTAGTATTTAATAAATTAGTATTATAAAACTTTTGGTTTTTTTTAAGTCCTTCGGCTGTGACTAACGTAATTAATGCATAACTACACCCAACAGTCACACACATTGTCGTGACCCCACATTAAGATACGAGTCTTGTGTCGTGGGTATCACAAACGCATTCTGTAGAGTAGGTATACACTATACGTGAAAAAAAAGGATTTCATAGAACGTAGTAAATAATAAATTATAAATTCATAACAAATGCCAACTCACATTTACCATGTTTTTAGCACTACGAGGTCTCGTAATACCCAAGAAAAAGTACTTGAAGCTCTTTTAAAAAGAAAAAAAAGGTCACGACGATAAATTGTTTTAAGTTTCCGTAAAAAGTTATAGATGCAAAAACTATACCAATGGGGCCAAAGAAAGTTGGTTACGTTAATTCGTTTTTGATAAATATTAATAGGTACCTATAGAATTAGATGTAACGCTGTACACGGCTGAAGGCTAAAAATCCTGAGAATTCGCATAGACGAAATATGCAAAATACTCTGGGCACGATCGAAAAGTTCCAAAATAAATTTCTATCTGATATAAATTAAAACTAGTTCTTAATATAACAGAAAATACAGTATTTACATATAAAAAAAGTGTTTTCACACAAACACGGAATTATTGACAAATAATTGATGAAACAGAGTCACATCGTGGTTTATTTTGATCGACAAAAAACAGCGGGATGCTTTGTTTTGGTAACTTGATAAATGTAAGAAATAACAGTAAGTAAATTTTAAAACATTCTTCTTCTTCTTTTCTTCATCAACCCATATACACGCCCACTGCTCAGCACGGGTCTCCTCTACCATTGAGAGGGTTTAGGCCATAGTCCACCACGCTGGCCTAGTGCGGGTTGGCGGACTACACACCTAAGAAATTCCTAAGAACTCTTAGGTGTGCAGGTTTCATCACGATGTTTTCCTTCACCGTTAAAGCAAGTGATAATTCAATGTGAATACACACATAACTTCGAAAAGTCAGAGGTGTGTGCCTGGGGTTCGAACCCGCGACCGCAGATTCTCGACCGCGCGCCCAAACCTCGAGGCCATCACTGCTTTTACATTGCAATTTAATTATATTTTCAAGATGAATTTCCGTCACAGACTAACAATGACAGTACACATAATATGGTAATCGAAAGAAAGGGCGAAAGACGCTTGACGAAAATAATTTATCGGGCCTCTGTGAATAGAGATGTCGTGAATCGGCGCCTGAAAATGACATGCGAGGAGTGACATGTATGAATATGGAAAAGGCAGAATATGTGCGTCAGTATGGTAACTTGTTGCAATCGATAGTCCTGGTAGGACGGACGTATGTTTGGGGATTCAAATCGCCTAGTTCAGTATGCAAAAATTCATACATACATACATATATACACTCACTCCTGCATTCCCTGATGGGGTAGGCTCCCACAAATTTCAGTTTCAGTCCCACGTAACAGAGGGCGAGCCTTTTTCGAGCACATTTCCAGACTCAACACCAAAACAGAAAACCAAATAACACAGCTCCACCCGGGAATCGAATCCAAGACGTCTAGATCGCACGGACAATACTTGTACCGCAAGACGACGAGGCAGTCAATGCAAGAATACCAGTGTTGTAATGCAACGAACACATGCATATTAGAATAAGAAGAGGAATTGGAATATACAATAATTATTATAGGATATTGATTAATATACGTCTTAGCCACCTCCAGTTAAACACAGACATAAGAATCATATTAGTTTTATTTATTGTTTTCCGTACTCTTTCGATTCAGATAAATGTAACACGGACAGTTTGATTCCAAGTCCGCATATATTTTTTTTAAATCACGACTTGAATTTTATTTCTAGGATTTTATTTTAAAAGCTACTCTCCTTTTTTTAACTCTCGCCAATTATAGAAAACTACCGGATTCTCAGAAATTTACATCAGAGCATATTTTTTTAAGCCATTACAACATTCAAAAACATGTAAATTACCTCACTTAATTCCCCGAAGTGGAAGTCATGTGCACTTCTGCACTCTTTCATAATATTATTTGCACGTAATAGAAAGCGAACTTATTGCCGTTTTAGGGCCACAATTCTCTAGAATTAAATGAATGAAGTCTACTTCATGCTTGTACTGAGAATTTCCAAATGGGAAAACCGAATAACACTGTCTGGACGAGAACCAAAACCGCGGCCTTTAGATAAGCCCCTACAATTATGCTTCATTTTCTGGTGGTAGTAAATGAGTCTACTTGAATAACGACCATCGTTCTTGAAGTGTATGTGGTCAGCTATTATCATTCTAAAACCAACAAAATCATACATATTTTTCAATTTACATTAGTCACACATCTCACACTATTCATAGTGTTATTAAAAAAGTGTTACTACTTCAAAACAGACAAAACAGCCCCGTGGCGCAGTTGGCTAGACACCAGCTTGCGAAACGAGCGGCCGCGGTTTCGATCCCCGCACCGAGACAAATGTTTGTGTGATCCACAAATATTTGTTTCGGGTCTAGGTGTTTGTGAGACCGAAAAGTCTCTCGTAGTTTCTGATACCCATGACACAAGACTCGTATCTTAGTGTGGGGTCAGGACTATGTATGTGACTGTTGGGTGTATTTATTTATTTAAAAGTGAAAAAATCTAACTCACATACCTAATTTATTTTATAAATAAATAATTAGTAACAACCTAAGTCAAACACAATTAGTTACAACACAAGCAATTAGTTTCTTAAAACATGAATTCCACCAAATATCCCTCACATCACACAAACTAATTTATTCTGCGAAATTATTTTTTATACTGGGACGTAAGTGGCAAATTCTAGTAGGTACACTTACCAATTGTCACAATTATTCCGCCCAGTACCGCCTCGAAACACGAAGACCACTTCAAAACTTTTCACATGACATCGCCCAAAAGCTTACACACACAGGCACTCGTTTCGTGACTTCTCGCTTACTGCACCATGGTGGCAGTTACATTTATTTATTCCGTTTTTAATGACGTCACTTTTAGGGTTCCATTCCGTACCCAGAGGGTAAAACGAGACCTCGTCCATTTATCCGTCCACCATCGGTTCATGATCGGTAACCGTAAGTTAAAATTTTGAGAGAATGTATTTCTGTTGCCGCTATAACAACAAATACTAAAAAATAGAATAAATAAATATTTAAGTGAGGCTCCCATACAACAAAAAATATTTTTGGCGTTTTATTAAATAATGCTACGGGACCCTTTGTACGCGTGTCCGCCTCGCACTTACCCGGTTTTTAGAGTGTCGTTAAGATTAGAAAATGCAACAAGACCCTTCGTTTCATATTACGTCATCAAGTCGCATAAGAAATTTAAGCCGCGTCAAATAAGTATGCACACAATTTTTTTTACTGCCTGTATAGTATCCGGTCATAATACGTCGCGTGTGTATTTTAAAAAGCAGTGATGGCCTCGAGGTTTGGGCGCGCGGTCGAGAATCTCGCCGGTCGCGGGTTCGAACCCCAGGCACACACCTCTGACTTTTCGGAGTTATGTGTGTATTCACATTGAATTATCACTTGCTTTAACGGTGAAGGAAAACATCGTGATGAAACCTGCACACCTAAGAGTTCTTAGGAATTTTTTAGGTGTGTAGTCCGCCAACCCGCACTAGGCCAGCGTGGTGGATTATGGCCTAAACCCTCTCAATGATAGAGGAGACCCGTGCTCAGCAGTGGGCGTATATGGGTTGATGAAGAAGAAGAAGAAGTATTTTATACCATGATCGGTGTCAGCCAATGTAGGTACGTAACTAGTAACTACATATTATATTATTGGTACTTTCTTTTTTTTTAGTAATGCTACACCCGGAATCGAACCTAAACTTCATGCGTTGCATATCCGTTTCTATACCACGCCGCAACACTAGTTTTTAATATGGATACAAAGCTCAACAATAAGCAAAGTTTTCTGCCACCCACGCGGCTACCACTGCTTTACTCATAATACTTTTACGTAATGCAATTAGATCGCACGGCGACGTTTTGTAATATTGCAAAGAACGTAAGCGCATTGGAATTTGATCCCAGATAATTATAAATTCAACCATATATTATACCTTCACAGTAATTTATCATATTCAACTGCATTACCTGTCCACAAAGAGGTTTCACTAGGTGACTCAAATATCCGGATAGCCAATACAAGATTTGGCCAAGTATCGTTAGTATGCTTCGAAGAATTGAAGTTCCGTTACTTTGTCATGGATCCCATTATCAGAACCTAAGCAAACTCTCGTCAGGTGTTTCTTAAAGTACATCCTTTTCAATAAAAAATGTATAATTCAAATCGGTTTGCATGAAACTCGTTTTAACGCGCAAATTAGTGCAAATGACTTCTATGGTTTTCTCATGAAAGTCATTGGCACAACTGGACCAAATTAAAATGGGACCACACTAGAAGTTCCAGCTTTAAAACGAAAAAATCCTCAATATCGGTCGTATAGTTCTGAGGTAACAAACATAAAAAAAATATAGACGAATTGGTAACCTCACTTTTTGAAGACGATTAAAAACATAAAAAAAATTGACAACCTTCTGTCAAAAATGGTTGTCAAACATCACAATTTTTCAAACTTTATACTTTTGTTACGCAGTAAGCCACTACTTGATTTTCGAAAATACCTCATTACATTTTATCTGATAATAATATAGTAATGATCACGAATGTCGTTGAAGAATAGAATGACCATGTTTATGAGCTATGCTTATATACTAATACAATAGGATTTGCAAATACTATTAGCGTACAGATAAGACAACGCCCTAATGAGTTTAATATAATAACTAATGATAATGTGAGAAGTTCAAACAAAGCCAACTCAATTATGATAAGAACGTAAATCATTACAAAATGATATGCATACATAACACTTTTGACAATATTAAAATGTTGATTTGTATATCTTTATTTATATTTGTATATCTGTGTCCAACAGTGGACGAAACGAAGGCTGATGATGATGATGATGATATCTTATCACACCACAGACAACATTAAAATATAAAACTATTATAAAGCAATGAGAGTCGTTAATGTTTTTCTAGTAATTTACGAAATACGTATGAATCGGGATTAGTGGCGATCAGGGCTGCCAGATTGTATAATTGGATACAAATCTTGTATAATCGGATGGGGTATTGTATCCATGACCACTTTGTATAATACGATACAAAGGCATATGTTCACATTTTATCAATAATTGTGCATTTATCATCCTAAAAAAAAAAAACAAGAACTATTTTGGAGGGCTCATTTTCCGACAATTTGATTAACTGTTATCCTAAAAAAAAAAAAAAAACAAGAGCTGCATATGGTGCAATGGTTATGTATAATGCGATATAATTTTGTATAATTGCAAATACTAAACCGTATAGCTGCGATTTATTTGCTGGCACTGGCTGATCCATCTATAGAATCCTCAGAGTGTTCGGTTTTAATTGTATGATGTCTAGTTTATAACTGCTTATTGTAATAGTTTTCCTAAATAAATTTAAAAGCTTTAAAGAACGGCGAACATCCAAAATCTTTGTAATGTGTTCCACTGCTTGATTTAAAATGTCTAGCTCCCATGCAATACAGAAATCTGATTCCCAATTCTAAGAACAGGCCAACATGCTGATATAAATGAGAATTTTATAGTGAAGAAATTCTTAGCCAAGAGGAGTAGTAGACTCCGTAAACAACAATAGCCTCAACCTATGATTTATGGGGCCTAATATAGTTGAAGAAAAATTACATACATAGAAACTAGAAATTTATCTTTCGTCTACCCATCGGGTTTAATATGATCGTAACAGAATAATTACTTATTAACAATATTAACTTATATTTGAAGGGTCTACTGCAATAATGATGAATGTCCTATTTTTCTTTTTTTTTTTAATAACTGAGTTTTAAATGTATAAACGGTGTAATAAAACTCAATGCCATTATTGGTTATGAATGAAATTTTTTTGGACATTCATCATTTTTGCAGTGGACTCTTCATTTGTAATGAAGGTATATTTTAATAATGAAGTGTTTGGCAAAGCGAAATTTCAGTTAATGGTTTTATTTGTCTCCCTAGTAATAGAAAACCAATGCGCGGTTTTTGTGGTAACGCAGAACTATAAAATTCAACATTCCCAATTTAAATTTAATTGCATCGTATTAGTATATATTAGTGAACGATAACATAGTATTAATTCTTACCTTTTTACTCCGGTAATCACGAAATAACATGAATAATAATTTTCCCGGCACGCGACTTGCCTACTTAAACTGATTTAGCACACTAATAGAAAAAAATGGCTGACGTTCAAACTAAAATTTCAAATTGTGTTCTATATTGAAAAATTATTGCTGCCCTTTTAAAACTAAAACGACGGCATTCTGAAATTGAAATTGGAACCGCATGTTGCCGTGCGTACATATTTTAAACCAATTATTAATAAGCAATTTTGAACTATATTTGCATAAGCAAAGAACATACTTTACAATACATAATCTTAATATTTTTTTAATGCAAAAAGTATAGTTGACACTTGAAACTTTTAAAGGAGTTTTGATATGAAAAGTGATTTTTTTCACGCGGCTGTAGTATAATTAAACATAGGATGAATCTAAAATAATTTATTTTACTAATAATTTATTTTTAAAATTTCATTTAATACCAAACTTTTTTACTGAACAAGAAAAATTAATCTTATTGTGTGACTTGTGTCAACCGTATTATGGCTTTATAGACAAATACCCTTTACAATTGATGATTTATGGTAATTTAACCTTTTTACTGTTGTCAATATGGATCAATATAGGTTGGCGTACTGTAACGCAATCTCTCGCTCGTTTTTAAAAATAATGTGTTATGGGCATTGGGATTTGTTTTTACTTAAAAGACTTCTTTGTTTATTGTAGACAATAGTATTCCTGAAATGGCGCCATTAGGATGATAACCTCTATGATAAAAACTAAAATGAACATTAGTTTATATCGTCTTTAATTCTGTTGATAATATGAAGAATGCTTTTTTTTGTTCGTCCCACATAAATCTAAGCCATCAAAAAGGTCACGGATACAGTTCCAGGATCAGGCAAAGTATTATTCGGTCTAGTGGATTGGTTATATATCTCTGCTTACAATTGTAAAAAAAAATATTTAAATGATGATGATGATGTGAATAAATATGCCAGTTTTTTATAATGACGAAAAATATTAAAACAATTCGCGTAGAAGCTAGTAAAATCGCTCATACACGAATAAATTTCCAATCAAATTTTCACCATCCATTGCGTAATAACTATAGTTCCTTTACCCTGTGTCATGAACAACTCAAAGGATGTGGGCTCTAGCGAAATTCTCTCCAGTGTCCCCATTCCTTTGTGCGGTGTGCTACATTAGCTATCATAATTACGATCTCTGCGTTGAAAAGAGTCTGCTTTGATCAAACACTGTCACTTTTTTTTAATAGCTTAAGAGAGGCACACGTTGTAGTTCGATAGTGCCGCCATCTATGACACGTAACTGCAAACTTTTGGGCGGCATTTGGAATATGATTTTACATACTTCAAACAGTCAAAAGTTAACTTTAAATTAATATGCATGTTTTATGGCGTATATAAAATGTTACGAATTTTTTTTGTGGCACTTTATCACTAATTGTAATACAAAGCATTGATTTATTAGTGAAATTCAATAAAATGAAAATATTATTGAATGTTTGAAATATTTGCTAATTTTTTTTCAGATTGAGTCATTTATTTTTTTTTATCTTTATTACACAAAGCAGTGATGGCCTCGAGGTTGAGATGCGTGGTAGAGAATCTCGGCGGTCGCGGGCTTAAACCCTGGGAACAAACCACTTTCCAAAGTTATTTGTATATTAATTATCACTTGCTTAAGAAAGGATAACATCGTGGCATAACCTGCACACCTAGAAGCCCTTAGGAATTGCTTATTTGTTCGCCAACACGCACTAGGCCAGCGTGGTGGACTAAGGCCTATACCCTCCCAGTTGTAGAGGAGGCCCGTGCCCTGCAATAGAACACATGAATATCGACTCAAGGCTAATCCTTGCAGTCGCATGTTCGTTCGTCTTTTGTTTACATTAAAGGTTTCATGTTACTGGTAAACTTGCTTACGATATCTCGAATTCGACTCCCGTGTAGCATTTCTAAGTAATGTTTGTGTGGTACAAGAATCGGGTTTCTTCATGCAAGTTATTATACCTAATTATTATAAAAAGGAAAGGTATTTTTGTATGTTTGTAACGAACACACGCAAAAACTACTTAATCAATTTGAATGGGTTTTGATGTGCATGTAGATTGTGGATGGAAACTTCAGAACATTGGCTGATTGTTCTTTAAACAGATATATAGGAACCATTCGGTTCGAGCTAGAGATACATATGTCATATTATTAATAAAAAAGTTATACTTATTTAAATGTTTATTAAACACCATAAATAAAACATTATAAAAAAATAAAAACACAAACAATATAATAGTGAAATTGGCGCTTTTGTTGATAATCTCCTACTTACAAATCTAGAATAATGTATAGGAAAGAGCTAATTGTGCATACATATATAAAATATAGTCATTTTAGATCTAAAAAAGAAGTTGAGCAGCTTTACAGGTAACTTATTCAACTGCCTCCAAAATAAAAAATATTTATAACTTAAAAGCTATTAATAGCATCGAATGCCAATATTTTATATTTGGTCCGTAACACCCATCTATCCTACCAAAGAGGTTCGTCATAAAAGGCTGAGTTTCACCAGGGAGTCTGCGGGGTGGAGTGTGAGCGGGGAGCGGGGGTCAGCCTTGAACGGCTCGGTGCGCGGCTGAAACTCGCAATCGGCGCGCGGCGCTGGACTGATGCGGACGTGCGGCAACAGTCTGACTAGACAGGTCTTCATTTGGATCATAGCAAATCTTTTTCCTGGGAAAAACAAACATTCCATTTTTATATAGCAACTAGCAGACGATAAATGTCTAAAAATCTCAAACTGTTTCACACCAAGTTGAACTAGATCATAAGTTTTGGGAATTAAAGAGTCAATATTGGCAAAGGATAGTTTTTGTTAAAATACCACATGGGCTAAGCAGCGGGCGAAAACTCGTATGTGTATACAGGGTGTATTTAGACCGTGATCGAAAACTGAGGCAGGTAATAGCGAGGGTGATCACAAATCCAGTAGCGATATTAAAAATCCCGACAAAAAATAACAATTTTGACGTTTTCCATACAACCATCGGTGTTAAAAGTATGTGGTTTGTATAGAAAACCTCAAAAATTTTATTTTTTGTCGGGATTTTCTTTAATGCCAGGGGGTTTGTAATCACTATCGCTATTACCTGCCTCAGTTTTCGATCACGGTCTAAATACACCCTGTATAAAAATCAAGCTAAGACATTAACGTTGTTTATGTAGATATCTATCGTTTTTCTTATAGGTAAAAAACAGTTTTTTTTATATATGACTGAAAAGTTTTTTAAACACTACGCACATTAATACAAGAGTTTATTAACCTCTGCCCCTAATACATTTTAACCAACGCAATTTGGCAAACAATTTACGATTTACGTAACAAAAATACACATAGTTATTACGCAAGCAATAAAATTCACTTACATTTGCAATAAGAACTTATTTGTTACATATAAATCAAATAAATCAAAATATGACATAAATCATACTGTAACAATGAGAGTAATACATAAATTCAATCCTGTACTCCGAGAAAGGGTAAGCTGGGATGAATTTCTGCACCCATCTGGTAAAAAGACCCGATAACACTGTGCTTGAGTGGGAATCGAACCCAGAAGTTCGAACCAGTCAAACTATTACAAAAAGAGGCCATTTTATACCATTACCTATTAGTTGTTGTCCAAAAAATTTGACTTAAAAATGAATATCCTTTCCCCATTTCGATCACATTTTCTATTACTGCTCCGCTTCTATTGGTCATAGCGAGATAATATATATACATATAGCTTTCTTTTAGAAGCAGTGATGGCCTCGAGGTTTAGGCACGCGGTCGAGAATCTCGGCGGTCGCGGGTTCGAACCCCACGCACACTCCTCTGACTTTTTGAAGTTTTGTGTGTATTAACATTGAATTATCATTTGCTTTAACGGTGAAGGAAAACATCGTGATGAAACCTGCACACCTAAAAGTTCTTAGGAATTTCTTAGGTGTGTAGTCCGCCAACCCGCACTAGGCCAGCGTGGTGGTGGCCTAAACCCTCTCAATGGTAAAGGAGACCCGTGCTCAGTAGTGGGACGTATATGGGTTGATGATGATAGCTTTTCTCAATAAATGGGCTATTTAACTCTGAAAGATTTTTTGGAATCGAACCAGTAGTTCCTGAGATTAGCGCGTTCAAACAAAAAAACTTTTCAAGTTTATAACATTACCGTTCCATCCTTATATTAGCTGCTATTGGTTAATAAAGTATTACTATACATAATGACATAATTTAATAACTACATAATATCACAGACGTCATTGCAAAGTGTCCACGAATGACATTTCGAGATCGGATTGCATTCGAGGAACATACTGTATATCGCTTACTTGTCATAACTTCGCACTGACAACATGAAGACTTTCCCACTTGAATACTCAGATACTGTCACGCCAGAGCCAAGAGACATATGAATAAATATCAAAACAAGTATACCTACATAATGCAGACCCCACATTCAAATCCAGTCTTGTGTCGTGGGCATCAAAAACTACTAAAGACTTTTTGCTCTTACAAACACCCAAAACACGAAAATAATAATTGTAGATCACAGGTACATTTATCTCGTGCGGAATTCGAACCCGTGGCCACTCGTTTCTCAAACTTATTTTGCCATGAGGGTTGCAAACACTAATTCACAATTAATGAAGGAATATTAAGTTCGTATCTTTTTAACTTTTAGGAGTCACGTGTGGAAATAAATCTATTCTAATAATATGCTAAGGTTTGCTTACATTGATTGGGCTCCGAAAGTACTGAACCGAAAATAATAATTATTCGTATAACAATAGATGGCATCCACTAAAGTGACATGAGGCCCTATTTATCCAGAGAAAAAAAATTGTGTTCCCATGGAAATATCTTGTATCTATAAGTTCTCACGCCTAAATCAGAACACCTAAATTAGACAATTTTTTTTCTTTCTTCACCCAACCCCGTAGTCAAAAGGGTAAAAGCTAGTGTATAATATTTACCTATACAATATCGTGGTCCATCGCCGAAGGGCATGTAGACTCCCGGAGGAGGCACGGGGCTGCCCTCCGACCAGCGCTCGGGAATAAACGAATCAGCATTTTCGAAGTACTGAAACAAACAATTTGGAAGATAAAATATCGTCGTGACTCGTGGTCTTAGTGTAGTATTTAGCTCGATTACCGTGTACAATAATGGGTTATTGGGTTTTTTGGTTACAGATTCTCAGTAGCAGCACTGAGTCAAGAAATCTTTCCGAAAACGGCAATAGACTCGCCCCCTATTACATGAGACCTTTGAGTACTCCTTGAGAAATTCAAGCGTAAGGCATGTATGTAAAAGATAATGCTACAACACATCCTAGAAGTTCTTCATCAACCCATATACGCCCACTGCTGAGCACGGGTCTCCTCTACTATTGAGAGGGTTTAGGCCATAGTCCCCCACGCTGGCCTAGTGCGGGTTGGCGGACTGCACACATAAGAAATTGCTAAGAACTTTTAGTTGTGCAGGTTTCATCACGATGTTTTCCTTCACCGTTAAAGCAAGTGATAATTCAATTTGAATGCACACATAACTTCGAAAAGTCAGAGGTGTGTGCCTGGGGTTCGAACCCGCGACCGCCGAGATTCTCCACCGCGCGCCCAAACCTCGAGGCCATCACTGCTTATCCTAGAAGTATTATACAAAAAAAACGATTATCTTTATTCCATAATATTTTTGATATTCTGTGAAAATGTTATGAAAGAATAATATGAAATAAATTAAAACCAAGATGGATTTCAACGCCCATACTTCGTTATCTGTATTTTAAATCCCAATACACAAATCTATGGCCGTTTTTCAGTGCATTTCTGGACTACGATTCCTGACTCCGCCATGGTCCAACAATAGCTATCTCACATATTGATGTATAGAATACTTCATGACAAAGTTACCTGCTCATCCCTTTGTATCCCGAGGGTAGGAAATAGAACAATAGTTCCTTTTTCCACCACTTTGTCTGTGTCCGGGATGACGTAGTCTTTCGTGCACATTCGCTGGATGCTGGGAAACGGTGGGTATAAGCGCAGAGTCTCTGAAAGACAAAAAGTATACATCATTAACGTCAATCTCCTTTATAGTTGTAGAGAGTTTAGGCCTTAGTCCACCACGCTGGCCTAGTGTAGGTTGACGGACTACACACCTAAGAAATTCCTAAGAATTTTTAGATGTTGTCTCCTCACAATGTTTTACTTTACCGTTAAAGTGAATAATATGTCGTTAATTCAACATTTCTTACATTACTTCGAAAAGTCAGAGTTGTGTGCTTGTGGTTTAAACCCGCGATCGCTGAGATTCTCGACCGCGCTCCAAACTTTAACGCATCTAATATGTTTTGTAAGTGGATTTATTTCATTTAAAATTGGGTCTAGTCTCATACGAATCTTATGTACAAAAAAGTACCTTGAAGAACCATTTCCATATACGTCAGTTCCTGCAAGACTTCGTACGTAAAATTTCCGTCATGTCTGTCTAAAACCTCGTGTATTTCGGCTCTCATTTTGTCCTGGACTTGTGGATGGGCAGCAAGCTCTAAGAATAGGAACGCCAGAATAGACGAAGTGGTCTCAAACCCACCCAGGAATATGATGAAGGCATTCGCAGAAATAACCATATCCGCTAAAACAAAAAAAGAATTGTTATATTGTTATTATTAATATTGTAAATAATCTTGGTACTGCATTTAATCGGGATATCCCGGATTTAATTATTGGGTATATTATGTGTCCAGAGAGTAAGCTCACTACATTGGAGTTTAAAAACACAACTGGAAAATTAAATGTAAATTAATAAAGATATAATAAATAAATCGTGCAAAATATTTGTGGTTAAATATCTTCATAGGATCTTCTGTCTTTTCTACTCGTAAATATAAAAAACCTTTTACTAAAGGGCCAAAGCTTTTTTTCATTCCTGAGTATCTAAAATTATCTTTAAATCCACGGGTCATGTTTTTATATATTACAAAACCACCCAACTTTTGTGAACCAGGACAACCACAAGCATACATAACAAAATCAGGTGGTTAAAAATAGGACAAATTACGTTGAAATTTACTTACTGATTTCAACGTCCTCTGAATCGCATTTATTGTTATTCTTCTCGTCGTTTCTCAGCGCCATCATCATGTCAATGAAATCTCCGCGTTTTTCTTGAGTACCTGGTATTAATAATAATATTACATAATTTTAATATTAGTAGTTTATTTAATAAAAGTAGCCTAATCTTTTCCGAACTTCAAATGTCCTAAAATTTTCAAGAAAGAATGATATAAGTAATCCATGGTAACCAATCTAGAAATTTCCAACGGCAAAACATTTAAAAATCATTTTTTTTTTCACAATAGCATCCGTAAAAAATCATCCCAATGCAATGTGCTTTAAATTATTTCATACATAAAAAACAGCAAATAGCTCAGTATTTAAAAAATTTGAAGTACGTTACCATTCTCTCTAGCCCTTAATACCGTCGTCACAATATTGTAGAAAAAGTCATGAGTTTTCTTCGGTATAATTCTCATTCTGAAGAATAATACAAAGCTCGGCCAAAATTGACGCATAGTCCTGAAATAAACGAAAGTGTTACTAAGATCACTTTTGGATACTGAACGAATGAAAGTCACATGAATTTACGTAATTGTTGATTCTGAGTAGGTTACTATAACAATAATCTAAAGAATACCTATTTTACACGACTCTCCTATTTCATGACATCCAAGTCGAATTACTTATTAGAATTATTAATTATCTAATTTCCCTTTTATGCTTAGTTATCCATCTTTATCTATTTTTTGTAATATTTATGAATTTAAATATTAAACTAACTTTATACCGTACTTACTTTTCAAATAAGTTGTAAAGGGACATTTCATAGAAAGCGTGCAGGGCTACTGCGAACGGATCTTCCTCGTTGTCCATCACGTTGCTCTTCAGACCGAAGGCGCAAGGCACTATGGCATCTGCAGTGTAGCCTCCCACTAGCTTCTCTGAATTCACCACTACATCTTCTGGGATCCCGTTACTTCCATTCTTTACATTTGTTTCATCTTTGACGTATGCATGATTACTTTTACCGTTTTCTTTAATGTGTGAAGATTCGTCTTCACTATCTTTAGTATCATTGACAAGGTTTTTCAACCTTATAACAAATTCGCTCGCTGTATTTTCGATCAATGGAAACATGCCTCTTAGTTTGTTCGGCCTGGAATGTAAAATTGTAAATAAAATTGAAAGAAATTTTCAACCTTAATTTAATATCAGAAAATCTATGAAATACTATTTTATATGTATGCAAAACTTAAGTTTATAAACATTCATCACATTTGAACTCTCCACGTAACAATAATATGACATACAATGTCCATCAATCTACACTTAGCTAGCGTGGTGAAACACTGCCTAACTTTTTTTAAAACATTTGCAGAACCATACACAACACTAAAACGTATATACAAATATGGACTGATATCATTCAACATTATCATCAGCCCACTACTGGAAACGGGCCTCTTCATTGAAAGACATAGGCATAGTAAATAGTCCTTAGTCCTTAGTCCACCACACTGGCTAATACGGATCGGCATCATATCAATAAATACTCTTTTTGACCACAGTCCTTACTTACGAGAAAATAGGGGATATTTTGGCGCGCAGTTTCTTCCACTCATTCCCTCGGAGGAACAGCACGGAGCCAGCTAGAGGGTCCACCTCCTTGTTGAAAAAGAACCCTCGGTCCACGAAGTGCTGGAAGTCGTTTACACAGATGCGCTTGATCAGCTCTGGGTCTCGCACTACTAACGTTCGCTGGTAGAATTGGTGGGTTCCTGAAATTAAAATATACATTTTTTATATCTTTGACTCCTTGAATGTATTTGGTTGTTAATGAAAGAGGGTTAAACATATATAAAGAAGTAGAGGGGATTCTCCGAAATTAATGGCCAGTCCATTCGTGTTGCTACTGAGAATTTCCTAATGGAAAAACCCAATAACACTTTGCCCGACCCAGGAATCTAAACCAGGACCTCTATATTGCACGGCACATAGTTGAACCGCGAGACCACGAGGAAACAACTCAGCTATTTCACACAATTTTCCGGTATGATACCTATCATATTTGTAGTTGCCATTCCTAGAATGACTTCCAAATGCTGATCAGCCAAACGAGAAACATATACTAGGCATTATAAATTTATTTTCAAAACATCCACGGGCCGCGGGATGCCGACCACAGTTTGAGGCCTAACCAAAATGGATAATAATTAGTGAATATTTCTGAATATATTCTAATGTCGCAAAACAATAATGAGGCAAAATAATTGTAGCAGTAAAACTAGTAACCTGTCCAGCGCGTGAAATTGCGTAATCAATCACGTTCCTAATCCGCGTTGTGTAATGCATTTACTTGCGGTCTATTATGCGTACGATAAAACCACATATTATAATCCTTTCATACGGCTATAACTTAGTCATTTGAATATACATCCGCGTTTCGCCGAACTAAATATGAATCGGCAAAATTCATGTCTGTTGTATGGAAATCCTCCCTTAAATATTTATCTATTCTGTTTTCAGTATTTTTGTTTTAGCAGCAATAGTAATACATCACTTGTCAAAATTTCAAGTGTTCATCTATTACGGTTCATGAGGTACAGCCTGGTGACAGACATACAAACGGACAGCGAAGCCTTAGTAATAGGGTAAAATTTTACCCTTTGCGTAAGGAACTCTAAAAAACAAAAACCGCCTTCAAAAAATAACTATTCCAAAACAAGTAATATGCCCTATAAAGTAAAAAAATAATTGTATATTCTTCCATAAATGTATGATCAACTTACTTTTTCTCTTCATCAATATGAAGTTACGATCTTTGTTTAGTTACCTACTACTTCTCTCGGTATGTAGCATAAATGCATTAAACAACGTATGCTTTATTATGATCATCGTAAACCCACATATAGCAAGCTTAATAATATAGTGACCTAATTCAAAAAGCCGAGTCTAAGGTAAGTAAATGGGAAAAAAATGTTACTTCGTCAAATACATTTTGTAGAAAATATAAAAAAAATCATTATGTTTAAAAAATATGTGTACTAAATAGTTACATTACATACATAACAATTTTATTATTTAATCCGACTATATTTAATAACAAATTGAATAAAGGTGAAAATACAAAATTTTGAATTAGGTCACTATATTTTGAAGCGTGCGATGTCCAACTACTGGGCACGGGCGTGCTCTACCATTGTGAGGGCCATAGTCCACCACGCTGGCCTTGTGCGAATTAGCGGACTACACACCTAAGAAATTCATAAGAACTTTTAGGTGTGCAGGTTTCATGAGAATGTTCTCCTTTACCGTTAAGGCAAAAAAGATTAAACGTGAATACACACATAACTTCAAAATGTCAGAGGTGTGTGCCCGGGGTTTGAAACCGCGACTGCCGAGATTCTCGACCACGGACCTAAACCTCGAGGCCATCACTGCCTAAAATTGTAAAGTGTAAATGTCACTGGCAGTTTAGTAGAAGTGCCATGCCTGGTTTTGATATTAAACGAGACAAAAAACCTACAAATATATGAATTGTTTCTATGATCACGCCTGTAGTATGTAAATATAACTAATTGTTATGAAAAATTGCTACAAATATTTATAAAGGCGTATAAAGTTTACACTGTCCATGTTTTCGCGGAACAGCTTTGTATTATGCGATCTAGCGGTCAAACAGTATTGAATTTTAATATTACGACATTGTCAATGGCATCGCGTTTTCTGAAACGAACCGAGAAACGGCAATAGGCTGTTATGTGGGAATTAAAACAAAATTGGCGAAATAATTTTGAAAAAGTTCTAAGGCGCCTAATCCGCCAACCCGCACTAGACCAGCGTGGTGGACTAAAGCCAAAACCGTCTCGGTTGTAGAGAAGACCCATGCCCAGCAGCGGGACGTATATGGGCTGATAAAGACGATGGTTAAAACTGAGTGCATAACTAGACTTCAGCTTACAATATCAAGGTTAAAAGTAAGACAATATTCATATAAAAAATATCTTGATAATATGTCCTGGATAACGGTTTTTATACAAAAAGCCTTAATCTGTCAGAAAAATATCTGCATCATAATCATCATCATTTTTCCATATTCCCTATTTTCATTTGAGATCGGCTCCGTATGTTTCATCCTTCCACACGTCTCTATTAGCCGTCATGTCTTCATTTACCCCTTTCCATACAACGATAGGTATTAAATGTATATGGTTTGAATAGAAAACGTCAATATATATTCGTCAGCTCGATCTTCGGCTCTCCTCATCCAACCATTGCCAGCATCATATATTTTTGTCGGGAAGCCAATGGGTTTGTAAACCTTAGCTGTTGCCTACATGTTTTTCGATCACGGTCTGAATACATGACATTATAGTATTTCAGTAGTAACCTAACGGTAAGTGAACTCAAAACATAGATTAAATGGAAATCAATGAATGATACTATTAAGTATCTATACACGTCCCACTACTGGACATCAGCCTCATTCAAATAAAAAAACTAAAATGTGTGCTTAGGATTTGAACTGGAGATTATCACGATGAATTCGGTACTCATTATACAAAACTATTATTTCTTTATTATATTCCCTCCCAATACTCTTCTTTTAACTTTTAATACAAAACAAATCAATTAATTGAATTTGCTATTTAAAGTTACAATTACTATTATCTGGTATAAAGTGAAGTAAAAAATACAATACAAACAAAAAAAGTAAAGATTGCCTCATGGCCTCTTGGAACAAAGTCAACCTGGTTTGGGCAAAGATTTTTAGGTTCTATTGGGAAATTCTCAGTGACAACATGAAGTCTGGAAATGCCTGAATAACGGCAACAGGCTTGTGTACTAAATAACATTGCCACACAAAGATGAATCTCTGCTTATCTCTTAAGGAAGTAATCGTGAGTATATGTAAATAAATAAAAGCTATGAAACACTCACCCAAAAACCTTTCATTTTTGTAAGTGTCGTAAATCCTCTTGAAGCACATGCCTCCTTGCTCCTTGAACATCACTACAGATGGGATGTGGCCCACAATAGGCCAGGCAGGAGGGGAAAATATCCCTCTGGATCTCCAGTAGTCATGGTCATAAGTAGTGATAGCAAGGAAGACGACAGCGACCCAAAAACCGGCGAAGACATACCACAGTAGAGTACTGCCGAAAGTCCAGTACTGGAGACACCATGTTAGGAATATCGCTGTCTGGAGAAACGAGTGCTTGAAACCCAGCATTTTAGTAGTAAACCATTTCACGTCCAACACATGATTTTATTATCATCCACTGTTCTATGGAAGGAATCTTAATTATTTTCATTCAACATTCCCACGATAGTAATAAAAATAAGACTTTGGAACAATAGAACATAATAACAATAAGGAACTTAATTTGATATAAAACGAGTGAACAACAAATGTCTTCCTTTAATACACTGATTCAAAACATATGCAACGAAACTTGAACTTTTACTAGAATAAAAATGTTCAATTTTATAATTTTTGACAGCAAACGTGATTCGTGGACTCTGGCAAAACGAAGGGTCGCAGATTCAATTTCGACAAGTGAAATATTTGTATGATCTACAAATATTTGCTAAGAGACAATTGATTTCTTTGCCTGACTATAGAATTCCCGATATGCATAAAACAGTTGCTATTTTCAAATATATCTCAAATATTTATCAAACTATTTGTTTCAACACTCCTTTGCATAAAAAGTATTATTTCAAATCCATCCATCTAAAATCAAACTTATTTTCACACAAAAATCACCCTGAACCTCTAATTATACCTAGGCATTGACATTACTAAGTCAAAAACCTCCAAGATCTCCCCCAAGATGCCTGTCGGATAGAAAAGGTTTTAGATAAAGGAGGTTTTAGGTAAGATTCCTTCGATAGACACAGACACTGCAATCCTTTAGCACTGACACTGTACCGGGTGTGGTGTATTTCGCGGGCCGCGGCCGCGCACTGCGCTCCACGTATAGCCCAACAAACGGTGCGCAATCCGCGATGCTGTAACAGAGAAAGTTAACACAGCACCGCATTCAGATCTCAGTCACTACACCGGAATTATTCTAATAACTGTACTTTGCGAAACAATACCTTATAGGAAAAAGATATCAGTAACGTTATTACCTTATTCTTCTTCTTCATCAGCGTCATCATTATCATAATTAACATTACCAGTATAGACTATGGACGCGCCTTCTTTGCTATTGAGAGGGTATACGCCGTATTCCACTACGCTGCTCTAGTCTAGAAGACACATCTACGAAATCCCTAAGATGTTTTAGGTGTGCAGGTTTTAACACGATATTCATCTCCACCGTTAAATGAAGTTAGTTAAAGTCAGAAGTGCGTGCCTGGGGTTTGAGCCCGCGACCGCCGAGCTTGTCGGCCGCGCGCCCAAAATCGACACAACTTTAGGTTGATCTAGAAGAGACTAAAAATGTCATTGCAGTTGCATTAAGTAAGCACAATACAGGCCAAAAATAAATTGAATTCTATCTTTTATCAACAACAATAATCAAGGGCCACACGCAATGAAGAGTACCTTTCGCTTTACTTTTTACCAATTGGCGTTACGTTTATGCTCAGTGGTTACAAATTCCTGTAGAAAAGCAAGTTCAATAAAATCCATATGTTTTGGTCTCTGAGTGCGTCCCTCCCTCATCTCAGGCCCATTTGCATTGCATCATTGTCCTCACAGGTTTGTCCGCAGCTCGCAGTCGTCTTAACCCAAATATTTATTTACTCCACTTACATAATTTTTACGTTAGGCTTTACATTTCGAGCCTAAATTTAATTGCAAATGTAAGAACAATTACGTGATCAGTGACCGCGACCACGATATAGAAAGTAGAAAGAAAAGATGGGAGGGGTTTGTTGTTGATAGAAGGAAGAAATTGGTTATTATGAGTATCAGGATATTCTAAAGATTAATTCTGAATAGTTGCAGCAGACTTTGACTTGACATTAAGAAACAGGTATTTAAAAAACATCAAGAGACTTCGCGGTCACACAACCACCCATATCCGGTTTGAATTGGATTACACTTGACCTATAAATTTGCCCGTAAAAGTGATTACGAAGTTCTAACACACTATTTTCGAAACTTGAGTGCCAAAATATACTACTTACCCTATTGAAGACAGAGGCATGTTAAGGCAAGTGTATTTTTTGCTATTGAGAACTTTTTTAACGACGAAAGAAACCATCTTAAGACTGTAAAACTTCTAGAAGGATTTTTTTACATAAGAACCCCAAAATACATACTGCGAAAGAGATTGCCCAAAATCCACTTAAACTTGGTAACCTTCATTCATATGTCTCAATCGGTAACAGTTTTGCGTCAGTCAATGGATTACAGACACATAAAATATACATTTCATAACGTTAATAGTTGCAACAACCAATTTTCAAGGACGCAAAATTATTTGTTGTTAAAATAAATAAATAATAATTAAGACCTAAGCTCAGCCCCAAGTCTTTTCAAAGTGAAGTATGTATTTACAAGAAATAATCACTTGCTTCAACTTCTTTCTTTCTATTGTATTTGGGAGATGGAATAAAAAAAAATACACCCAACAGTCACACACATAGTTCTGACCCCACACTAAGATACAAGTCTTGTGTCGTGGGTACCAGAAACTACGAGAGACTTTTCGGTCTCACAAACACCCAGACCCGAAACAAATATTTGTGGATCACACAAACATTTGTCTCGATGCGGGGATCGAACCCGCGGCCAACCGTTTCGCAAGCTGGTGTTTAGCCAACTGCGCCACGGAGCTGTCAAAGCAAATATCATCAAATGATACTGTATTTTTTAGGTTAGCATGAAAAACTGCTTAGCATAATAGCGTTGAGTAATAAGAGATTGTCGTTTCTAGATATTTTTATTTAGACAGGTAAAATTAAGTACACATTTACCTAAAATTAGGTACAGAAATTCTTAGATTCACGATTTGCCTGTAAAATGACTAGAGAAGGACACCATAAGCTACTTTTAATCATTTATAGATTTTTTGGATAAATGGCAAAGAATTAATGATCTAAATGCTTATAAATACCTTACGTGGCTTAATTAATCATTGGGTAACATTTAAAAGCGATGTCAGGACGGGCGAAATTTGAAAGTATCGGATTCGAAGTCAAGGACTGTGAGAATTACGTATGTATTCTTAGCCAATTATCACGATTTTTACAGAAACCATCGTGAGAAATACCGTTGAAGAAATATTTGAATTGTTCTCGTGGCTTTGAGCTAAAAGAGAAGAGAAAAAGGGAGGGTAAAGTTTATTGGAAAGAGAGAAAGGTAAATTTTGACTAAAATAGTTTGATTTGGACGGGAGACCAGATGAGGAGGGGAGCAGAGTGGGCACAGAACAGTTGAATAAAACTATTAAGGAAACGTCAGCATGAGTGTGCCGAACCTAGTAGTAGATTATAAATTATAATAGGTTTGCCACGGCCGCTTCTTAGTAATTCCGGTTATGTGTAATATCAAAACATTTATAAAGATGACAAGCCTTCATTTTGAGTAGATATTTTCATCATTAGTCGTGTGTTCGTTGTAGAATAAAAAGGTGATAGACAAGCGGCCGCACTCGTCTCAATATAAAAAATGTATATATTTCCTTCTTATCTTATTTAGCTGTTCTGTGAAATTACTGTATTCAAAAGCAGCACTGAAGGTGAATATGTGCCTAAAATGAAACACACTTTAAATATTTGTGATACATAGTTTATATTACCAAAATGAATAAATTAATACCCGCATAATATTCAATAGATGAATAATAAAGTTTGTCTTTTTAAAAAAAATAATACAACCAACAGTCGCATAAAAAAGTTCTGAATCCATATAAAAAGGTAGTCTTGTAGGGTGGGTATCAGCAAATTGGAAAGACTTCTCGTCTAAAGGCTAGTCTCGGAGTTCGAACTCGCGGCGTCTCATATCATAACTGTCTAGTTTATGCTACGAGGCTGTCATCGTAATTCTTATTAAAGTTCAGGTGAGTGCAGTTGCATAAGCGAACAAGCCAAATTGGATAAATTAAATAAAAGAAACACTTAAATAAGTTAAACATTTAATTGTCACTGCGTCAATTCTGAGAATTGGCAACTGATGAAGGCCTCATCAGGGCAAGCTGACGTCTTGAGGCGGTGTGATATTACTTAATCAACGAATCTGACAATGTTGACCTTCTCGACCTCCGGGGCAGCAGCGGACCTCACGGAAACGCCGGTGACCTCTGAGATCCAGTCGGCATAGCTGCTCACAGGCAGGACGGCTGCAAAGATACGCCGAGTTAGCACGCTGAATCAAACGAGGAATGAGGTAATAGGATCATTTACTGGTATCAAGTTTGCGCGGGGAATGTAATTCCCTATGTAATTTGACGATAAGATACTGTTACTGAATTAGAAACATAACTCTATAATATAGTCTATATCAACACCCACATTTATAAAATTTATATCAAAGAAATAACCAATAAAATGGCACGATACCAGCAGAAATACTAAAAATCAGTTGTAAAAATCAAAAACGGTTGCATTATCAGGAGTTCATATCCGATGGTCAAAAATTAAAGCAGTGATTTTTTTCAGGACTTCTTCCCAAATCTTGGCCGACAATAAAAAAGTCAAATGTATTGAAAAGACAATTATGATATGTCATATCGAACGGGACAAAAGGTGCAGAACAAAAAAGTGACTTACAAGCTCCTCCTTCAACAGCATTGACCACAATACCGATAAGCTCGCCGTCGCTCACCACTGGAGCTCCGAAGTCGAACTGAAATAAAATACAATACAGTGAAAAGGCGTATCATTAGCAAGTTGAGAATTGTGAGTTTATGGTGGAAAGTGCTTAAGCCTCCTAACTCGTCATCATCATCAGTTCCATTGTTAAGCAAAAGCCTCCTCTACTACGGAGAGGGTTTAGGCGAATTTTGGGTGCGCAGGTTTCCTTCGCCGTTAAAGTAAGTGATGATTCAGTTATAAGTCAGAGGTACCATTTATTGACAAATTGTTGAATTATACAATTTATATACGGCATGGGTCTTCCCGATAGATATATCTTGGCTGTTATTCAATCGAAAGTGCATTAATTTCTTTTAGTAAGGCACGCTTTACTAACCGCTTAGTCACTTAGTAACAGGAGAATCATCGGTCAAGCGCAAGCATGTTACATAATAAAAAAAGCTCTCTTAATAAGTTTTAAATTCGTCATAGAATTGAGGACAAGATCTCAGACTGGGTTGATGATCATTTTGATTTGTCGTAATCGTAAAAAATAGCTTTATTATAAAATATTTGTTTGACCATTGGCATTGCTAGCTAATTTTATCATTGTGAAAGAAAGAGGCCATCATCGAACAGTATTTTTTAGCAAATAATAATATATGATGTGCCAAAATAAATTATGTGCTAAGACATCGACAGCGCAAACGGGTCGAAAATAAATATGAAGAGAAAAGTATACGCTTCTCCGATCACGCCGCGTACAATCTACCACACAGTCTAAGAATATTACGTAAATATGAGTAGTGGTGTTGCGAAACTTATGTGGGACGCTGTCTAAATATGCGCATTAATTTTATGAATGGACGATACTTTGCAACAATGCGCTAGGAAAGATGATTTTGACAGTATTTTTAACCCCCAATGCAAAAAGGGGTTATATGTTTAAGATTTCTGTACCATCCATTTTTTGTTTAAGTACTGACATGATTAAGAATGATCTTACCAGTTTATGTTGATTAGACCAGGCGTTTAAAGATATTCGGGTATTTTCGTTACTCAAAGTAGTTTGAGTAACGAAAATACCCGAATATCTTACTATCTATATCTATCTAAACTAAGACTACTCTTAGTCATTATCTTAGACTAACAAGAAATTGCTTTAAAAATGCATGACCTGTCATTTGAAAATTAGCCATGGAAGAGAAGAGAAGTGATATTACTTAAATTTTAGCAAAAGTAAAAAATAGGAGGCGCGTCTTGAAACATTTCAACCAACTGTCATTGTGTAACCAGAAACGCGCTCGCAATTTTTCCCATCGAAACTTTTGAATTGACCATATCGCTGCCAAAAAAGTTACGAGTCTCACCGAAACTAAGTTAGTATTGACGAATGGCCCAATCCCCGCCTCCATTGATCGAGCTACGTGACTACAATATGAATATTCCGGCTAAGTAGCTGATCCAAATAGGGTCGAACAAGCGGAAAATTGACTTCAAACCCAGTTAATAGGGAAAGGCCTACGTCATACCGCCCGAATAAACTAAATTGAACATTCTGCTTATTTTACATACGAGACGGTTCATTCAAAGCAGCTGAAAGTACCCAATATTGGTAAAAGCTGGAGTGTTCAAACAAGAAGCTTAGTGGATGAGAAAATGTGCAGAGGTTTTTGTTGATTCTATACATGTTGGACAATAAAATCGATCTTGCATCATGGGCGAGTTAATAAACATAAATTATACAGCTAACAACGCCGCACTGAGACAAATATTTGTGTCAACAACAAATATTTGTTTCGGGTATGGGTTTGTGCGACCGAAAAGTCGGTCTTAGTTTCTGAAACTGACTCAATTCTCGTATCTCATTGGGTATATTCATCGATACACAAGAATCCAGACAGACACTCCAATTTTAAATAAGGAGAACTCCAACAGTTATTTTTTCATAACAGAAATAATAAAGTAATGGGGTCACATGACAATTAGACAACCAAGATTAAGCTATTTGTACCGAATAAAAACAAAAAAAATATCTACTACATTTGTGGCATAACCGTATCCACAGAAGCATATTCTAGTTTGGCAAATTCTTTTGTAAATCGGAATAATTTCAACGTATGTAATTTTCAATGACGCAATTTTATTATAGTAATGGCGCCATTCGAATTCGGGGTCGCTGTCCACATCCTGGTGACAGGAGAAATGACTATATATTTTCGCAATTTCTATCAATAGATGTTTCTCTTTGACAGCTCCGTGATCCAGTTGGCAAGCTGAGTCTAGTCAACTGCGTCACGGGGCTGGGTTGAATGTATGATAGTAGTTCCCTCACCTCGGTAACTTCGCGGTCGCTGGAGAGGGCGATGAGGCCATCTTCGCTGGCAGAGAGGGCGACTTCCCAGCAGGCGAGTGACTCACCAGGACCTGGGAACAAATTATTCTTATAAACCACGGCTGTTATCCTCAAGCAGCAGGCAGACATCATATAATACTACGCTTGATATTATCTATTTATCTATCAGCCGAAAGAGATCCACTGCACATAGGTCTCTTCCAATGGCTTTCACAGGAACAACAACTTGATATTATACGTATAATTTATTTACTTTCACGTCTTTCAACCAGCCCAACCTCATGCCACGGATGGGTACAAACTGTTAATTGGAGGGTATGGTCTTAGCATGCTGGCCGTACATTTTTACATCTACTCGTCACAATCAATCATTTATACTAACAAACTACTAAATAAATATCAATTATACACACAGGCTATCAAACTATATATATCGCACTAGTATTACAATAGTGTTGTAACTCAAAAAAGACGATTTTTCAGAATCAACGAAAAACTAATTTGTCACTTTCT
The DNA here is from genome assembly GCA_030295005.1 of Cephonodes hylas. Classification (NCBI taxonomy): domain Eukaryota; kingdom Metazoa; phylum Arthropoda; class Insecta; order Lepidoptera; family Sphingidae; genus Cephonodes; species Cephonodes hylas. The sequence goes on from AP025377.1 coordinate 10,794,538, forward strand.
GTAATAGGTACGAATATAATGAATGTTTTATGTGTTTTTGGAATGAAATTGAAGGCATTACCTTTTTAATTTTTTAAAAAAATAATAATAATAGGGAAATTATTAACGAATTTTGAGTTAAGACAGTATTTTTCCAAGCACAATGTTCAAAATAAAATATTATTTTTAATTACGTCATTATTGTTGAAATATTTTGTGTTACGACAGTTTGAATAAGTCATTTTCTTTACGTTTTAAACTCACTTTTTGGCATTACAACAATAAATCGAAAACGAATTCCGAGTAAATGGTAGTAAAATATACCATTTAATACGATCTCTTTATTTTTTTGGTTAGGATATTATTAAATAAAACCAGATTATTCTTTTTAGCTGTGATAATTGAAATATAGTGTACTAAAACTAATGCTTGTCTACCTATACCTACTTAAAAACAAGTTGAAACATTTTGTAAAATAACATAAACCTTTCAAGACAAAAACAGTCTTACCTAATCTTGATAAACTACACTATTTATAATTAAAATTTTGTTTTTAATCAATTTTTAGCAAACAAAATCTTGTCTTGATGTCTCGTTTATTTTTACACAACAATTTAACCTGCATTTTCCAGGTCTCGCAATATGTATCCTCTCCATCTCTTCCTGCCCCAGGTATTATTGTTTTGCTATTCCGATGAAATATTTGATTCAGTAGTCAGCCCACTGGTTCCAGCAACGGGACTCACATTATTCACAACTCTATCATCCATGCCGCTTGAAGAAGAGCTTCCAGAAAAAGAGCTACCTGGACATTTTGTTGTTTGACCTCTTAGCAATCTACCCTAGATTCCTTTCTTGGTGAATTAGGAACGAAATGTGGATCATGATGGGAATCAACATCGTCGCTCTGGTCTTAGTGGAGGGGTGAAATGTAATATTTCTTTTGATTACAATCATACTCGGGGAACTGTTTACGTCGATTTGTTGAAGTACTGAATGAACTGTAGATGATGACGGTGTCGAAAGTGTCGATTGCACTTTCGTAGTATCAATGTCTTCTACCTGGATAGCAGTTTGATCGTTTTTATTCACCTGTGACAATAATGACGGTGATGAATTCACACCAAGTTCGTCATTTGCCTTCTACTGGTGGCCCTCGATGGATAGGTACTAAACCTGCAAATTAAATAAATATTTATTTTGTTAAATACATTCCTACCCACCTCCCAACCTGATGCTTGTCACAAAGAGTGAAGTAACTCTAATTTTTTAAATAAAAAAGTTTATAAGCTTTATTTGCATTAAACTGCTACACATTCGATCGAATTGTAAGTAATACTGTAACTTAAAGTAAATATTATTATTAATAAATATATAGACCATGCAAAAAATCGATTTAAAGTTATAATTCAACAAAACTGTACTATGTCAAAAATTACTAACTTAGTCAATTATAGTGTCTTAAGTAGAAATATTATTTTTATTAAAGCTTGTGTAAATCAGTGATAGTGTATTAACTAAAAATAAGAACAAAACCATGTCAAGTGTAAATCAACAATACTGTATTCTTTCAAAATAAAACTATGAATTTTACATACCTGATCCAGTAATAACGTTGGAACTCGAAATAATGCAACAAGCGGCATGCACTTTTTCGATCACTGTTGGTCGCAACTAAAGATGACACAATATTGGGATGGAGGGTTAGACTACCGGTCAGTCATGGATAATGTCTTAACACGTCATAACTTATTCATTTTCTGCATTATTCCAATGACAGTTTTAATTACTTGTGAGGAAATTAATTTTACGTTTAATTATAGTGTTATGTCAATTTCGATGTATTTTGAGTTACAACACTATTGTAATACTAGTGCGATATGATTTTTCGTGGTGGTTTTATTTCTACACATTAAAATTTTTTAGCTTTATTCCCAATTTTTACTCAGGGTCGGCACATTCACCATTTTTTCTATTATATCATCTCTCAAGCACTCCTTCCATCTCTTCTTTGGTCTTCCTCAGCTTGTCCATCCTTCAACTTTCATAAGCATTACTCGTTTACCTACATATTATACCTACCTATGATTCATCCTTCCTTTGCTATGCCTATACTTCGACAGATGGTCTCCTGTCAGCTTATCTATCACAAAAATCTATGTACCTTCTGTTTCGTCTACTGCAGGACTTCCCAAACTGTGCGTCGCGACGCCCTGGGGCGTCGCGGCAACATTCTGGGGGGGTCGCGAGGCGATCGGCAAACATTCGCTGTCCGTATTTTTCTTATAACCTCATATTACGCTAACTACTGCTGTTTTTATTTTCAGTAAAGTAGGTAGTTTTGATGATGGGCGGGGTGCGTCGCAAGAAAAATAACAATTCTACAGGGCGTCATAGTGTAAATAAGTTTGGGAAGCCCTGGTCTACTGAACATAATAAATATATATCAATTACCGTTGTTTTCGGAAGCTCCGAAGGCGCAGAAGTTGCTGGAAGCTGGGATCTCGTCGCTGATGGACAGGGGCACGGGGGCAATGGCGTCTGTCAACAAACAACATCAATTTCAAAAAACCCATAGAGAAGTAGCCGGAAGAAAACATATTAATAATTTCCGTGATGTCCAAACTGAGCATCAAGTATCAATAAACTGCATCCATCTGTTGTTGTGTTGTTTTAAATACAAGGTTTGGATTGTAGTGTATTATAGATTTTTCTACTTCATCGTCATCATCCGAAAGACGACCCTGCGAGAGGCCTCCCCGATATACTTCCAAAGCGCGCTGTCAGAAACGGCCTGCATCCAGCGGCTTCTATTGTACTTCTTACTTCAATAAAATAAATAAACTTCTCTCAAAAGTAATCAGCAAACAAATCCAGAACTAAATCTTTTTAAAATTTCACGGGACTTTGTCAACCTCCGCGGCGCCAATACCGGTCCAATTTAAGTTCGCTCCCGAGAAAAGTTATAGGAACAGCTAGGCTTTCTAAAATGTATGTCACGGGGTAAAAAATGCCCGTTGTTCGGTTGGAAGTGAGACGCGGCGCCCATCGGTCCGCCTCTTCGTTCTCTGCCAAACTTTACTAGTGGACTGAAATTGCTCGCCTTTATGCCTGTACGCTAGTCTCGCATTTGGTACCACAATTATAAAACAGCTAATGCTATGAGCCTTTATCTAATCTACTACTTGACATATGTCAAGTAAAGTCCTTATTCCTATTCAAAGTTTTATAGTGCAAAAACTAAGGACAGATAAACAAGGTTTAATTTTCGTTAATTTTGTTCCGTGTATAATTTCAACATTGCCTGAATATGGACCGCAAACGCATATAGAAATCAAAGCTTTATAAGGATATAATTTAAATAAAATACCAACTAAGCTGTAAGTGCTAAGTTTTTCTTCAGAACTTCGGAGTAATTTCAATAAAACTTTGGTATTAATCAGTATCTTTTAAACTTTAAAAACTAGATCCAGAGTTGCATTCTCTGTTAACATTTTAAAATGATGGACAATTTTTATTTTTAAAGTTTCCTTTCGATAACAAATACTAACTATCGATAAAAGGACCCCACTCATTATACGGATAAACTCCAGTTATGCAGTTTTATAAAAAAGTTTGTAACAAATCTTATTTATCCAATTTTTATTTAAAACTTAACTTATAAACTTGTTAAAGAGAAACGCGTTATAATTCACCGTTCTTCGTTTGGAAATTTTCAGTTGGGTCTCAAAAAATATCCTTAAAACATACACAAGAATATAAAACAGCTATAAATGCTAGCAACCACTTTACATTAACAAACAAGTTTCTTTTTGTGAATATCTGAAACAATAAACTTTCATTTGTCACAGCTACCTATATCCGATAAACCATTTGTGAATTTATGATAAGCAAGAATCAATACTGGCATCTGGTGTCATAGCACAGATCAGTTGAATTAGACAAGAAGAGAAGCGTGAGCATGCCGAGCGTGCCGAACATACGATCTATCATATATTTGACAGGTTCATCATCAATAACCCATACACGTCCCACTGCTGGGCACGGGTCTCCACTACAATTGAGAGGGTTTAGGCCATAGTCCATCACGCTGGCCTAGTGCGGGTTGGCGGACTACACACCTAAGAAATTCCTAAGAAATTTTAGGTTTCATCACGATGTTTTCCTTCACCGTTAAAACAAGTGATAATTCATGGTGAATTAGGAGTATCAATCCCGGGATCCCGAAGCCCGGAATTCTCGACCGTGCGCCTAAACCTCGAGGCCATCACTGCTTGACAGGTTCTCTTCTCAGTAATCCGGGTTGCATGTAATATCAAGACTTTTGTAAATATGTGATGACTAAAAGCAGCCCTTTATTTTTCGTGATCGTAGTGGAATATGTGACAGACAAGCGGCGACACTCGTCCCCATACAAAATAAAGTCTATTTCTCTTCTGATCTTATTCAGCTATTTAGTGTTTCATAGACTGGCTTTCAAGGTCTATCTTCAGAAGCGGCAATAGTTTAAAAATGACGATTCAACAATGCTTGGGTTTTTTGACTTGATTTAAAACCAACTGCGCCTCAGAGGCCCAAAGATATGGTATTAGTGAAATAAATATTCTCGCATTGGGACAAGACCGCGGCAAAACTGTGCGCCAAGTTCCAACAACTGTTTAATTAATTGAGCAATCAGTTGTTGCGGCCGTTTTAATTGTCGCGCGCCGGCCGGCAAACCGCGCCGATCGCAACGATACATTTGGAAACTCTATTTATAAGGTTTTAATGTTCCCGACATAGGTATGCTGACAGATAGACACCAGCTTGCAAAACAAGGGGCCGCGGCTTCGATCCTCGCGCCAAGACAAATGTTTGAGCGATCCTCAAATATGTATTTATTTATTTTTATCCATCATGATGTTGCTACACCCCGCGGTTAAATTGACTTTAAAATAAGTCGAATTAAAAAGTATCCTATGTGCTAATTCTAAAGAAATGTATGCCAAATATTAACCACAAAATATTTGAAATAGGCGTTAAACTTGCGCGGTAAAATCGTATTCTTGTTTTAATGAAATTCAGACCGATTCGAATGATTTTACCATGGCCTCTGATGGATCCCTGGAGAAGAACATTGGCATTTTTTTTAGTTACACCGTATCAACTCGTGTAAAAGGGTTGAAGACTAATGAAATTTTCGGCCACCTCTTGATCCCGCCTTTAGTTTTCTATCAATAACCTATCATCCAAGGTATTGGATGGATGGCATGGGACCTCCGAACGCACGCCCACACATATACAGGGTGTATACAGACCGTTATCGAAAACTCAGGTAGGTAATAGTCAAGGTAATTACAAAACCCCTGGTGTTAAAGAAAATCCCGACACAAGATAAAAATTTTGTCGTTTTCCATACAAACAGCATACGTTTATTACCGATGTTTATAATGATCTTATATGTCATTGCCTTCGTTTCCGATCACAGTCTGAATACACCTGTATATCAATGAGGAAAATAGTACTGGTTATAACTAACTACCAAATAAATATTCAATTTCTTCATCTTCATCAACCCATATACGCCCACTGCTGAGCACGGGTCTCCTCTACCATTGAGAGGGTTCAGGCCATAGTCCACCACGCTGGCCTAGTGCGGGTTGGCGGACTACACACCTAAGAAATTCCTAAGAACTTTTAGGTGTGCAGGTTTTATCACGATGTTTTCCTTCACCGTTAAAGCAAGAGAAAATTCAATGCTATGTGTGTATTCAAATATTCAATTTACTATATACCTAATTCAATAAGTTATCAAATAATTGAGTCACGTGTAAGTAATTTGAATCAAATTTATCTAGTTAAGCCGACAACCGTTATCTATTAAATTGATCAAAGTATTCTTTGGACTTGTTTACCTAATTCTACGTTGGACGTATGACTTTGTAAGTTAATATGTTAATTATAGCATTTGAAACCAATGGAATTTGTTAAATTATTCCACATCCCCGGAACGCAGTTGACTAGACATCAGCTTGCGAAATGAGCGGCCGCGGGTTCGATTCCCGCACCGAGACATATGTTCATGTGATCCACTAATATTTGTTCCGGGTCTAGGTGTTTTCGAGACCGAAAAGTCTCTTGTAGTTTCTGATACCCACGACCCAAGATCGAATCTCGTGTGGGGTCGGAACTATGTGTGTGACTGTTGGGTGCATTCATTTATTTATAATTATAAGTTTTCCGGTACTTTGGCGCCTTATCACAATTCGAAAATTTCCATTCCTGTCTTCATTGCGGTGACTTTTTTCTCTATCTTATCCCAGCAACAATTTTCCCGTATATCCTTCTTGTTTTTTTGGCCCTATCCCACCATACACCTGCCACAGTCACTCCTTTCCTCCAGGATCAGAACGCACAGTATTGATGCCGAGTAATAATCTGACAGAACCTTTGTCCCAACGCCAATGGGATGACTGTGGCAGGAGTATGGTGGGATAGGGCCAAAAATATACGAGAAGGATATACGGGAAAACTGTTTTTAGAATAAGATAGAGAAAAAAGTCCCCGCAATGAACAAAAAGGAATGGAAATTTTCGAATTGTGATGAGGCATCCAAGTACCGGATACCGGTGGAATACGGCCAAAAAAAACAAGAAGGATGTAATAGTTGTGGATGAAACTTACCAGTGGAGTGAACGAATCTGTTGAGGCTGATGAGGGCGATGTCGTTGGCGCCGGTGGCTGCGTTGTACTCAGGGTGAGGGCGGAGGGCTGCCTCACCAGACTCGGTCACCAGGGATGGGTTGATGACGTCAATCACGCCATAGCGGGTCCACACGAAACGAGCGCTGTGACCAAAGATGAAGGTATAAATAAAGAAGTATAATATGATCGGCTTGAGGGTTTCGAGTGATTAAAAGCGGGAGTTCCTCAACACTAGGTGCTCAATTCGGACAGCAGCCTGCTTACCATCAGTTAGTTACTCTCAATTGTTGATGTATAGAATAACCTAAAAAATAACCAATACACCCGAGTGACATGTATTTCAGACATATTAAGATACGATTCTTGTGTTGTGGGTATTGGAAATTTCGAGAAACATTTCGCTCTCACAAACACCCAGACCCGAAACAACATTTATCTCGGTGCGGGGATCGAACCCACGGCCCCTCGTTTCGCAAGCTGGTGTCTAGCCAACTGCGCTACTGGGCTGTCATCTTGGACTAAACAATTTCGGTCTTTAAACATCTTTAGCTGAATATAAGACATTTTCTTTAATTTCGCACACTGTTTTTATCCTTTGCCGCAGATATATTCTACAGAGTTTTCCGATTTGTGTTTCATCAGCTACAGACATGCAGACAGACATACCCTGATTCCCGAGTACGCGGAGCATTCGCCAAATATTTATCAGACCTATGTAATAAGGAGCGAATCTATTACCGTTTATCGGCCAAATTTTCAAACTCCATGCTGCTAATGAGAATTTCCTAATGGAAAAATCCAATAACATTTTGCACAACTCGGGAATAGAACTCGGGAACTCTAGATCACAAGACAGTTTATATGTCAATAACAAGCTAATCTTGATTGCTTTAAATTGGTGTTTATTTGCGTCACTAACGTCATAGTTCGTAAACTTTTTCGAGATCGCTCTCAACGATAACAGCTAATTGTCCACGTGTTGTATTATTTTGGGTTTTAACAAAAAAGTAATTTATTAACATGCTCAAATTGATGTTATCTAAAAACGACGAATTTATTTCTGCGTAATTCAAAATTATATATTTTATTTATAATTTTATAATCATGAATAAACTAGCATGATATTCATAAAAGATTGTCTTCATCCCTTGGTCTTGTTGCGGATATTCAGTGGTAATTTTTTCCAACAATTTTTCACTTTTTTGCCCACTTACTCTCTCAGTCACTTTGATTATTTAAAAGCCCGTGTAATTCACGAGATAAAATGATTATTGCAAGTAATTTCATGCAGATTACTTCGGGAAACTCTTTCTTTGAGAAAATGAACGTCTGTGTCCAACAGTCGACATCTTGATGAAGTCCAAACGTTTACGCAACGCGTATGCGCGTGATAACAGAACAATCTCTTAACCAATAAAGGTCATGGATCCAGCAAGCGTTATATAAAGAAATTCTGTCGAGACAGACATAATGTCTCTAAAGATCAACGCGTGAAAGTCAACGAAACCGGGACACCAGTTCGCCAATGACCAACTTTCAAACCGGTTCGGTTTGGCAGCACATGAGCCTCATTATATGGATATATACGCAATATTTAAAACGAGAGCACACTTGAAAACTGACTGTAACTGGGAAATATGTCTTTCATATAGGATGTGAAAAAACCGTTATCCAAAACTGAAAATATGGTAAGTTATTACAAAAACATTGACGCTAAATAAATGCCAAAGAAAAAAAATACATTTTCCTATCTATTGTGATCCATATTCTATATGAATTCAATGCTTTATCAAGTTAGGAAAACGTAATTATTTTTATTGCTAAATATTTCCAAGCGAAAATGTGAGGGTGGCTGAATCATAGCCAAGTATTTAATTACGAAACCTTCAACATGCCTATAATAGTTAAATAAATCATAGGCAACTATCAGATCACTTCTGACGAAAAAATCTTCCCCGCGTCGCCTGGCACCAATAGTATTAATTCAAATTCAAAAGAACTTGTAGTCTAAGTCTATTTGAATAAAGATAATTTTGACTTTGACATTGAATTAGACGGACATTTACCCAGGACATACTTTCATACCTCCTCTAATATACTAATGCTTCAAATTTTTGCTTAATACAGCCGACAAACACTACAATAAAGATGCCATCAGGGTGTTGTTTGCTTGTATAAAATTACGTGTTGTGCGCTTAAGGCTATGTTGTTGCTCACTAGTAGATGCAGCTAGCCTTGGTAAGGACCCAACGGTTGTCGATGAGTGCGCCGGCGCAGGTGTCGAGGAGACCGCTGGTCATCACTGCGATGCGGAGGTGCACCAACCACGGGTTCTCGCCCAGAGCGGGGGCTGAGCGCACACCTGCAGATAATTACAACAATAAATATATGCAATTTTACTTATGAATAATGGAGCCTCTAGACCAATGTTTCCCAACCTTTTTAGGCCATGCCCCACCTTAATGTTCCTAAAATTTTTATGCCCCCCATACATAATGTTTAACCTTTAAAAATTGTCGCTACGCACAAGTCGCCACCAAATCGTGTCAAGTCCGTTTTTAAATTGCCCCTTTAAGTATCAAAATGTCCTCCTGTGGGGCGTGGATCACACGTTGGGAAATAGTGCCCTAGACCAGGGCTTCCCAAACTGTGCGTCGCGACGCCCTGGGGCGTCGCGAGACGATCGCCAAACATTCGCTGTCCGTATTTTTCTGATAACCTCATATTACGCTAACTACTGCTGTTTTTATTTCCAGTAAAGTAGGTAGTTTTGATGATGGGGGAGGGGGCGGTGCGTCACAAGAAAATTATAGTTCTGTAGGGCGTCATAGTGTAAATAAGTTTGGGAACCCCTTCCCTAGACTATAGATACCATGTGACTTAAAGTCAAGTTCTTGGTAGACTTGTCAATTTTTATAACAAATACTTTTTTGCATAGCAAGTCATTAATCAATTTAAGCTATTTAGTCTTTTTGCTGTAATAAAAAATTCTAAAATCTATATTTAAATCTCCATTACTCATTTTTACACTCAATTCAATGTTATATCTAAGTTTTCCAATATATAAATAAGCATATACTTACTTGGAGCACTAGCGCTGCGGCCCTGTTAACAAAAACATGTGGATTAGTAAATTATCCACACTTTATTTCCTTGGCTATACGTCCACGCTAAACCTTAAGCAGTGGCGAATTAACACATTTCGCACCAGTGGGCTATTCAAATTTTTCCACCCCTTCAGACGAAAAAATCTTTGTTTTTAAAATAATAAGTATTTTTTCGTTTTTTACTATTGCATGTTTTAACTTAATTTTCTCATCTGTTATCTTTGCCATATTAAACTTCTTTACGTAAAAATATATGACAAGACTCGGTCAGGAATACATTAAAACTACAATAAAAGCAAAACATAGAATATTTCTGAACTTGAATTTTCCTAATTTTACCTACATAACATTAGCTTTAAAATTTAAATGTAACATATTATTTAAGTAACAATGATTATACTAATATTAATCGCTTGATATTTACAAAGGAATAAAGATATGCTTATAAAGTAAAGTATTAAGTACATATGAATGATAGACTTTAAGATTAGATAATCATCGTGTTAGTTATCATAAATACTTTGATTAATATGCGTAAATCACTGGGTTCTTGATACGCATTGATTGTGTAATCATATACCTAATATGTCAGATATGTATATATTTTTACATTTTATAATAACGTCCTTATTATAATTATTTTACTACATCAAAAAATGATGAATAGGTACATTCCATCCAGGCCGCTATTGAAATTAAGTTATAGAAAAACATACTCATCGTAACTTTTAATTCCCGTATTTTCTTTATAATAGTGTAAGATTTATAAGACAACCCATATGCAATATATTTGTTGGCCTATTAAATTTAATATAAAGTAAGTTTCATCCAATAAGCAGCTCGGTGAAGGTCCATGTATAGCGGGATCTTAGACTTTAAGCCTTGTCGGGAACAGACGACAGTAATCGCAAACATAAGGTGCTCGATGTCACAGCTTGCGCTATACAACTGTAGTGATAATTCTTTATGATAAATCTTTGTAATTTTCTTGTGGAGATATGCGCTCTCGCACATAACAGACCATAAAATTTCATAGTCACCATGACAGTTTTGTGAAATTCTTTATTTTTTATACTTTCCTAAGAGCTGTTATCGGTTCGTATGCGAAAAGACAAACATTTTAGAATAACTTATATTTGAAAATATATGCATGTATCTATGAATTTATTAATAAAACAAAACCTGGCTAGACACCAGCACGTGAAACCAACGGCCGCGGGTTCGATCCCCGCACCGAGATAAATGTTTGTGTGATCCACAAATAATTGTTTCGGGCCTGGGTGTTGTTGAGACCGGAAAGTCTCTCGTAGTTTCTGATACCCACGACACAAGACTCGTATCTGAATGTGGGGTCAGAACTATATGTGTGACTGTTGAAGGTATTTATTTATTTATATTTTGTTTACCCAATTAAATATTAACTATGTATTTCGTATATTACATACCTGAACGGCGGCGAAAGCGCACAAGAGGATAACAGCGAAAGCCTTCATATTGTCTAGAACACACCAGTGAATCCAACTGACTAATTACAAACTTGCAACGTATATTAATTAATTCTGTATCATTGATTGAGCACGTCATTACATCATAATCTATTGATAACAAAGCTGATTATTTAGTTTTATTCTATTTTTTGTTAATCCCCAGATAACATTCATTAACTTGCACGCTAAGAAAAACCCAGACGGGTCTTTTGAAACTGCGTTTTTAGATGTACATTTGTATATTTATACAGGGTGTATTCAGACCGTGATCGGAAACGAGGGTAGGCGATATGTAAGGTCATTACAAACCCCCTGGCATTAAAGAAAATCCCGACGAAAAATAAAAATTTTGTCGTTTTCCATACAAACCGCATACATTTATTACCGATGGTTGTATGGAAAACGACAAAATGTTTATCTTTTGTCGGGATTTTCTTTAACACCAGGGGTTTTGTAATCACCTTGGCTATTACCTACCTTAGTTTTCGATAACGGTCTGAATACACCCTGTATTACGTAGGTACTAGTTAGTTAGGTTTGCTACTATCATGGCGTTTTTTTGTACTCGAGGGGAAAGCTGTTTATGGCTCTACTTCCTTCCAGCCCGAGGGCGGTGGGGGGCGGGAAGCGTATGTCGGGGTCACCGATTTTCAAGCTCGGCACGCGGTGACGTCATATCCGTGCAGATGCTCATGCCGGGCTGGGTCCCTAACAAAATCCCTAAACCGGCATACCAACCAAAACCCCCGGTGGCCATCTCCGCGCCTAGTGGGAAGACCGGGAAACGTGAGTGAGAAGCTCCCACAGTAATGCCGCAGCCGCCCGGTGCGCCTCCAAGACGTAAACGTCTCGTCCATCTCGGAGTTGCATCTTGGTTAGGGCGCCCCGGATGTAGATACACAGGCCACAGTGCCGCCGTCCCTCTCGAGGTTACTTTCAGTGAGGTCGCGCTGCCCCCGCAGCACGCCCAGCGACCCCTTTGAATCGCCTTGTACGACAGGCAGGAGATACCGTGATGAGATTCTAACGTCCTCTTGCCACAGGGTAGCCCGTTAATATCATGGTCTATGGCAGCAGTCGGCAACCCGCGGCCCATGTATGTTTGAAAATACCTACTTGGTAGGTATTGTGCGGCGAGTCTATTTTTTTTAGGAATCTGGGATAAATATCACAAGTGCGGCCCGCCTTTATCTTATTTTGCTACTTTGTGGCCCTTGACTGCCAAAAAGATTTTTAATTGAGTCCAACTTGCAATCACAAAAAAACGCTACAAGATCGTCTGTTTTGTTGTCATAATCTGATCTACACATAATACTTAAAACCCCTCCCCCCTCTTTCTGCCCACAAAACTAAGGCCCTATGGCACTCTAGCAGGTAAAAAACATCCAAAAACAGTCTTTATTCGCCTACGGAACCCCAATACTAATGTATCATCTAATCTTGTCTTCATTAACACGATTCCAATCATTACCGAAAGAACACGTAAAAAAAACGGTTCGCTTCATTAACAATGTGCTGATAACATTTTACCTACTGCTACTGTTTCGGCTCATTGGTGTTAGTAAAATGTGTTTTCCGATTATCGTCATACATTCAATCTGATATCAATTTCCGTTTACGTCTGACAATTGTATTAGATATTTTTAAATCACGATTTGTAGGTAGTTTGATGCGAAATATAATGCCGTATTTAGAAAGTTCAAAGCCAGTGTCATATCAGCTATTATTAAGACTTTCCTACCACTATTGTTATTTGAGCAACACTTAAATTATTAAATGTCGTCTTGGGTCCAAGCGACTTAATACTTGATAAAACTTGGCGACATAGCCCTTTAATTTGCATAGGTTAAAAATTAAGACCTTAATCAAAATACAAAAAACTGTGTAAATAAAACATTTAATATTGCACAGTGCTCATTTCACACCTTTCTCCCACGAATTTATTCATATCATCCATTCAACTCCATATTTATATTTTTTTTTTACCGTAGTACTTAACGGAATTTTTTGTAGTTTTATTATCTATAGTTAGGGTTTGAATAGAAACGCCTTTAAAATAATAATTTTATTAATGTTCAATATCCTTAGGGCTTTTTGACCAGGAATTTCTGCCTCCTTTAGGGAGGGACCAACTTCTGGACTTCCTCCTTCTATTCTCTTCTGGAGTCATCAATTTTTTCCTCTCTTCGCTTGTATTCTTGTGGGATTTGTCCCCACTACTCCGTTTTGGCGTTGATGACCGGTGTCTCTTATCCTGGGACTTTGACCTGTGACTGTGTGACCTTGACCTTCGCCGAGACCTCGACCTGGAGCGACTGTGTGGGGTCCTGTAAAAGAGTTATCGATTGGTTGAAGTTATGTGAATTATTTTTACACAGAGAAAATCGTAAAAATAAAGTTCTAAGAAATAGGTTTTAAGGAGATAGTTTTGATTGAATCTCATATTTTCTGATATGTCACAGGATTTACATTTTTTTGGGGTCAAAACTATGACTGTTGGGTATATCTATGTCTGAGTAACCATTCATTCAAGTCACCGCACGGATTTTTTTACGCTTGACAGATGTCCATAATCAAGGTCTTTATTGACAGTTTAATATATCATAGTTTGTACCCAGCTTGGGTGTATATATTTCCTCAAAACTTTCCTTTTACAAAACCACGATCGTACCTGGTCCTGCGACTCCTGGACCTGGTCCGTCGGTCCCTGCGGCCGCGGTCCCGGCGGCGCGACCGCGAGCGCGAGTACGAGCGGCGGCGCGAACGGGAGCGCGAACGGGACCGCGAACGCGTGTACGAACGCCGCCGCGAACGGGACCGCGAGCGGGACCGGGAACGGGAGCGGGAGCGGTCGTCGTGCTCCGTGCGACCCTCCGCCTCTTTCAGTCTTTTGAAGTATCTGGTGATGAATAATAAATACTAATTGATTTGGGAAAATAAAATTAATTAGAAGTTTTGTTGTTAAAGTTTGTATCGTTATGAGTGGTGACATATATGATGTAAAATTTAAATAATAACAGTTAATAACAGTTTAAAAAAACGTTAGGATAATATAATCCTTTATCAGGTCTCACAGATGGATACGAGCCTTCTCTACAACTGAAAGTGTACACATTTTAACCCACCACACTGGCCTATTGTGGATTAGCGGACTACACACCTAAGAAATTCCCAAGAATTTATAGGCATGTAGGTTTTCTCTAGATTTTTTTTTTCACCTTTATAGTACATGATAATTCATTTAAATTCTTCAAAAAGAGGTCATAAAACCTGCAACACCCAACTCTTTGGAACCTTAAGGCCATCACTACCTTAACACTTTTAATATCCCTTAGTTTCATGATCCAGCCCCTTACTTATAGTACTGGTGCGAGGCGTCTGGTCCGTCGAAGTATGGCATGCGACAGCCACGCCCCCGGCCGCGGCCCCGCCCCCGCGCCCGCCGGGGGGCGAAGCCCTCGCCGCCGTAGTACCCGCCGCGCATAGAGTAGTATAGCGAGTCTGCAACGACAAACAACACATTAAACGTTTGTAAAAAGACCGTGATCGAAAACTAAGACATGCAATAACTTCGTTGATTATAAACACACTTATGTTAAAAACATTCATATTAAATAAAAATTATATTTTAAGTGAGTGATAAATACTTTTTTATGATCTACAAACATTTGTTAAAAATTTGCAGAATTCTGAGACTAAACTTACAGAGATGCTACTACTCACAACAGCATATTATGTGGCTTTTAAGTCAATTTTTTTTTATCTAAGAACGAAAAATAAAAATATGAATAAATTGTGAATAAAGTGTGTTAAAGAGCAGATAACTCAATAAAGGTTGCTAAAGTCATCTTTTAAGTATTTTTGTTTATCAAGGGCACCTTTATTTGACATTATTATAAATGGGAATATCCTGACCCCACAAAAAAAATTATAAACTAGACATTACATAACCAACTTTTAACACTTTTGGCCTTTAGGGAGGTAACACCACTGGGCTTAATAAAGGTAGCTCAGATCATCTTTTAAGGTAGACAAATGACAATATCTATCTTTACTTATCTTTATGAAGATCATTTAAGGTAGCCAATATCTACCAATAGTCGTTTTTAAAAGTTTTTTTTGTTCTTAAAGCTAAATATTAATATTGAATATATTATTGGTATAATAATTATAGTAATAGTGTGGATACTCATACTTTGCGGCGCGTACGGATACCCTGGCGGCGGCACCGCGCCGTACGGCGGGTACCCGAAACTGTACGGGTTCGCCATGCTGTACATCGCTGCAAATGTAGGGAAATATATATACAACACTGTTACTCATACTGCAATGTATTTGATATAGAAATTTAAATGTGTATTCGAGAGGAGGTGCCATTGTACTGTGTTATTGGGTTTTCTATTTCTTCATTAGACTTCAAAAGAGTAATACATCAAAAATTACTTATTATTGTCGTATTTCTGTAATAATATTATGAAATGAAAAATTTATTGAATCTTCAAAATGGCAACTACATAACTTAGATTCAGGCATTTCTAAAATTTACCACCCTGTTTGAAAAGCAGTCATCAATGGAATTGATAGTGTGATTTTTTTCTGGCTAACACCAATTATCCTTCCTACCATTCCGGTTTTATAGGCTTGAAATAGTGTACATATATACCCCAATACAGAGTTCTTAATTCACAATAATGTCGCAACCTCCCAAAGGTAGCCTTTACCACACTCATGTTTTCCATATTAGTCGATTATTTTCATGAAATATTTGTATAAAATAACTAACCAGCTGCTTTAGTATATGCCATTTCCCTCTCTGGTGTGGTGAGTTTCTCCACCTTGATCCTCTTACGATGTCTGTCGTCTCCCGAGGATTCTGAACTTATTGAAGACTCGCGTTTCGGCTTCTTCGTCTCAAGGGCTGAACGAATTATTATTCGACCTGAAAAAACGCATAGAAATATCTATATTGTGATACGTACATTACATAGATTAGGTAGGTGGCGGTACTTTCATGGAAGGCTTAAAACATTACAGGTTAATTTGTAATGTCTTGTTTATAATACCTCAAATTGCTATTGTTATGAAGACAAAGCTTAATGATTGTAACTTGGAATTATGTAAGCTAAACTCGACTTTTTGACTTCTGTGGAAGTACCTCCACCAAGTTAGGTGATTCTCTTTTATTTTGTAAGTGTGAGATTTTAAATAATAAATCCTTGCAGTTTCTTAGGATCTGGAGTTTATGTTTAATATTAAAACATATCTTGGGATCTTGTTAAATAACTTTTTCATAAAACATATTTGTTATACACTCTCCCAGACCAATATCATAAAATAACTTACCATCAAGAGCACATTTGAGATCATTCCTCTGAGCCTCTAGAGCAGCTTCTTGTTGTCGCTTGAATTTCTCCACTATCCTCGCTCGCATTGCCTTCTCTCCAACGCTGTAATATCGGTCTGAATGTGCACCATTGTTTGCTAACTCAGGCCGGAGCTGGAACATGAACATTATTTTGTATTGGATGATACACAGAAAATGCAAGAGATTAATAAATAAAACATTCATCTATTTATAATTATTCTAGGGGTGTCTCTTTGTTATATAGTTCACTATTTTGAGAATCTGTCATAGCGGCTGTAATATGCTATGTATTGTAATATTACAAATTTTAGATGATGTAACAAGCAGTTTATAGTAAACAGAAACTGTAGTATTAGCCTGCAGGAGAACTCTCTTACTTAAGAAAATGTATTTCCTCTTACCTCTATTCTTTTGAACAGTTCTTCAATCAGTCTCACTGCCTGCAACTTTTTCTGCACTTTCAATAGTTTCCGTTGCTCTTCAGCCACCTTACTGTTGAGGTCCATGTTGTCTTTCACCATCAGTTTGGCGAGCTGCTTTTTCTTTCTCCGTTCCTCTCTTTCCTTCATTTTCTCAAGTTTCTCTCTCTCATTCCGTTCTACCTTTTGTCTTAAAGATCGAAAAATTATACGTGAGCATGTTTTTCTTTGTCTGGAATTCAATTTTTCTGTGTCACTAGAGGTTACTCTAGTGGCAGCTTAGCAAAAATGTATAATTTAGGAAGTTCAGAACAAAATGAAACAAAATACCATACAACTTAAGAAACTAACCACAGTTAGCAATCAAAAACCATGCACTGGTGATGAAACAAGGAATAATTCCATTTTACCATCTGTTGTTTTCAAACACATTGGATAGTTTTAAGTTTGTAACTATTTAAGACTAATAAATATACATATTATATTTTTAACAAAATTTAAGTTATTTACCTCTCTCTAGCCTCCCTTTTAGCAATTCTTTCTTTCTCAGCTTTTTCTTCATCTTCTTTAGCCTTCTGCCTTAACATTAGTCTCTCACGGACAATACCTCTCCGTTTAACAGCTGCATCAGTCATATGCTTTGTTTTATCAAAATCAACTCTATAACTGCACCATTCAGCTATGTCATCACTTTTACGTACTAATTTCTTTCCTCTCAAAGAGTCCATGCAGCGTACAAAACTTACATACTCGTTGAATTGGACATATCCTTCAAAGTAAAGGGTTGCTTCTTGAGAGGGTGTTGTGATCCCTCTCATGGCTGCTTTCATCTGCATACGGTACGGATCAGCAGCCGGTACATCAACTTGACGTATGGAACCAAACTTTTCAAACACTTTTTTGAATATATTTTCTGAGGGTGGTGCATCCTGATCATGATCTCTATCATGTACGAACCAACGGATAGGTAAATTGGTTATGTGCACCGTATCTGGTCTTTCGCCAGGTTTCATCTCGTCCATGTCAGTCGCGTCACGGAAAAACGAGTCCCAAGCATGTCGACTTGGGAAGTCAGATTTGGCTTCTGAAACTCTTACTTTCAATTGGTCAGGGTAGTCATTGAGTTGCACAACACGATCGTCGAGCCTGGCCAGCACTCGGTCGAGTTTGTCCCGGTTTTCCAATTCCGCGTCAAATCTAATCACTTCAGTACTATGCTTCGCCACTTTGAGTACAGAAAATATTTCAGGTTGGATCATTTTTCGAAATTTCTCCATCAAATCCCAGTTTGAAATGGATTTCCCGTGAACCTTGTGAGAAGGGATCTGAACAGAAATGTTTAGCTTTGCGAATGATTTTAGATACAAACGCTGTGGCAAGTACAACGCCACGGCGTCTGATGTGTCTCTACATACTTGAATACTCATTGTGAAATATTTTAATGTAACCTAACTCTTAAAGACTAATGAATAATGATAAACTTAAAACATAAACAAACAATGAAATGACTGCAATTGTAATTCTATCGATCAATAGATATGTAGCAAAAAAATGTTCTGTAAGAAATGACCAAAATTTAGTTCCAAAGGAGTCCCCATGATGAAAGATGACACTAAAGCACAAATAGTTAAAGAATTTTTAATTCAATCTTATTTGGTTGTAATCTAATCAGTTTTATTTTATGTTTTAATTTTTGTTTTATTCTGCACTTGACACAGAAACTATAAATGAGTAATGTCAGATAAATGTCAGCCATATAATTAAAAAAAGAAACATAAAGGCTTTGATAACAGAAATGTAAAGCCAGACTTAGTTTCGGATAAAAAAACAACAACTGTTTACACCGACTTTAAATTAATTTCAATCATAATTGTAATAAAAAAATGATTCACATATTATATTGTAATAGTTTGCAATAATATAAATTTGTTTAGAATTTTTGCTTTTATAGTGGAGAAAAATGTTGTAGGTAACTACACCAATTTTTGTGACAAAAAGCACTAATAAAGAGACAACAATGAGATATTTGCTTAAAATTATGTTCCGATTTCACATGATTACCTGACCGTTAATTTTAAGATAAAAAAAAATGTGTATGAAACACCAAACTTCAAGTTTCTTTTTTTTGTGAAGCCTTTTCTGATGGCCTATTCAACCCATTTTTTTTTAATGGCGCCACCTAACGGGTCCACTCGAATTTTGTAATTATCTAGGGACCCATTGGAATATGCATAGAAAATTGCATCCCAACCAGTCCAGTCTATTAAGAAAACTCATACACTTTTTTTGGCTCATTCACAACTTAGCTAAAGAGCATCACAAATGCATGGTTTATGATTCTATAAAAGATATACACACATTCATTTTTACATAAGAGATTATTATTATGCATTGACTGCCTCGTGGTTTCGAGCAACAAGCATGTGCCTTGCGATGTAGGGTTCCTAAGTTAGATTCCCGGGTCGAGAAGTGTTATAGGTATTTTCCTGTAGATAAGCAAACCTAGCATTGTCGGTATTGACGTCGAAATCTTAGACTGTTTTATATCGAAATAACATTACCTTGCTCTCCTCAGCAGTTCATTTACAGTGCATGCTGCACGCCTGTGGAATGAATTGCCCTTGACAATACGAAAAGCCAAATCGCTTCCCATTTTTAAAAGGCTTCTTAGAGCTCACTATACACAAATTTAAATTTTCCTTTTCTGTAAAATACCATAATCTCTTTCTTTTAATTTGTAGACATTTTATATAGTTATGTATTTGTTTGTATGTGTGTATATATTATGTATTTATGTATGTATAATTATAATATAAGTGTTTGTTCGTGCAATTTATTTATTTATAAGTATTTTCTAGACAACTGCCACAACTACAACTTTTCATTCTGGTATCGTGGGTTGTCTGGAAGAAATCGCAGCTAGCGATAAGACCGCCCGTTGTAGCTATATATATATTTTATGTCCCGTTAAAGTTGTATGTTACAAGATCATATAGTGTACAAGAAAGTATAATAAATAAATAAATAAATAAATTACCTATATCCATAAAATAAAACTGAACCGAAATCAATCTTAACAGCAATTTAATTTTGAATATAAAAATCGGAATTTAAATAGAAAAGAAAGGTTGCAGTAAGGTTACTGCAGGTTAGGAATAAAAAAAGAACAAATATATAAAGAATCTTTTTTTATTTTCTTTATAAATACAGGATCAAGAATTCCACAAAGGACTCTCAGTTCAAGAGCTATCCATGTGAAACTTACTCCACAAGTGATATCAAATAGACCTTACCTGTTACTTACACCTATATACATAAATAATTTAGCGTACAATATACACAGCACTTGCATTACTTTGTTATATATTATACACAACTCGTTTATTTACAATGCTATGGCTTCAATTTAGTTGTATGTATTTAAATCGTACTTAATTTTTCACAGAATTATGCATGCATATTGTCTAACACTTGATGGTGTAGTCTAAGACAAATAAAGCTTTAGACTTTTTGAACACAAAGTTTTTTTTTCAAATACTATAAACCACAAGTTTTTTAATTTCATATCATTCTTTGATGTGGGAATAGTAAAATTGACATATCACATAAAAAAAATTAACTGAAGTTTTTGCTCATGTAATAGTATCGATTGTTTTAAATATATGTAGTAAATATTATGATTTGATTTAGAAATACAATTATAATATTGCATCCCACAATCACATTTATAGTGTGCACCACATACTTCATGATACACTTTCAAATTAAAAGTGAATTTTCTACATTGTGTCCTAGTCAACCAAAACACGAAAGGAATGCAAAATTTTCTAGTATTGGTCCAGATATGCAAATAGCTACAATACTCTGTCATACCTACTTTTATTTTTGATTAAGTTTTTTAAATGTGGTTTGTTTGATAAACATTTTAAGACATCAATATTTTTAGAGCCATATAAGCATTGTCAATAAACAAGTGTTTGTGATTATGCCGCTTAAATATTTCGTTTTTACAATTGAAACATTATTTGCAAATTTTACATAGGCATTTAAAATTTCTTTATGACAAATTAGGATTTCATATGGCAGTCTTTAAACTAACAAGTGTTGTTACACTACAATTTACTTTTAAATTATCAAGCTTTAGCCAATAACTTGTATATGTAAAATTCTAAAACACTGTCTTTTTAATTATCAAAATTTTCAATGATATAACTTGCAAATATTGCAAAATGCATTGTCACATTTTAGTGTTAGTATGCTTGTCTTTTCATGGTCTCTCAATATCTCAATGGTCTAATATAAAATGAAACCCCATTTGTCTACCACTATCTATAGGAACAATATCCCCACCATTTCATTCAATGATTACTATAAAATATTTGCATCTAAGGTCACTGGTATTGCCAGGAATATATTTAAGAAAAAAATTAACTTAATTATAGTGCCGATTAGTATACATAAAAAACAATTTGTGCACCCTCAACATTAATGACCCTTCCTGGCAATTACATTACTAGGCTGCAAATGATTCACAGGCAAATTAAAGAAATTTAAAGCACTCATATTTTTATGAGTGAAAATAAAGCAAGCATTTGCAGCCTTCATGCAATGTTTAAATATTCTATAATTATTATATTCAAATTCTAACTTTGAATATTATGGTCTTACATCCAAATAAATGTGACCATATTTTGTGAAATCGCGTTTTTATATTGTGATGTTAATTAAATAAAATATATAAGCGTTTTACTATGCAATTAAAGCAATACCTTTTATATATTACACAAATTATAAAACAATGCTTATGTTTTTAGTGATACACTAAAATGTATAAGCATAACTTTATAGAACACTAAAATGTATTGCTCAAATGACACAATGCCGTACGACACGGCATTCCCGTCCACTATATGTACAAAGATCGTATACAAAACTCAACATATAAACTAACTCGGAAACATACCAAAAATCACACGATAAACGAACACAATTAAATGTACACTTTCACAAGATCACAATAGTTCTCTACATAGGAAACGATTAAAAAATAAAAAATAAATCTCAGTCTTCTATTAAATAGTACAAGTGTAGATCGTTATGTAGTCGATCTGGCGATTTACAAACGTAATTTACAATTTGTACAGATTAAGACGAAATTGGCAGGGTCCAAAGGCGAACGATATTGTAGCACTTATGAGCCCCAAGAGCGTCCTGGCGTGGTTGCATGTACATTGTACGTGGAGTCAGTTGGCGCGCGCGCGCTTGGGCTGCGGCTGGTGCGCGTGCGCGAGCGGCGTGTGCGCGGCGGTGTGCGCGTGCGCGTGCGGCGGGCGCGGCGCGTGCGCGTCCTCCGCCATGCCCGAGCGCAGCATGTACTTGAACTGCGGCATGTGCTGCATCACGTCGCGCACCTGCACCAGCGCCTGCACGTTCTCGCCCGCCGCCTTGCACTTGCCCGAGTTGCGCAGCACTTGCAGCTGAGTGCTGCGGAACAAACATACAAATGTTATTTAATATGTACACCAGTGTCTCTTTTTTACGCTTGCACTTGGTTAGTGAAGATAATTATATCAATAATAAAATTTGATCGTGTCTACTAAGTGTGACCCCTTTTTCTAAATTTAAAATATTTGAGACTATTATTCTATTTTCGAATTAAGAAGAACACGATAAAAACCTTATGCTGACGATTCGACAAAAATCGCTGGAAACCGCTGCATGCAAACCATTTCCGATAGAACACTCTGAAAGTATTTAGGGAATGTCTATGTCCAGCAATGCACATCTTTAGTATAATGATACATAATAAATTTGCCAAAGTATCCCTTTTCTTATACAACCATTGAAATGAACAACAAACAGTGTGCACTAACGAGTTGGGCCTGTAGAGCGTGAGCCCCAGCGCGTCGAGCATGGCGCGGCAGGTGGTGAGCGACACGCGCGGGAAGAAGTGGCTGGCCAGGTCGGGCAGCGTCATCAGCAGCTCCGTGTACTGGTACGGCTTCGCGTTGATGCACGGCACCATCATGTTCTCCACTAGCGCTTTCTGGACCTGCACACATCAACAACAGCATTATTATCACCGATTATGCTAAAACTAAGTTAAAGACATTACACTAACTACTACTTTGTTTATGTTTGAAAAATTTGCTACATGTATATAGAATTGTGGCAAAAATCTACTAAATTACGTTGAAGTCTAGCTGAAGTTAAAGTCAAAATCACCTTCATTCAAATAGACTTTTACAAGTGCTTTTGAATCGGCATTAAAGGTTTTTTTCTGTACGGCTTCTAATACTGATTCAAAGAGCAAAAGGTACTTCTAATTTTTTCTACATTAAACCTATCAACATATTATTTGAAAAATAACCAGTGTTTAATATACTGTCGAAATTAAATATATTTACTTAATAAAATATTCCAAGGTACAATTAAAAATTATAATTTAATATGAAAAACCAGTTTTGGTCAGTTTCCTAGTAAGCTATACATATTTGTCCTTTATAAAAAAAACACGTTACCTTATACGGCGTATGGTTGCCAGTTATATTGATGTCTGGTATGGGAGTAAGCCTTTTGCGACTGTCCACGGAGTGAGAGGTTGAGTGGCCATTCATTGTCCCAGTCACTTGAGGGGGCACACTGGTGGGCGAAAAACATCCTTATTAGTACACATGTAAGGTTCATTTTACCACAACAGATGGACACTGAAGGGATTTTAAAGGAGAAAATTTAATCTATGAAGGTGTATAGTTCGACAATGTTGTATGAACATGATAATGTTCTAAATGCTGTAATCATTATTTTTTTAGACAAGATAGATATGTCAGACAAAAAACAGATTATAATATTATTGTTAAAATTATCTCTCTGAAATGGAATTGGATTATGTAGGTATAATCTTTTTTAAAGAGATAAATATTTTTATTGTGTGCTCAATATTACACAGCACTTTTTCATGGACAAAATATAATTTCCATACCTAAAAGCTGGGTCAATAAAATTATCAGAGCCAAAATAAGCTCTAAATAAAAAGCAATTTAATAGAAAGAATATATCATCAAAATGCGGCAATGGGGATATGTAGTAATAAATAATATTAGCAAACATAAATATAACATACATATTATATAGCAAGTGGAATTGTATATTGTGGGTAGTGAGCACTAATTGCAACACAGGGATAACTTTACAGTGACAAGACAATGGCGGATGGAAGGTTCACACAAAGCGTCTATGTAAGAACAGTCTGTTCTATGTGGATTTCTATATGTGTGTAGATTATATGATACTAATTAATAGAAAGGCTATAGTAGTATTGTTACACTTCTTGTTTTTAGATGGTTAAACTGATTTTGATGAATTATAGTATAGGGGATGGATGATATTCATTCAAGATATGATTGTAGGGGTCTTTGATAAAAAGATTCATTGTCATCATCGTGACGATATCTGCAGTCGCTGGTACGAATTATATAAGGAAATATGAAAATTGCTTATTCACCTTAGTGATAACAGTTACATCATCAAGTCTCAAAACCTCTCCCTAAGGATTTTTTTAGCATGTTCAAGTCAAACAGCATAAGACTTGATTGGACTAAAGCCACATTTTACTAAAACATAAAATCTAATAGGCTACCTATATAGTTTCATCGGAGTGATTTGGAAGGAGGTATGTTGGTGCCAATGCCAATCACGATAACGCATACAAAGTGTATTCAGACCGTGATTGGAAACTAAGGCAAGTTATAGCTAAGGTGATTACAAACTCCCTGGAGTCAAAGAAAATCTTAGCAAAAATTTAATTTTTTTACGATTTCCCTACAACCATCGGTATTAAATGTATGTGATTTGTATGAAAATTGTCAAAATTTTTATTTTCAATTCCAGGGGGTTAACCATTACCTGCCTTATTTTCGAATATCCGTCTGAATACAGGGTGTATGGGTGTGGGAGAGGCCAATAGCAGTGGACCTCCATCGGCTGATGGATGGACACCATGTATGCTCCTTGATTGACCCATAGCCTCCTGACTACATATGTCCTTTATATAGAACATCCAACAAAAAATATGTGTGAGCAGATCACTCCATTTTTTTCTGCATAAAACGAAAAATTCCTATATATGGCATATTTTCCTAAATTGTTTGTCATACCTAGAAGTACTTAGCCAAAAACTAGAAAGAAATTCCGAAAATATGTCCTATGGATCTCAGGAGGATAGACAAGACTGTTCTTACAAGGGGCGCGTCACTAATTGAGTGTAAACATGCTCACTTCATGGTCGTAGTGTTGGCCGTGCTCCTCACCAGAGGAGGAGGAGCCTGCTGACTCATCGCCATTGATATTGCACTGTTCGGAAACTGAAACGAACCAAACACATAACATATTTCACGTGACAATAGTAGCGAGGCGTTGGGAATATGTGGCATCATTGCATGTGCTGAATCACTACGATATAGGACTATTTTTATCTGAGAGCGCAAGCGATAAGTTTTATATAGGGTATAGAAAAATTAATGTCTTGTCGGAAATAATTGGTATGGTTTGGGGATACGTTTCTACTTATGCTTCGTTCCAAAATCCCAGACAGAGAATTGACAATTATGTGTTAAAAACTTGAAATAAAATTTGCTTTAGAAATCCTGTTATGATTCAAGTGATTTCATAACTCTTTCCGTTAGGAAACTTATGATGTAATTCCAATAAACGAAAATATGGATTCTATAACTACTGTGTGCAAATTAAGGCTAATAAAAAGGTCTGACATATAACTTTGGATGCCCTTTGAGAGGTCTGCGTAAAAGGCATGGACCCGGCAGTATGGACTGGTATGAGATCATTGTAATTACATCATCAGAGGTTTCTACGCATAATGAGCATTTTTATGTATTATAAAAAACTGCTACTTTACAATTATTTACTTAGCATCTATGTACTTTTTGCAAATTATACGTAAAACTAAAAGAAAAATGCCTCATCTCATCTTGTATCACGCTAGTTAAAGAATGCCATGCTAGGCATTAAGTCCACTTATACAAACTGAATATGAAGTGTCTTTATTTATTAAATGTCATTTCGCTGTTCAGGATTTTGGTATAAATTGTAGATATGGTAGATTTTAGTAGTTTAATTACCTGTACACCCCGCTGGTGCTGCGAGCGGTGTTGCGGCAGCGCGGCGGCGGCGGCGGCGATGGCGGCCGTGTTGTACCGCGCCGCCGCCACCTGCGCCTGCGCAGCCACTTGCGCCTGCGCCTGCTGTTATACACAGACACACTCACACGTCAGCACTTATACCCTCTATACCGATGGGCAAGGGAATAAAGGATTTTTTTATTAACTATTAAATTGAATAAATTTATTTTATTGGTGTAAAGTTAAGAAGTTTTTTGGAAGAAAACTTTAGTATAGTCTAGTATTTAAATGGGAATTTTGTGCTGTCTTTGATCTATTGATAGCTGTAGTCGAATTCAGATAATGAATAAATTAAGAACGATGCTGGCCACTTCCGATAGAACAATTTGGAAGTCTCTGGGGAAGAGGCTTTTGTCCACCAGTGGACGTCTTTTGGCTGATAATGAAATTAAGAAAACAAAAGTAGCATTCAGAACGCCAATTTGAATAATGCCGACGAGAAGTCGACGAATAAAAAATTCTTTATAGACAAGTCAAATTAATTCATTTGAACTTCACCACTTCAGCTAAATATCTTATCCCAACATCCTTACAACGAGTAACTCCACACAATATCATCTATACATACCTGTGCGAGTCTGATGACTTGCGCCTGTGTGAGGGTCCCGGGCTGGTTCCACGCGTTGGCGAGCGCTTGCACGGTGGCTGCCGAGAGTCCCGTGTGCGGCATCTGCATGGCTGCGGCCGCTGGGGACTGCCGGTGAGTCCCCGCCCTTCGCCCCCGGTTCGACTGGCTGGTGACCGCGTTGAAGCTCACCCCAGCGCCCGCGCCAACTCCCACGCCACCCACCACGCCCGGGGGCGGCGCTGGCGGCGCCCGCGTCCATTGACCACCACCTGATACTGATCCTGGAGGACAAGGAAATATTCTTGTTAGTACCAGAGGGGTTTATACGCTGTGGGTTGAACGCCAAGTTTTGGGTAGGGAATGCAATCCCGACTCGAGATTGCAATTTCTCAATCCCGCGGGATCCCGGAATTTTCGGGATCCCGTCTAGTTTTAAAAAAATAATTAATTTGGATGACTAAAGAAACTAATAACTGCTTGTTTGTGATAGTGAGGTTAAGTAAAACAACATAATAAAATATGACATGACCACGTCTCTGAATTTCGTGATAAACTCAAGTGGGTATCTATGCGCCTTTGCCGGAATACTCGTATTCTTTTGCTACTTTTTCAAATTTTATTCAATCCCACTGCTCCCCGTTATCTTAAATATAGGTTCCGTTTTCTAAGCGCTACACATGCACGACCGCTTAGGTCCTCAGAAAATTTAACACTTGAAATAAGCATAGCACCAAATTTCTTAATAATTCTTTTACAGTCCATGCTGCACGTCTGTGGAATGAAATACTACTAACAATTCGTAAAGCTAAATCGCTTTCCACTTTAAAAAAACTTCTCAGAACTTACTATTCTAAACTTTATATTTTATTTGGTAAATTCGTATTCTTATATGTATGTCGTTTAGTATTTATATTCTTTTATTAATAGTGTTGCTTTTATTTCTGTAAATTACTCATGCAATCTTTACACTAATATCTTCTATTCAATGTTAAATTAACATATCTTCTTTTTACTTTAATGTATGTTTATGTATGTATTTGTTATTGATATACATTATTAGATTTTTTTCTGTTTCTATTTTACAATTCTGAAGACAACTGACAGAACTACGACCTTTCATTCCAGTCGCGTAGCTTGTCTGGAAGAGATCGCAGCTAGCGATAAAACTCGTATTCGTTATGCTTCATTAATGTTTTATATTTATTTTATTGTATAGTTTACAAAAAGTACATAAATAAATAAATAAATATAACTCCAAAGAAAATAAAATCCTTTTTTTTTAATCTTACCAACCAAAAATAATTATCAGGTTTTAAGGAAATTAACATAGGTAAATTAGATAATCAAAATAATAAACATATTTCAAAGGAATTAGGAAGTAGTTACCAAAAACGAGTGATTTTGAAAATGACTCCTTAAAAAACAAAGGCTACCAAATAATAGTATCATCTGCTAAACGGCATCTAATGTCCTTTGCAATGTATCGCGCTGCAGAGAATGCCCTCTCCGACTCAACACTGGTTGGCAATAGCGTGGCGAAGCAATTATATGCAAACTGCAAAAATCGCCCCCTTGTTCCTCCACACTGAAATAAATCCTGACTACTGCCGCCCAAACCCGTCAATCTCGAACGGGATCTCGTCATATGATGCGTCGGGATTGATCCCGAAAAATTACTCGGGATCCCGCGGGATCCCGATCTCGCGGGATCGGGATTGCATTCCCTAGTTTTGGGTATGAAGGTCTATCAAATGCGGCAAGAACAGCGTGATAGATGTAATTATCTTAAAAAAAAAATAGGTTTTATATCTTCAAATGACAAGAGATAATGGTCTCTTACTAAAAGATAATAGTACTTAAGAGCGTATAAACAAATCGCCGCTCGCCGAATTTCAACTCACACCAACGCAAATGTCGGCACACATCGATAGGCGGGGGGCGGGCGCTCGCCGTGTATAACACAACAGTGGTCAGTGACCGAGATCCTTAGCGGTAATTCGAATTTCATAAATGGATAATAAAATGAAAATATCACATATAAAATTGTGATTGTTCTAATTTTTTACGTACATTATCTATACTAATATTATAATGAGGTGACTTTTGTGAGTTTGTGAATTTGTGACGTTGTGGAAAGCAAACTCTGGATATACTGAACCGATTTTGAAAATTCTTTTACCAATCGAAAGCTACGTTTTTTGTGAGTCCCATAGGCCTTATATTAGTCCGAAAAAAGATAAGAGTTATTCGCTGTGGCCGGATTTGCGAAGTGAGTCGGAGAAAAATCAGTCGAACGAATGCGTTTTCTGCAAACGCAGCCTTAGCCATAGGAGATATATAGTTAAGTCCTAGAAAAGTTGTAGAGCTTGATAATGCCTACAAAAAAGTCAGCGGTAGCATATGTCTAACTTTTAGGATTTGTTCACTATAACCTCTTTTATGCTAACGAAATTTGTTATATCATAAAGCATTGTTTGTGAAGGTGTTTTTATAAAGATTATATTAATCCTTATCCAAATAAATGCGTTATTTAGTATAAGTATTTAATTTAAAAGAAATTTGCCCTTGACAGCCTTTGATTTTAATGAGTATCTAAGAAGATATTGCAGTTTCAAAATAATGATCAAGCGCGCAATAATTTATGTACAAAGCGCCGGCCGGCGCGTTATAGTCTAGTCAACATGTTCAAAAACGTGTTAAATAGAAATAAAGCTCCTAAAAATATGAGCGATGGCTCATTCGATTCGGAATGACGTCTAGAAAAATGTTTTTGAAGGGTATATTAGCACATAAAAAATTGCAATTGTTATTAACAAAATAAAAAAAATAAAAAAGGTATTTAGTTTTTCGTTAATAACTTTAAAAATAATAATATTTAAGGAATTTTGAAAAAAGATCCTGAAAGAGGAGAAAATTTCAAATAAAAAAGAATAAACTCCCGGAACTCTATCTATATTATTTATATTATTTTTTATACTGAAAATAGAGCTCCGCGAGGGCGTTACGGCATAGGCGCCGCCTAAAAAGCCGGTATATCACCTAAAACAATTTATTTTTAATATTAAATGACAATTTAAAAATTTGAAAAAATTTTGGTGTAATGTAGACACTTGAACGAAAAAAACCTCGGTGACAAAAATTTTTTTTGTCGATTTTTCGAAAAGTTACATCATTGTTAATTAACTAATTTTTTTCCAATCTCTGTTTTTATAAATTACGGCATAACATTTTTAATAATTGATCTAAAAATCTTTTCGCTTCGTGGAGCTCTTCATGTTTATGTACCTTATAAAGTTATGCAAAAAAAATTAATTTAAGTTAATTATTTTGTTAATTATAATTTTTTTAAATGAACTAAAAATGAAATTTCTAAAAAATGTTATTAAAAAATTTTTTTTTTGATAATGTATTATTATTGCTGTTTTTGCATCTAATATAGGTATTAATTATCATCGGAAAATTTTTTTTTACGTCATTTGTTAAGAAATTATTTATAAACAAATAGACTATTTTGGGACTTAAAAAAAAAATCTTTTTACCATATTATAGCATAGGTGAAATAATGATTTTTTTAAAAAAAAAATTTTCTTAAATATTTTTTTTTATATTTTATAATCGTTTTTTTTATATTTCAATTGTTTAAATAATTAGTTCAGAAATTATATTATTCTTAAAAATAATCACTGACCCTTTTCAATAGAATAACAGAGAAATATTTTTTTTTTATAAATAAATTAATTGCTTATTAATTAAAAAATTTGTTATAAACAAATAATATTAACCGTTATATTTTTTTTCGAAAACTTCAAATATTACAAAAACAATCATATATAAAAAAAGTTAAGAAAAAATTTTTTTTTGTATTTTTTTTTATTTTATTACAAATTTTTTTTTCTAAACTTTTTTATATATGGTTGTTTTTGTTATTATTCGAAGTTTTCGAAAAAAAATATAACGGTTAATATTATTTGTTTATAACAAATTTTTTAATTAATAAGCAATTAATTTATTTATAAAAAAAAAATATTTCTCTGTTATTCTATTGAAAAGGGTCAGTGATTATTTTTAAGAATAATATAATTTCTGAACTAATTATTTAAACAATTGAAATATAAAAAAAACGATTATAAAATATAAAAAAAAATATTTAAGAAAATTTTTTTTTTAAAAAAATCATTATTTCACCTATGCTATAATATGGTAAAAAGATTTTTTTTTTAAGTCCCAAAATAGTCTATTTGTTTATAAATAATTTCTTAACAAATGACGTAAAAAAAAATTTTCCGATGATAATTAATACCTATATTAGATGCAAAAACAGCAATAATAATACATTATCAAAAAAAAAATTTTTTAATAACATTTTTTAGAAATTTCATTTTTAGTTCATTTAAAAAAATTATAATTAACAAAATAATTAACTTAAATTAATTTTTTTTGCATAACTTTATAAGGTACATAAACATGAAGAGCTCCACGAAGCGAAAAGATTTTTAGATCAATTATTAAAAATGTTATGCCGTAATTTATAAAAACAGAGATTGGAAAAAAATTAGTTAATTAACAATGATGTAACTTTTCGAAAAATCGACAAAAAAAATTTTTGTCACCGAGGTTTTTTTCGTTCAAGTGTCTACATTACACCAAAATTTTTTCAAATTTTTAAATTGTCATTTAATATTAAAAATAAATTGTTTTAGGTGATATACCGGCTTTTTAGGCGGCGCCTATGCCGTAACGCCCTCGCGGAGCTCTATTTTCAGTATAAAAAATAATATAAATAATATAGATAGAGTTCCGGGAGTTTATTCTTTTTTATTGGAAATTTTCTCCTCTTTCAGGATCTTTTTTCAAAATTCCTTAAATATTATTATTTTTAAAGTTATTAACGAAAAACTAAATACCTTTTTTATTTTTTTTATTTTGTTAATAACAATTGCAATTTTTTATGTGCTAATATACCCTTCAAAAACATTTTTCTAGACGTCATTCCGAATCGAATGAGCCATCGCTCATATTTTTAGGAGCTTTATTTCTATTTAACACGTTTTTGAACATGTTGACTAGACTATTACGGTTTCACGTAATTTTACCGATTTGTATTATTTTTGGTATAGTCATAAATAGGACTCTGAGGAGTAAAATAGACTATAAGACATAAGTTATTTTCTTTCTGAACTCAACCCTGTAGTCTACGTGGACGAAGTCGCGGGCAATAGACAGTGTTGTATAAAATTTAAATAATAAAATGAAGTGAACATTTACTATTATTTATTTATTATATTACTGTTATTTATTTTGATTCTCTCATCAACCCATATACGTCCCACGGCTGGGCACGGGCTTCCTCTACCATTGACAGGGTTTAGGCCTTAGTCTTTTGATTTTTTCGTTTTATCTATATCGTTCGTAGTGTCGGCAAATTATCAAACAAGCCGCGGTGTCAAAGGTGCCGCCGCGCATTCCCACTCGCCGGCCGCGATCGCGTTGACTTATTTAATTTTATTAGTTCGTCGCGCATATTTAGAGAGAATACACGTTCCGCTTGACCTTGTTTGATTTGTAACCCGCGCATCCAGAGATCGTGCATTTGTAATTGTGTAGTGCAGTGAAGAAATTTGGTAAGTAAAATATATGCGTATTATTTTTAGTCCAACATTTTTGTGAGAATTACGTAATATTATGTTTCAGACACAATGGGAAACAAATTAAAAACGTTTACGAACAAACGAAAGCGCAAAAATATTGAAAATATGGAAAAGGCAAGAGCTAAAAGGTTAGGATACCGATTTTACAATTTTTGAAATCCGCATTTAGCTTTAGCATGATGCATGAATACACGGTGTATTCAGACCGTAATCGGAAATTAAAGCAGGTTATTACCTGCCTTAGTTAGCTTGGCTACGGTGACCACAAACCCATTGGCGTTAAATAAATCCCTACAAATAATAAAAAAAAATACTTTCCATACAACCATCTATATTAAATGTATGTGGTTTGTATTGAAAACGTCAATTTATTTTTTATTGTGATTTTTTTTTGTCGTGATTTTTTTAACACTAATGGGTTTGTAGTCACCGTAGCTATTACCTGTCCTCGCTTCCGATCACTATCTGAATAAACCCTGTATAAATTATAACACATTACTAATACATTATAATACTGAAGTTTTAGAATTTATGATTTCCCTCTTTATTGCTGCTTTACTAACAAGATACTATAGGAAAGATGTATACTTTATTTATTTACATTTCTAATTATTGAGAGCATGGCTTTCGAATAACGTGCATTGCATGATTACTGCTTACTGGTGTATGTTTTACCTCAGGCTAAGGAAGGAGAAGAATTCAATGGAAAATGTTGAAATACAACACCATAAAAAGGTACTTACAATTTTTTGTATAGATTTCTTTATCTGAGTCATTCAAGCATTGCCTAGGCATTGAGAAGGGCTGGATGAAGGAGGAAGGGATGTCTTCGCTATGTTTACTTTTGACAACTTACATGGGGGTGGGAGTTTGAACATTGCTGAAGTCAGCATTGTCATTGTTTTTTTACTTTCATGTTTTCAAAAAAAGTACCAATATCATTTTCTAAGATATGAGTTAGAATTTGCAGGTTTCATCACGATGTTTTCCTTCATCGAAAGCATGTGATAATTCAATGTTAATACACACATAACTTTCGAAAGGTCAGAGGTGTGTGCCTGGGATTCGAACCCGCGACCGCCGAGATTCTCAACCGCGAGGCTTAACCTCGAGGCCATCACTGCTTTTTTTAGAATTTGTCTATCCTATACTCATTTTTAGACTAAAAGAATATTGTGGTTTTGCTTGACTTGCTCATAAATTCAATTCCATGTACATTTTCTTTTTTATATTCTTTCAGAGTCCCTCAAAGGATTCATCTGAAACTATGACCCCATTTGACTTGGTAAACTAAATACCTACTTATTATTCACTGATACATAAGATTTGCATTACATAAATTTTTGCTTAAAATTTTAGACCATTGAGACCGAAATCCCGCTCAATACAATAAAGGAGCTCGAAGGACGAAGAATAATAGACATTCAATATTTTTTTAACCAAATTAAATCACTCAATAACCATAACAGAGCTATGGGATGTACTATTGAAAATTTGCAATTTACGAAGGAACACAAGAATGGGTTACATTCAAAATATTTCATGAAATGCAATATGTGCAATATGGGTTTCGAACTATTCTCTTCTCATAAGTCTACGGATAATATGGACGTCAATCAGGGTGCTGTTACTGGAGCTATAATGACAGGAATCGGAAGATCAAATTTAAATGAATTATTAGCTTCTATTGATTTACCTGTATTAAACCAACGTTTATATATTAAATGTCACGATGATATAGCCGACTGGTTGAAAACAGCCGCAGAAACCAGCATGCAAGATGCTGCTAAAGAAGAAGCCGCTGAAGCTGTTGCATGTGGCAATGTTAAAGATGGTATTCCCGTTCTTACTGTTACAGCTGACTGCTGTTGGTCGAAAAGATCTTACAAATCCAACTATTCTGCAATGTCTGGTGTCGCAGCCATCATTGGAAACAAAACAGGCAAAGTTTTATATACCAAAGTAAAAAATAAGTACTGCGTCACTTGTGCCAAAGCACCAAACAAAAGTGGGAAGCCCAGTCATAACTGTTTTAAAAATCATTTGGGGTCTTCGACAAGTATGGAGCAAAGTGCCATTGTCGAAGGTTTTAGGACTTCTGTTGCAAGACAAAACGTCATTTATGGTACACTAATAGCCGATGGTGATGCCAGTACATATAAAAAAATTCTTGAAAGTAGACCATACAGTAATTACCAAGTGGAAAAAATTGAATGCTCCAATCATTTGCTTAGAAACTACTGCGGTAAAATTCTCAACATTACCAAAGACACTTCTATTCCAATTAGTGAAAGACGTTTATTTACTCCAGATCGCCAAAATAGATTTCGCACTGCTATAAAAACTGCAGTAAGATATAGAAATGCTCAAAATTTGCCCCTCGAAGATAGAATAATCCAATTAAAAAAAGACATACTAAATTGTCCAAAGCATATATTTGGGGATCACAGCGACTGCGAAACTTATTATTGCTCTAGCGTAAGGAAAACCGAAGAGAATTTGGTTCCTTTAGTTAGAACTATTTTTAATAAAATATTGGGCCATACTGCATTGTTAGCATTTCATAGTAAAAGTTTATTATATAATGTCACTAACAATAGAGCTGAACAATTCAATAGTGTTGTGGCTAAATTAGTTGGAGGCAAACGTGTGAATTATTCCCTCAAAAACTCATATGAGGCTAGATGTCATGCCGCAGTAGTTTCTTTTAATTCCGCACAACCTCAGTATGCCATTTATAAGGCAAAATTTAGTAGAAGTCCAGGTATACTCTTGTTCGTTTTAAATAATTTTCATACACTTAAAATTGATTTCAACGGGGTTTTATGTGTTTTAGGTATATCGTTAAAAAATATTGAAAATTCTCGTCTTCAACGGAAACAAAAAAGAAAAACCTACCACCGTCTAAAGAGAAGGCTTAATTTTCATCAACAAAAAATTGACTACGGAGAAGAATGTCAAAGGCCAGATTTGTCAGCAAAAGATTACGAAATTGCTAAAAATATTTTTCTCCAAAATCTGAAAGAACAGGTAAAAGTTATATTAATACTGAACTTGTTGGCTACAATTGCAGCTAAAAAATATAATAAACATAAAACGTTTTTTACATTTTAGGTAAATAATAGAGAAAACATAGAGAGAGACACTGTGCTTCAGGCAGAAAGTGTTCTTTGGCTTGAGTTAAGAAGGAGTCTATTAACGGCTTCATCCTTTGGTAATGTTTGCAAACGGAGACCAAACACAAGCTCTGCACCGTTAGTGAAAAAACATTTATACTCGTACTCTCTTAATCACATAAAGAGTATCCACCATGGGAAAATCAACGAAGTGGTTGCAATCAAGCAATTAGAAAGCCAAGAAAATATAACTATACACAAATGTGGTCTATTTATTGATGAGGACTATTTTTTTCTTGGGGCTTCACCTGACGGTACGTGTGATGAAGGTATTGTGGAAATAAAATGCCCAATATCAGCATACGGTATGAGCCCAGATGAGGCCATAAAGAAAAACAAAATAAAGTTTTGGAACACAGGAGGCAACATCAATCGTCGTAACGAGTGGTTCTTTCAAGTTCAGGGGCAATTACACGTAACGAAACGGAATTTGTGTTTATTGGCAGTCTGGACCGGCAAAGAGTTTCCCCTAAAAATTGAACGAATCACGCGTGACGACGATTTTTGGAAAACAGAAATGGAAACTAAGCTATTAGATTATTATAATAAGTGTCTGATTCCAGAAATCGTAGATTCCAGAAAATCCAGATCTATGCCACTGAGAAGCACAACTTATTAATTTAATGCAGAAATAACTGGGCTATTATTAATAAATGATTGTGGATCAGACATTTTTATTGTACCATATCTTTACATACCATAGCTGTATCATTCATCACCTTTGATAAAATTTTATTGAATTAAAACTAATAAAACAAAATAAAATGTATAAACATTATAATAATGCCGAGTCTTCTTTAAAACCACCCTTTTGTTTCATAAGTTCTAAAAACGGCACTCAACGGTGTAAAGTGACATTTAATGTAAACACAAGGCATCCAGAATACTAATTTCAAAAAACGGTGCCTTTCACAATTTAAGTTCCAATAATGACACCTAAATTTATGACATCGTAGCCTTTGTCTCCACTTAAACTCCACTAATGTCTATGAAAATGTTGTAAGTGCGACCTATATTGACGAAGTTAGACTGAGACATTTTAGGAGGGGGGCAAGAAGAGGTGAGGTTTCGTGGGGAGTCAATATCTGCATTAAAAAAACGGATGGCACTCCGGGAGTGCCGACAGAAGTGAAAACATTCAAGAACATATTTAAAAAATATATTCTGGGTGTGTTCTTTACAATATTATATAATTAGTGGCTATTGGCCAAATTGGCAAAACTTTTACTAAAATGAAACAAAATACCCTCGAAATACACATTCATAAAAAGCGGAACAATATATTCTACTCACTATTTGCATATCCACGGCAACCAAGATACTCGTCAAGACGAATTAAAAGAGCCCAAACTCGATGGAATTTTGACGTTTAATTACGGAGTTCCTATAGCCACCTTTCAGCTCCATCATCAAACCCTGGTCACCATATGGTATCAAAATACTCGTCAAGACGAATCCAATAAGCCCAAACTGGATGGCGTTGCGTCGTTTAATTATGGAGTTCGTGTGACCACCTTTCAAGTCTATCATTAGACCCCAATTACCATCTAGTATCAAAATATTCGATAAGACGAATTAAACGAGCCCAAACTCGATGGGGTTGTGAGGTTTAATTACGGAGTTCCTATGGCGACCTCCCTGCTCCATCATCAGATAAGTTCTATATCATAATAATATTACATTATCATTCGATTTATACATGCATACAAAATTTCCGCTCAATCGGAATCCGGAAAGTGGATCCAATTAAACTAGCAAGATTTGATTCCAGAGAGATAACGGGACAGGTGAAAATAATCAATCAATCAGCCTATCGCCGTCCACTGCTGAACGTAGGCCTGCTAAAAGTAAGCAAATTAAATAAATAAACTTGTAATACAAAAATTGTAAATTAATATTATGTACGTACTTCTAAAATATTGGAATTAAAATTGACTATTGCACGACTCGATCTCGATCGTGACGTCAGCGTCTTTTTTCCCGCGCGAGATTTACGCGACGAGGACGAGTTTACCTCCATTTTGAATCTTTTGAAACTTTACATGTAAGTTTAGATGTTTATTTTCGACACCAGTACCAACGGCGAAATGGCCTAGTCAGAGTGTCTTCGTCTCCCACGCGGACGTTCAAGGTTCAAATCCTACATGTTGTTTTTTTGTTACTTATTTATTTCTTTTTAAATTAACTATTTTAATAATTAAATGACTTCAATCGAGAAAACATTAAATTAATTTTAATTAAATATTATACTTTCTAAATTATAAAGCAGCTAATAATTATAGAATTCATAAATAATAACCACGTCTATCATTAATTATTTAATAAATTTTTCAATCATATATTATACATAATATATGAATAACATAAAATATTATATGGGTATTCACCGAACCGGTTTCGCTCAAGCCTCACCCCCTATATTAGAAAGCAAATTTTTTTCTATTACATGTAGGTGGTAGTGTATGTTCCCCAAAGTTGAATTTATTGTCGTTACCCTTCTTATTAGAGTATAACCTCTGGGCCAACGAGTCAGTCTATTTGAAGGCTTCACAGAGTTCGTAGTTTTCTGTGAGTTACTGTTTTGAAATTATAATATATCAAATTCAAAATAAATTGTGTAAAGAGTTTTTAATAAAAATGTCTGCGAATCAAGATGTTACTAGTGCACAAACAGCTGAAGAACAAGTTGCTGATGATTCTATATAATATAGTGAACGTTCAAAAATGAAATTAACAGTGGCAGTTGAGCATTTTAAAACTTTGCTGCAAAAAATAATTTAACAATGTTCGAGTTCTATTTCCTATGAAGCAATGTTAATGAGTGAAGAAATCATTCAATAATTAAAATAGTTCATACAAAAAGAAATAAATAAAAAAAAAAAGACATCACATGCGGGTTTCGAACCGTGGATGTCGGCGTGAGAGGCAGATACATTGCTAACGAGGCTATTTTGCCGTTGATGACGTAGTCGAAATACGCAGTCTAGTCCCAAAGTGAATTTACCACACCGTGCCCTCTCCTTGTAAAATCTGTATTTACATTTTTATTTTACGTCAATTTCAAATCACAGCTGATGTTATCAAAATTTCCCACCAAGAATGCACTCAACCTTGAGCACGTTAGTGTCAGTTATAACTTTGAGTAATAACCCTAAAAACATCGATACGAGGACGGAGCCCAGAGCGACACGTCCTCTCTCTGAAAGGCCGTGCGGCGGACTGATTTGCTCAGGTCTGCGCGCAGCGTTTTATAGCCCATTTTATAAAATTTATGAAAAAAACAATAAGTCTGATTACTTCAAAATAAAAATTGTACTTTTTCAAGTATATGTTCTACTTTCATAAAAAAAATTTGCTCTGATAAATAAAGTACCATATAAGGTTTAAAAAAAATATTTAGAGACAGTAATTTCGCAATTATTTCGAACGCTTTAGATATTTTATTACTCGAAAGCTGGAGCTAAATCTTAAAATGTTCGTAACTAACTTTTTGCTCGGGGATATTGTCAATTTAATAACATTTTATTTTCTTTACATATATTATGAATTTAACAAAATTTTGAGCCTCGAAAATGACTCTAAAAGTGAATTTTGACAACCTTAGCTCAGTTATCTTGTTATTTATCAAAATTTACGAAAAAATCTAAAAATGTTCTTAACTAACTTTTTAGATGACAATATTCCCTACAATAATTGGTAATTTACATATTTCTACAATGGGTCTTTCATCAACTTTAAGGGGTTCGAAAAGTACTGTTTTTGCCCAAATGACGCTAAATTTGTATATACGCTCTTAATACGAAACTGTGTTTTAAACGTGATATGAAGGTTTATTACAATAATAGTTTTCAGGTACAAGGAAAGTATAGATTGCTGTAAACAGAAAGTTAACAGTTTAGACAGACTTCTAATCTAACGCTTGAAACGTAAGACAGCAACGACGTTCTCAACTGTGATACAGTAAAGTCAGATTAAAACGGTTCCCTAATTTCTCCGTCATTTCTCATGAAAATTAAATTCTGTTTAACTCGTCTAACAACGTTTATTATAATCCAATTACCACTTAGCGCTTCTCGACTAAACATTTACTTTCATGCGTTCAAAACAAGCTCGTAAACACAAACAAAACAGATTTGGTCATCGCAAGAGTGATTCTATTAGCGCTTGGGAGCCATTCTAAATGTAAAACGCAAGTCATGTCTGTCTGATCCAATATTAAATAAGGGGAGAGCGGAAATCAATAGGCGGGTCATATAGCCGCGTCCAGCGGGTTGCTAACCCTTGCACATAACCACTTAAAATTGGTATTTATAGAAGCTATAATCAATAATCCTGTCCATCTATAGGAACGAGGAGAAGTGTGTTGCATACTTTGTAAAATATCATTATTTTATTAATCTAATTCCAAAATTAACACAACTTAGAAACTGATGCTGATGAAGTTTTTACTTTAACTCCGATTTAGCCAGCAGCTAACTAAAATATGTTATTGTTCACTTTCTTCGTGTAAACATGCAAGCTATTTGCTGTTACAAACAATAATGTTTCTTTTCCATTCTTGTGTTGCTAACGTTATTATTCGAAATATAAACAATTAGTATCATCAAATAAATAAATGAATATACCCAACAGTCACATACATGTCCTGTGTAGGTATCAGAAATTACCAGAGAACTTTCGATGTCACGAACATCCAGACCCGAAACAAATGTTTGTGAATCACACAAATATTTGTCTCGGTGCGGGGTCGAACCGCGGTCACTCGTTCTCCTAGTTAGTATCAAGCAAACCGGTCTACGGGGCCATCAAAACACAAACATTCAATTTATACTTTCAAAAACATGTATTATAATAGTAGGCTTAAGTATTTAGCCCGGTAATGAGACCTAGACCAAATTTATTCAGGAAATCCCCAACTGCCAATGGACTTTATGCCTAAAAGTAAGGTACATGAAAAGGAAATATTTTGCCGTAACAGCAATCGAAAAAGTAGAAATAAACCTAAAAACACTATTCATTATTCAACTTTCGATGTTAGGGGCGAAACCACGACCTTTTTATCTAAAGAAAAACATAATTGACTGTGATTTAAATATGTGTATCGAAAATAAGAAAAAACAAAACAACTTTATACACCTTAAAATAGGACACAAAATCTCTCAAAGAACGAATTTATGGGCGGCTTATGCAAAAGTTGGGAGTATTACATCAATTGACATTAACAGGAAGCAAAGTTCGAAAGTTATCTGTTTCCGGAGTTCAGAGCACATCACATTAAAAACCCCACATTTTTTTTAAGCAGTTATGAATAAAGTAACTATTTATTTTATACCTAAACTAGTTTAATAAATCCTATAGTCT
Organism: Cephonodes hylas; assembly: GCA_030295005.1. NCBI lineage: Eukaryota > Metazoa > Arthropoda > Insecta > Lepidoptera > Sphingidae > Cephonodes > Cephonodes hylas. The sequence continues at coordinate 10,835,529 of AP025377.1, forward strand.
CAGTCAAAACCGAATGTAACATTTAAGGGTATATTTCAGACGTTATATGGGATAGTTGTTATAAGCAATAGTTTGTTTATATACATACTTCACCGGGACATTGCCATTTATTGTTATAACCGATCCATTGTTATAAACGACGTTAAGAATACGCTCTCATTTAAAATATAAATTGAAAACGGTGAATTAAGATTTAAGACCCCTCTCAAACATAAAGACCAAGTTATCTTAACTGTCTGTCGTCACCAGACAGCAGATATAAGTTTTACGTTTGATATCGTACCTACTTTAAATGCTTATTGTTTCGATAAATTTCAGGGAATTCAATTCGGCTCCATGATAAATTACTTGATGGAAAATGCAGTGCCATCGAAATGGAGGGTCTACTTGTAATAAGCTGTGCGTAAATAGATAAACTACTAGCAAGTTTTACCAAAAGATACCTCTAGAGTACACTTGCAATTTTCCGGATGACAGGAGAAAAGTATCGTATAATGTTATCTTTATGATGATTGTTGCGTGATAAAAATGATGATTAACGCACGACCCAACATTCACATTTGGAATTGATCCCTTTTGTCGTGTACAAACTATAGCAACCTAGCAAAGCTCTCTAGTAGGGAAAATGAAATCAAATATTCTAAGCGTGTATATGGCGGCATACGTAGTGCCTTTTAAAGGACCTTGGGTAAAACCTGAGTAAAACCGCCAACGGAGGTGGAATCACGATGACCTCAACCCACATGACCTCTGTTCTAATACTTATAGGATCTGTAATGGTCCCATGACGGTGTTTATATCATCGCAGATGTCATTTTAAAGCACTCCCGATAAAGAAGGAAGTATAAAATTAATTGATATAAATAATTTAGGCTAAACGTCTTCCTTTATTTTAGCAGTGTTTTATTACTAAACTATAACAATAGTGAAGAAAAAAAATTACAAGGTAAAGGCCCCAATTTTTTTCAAGTACGTAAATCAGACCAGTCCACAATTGCACATTTGGCTCTTTCAAGCTAGCAGAGCTCTCATAGCAGGGGGACCTATAAATAAACGTTTACAAGACTGTTTTTATGTGATATTTTAAAAATAGGGACATTGTACGTACTTTGGAGCACTTCAGAGGTTCTGAAACTGAAGCTATTTGACTTTATTTACAACCTTTTTGGAGTATTTTAAATGGTAACGAATGACTCACAATGCGAACCTTTCAAGCCCCTATTTTGGCTTCCTTTAGCTTTCCTATCGTAAATTTCCTGTAACTAACCTTTAGTAATAATATCGCCAATTATTCAAAATAGACATAGTTTATCACATGACAAACAAACACTTTTCATTTAAGGAAATATTACCCATTATATACGATGTTTAAAGTCTTGTAAAGGTAAGTAAGTAAAATAAGGTGAGCGTGGTAGCTTAGATCATAACCTTTCAGTTGTTACCGAGGCATGTGGTACGTATATGGACCGACAAGTTCTCAATATTCGATACAATATTTCACTTCTCACTACTACTTTACCCATTAATAACAGCGTAACAGTCTATTTTAGTACATTATTAATAGTTCTAACGTAAGTTTATGTTTAGCCCTTAACAAGCAATAACGCTCAACGATTTATGACAGAATGTTTAGTAAATTCACTCGAAAATCTAACGTTACCATGAAAATTATCAAGGTTTTGATAAATCTGAATGATTTTTATGCAGCATAAAGTTAGTCTGGATTAATAGTGGATCGGTCCAAAAACAAACATTTATTAGTGAAAAGCCATCACGACTACTATACACTAATTAGAAACCCGAATTACACAGGCTAGCCTAAGAATGCAATCAGTCATTCTGGCTTCTTCGGCATCTAATATACGATCATTGCTATCCGGAGGGGTAAAATTCTACACTAGGAATATTCCAGCTATGGTATAGTACTATAGCGCATACAACAAAATGCGCCTATTTTTTAATATCAACGAGGAAAGTGTTGTTATAGTTCACTTGTTTACTCTTCTAATTTTGTCGATTTATTTATGTCATCATTTGTTATCCGCTTTTTGGTGACTCAATGTTTTTTCACTGTTATTTTGCTGATGGTAGTCATATTCCTCAGCCAATAAATACGAGAAACAGTTGATGTATAAGTGATAACGCGATTAGACGTAATCATCGATTAAAGTTTCTAATTCACACGGTCCCGGAACTTCGCTTTTCTTACGTTGTTTTCCTCTAGGCCAATAATGACATATATCTTTAACTAAAGTATATAAAATACATACCACCTTACGCGTGTGTCCCCAAAAATTGGGACGGAGAAGCTTTTCTGCATGACATATCTACGTAATGAATCTTTTGTTGTTATTAGGACATTTCTAAACTTATTGCTGGCATGGATGAAAATTACCAATGATAAAAACTCAAAAGCATCGAACAATAGGATCTCTAGATTAGGGATGTTGCGAATATTCGCATCCGCATCCGCATATGCGGAACATTCGCATCGATTTAGACATCCGCATCCGCATAAATCGCTGCGGAGCTGATGCGGGTGCGGATGTGTAGCAGATCGCGAAAAGAAAGAAAGGGGTGAGGGGCAGCGAGGTGCGCGTGTCGGTCTCGAGTGTCGAGTGGTTGACCGCACGTGCTGATTGACCAATAGGAAAGCAATAACATTTTATACAGATCAATCAATCGATCAATTTTATACAGATCCGCATCCGCCTCCGCGGATGTGAGCCTCTTAAAATTCGCAACCGCGTCCGCGGATGTGAAAAAAATTGAATCCGCAACATCCCTACTCTAGATAGTAAGATACAGACTTATGTTGTTAGGGCACCTCTATTATTATAAAATATTCTATTGGATTCTAGTTTTAAGAATTCACTTTGTTTTTCGATATCGCACAATAAGTATGAAAGATAACAATGAATGTCCTTGAAATTCATACCTAGTGTGACATTTCACAAGGTCAAATATTCGATAAAAGGCTTATGACAACAATTTTCACAGGCACAATGTGTCTGTCAGTTTTTTTTCATTTTATAAATGGCAATTGTGTTGCTATTTTTAACGAAACAATAATACATATTCAAGGATGATAAAAGTTCTATCAAAAATGAAGCGCCAAAAATTCATACATGTTTTATTTTAATATATTTTTTTATCAAAAATATATCATTCTGTTTAATAAGATCACACGTTAAAGATGATTATAATAAAACCGTTAAAAATTTTTTCGCTAGTCCTGTACCAGTGTACACCACATAAATTTAGGTACACCTCGGACTAAAAACTACGTGTTTTCAGTCCGAGTTAAAAGTTAAAAATCCTTATAGTATAAAAAAGACTATACAATTTCGAACGCTTACATTCTCAAAGTCGAAGAAGTCTCGAAGAAGATATAAAACAAAATTTATAATTCTAAATGCATATCGACGAACCCTACGCATGCCAGTGACTTAGTACGAAGGGGTCGATGCTCAGTTTGGAAATCCCCCATAAAATGCATAAATAAATAATACCGCCAACAACAATTACGACCAAGGTACTAGAATTCCTTATAAAAAATGCATACCTGTGGGGCGTGAAGGAGTCTTTCGTCTAATATTACTAGCAAACATTTCTTTGGACACAGCAAATATTTGTTGTAAGAAACCCCATTATTGGCGATTAAGACGTTTTGAATTCGAAAAAATACTAGAGAATCAGGTAAAGGCATCATTTCATTTCACTTTTTAAAAAAGGGTTCTCTTGCAAGGGATATTTTGGGAATCAAGATCAATCAATCGTGCAATAGACGTATACCGCCCATTGTGTTACCTTCTCTCCATAATCTTGTATCTCAAGCAATTTAAAGTGAAACGACTATCTTATATAGCGTATCTAAATAGTGTCGGCTAGCAACTAACAATTACGACTATCTACATCTCCCGATAGTGACATTGTCTAGTTGAATCTGCTTTCAATCAGTTACGATATCACTTTATCATACCAGTATTAAAAAAATATACTATTAATTCAAATATACAGCATATCGTATCGTTTATCGTAGGTATACAGAAGGAGTCTGTGACGAGAATAGTACAGATTTAAAAGCTATAAAATTTTACTATTCGGAGTACACCCGAGTTGTTTGCCGACAGGTGGCACGAGAAATCACGTGGACAAAGCGGGCATATATTCTTTCTATCGTAGATTATAATGACCAGCCATAAAAAATAATGTATAAATGTTTTGGGTTATTTTATGTACAATAAGTAATATTTAAAAATTACAGCAATTAAATTCGCCGTAATCTTCATTTTTGCAATATGAAACTATATCACATCCTTTCAAGCTGCTAAATCCTTTTCCATGTACAGTTTCCATAAATTTTTTAAAATGTTTAGTTACCTTGCAACTGGAAATAAAAACCACAATATTTTTAGTAATTGGCAAAAAATATACGTGCACGTGAGACTTAGACCAAAACTTCATATTTTGATCGGTTAAAAGAATAATCGAATGAAACTTGTATCCAAATGTGCATGAAATTGAAGTAATACTCATTAATGAGATAATTTAAACAGGTTAGCTTTGGTCTAATGAATCTACGTCTTCGGATAATTATCAATGTCAGATCCGTCCTCACTCTATCTGGACTTTTATACTTGATAGGATCGTTAATATTGACAATGCGGTCTAAATGTACTGGTAAGAAAGGGCTTCGATTTACTCTCACCAATATACTAAGCTCTCTCAACACTTAGACTATTTTTTAACCATTAAAATTGGTAGTACAAAAAATAAATTTTCGGAAACCCAGTATATTTTTTATCAAGACAGCTATTACAGCAATACCACAGGCTTGGAATATACTAACCGTGACCCTTTATACTTTCCAAAATAGATACTATTAGCTACATCTATGTAATAAAGTGAATAAATAAGACTTAACGCTATGACAAGAGAAACATTTGTATTTAAAAAACATCATGCAAATTGTTATATCCATGTCAAGGCTCCCACGTTGAAGGTCCGACCTCTATGTAATTTTTTAAGAAAGAGACTATAGAAAATAACAGCGCTATTAAATTATTTCAAGGCATTCTACCCTTTTTGACATTTATAAATAATAATTACGATTCGATTCGTAAACGATAGGCAGAGTTTATAAAAGCTGCCAAGGTGTTAAACCCTTCAGCAAAACACACAAACCTCTGAAGTCTAAGGACTACCTAAACCTAACCAATTAGTTACGACGTAGCCTACATACAGTAACAGTTGCGTCGCTTTTGGTTAATAAGTGACAATGCTTACACATTCTTGATTGGGACTTTTCAAGCTCTTGTTTCTTCAATATTTAAAGATAAGTGGGCTATATTAAAAATAAGACCAAATTTATTTTAATGCGGTTTACATTGCCTAATGGAGGTTTGATGAATGCATTAATTTGATGAGAAACTTTTTTTATCAAGCTATAGTACGTGGCGTTGATTGACGTTTATGTTCAGTCTGTAAACGGCTTTAAATTGGAGGAACTGCGAATGACTTAAAAAAATCCCCACCCACAAGACAGAAAAGGGAAAGACCAACGACACATAATATCTAAGGAATTACGCAAGTTTTTGACAAATTTTTCCTTCATCGTAGTTTACATACAAAGATGACAGTAATTTTGAAGGGCAATCCCTTAATACAGCTTATCAACAGCCAGTCGAGCTGAACGTCGACACAATCAACGATTTATCTGCAGTCGCCCCCACCATTTTCCATTTATTCAATGTCATGTGCCTCTCAAGTAAATCAAATTAAGCCATGACCCACTTACCGTCTAATTCATACATACATTAAAAAATACGTTGGTTCTGTTTTCCTCAACGTATCAAGTGTGCTATTACTTTATAATTAAAGCGAAGAAATAATTAAAAGATTTATATTTAAAGACACATTTCACAGATCAACTAAAACGACCAAAAGACTCAAAAACTACAGCGAATTTACGATGTATTTGATCTCGAGTGTGTGGGTTCGATCGCCGCGCGAACAAATATTTAGATGTCCTATAATTTTATTCGGGCGAATCAATATGTTGTGATATAACATATATTTAAGCTAAAACGTGGTTCTACTTTTTACTTATAAAAGCGCCTGAAAGCATGAACTAAATCACACAGTATTTTCAGCTTGCAGATATAGATACAAAAATTACATTGACTAGGCAAACATCCGGTTTCAGGGAAGTTAAAATATTGCTCCGACCTTCGAGAGATAATGCTATATCGCCATTAGATATTCTATAGGACAGTTACATTTACTACAGATGCCGATTGCCGCAGCGGTGTAAAAATAAGAAGAGCCATTCCTCAAGCGTGTGCCCCAGTGACCCTCAAATCTCTAAGCAAGTAACTGTTAATATATTGTTCCTAGAACATTCATATTACTGCAGTTATTCTATCTCGAAATGTCTACGTTTGAAGGCATACATAAAGAGTTTTTTTAATTTTAAATAATACCTCTAACATGCTAATAGTCTCGCAGCACAATGGTATACAGTGCGATCTAGGGGTCTCAGGTTCGGAAAAATACATTAGACTTGCCCCCTATTACGTGGGGTTGATACACACCTGGCGAAATATACGTGTAGAAATGCACTTCTTCAGGGAATACAGACGTGAGATTATGTATTTAATTTGACTGATTTGTGACTTTTGCACAAGTTGTTTATAACTTCAAGAGATCCTTACTAAGTAAATATTGCAAATTGAATTGACTAACCCAACCAAAGAAAAAAAAATACATTCCAGTTTAAGTAATATAGAAATAACATATGAATATAGCTCTGGTTATATTAATAGTCATGGTACATAAATAGCTTTAAAAGCTATAGTGAATGAAATCTTTATTGTTAATTCAATTTGCGTCTTCTAGTATATCTAATGTTATCTATTTATGAATCAAATTATGATGTTTGTTTGTGATATTAGAACTAAATGTCGGAGTACATAAACTGGTTTCTTTGTTATAAAATACATTTAGAGAAACTTGCATTTTTATTTATTTTAATCTTTCATAGTTCCGGCACGCGATATTTATATTTTCTATCAGGTTACCATAGAGGTCGCTGGATGGTATTTTTATTACGCAAATCGCAACATAATCTTAGAAATAATACTGAAGGGCTTGTTTCGACAAAAAAATGTATAAAGAGTTAAATAAATATAAATACTATGTTGAGATACAATTTATATTTAAACTAGAATTATAAATTATGCATTAGTCTATGCCCACTATAAAATCTTTGTCAAGTGTAAGCCTAAAAAAATGAAGATGTTTACGTTTTTTTATATTTGTTTATCCATTGAATATCATAGATATTGTTTTATTTTTAGTTTCAAGGTGATCATAGTTTCCACCAAGGTTGAAGGATAAGACTATACAAGTTAGTTCCTGTTAATTGTTCAGACAGAAATTCAGACTTAATTCCAACATAATATGAAAAGTATGATAAAAATAACTTGTTTTCAAACTTAGTATTTGATAAAAAATATCACCGATTTGCAAGATAGTACTTTCATAATATAACTTTTAGAAATTGAGTTTTCACAAGAAAGATCAAGTAATTTAGATAATTTCTTAAGACCTTGTATATGTGTTCTAATCACTAATAGATGTTATTAAAAAAAAAATCTAGATATCAAGTTAAATCATAAGAGACAATTCTAACAATTATTTTTTGGAGAGATAATAGTCTCTTTCAATAATTGAATTGAAAGACATGTTTTTTTCAATTGTTTTTCCTTAATTCAAAAGATTATGTTAGTTTACCACACTACATAAAAGAAATCAAGATAATAAGGTAATAAAGTATTGAAATTTTTGAAAAATGGTCATGCAAATACTCAATAAGTAACTACCATTCCTATATAATCCTTGCAAATAAGCCTATTTAAGTGCAGCATTATACAATAGAAATATGACTTTTATGTGACTACAAAAATAAAATCAAAGTGTAAAAATAAGAACTGCATAAAATTATGCTATTTTAACAAACCTTCCAAATAAAAGTGTTTTCGGAGGTTATTGAAATGTCAAAAGACACTTTTAAAAACCTGTATTAATATCTTTATTAAACTCATGGACACATGAGAATACTTGATAGGGGAGTGAATTTTTCAGGATGCTTATAGATAAAATAAAATTCACAAAAAAGTATGACAAAAATTCCCAGTAAACCAATCCTTAGAACTAATAGTAAATTATAAGAATTGCTATGACCTAAATGTATACACTTTAATTTTCCTTAAATCCGAAAATTAGTTTTATGCTGTACATATAGTTAAAATCATTGTTTAAAGTTATAGTAACTTTTTCTTTCAAATAAAGCAGACTACTTATTCTAGATTTTTATAAAAACAACATATTAGTCTGCACAGAATGCTATTAAAGAAATGGAAAATATGATTCATAAGCCTCTCTTATGGCACGCCACTGGGCTCGATCTTCAGCTCTCCTCATCCAACCACTGTCAGCCACGTTGGTGTGGCATAAGAGAGGCCTATGTCCAGCAGTGGACGAACTAAGAGCTGTTGATGATGAATATATGATTTATAAATATGAAATAGTAACATAAAACTAAGTTAGATATACACTAGTTTCAATTAATTAAATCAATAACTTCAAAATGAACATTGATATATGGGTGCCAAATATATACAGTTTACTAAACAATAATTATTACTATGTGAAGAACATGCATGTACAACAAATTCTTACCTTTGGCTGATATGAGCAACTGTGAATCAACAACTTTATTCGGCCAGTATTCTTCAAACTCGGTGCCCGGTGGGAAGTAACTTTTAATGTCAGTCAAACTGATCACTGAACACGTCTCACTGGCAAACAGTTCATTCCTGATGCCCTGCACTTTACAACAGAACTTTAAGTACGATAAGTCCCAGCCTTTCAATTGGTCCGCTTTGAGTTTCAGATTGTCCGTTTCACCCTCAAAGTAGAACAGTGGCACAAACTTTTGGTTGTCTCTCACAGTGTATGGGACCACTGACTCCTTGTTTATCCTGATGAAGCCGCACTTGTCCTTGCTGTTGGTGGTGCCACGCAGCAGCTTGTAGTAGCACACGTCCAGGAAATTGTAGAACTCGTACGCGTCAGAGAGCCTCACTACCAGGTCCTTCTGCGTGAAGGGTTCCCTGCCAAACTGTCCGTCACAATGTCTGTTGTTGATCTCGTTGAGGAGTCGCGCCTCAATCTCCGTGATATAGTAACTCCTTATACACGTGCACGAGTATATGTCTGCGTGCAAGTAGTTCAGGTACTTGTTCAGCAGCTTGATCTCCACCATCCTCACTGCAACGTACTTCTCTCCCGACCGGTATATGTACGGAATGTGACATTTGCCGAGCATGTCCCAGCCGAAGTGGCCCTTCCAGCTCGCCTCATCAGGCGCTGGAGTCTTTTTCTCTGTGTCGGCAGGCGGGCGCTGCTCGATGCCCGGGGCGCCGGGCTTCCGCGTGAGGAAGTTGAGGATGCCCATCTGTCCGCCGGCGGCGGCGGCAGGCGGGACGCCGACCAGCGCGCCGGGCGGGGCCCGCGTCGCCGCCACGGACGCCGCTAGTGCCTTGGCCTTGTTCGCCTCCACCATTTTGGCGGCCAACTCCCTGATTTCGGCCTCATCAGGCCTCTCCGTCTTTACCTTGATAGTGGGGTCCGTCATTATTGTGTTGGCAGTCACTTTTCACTATAATAAAATTATATCCCAATGTGTGTCGCGCCTCGGGCCAGGCCGAGGCTACATCCTGTCGCGGCGCTTTGGTATGTTTCACTCAAAAACGAATAAACAGTGGCATCTGACGACGCGCACCATTGACTTATCACTACACTGCTTTGACAGATCGACTAGGCACTTGTTATAATGTGTCAATAAATTATTTTTTAATAAAAATCACTCGCACGCCCTCAGCACACAATAGTCCGCCACCACTTCGAGTCCATGTGTAGGGAGCGATCGCTGTCGAACTGGAAAATAAGTTTCCGCCGTCTAATACACCAAACTTTTGAAATTTAATTTTCGCGGCAACTCACGTTAACACAATACCAACATTATTAATTGTTTTTGATTAATAAACACTGGAAAATAATATTTTCCCAAATATTAACCACGCTGTGGTAGGTGAGGAACATGAAACCCAAATTTTGTGTTCAGGGAAATGCCCAATACCGTTGTGTAGTCTCGTGGGGAGTGCGCATCAATTCTTGTACATTTTTCACCTTTTGGTGAGTCAGCAGCGAACAAAATGGCCGCCGACAAGGCTTTGTTGGCCAATCGGGCGAATGCTGGCGGTCATACATAACTACAAAAGTCCCGTCTGTGACGTAGCCGCACTCCCCACGAGACTACTTCTCAAGGACTTTTATTTTGTTCTATTTTCAAACCGTCTATTTTTGAAAAGCTGGCCGAAATTTTTATGGCAGATCAGAAACATTTTATTCTTTATATTTATGTAATTTCATATCGTGTTTAACTGAGTTTATAATTTTCGCGTCAATAACTGGATATAATTTATGAATGTACTTTTACAAAGTAGTCACTATTGGTAGTCTCGTGTGTGCAGTTTCTCTACGCATAAGGCGCGGGTTTTGGCAATGCGTTGGAAACTCCGCCTTATGTCAGGCGCGGTACGAGCTCGGCCTTATCGGTTTCTAATAAATTGCGACTTATACACGGCGTGTAGCGAGACTAGCCGACGCGCGCATTCCACGAACAATAATCTCGTGAACGTGCGAGCGAGAGGAGGCGATGTAAAAAGTAGATGTCAAATGTTTAGGTATTTTACTATGGAGGCAAAGAGAACGTAGGTAGGTATATAATGCAATTACAAACTTACGTAAGCACTTCTAACCTACTTTGCAGTGCCAAAGTAGGTACGTATAGCGGTTTTTTTGTCCAATCTGTAGTATCCGAGCAGTCGTACAATCTTATCGCCTACTTATTATTGCGAATCCATAAAGCCCAAATTCAAAGAAACTTTATCAAAGTAAAAGTTTACCGTTCGCAACTGAGACAAAAGAGGTCAAATATAAAAAAAAAGCCATTTCAGCATTGTTTTTTTAAATGATGAATGTTACAAAGACATAAAGTATTTAGAGCCCTTTTGATATTTTAATAAGCTATTATTTATGTAGGTATGTAATACTGGAGCTTTTTTTGTTTGCTAGTATAGAGATGAGCGTAAAATGTGCCCACAAAAAAGTATGAATAATGCAATGCCGATAAATTCTAGATGTAAGTGTGAATTGAAATTCCAGCAAGGGTCTTAATTAATTGCATTTACATAATAGTTCAGATAATGAGAACGTCAAGTGGAAACTACGTATTATTAATGAAAAATAACACGCGTACTGATGACGTGCCACGATTATTAAGCTGTATCTCGAATGAAGCAGGCAAACATTTATTTAACTATAAATGGTTTATTTAGTCTTCAAATTAATTACATCTCTCATTATACCCAGAAGGTGTTAGGAGAAGTCTGATACCTACGTACTTATGTATAGCAGAATACAGAAGCATATTCCAGATTTCCGTACACACTACTAGAATCAACGAACAAATTGATTGACAAATAATTGATACTTTTCACGACCCGGGAATCGAACTCGCGATCTCTCAGTCACACGCCGCGCAATAAGGCGGTACCAATTAATCGGCTACAAATGAAATTGAATTTAATTATACGATATGTTACTATAAATTTCTAGTTCTTGGGGTCAAAAAGTGATCAATTTTAATAAAACACATGATATTGAACAAAATATTTATTGGATCAACAATGACAAAGATTCAGTGATTTCAAAATTTAGTTTTTTTTGCACATTAAAATTATCGTGGTAATCCCTAAAAAGAACATTTAATTTACCACCAGATACTCTATCAGTATCTTACAGTTTTCATGAATACAATATTCATTGAAAATATAAATCAAGCTTTTTTTTTTTTTTTTTTAACTTGCCGTCTTTGCGCCAAGTAGGGCGACCACGGTATGTGGGCTAGGAACGCCCACAATGGTTCCGCAGTCGCCCAGTGCGCCTCCGAGACGAGAGCGCCTCGGCCTCCTCAGGTTTGAGGAGGTGTAGTTAATTAACAACTGGCATGAGAAAAGTGGACTAATGGTAAAATACTAAAGGATCCGTACAGACTACCCCGATCGTAGGTGCTAGTCATTTGTCCTGGATATCAGAAACTACGAGAAATATCATCATCATCATCAACCCATACACGTTTTACTACTAGATGTCTCCTCACAAATTGAGAGGATTTAAAGCTTAGTCCACAACGCTAGTCTAGTGCAGGTTTGTGAACTACACACCTTAGAATTTCCTAATCTAATCACGATGATTTCTTTGACCGTTAAATTACATGATAATTCTTTATGAATATACACATAACTTCATAACAGTCCTTGGGGTTTGAACCCGCGACTGTTGAGATTCTCGACCGTCTCCCTAAAGCGCGCAGCCATCACGACTTAAAATGAGAAACATATTGGTCACAAACATTTGGAATATGTTTTAAATGTTAAGCCACGACTCTGTAGTAAATACTGCACATGTAAATTTTAAAACCTATTTAGTTATTGCCAAATGGACTCTACATCGTCAGTTCTTTGTTTCATTTGGTAACTAATACTACAGTGACTCATTTGTGAGTAATTTTTCCTTACAACGACATAGTTACCAGATTACTGTTCGGTGGTAGGCGCAGTGCAGTTCGAATAGACTAGTAAAAAATAAAAAAATAAATAGCAAATACATTTTTTACTAGACATAAGTTTTTAAGCTGAATTTCCAGAGTTAAGGCGGTATTTGAAAAGAACATGTTTCTGTCAGCCTTTCGATCTAGTAAGCGAAAGCATTCTTCACGTTCCAATGAAGTTTTTAACAAAAAGTACGTCAGAATACTGACTGAAACCTTTGACTTACATCATACAAATTTGGGAAAAAATGTTTTCTTAATAAAATAGCTACTGTAGTCTGTAGTTTTACACCATTTAAATTATTTTTCTTAGAAAAAGAGTAGTCCATATATTAATTCTAAACGTTAACTGCCTCTATACGAAAGGAATCGTCTTATCGCATAGTTGGCAGATGGTGACTACATGATTATGTCAACGAAAAATCCCCATTGCTTTGAGGTTTTGATCGATCCCCAAGGTAAAATTAGTAGGGACCGTAAGATAGGCTAGAAAAATTTATATAGAAATTAAGGATCTCGAAGAAAGAAGCGCAAACATCAGTTAATCGAAATGTAGATGAATATAAGTGTTCTATGGTAACCTTTCGTCTCTAGACACGTTTAGTATCCCATAGGTAACACGCCTGGTTTGCCATAGGTCATCTAATATTAAGTAAGAGTATTACCTACTTAAGATTAATTTTTTGGGAGACAGAGATGCCAATTCAATAGAGAAAAATAAATTAACGTAACACACACTTATGTCGGGGGCGAACGAGGGTTTATCATAAAATACCGCAACAGTTAAATGACGGTGAAGAAGGATCGTGGAAGACAGAAAATTCTTAGTAAGGACCTGAAAAAATACGTAAAAAATATAAGGGCTGATAAATATGTTGATGTTGAAATAATTATAGTAACGTCCCATACGGAATGGGGGCGGATAGTCAAAAACTGTAATATCTGAAATTACTAACGCCATCTATGGAAAATTGAGATGAAACACATGTTTCATTTTATTGATCTTTATAGAAAAAAAAAGTCCATGAGCTCCATGGTAGATTCATTATTGGTAAAATAGTCCCCATAAAGGGTATACAAAGATTATTTCTAAGTGCTCAACGGCTGCTCTATTAGTCCCGCGATCTATATTATGTGCGTCGTGCGATCGAGAGATTCAAAGTTCGAATCTTGAGTCATTGTTATTGATTTCCATTCGAAAATTTTCAGTTGTATCATGGGTACTAGAAATCTCAGTCACATGCCTCACCCTTATGTCTTACAATATTAATAAAAAATATCAGGTCAACAAACATATCCGTTGATATTGCAGCCGTAATCCCTAAATAATAAATTACTTACCACTACTTCCCTTGACCTATTCAAAAATTTAAAAAATACCCATACAACTCTGCCAAGATCCGTGTTGCAAAGTCGTGAACAACTCTTGGTGGGCGTGGTTACGTTTATCTACGTATCGAAAAAACTGTACGACGAAAAACATTTGCTCTGACATCCGGCTTTACATCATTTTTTGCCAACTTATCAGTACCTGTAATTGTATTTTAATGTACCTACAATCATGCTTACGAACCATGAGCTATTGGAAAAAATGTTAAAGCTAAATAAGAGATGAGGCTGCAACCCTTGGAAATAAAATCGAAATACAATCGTAATAGACCAAGATCCCACAGCCGCCAGACTTTACTTATTTTCTGATGGACCAAATCTGCACCATTGGGTAGTGATAGTATGTTCTACCATCGTATGCATGCTCGCTAACTTGGTGGAACGGCCAATTTACAGATATGAGCTGGTCAGGGTACCTAAAAGTCTAAAAGAATTTAGGGAAAATTGACCCCTTGGATCCCGGCTCTGGGATCTCCGTCTATTATAGGAGACGATCAAAGTTTTACAATCAGCCCATATAACAAGCCCTATTGTTGGAAAAGAGTCTCTCTACAACTGAGAGTGTTTAGACCTTCTTGCTTAGTCCAAGTCGGCGGACCACACATCTTAAAAATCATCTATGAATTATTAAGTGTGCAGGTTTCCTCACGATGTTTCGCTTTATAGTTGATGTACATCATAATTCATTGTGTCCTCAAGGTCCTCGAGGTTTAGGCGCGCAGTCGAGAATCTCGGCGGTTGCGGTTTCGAATCCCAGGCACACACCTCTGACTTTTTGAATTATCACTTGCTTTAACGGTGAAGGAAAACATCGTGAAGAAACCAGCACACCTAAAAGTTCTTAAGAATTACTTAGGTGTATATTCCTATGGTGTGGTGGACTTTGGCCTAAAAACCTTCTCAATAGTAGAGGAAACCCGTGCCTAGCAGTGGGACGTACATGGGCTGATGACGATGATATTATACTTATTATTTCGAAAAATCTGAAGTGTTAGTTTCAAAAAAAGTTAGTGTCAATTAAATTCAAGGGAAAAAATTATCATAACACGATTAAAATTGTCATTTATCGTTTTACGATATTTTTCGATCAGAATTAAATTGGTCGGGAAATTTGTAAGTATTAGATATGATCATGCTTGTACTAAGAAGTTTGTAAAAGAAAAACCCACTAACATATTACCCGACTCGAGAATTATACCCAGGACACCTAATTGGATCTGGTCACTTGATCCGCGAGGCCTAAAATCTATTAGAGAATAGTTCGCCGATTTAGCATTAACTTTCGACAAACATTGGTAGGTACTCTTTTCAGGGTAAATTTCTGTCTATAACAATCAAATATCATGTTTATGATGACTGATATCAGTAATACAGCGATTACGAAGAGTAAGTACCTTATTCATTTAGCAGTCGGTTGTTACCAAAACTCAAGACTATTTGACTAGATATACCTACCGCACATCCACCACTCTGGTACACCAGGATTGACAGTAGCATAAAAGTGACACTGAGCAGTAAAATTCAGCAGTTCTCAGTTTACATACTGGACAAAACTACAGGAAATGTTGTCGGGACGTTGGGCAATATCATCAAAGTTGTTTCCGACAAAATCAGCTAATCAGGATGACTGTGCGAGTAAGCTTCGAAAATAAGGAGCGCGCTACACAAAGATATGTAACATTGCTTCCGAATTTAGTATTATTCTTAGTGAATTATTACCTACGCTCGTATTCTGTAAAATTACAGTCTTGTAGCCCAGTTGGCTTGACACCAACTCGTGAATCGAGAGGTCGAGGGTTCAATCCCCGCACCGAGACAAATGTTTATGTGATCCAATATATGTTTAGGGTCTGGGTGTTGGTTAAACTGAAACGTCTCTCAAAGTTTCTGATACCCACCACACTAGATTTGTTTAATTTGTGTCTTATTAATCTGAGGTCTGAACTATGCGTGTGCCAGTTGGATCTTTATTTATATCATTTAAAATGTATGAAGTTCATCAACTCGCACCTCTGCCCACTCCTTTCGCGTTCTTGGCGCGTGTTTAGAATGGCCAGAATTACATAATTCTGATGTACATACATATCCATCAGAATTGCGACCATCGTACAGAATATGTCAATTCGCGGGTTTGAGTGCGCCTCGTTAAGCCATTGTGGGACAATACCATATTTTAAAACATCAATTCCCTTTCTGAAAATGACTGCTGATACAGAAATAATTGTAATGTCTTTTGAGACTCTATAACTCAGGAAAAAAGATGGACCAGAACACATTACCTTTTTATTTTTTAGTTCTAACTTGACTAACAATAATAACCGCTTATACCCTGACTTAAATTCAAGCTAGGGCGGGATATACCCTGTATCTTAAATTGTATCTTTTGCAGAGGGATAATCTTAAACGTTTCTTGTTGTATCTATACCGCACTGCGCAAAAGCTACAAAATAAGTTGAACGACCTATGAAGTTACTGAAGAACTGATACAAGTATACTGGAAGACTGGCGTATGTGTATATTAGAAATCACACATTCTACCATTTAATAAAACAGTCTTCTTTACTAATGAATAAAAACTAAAGCAATAAAAAAAATACACCCAACAGTCACTGTCAAAATCCTGACCTCACATTAAGCTACGAGTCTTGTTTCGTGGGTGTCAGAAATTACGAGAGACTCTTCGATCTCACAAACACCCAGACCCGAAACAAATATTCGTGGATCACCCATACATTTGTCTCGTTGCGGGGTCAAACCCGCGGCCGCTTATTTCGCTGTCTAGCTAACTGCGCCATGGGGCTATCCAAAAAATAGGAATCTAACAGTAATCATTCTCTTGCCCTGTTCCCAATTTTATTTGAGGTCGGCGCACAGCGCACTATGCAGTATCCTTACAAAAATCTCTATCAGTCGTCATGTCATCATTCACCCGTACATACCTTACCTCACGCGTTACACACATACTGCTTGTTCATCGTTTTACTTTCATACCCATTACTTTTATACCAATATATATTCCATTCCTTCTCATAACAAAATGAACAATAAGAATTGAGAAATATAAAATACGTCTTTTAAAATAATTTCAAATCACTATTATTAAACAGATTGTTATGTAAAATTAAATATAATCTAAGAAAAACACGTTCATTATTATTAAACACGTCGTAAAGAACAGCCAAATAAAGATAAATGTAATAAAGTGATAAAACGATAACCTAGTTGGAAGCGGAACAGACCTTCAGCGGGAAAAGTCTCGGGTTCAATCCTAGATCACCAGTTATCTGTCACGTGTGTATTTATTAGAGATGAAACGGATAGTGGTTTGGCCGGATACCGGATACCGGATATTCGGCAAGCTACAAGGCCGGAGCGCCGGATATCCGGCAACCGGATATCCGGCCCTTTATCGCGTTACATGACGTGACGAGTTTGATTTGAATTACGCGCGGTTAACGAGATCGGAAATATTCGGGCGCTTTCGGGTGTTTTCGCACGAGAGCGATCGGAACGGCTCGGAGTTTGAGCAAGTGAGTAATAATTTGAAGTCCAAACATCCAGAGGAGTTCAAATTAATAAATATAAGTAAAACTGTTATTAGACATGATTGCTACTGGAAGACCTCTAGTAACTCATTTCAATCATTCAGGTATAGCACAAGAAGAATTTAAATTTACCGCAGCATCAATTAGTACAGGACATCAAAACTAGGTGGAATTCTACTTTCTACGTGGCAGAACGCTTGTTGGAACAAAAAAGGGCTATCTCTCTTTATATCGCTGAACATGACACACTCACTAATTTGCCAATACAACAGTGGGGCCTGATGGAGCAGTGCATAAATCTTTTAAAACCATTTGAAGAAATCACCAAAATTACAAGTTCTGACCTTTCCTGTATATCCGAGCTGATTCCGCATGTTTCTGCATTGAAAAAGTATTTAGACAAAAACGAGACTGCACAAAGAACTCCAAACATAGATCGTATGAGAGCATCTTTGAAAGCTGAATTGGAAAGTTGTTTTAAATCCTTAGGAGAGAATCAAAACTACCCAAGGTTCAAGTCAGACTATTTAGGAGTTCTTGAAACTGAAAAAACCCGACAGAAAATCATGATAGAGTATATAAAAAACTCTTACGATGAATCTTCTTCTGATAGTAACAGATCATCGCCGTCATCAACACCTGCTAAACGAGTGAAAGAAGATGAAACTGGATTCAACTTCACACGGGATGCTCATGCCACTTTTTGGGACTGTTTCAATGAAAAGGCAAAGAATAATAATAGTGAATGTCGCAATCAAGTAAAACAAAATCCAATCGATAACGAGATTAACTTTTTCTTAAAGACACCTCGAATCTATCGCAATCACGACCCATACATTTGGTGGTCATCTAACTTAAATCAGTACCTACAGTTATCAAGGTTTGCTAGAATTTATCTTTCAGCACCTGGCATAGGCGTTTACAGCGAAAGGCTATTTTCAGAAGCTGGTCTGGTATACGAAGCCAAACGGAGTCGCCTCTTACCAACAAATGCAGAAAATTTGATATTCATTCACCATAATTTGCCACTTGTTAATTTTGAGTATTAATGAATATTAGTTAAGCTAATTAATAAAACAAACATTTTTGTCGAGTGATTATTAAAATAAACCGTGTCCATAACGTAATGTGGTATCATTTTCCTCCTGTAAAACAATGAGATTTTTTTGAATATTATTATCCGGCATCCGGCCGGATACTGAGTCACTATCCGGTATCCGGCCGGATAGTGAAAACAAGGCCGGATAGGCCGGATACCGGATAGTTACCGGATATCCGTTTCATCTCTAGTATTTATAGTTTGCTGCAAGTCATGTTTACGGTTATGGAAAACATCGCTATGCGGTCTGATTTTTCGGTAGAGCACCAATATGACTGTATTTTAGATAAATGGAGTGAAAAGTCTAATCATCTTTATTCAAGTTGACGTTTACAAGTACTTTTCAATACTTTGTCACAACAGAATTCTTTGTCTGTGAAACTGAAACTACCATTACACTCATTACTCAAGTAGAAGAGTCTAACCCAAGGCTATATTACCGAATGGGTAGAAAGAGGTGAAATTCCGCACAATATTTTAAGGTGCATACCTAACTATTGCTATTTTTCTGCCCATTTCCAGACTCCGACCTGCTTTGATTTTTTTACGTGTCCGCATACCCGCACTAGCCCTGCGTGGTGGACTAAAGCCTACACCCTATCAGTTGTAGAGGATGCCCGTGCCCAGCCGAGGGACGAATATGAGCTCATGATGATTATCTTTCTCTGAAGATCGCGAATATTTCTTTATTTTAAAATGAGTGTTTCAACCTTGTTTTTGACTGTACAGCATGATAAAACAGATAGAATGTACTTATCTAAATTTTAATACGTCAACATTTTTTTACCTACATACCAGATTCATTTATAATTTCGTATTCGGTGCATAGACCGCTTGCCTTGGCTATTAATAACCAATATAAATAACTAAAAGCGCAGTTGCTAACTGGTTTCGGCCGTTTTAAAAATTGAAACAATTCGCTTCAGAACGATTAATTATAATGTAGGTTTGGTTTTATGTTTTTACTAGCTATTGCCCGCGACTTCGTCCGCGTAGACTACAGGGTTGAGTTCAGAAAGAAAATAAGTTACAGTCTATTTTATCTTCTGTCAATATGAAAGTGGATGGATGGGCGAGCCGAGGAAGGCCAAAGAAGAGATGGATGGAGTGCGTGACTGAAAATATGAAAAAGAAAGGGGTGAATGAAGACATGACGGCTGACAGGGATGTGTGGAAGGAGAAAACATAATGCGCCGACTCCAAGGAATAAATTGGGACCAGGGCAGGGGAATGATGATGAGTCTATTTTACTCCTTAAAGTCCTATTTATGCCCATACCAAAAATCCTACAAATCGGTAAAATTATTTAAACGTGAAACCGTAACGCGCCGGTCGGCGCCTTGTACATAATTATTGCGCGCTTGATGATTATTTTGAAACTGCGATATCTTCTAAGATACTCATCGAAATTAAATGATGTAAAGGGCAAATTTCTTTTAAATTAAATACTTATACTGAATAACGCATTTATTTGGATAAGGATTAATATAATCTTTATAAAAATACCTTCACAAACAATGCTTATAAATTTAGATAGCATAAAAGAGGTTATAGTAAAGCAACCCTAAAAGTTAGACATATGCTACCGCTGACTTTTTTTGTAGATATTATCAAGCTCTACAACTTTTCTCTAGGACTCAACTATATGTCTTCCATGGGTAAGGCAGCATTTGCAAAAAATTGTTTCGTTCGCCCGTTTTTTCTCCGACTTCGCAAATTTCTCCGACTTCGCAACAAAAAAGTTTCGTCATTTTTCGGACTAACATAATATAGCCTATGACACTCACAAAGAACGTAGCTTTCTATTGGTAAAAGAATTTTCAAAATCGGTTCAGTAGATCGCGAGTTTACTTTCTACAACGTCACAAACATACAAACATACAAACTCACAAACATTATCTCTTTATAATATTGGTATAGATTTAATTGGCTCAGCAAGATGGCAAGGCACAGAAAGCAGGACGAATAGTAGAGTGTTATCAAAAAAAAAAAAAGAATAGTTAATAGATAAACAATATTGAAATTATTAGACAGGGCTTTGTGAATCCATGATATAGCAAGTTATCTGTTTGGTAATCTCCACTTAAGGCTTATGAAGTGATGGCCTTTAGGTTTGAGCGCACGATAGAGTTTAAATTCGAGGGTCCGGGTTCAAACCAGGGATCTAGGGACGCACCTTTGTCGATGTGTGATATTAAAAATTATCACGTAGGTACTTCAATGGCGAAGGAAAACTGCACACCTAAAAAGTTCATAGAAATGTCTTACGTGGTGGAAAATATAAAAGATAGCCAGCTGAAATTTATAGTCTCTATTCACTAAGAAATTAACAGATTGAAGTATATTTAAAAATTCGTATTTCAAAATATTACGAAATAAATAACGTATTGTATAACTTCACTTATGCAACAATTACCTCAATAGGCCTACTTTCTCTATGGCGAAATTTATGGCATAAGATCTTTTTGTTAACTACGGTCTACGGATAAATATTAATTGCCGTGGTCTCATTGCTCTTGCGGTAAGAGTTTGCGAATTAAGGCCTCGTTCGATTCTCTGGCCGGGTAATGCATTATTAGGACAATCGGTAGTCTTACAAAAACTAGACACCATTTTTTTATTTTGATTTTTAGATTTTAGTTCAAGTATAATAAAACAATCAAATAAAATTGATAATATTACCGGCAGCCCAGGTTTAATTTAGTAATTGAAGTACTACATGATGCTTACAAAGATGCAACTTATTTTTGTATAATTAGATAACTTTTTTTCGGGGCCCTTACTATCTTCAGTTATCGGACACCAGCAGCCCTAAATGTAACAAGAACATAATTTTTTTTTAGAATTTCATAATCAAAGATATCAAACAGAAACATATTGTATTATGTTTAAAAGTAAGGGTTGACTGTCTGAGATTTACTATTTTCGCGAAATAAATAGATTAAAGAAAAATCATACAAAAAAAACAAATAAGTTTATTCCACCGTACTTTCAACAGAGTGCAAGCTTTATTTTTAAAGAAACATGTCCTGTATTTTTAATTCAGATGCTGGGCTTGATTTACCTTTGTTCAATAAATCAAATGTCATGCCAAAGAAATAACATCCTTTTTTCACTTTTTGTTTTAGTTTGACATTCTCGTCTTGTTAACTCACCATGACGTACTGATATAGGTATTAATGATTTGTCAAATTTCGATGAAATTGTTAACTTTTAAACTAATTTATGACAATATCAAAAAAAGATAAATATAATATATCCATTTCATAACAAAGTGTTTTGTGCAAAAACATAGGCTCCTGTAAGATAGCCCCGCAAAAATATTTTTTTTCCTAATTTTCGACTATTTTGCTAATTAGTCGTTCGTTCATCGTTTGTTTTTGATTGTTCACCGTTAATTATTGTTTGTTCTTTATTTATTAATTAAATAAAAATTAATTAATAAATCTACCTTCAAGTTAGCCCCGCTATTGCAGTTTTTAATATTATGCTATCAAAAATTACTTATATCTATTGGTTTTTGATTGTTCGTCCATAAATAATGTTTGTTCTATTGCGAAATTGCTGATTTCTGGATAATTAATCGTTTTAATTAGTAAAATACATTTAAGCAAAATGTGTTCACAGCGCATGCTTCAACTACAAGTTTAAATTTTAAACGCGGTTTTAATGGTTGTAAAAAAAACAATTAGGTGCAATTAGGTATAAATCCTACAAAAGCAACTAATTTGTATACAGTACAATTCAAAAAATTAAATAAATAAAATAATGTGCTCACTCATAAATAGTGTTTGAGAAGCATTTGAAAAAATAATTATTCACAAGCATCATTAATAAAGAATACTTTTTTGAATAAAAATAATCAATGTAAAAAAGGAATTCTTAGTAAAATTAAATTGATAAAATGCCTTTTAGGTTATGTGATTACTATCATGTGATTATTTTTTATAATTTTTTTTACAGATTCAAAATTATATTATTAAGAACCATTTTCAATAAAACAACTATAGGAATTATAACACATGAAGTATTTTGCAAGCTTTTGATTACCAAAATGGAATTGCCATATCATTGGTATGAATTGCTTAAGAATTGTAGGTACAAATCATCTCCTTTCCAGGTGATTGAAATTGCTCCTGGAGAAGTTTTTAGAAAATGGACAATATTTCTGACTGGAAAATACATGAAGAACTGTAGTATTCCCATTCAAAAGCAAAGAGAAATAATGGTCTCAAAAGAATATGATCACAAGATAATATTGCACAGAGAAAATTACAATGGAGCTTGGGAGAAATCTAAAATAACTAATAAAATTATTATTATGAGCAATGAGTTTGAACTTCCTGACTTTGCATATAAAGCTTTTTTGCCTATAAGTGAAGTTAAATATAAAGATTTAATGCATTTGATACCATTTTTTACAAGAGAAACACAATTTTTTTATGAAGCAGTATAATATGATTCCAAAACCAAAACATGTTATGATTAACTCAGTTTTTCATAGTATAGGAGTAATTTCCTAAAAGACATTCCTTGTTTTAAACTTGTTAGAAAATGCTTATAATTTTTATTTAATTTATTATTGTTTTGTTTTTAGTAAAAGGTGGTGTAATTTGAATTATAATGTTAAAGAAATATCTAATGAATAGATGTAAGGGTAAGAGACTTTGCAAATTCATCTCAATAACAAAATAATGACTTTTAAACTTTAAATTGTGTTTTTCTCTTAATTAGTAAAATTGGACATTCCGTCTTCTCTGCCTGTACCCTTCAATTTTATGGGTTACATCTGGTAGAGTGTAGTAGAAGGTAATGATGCCTATAAATTAAATATTTGTTAAAATTACATTTATTAAGAGCCAGTTATTCAAAGATTAAATTAAAACTTGTTTGGAGAATGAATCTATAATTAAAAATTCTACTAGCAAGCGCTGCGTCGCTCTTCTGCGCAAGCCTCAGCGTGCGCTGGCGCAGCGACTGATCAGGGGCTACCGCACGATTTCCTACGAGGCGGCCTGCGTTCTTGCCGGTTCCCTGCCTTGACGCCAAATTCCTCTCGCGTCTATTCCATCAGCGGGAGGAGGCGTCAAGTCGCGGGGACCGACTGGCCCCGAGATAGGTTGAGGCACTGAAAGCCTCCCTCCGTACGGCCGCCGTGGAGGAATGATCATCCGCTGCGCCAGCGCACGCTGAGGCTTGCGCAGAAGAGCGACGCAGCGCCTGCTCAGGGACTCAGCCCATACTGGGCTCCCATACAACGCCATAGACCGCACGACTCCCATGTACATCCTTCGGCAAGGGATGCCCGGACCTTCCAGGTTGGGCAGCAGGCCGGAAAGAGCGCCTGCTACCCGCAACAACTTCGGCTGCATCATCTCAAAATGGGCGCGGAACTCCCACCGACTGTCCAGCAGCAGCCCTAAGTATTTGAGCTGCTTGCCGATGGGAATTCGAACGCCCTCAATCTTAATGTGGGCCCCAGCAGGTGGTCCCATCCGAGGCCGATGAAAACATATGGCCTCAGATTTATGGAGAGCCACTGTGAGGCCCAGCCTCCGAATTCTCCTCGCCACGTTACCAGTTCCAACCGCGGCGAGGTCGGCGGCCTCCTGGAAGGTCCTGACTAATTATCATGCCAACTTTATGGTTTAAACATCTGTAGAATTTTTAATTATAGATTCATTCTCCAAACAAGTTTTAATTTAATCTTTGAATAACTGGCTCTTAATAAATGTAATTTTAACAAATATTTAATTTATAGGCATCATTACCTTCTACTACACTCTACCAGATGTAACCCATATAATTGAAGGGTACAGACAGAGAAGACGGAATGTCCAATTTTACTAATTAAGAGAAAAACACAATTTAAAGTTTAAAAGTCATTATTTTGTTATTGAGATGAATTTGCAAAGTCTCTTACCCTTACATCTATTCATTAGATATTTCTTTAACATTATAATTCAAATTACACCACATTTTATTAAAAACAAAACAATAATAAATTAAATAAAAATTATAAGCATTTTCTAACAAGTTTAAAACAAGGAATGTCTTTTAGGAAATTACTCCTATACTATGAAAAACTGAGTTAATCATAACATGTTTTGGTTTTGGAATCATATTATACTGCTTCATAAAAAAATTGTGTTTCTCTTGTAAAAAATGGTATCAAATGCATTAAATCTTTATATTTAACTTCACTTATAGGCAAAAAAGCTTTATATGCAAAGTCAGAAAGTTCAAACTCATTGCTCATAATAATAATTTTATTAGTTATTTTAGATTTCTCCCAAGCTCCATTGTAATTTTCTCTGTGCAATATTATCTTGTGATCATATTCTTTTGAGACCATTATTTCTCTTTGCTTTTGAATGGGAATACTACAGTTCTTCATGTATTTTCCAGTCAGAAATATTGTCCATTTTCTAAAAACTTCTCCAGGAGCAATTTCAATCACCTGGAAAGGAGATGATTTGTACCTACAATTCTTAAGCAATTCATACCAATGATATGGCAATTCCATTTTGGTAATCAAAAGCTTGCAAAATACTTCATGTGTTATAATTCCTATAGTTGTTTTATTGAAAATGGTTCTTAATAATATAATTTTGAATCTGTAAAAAAAATTATAAAAAATAATCACATGATAGTAATCACATAACCTAAAAGGCATTTTATCAATTTAATTTTACTAAGAATTCCTTTTTTACATTGATTATTTTTATTCAAAAAAGTATTCTTTATTAATGATGCTTGTGAATAATTATTTTTTCAAATGCTTCTCAAACACTATTTATGAGTGAGCACATTATTTTATTTATTTAATTTTTTGAATTGTACTGTATACAAATTAGTTGCTTTTGTAGGATTTATACCTAATTGCACCTAATTGTTTTTTTTACAACCATTAAAACCGCGTTTAAAATTTAAACTTGTAGTTGAAGCATGCGCTGTGAACACATTTTGCTTAAATGTATTTTACTAATTAAAACGATTAATTATCCAGAAATCAGCAATTTCGCAATAGAACAAACATTATTTATGGACGAACAATCAAAAACCAATAGATATAAGTAATTTTTGATAGCATAATATTAAAAACTGCAATAGCGGGGCTAACTTGAAGGTAGATTTATTAATTAATTTTTATTTAATTAATAAATAAAGAACAAACAATAATTAACGGTGAACAATCAAAAACAAACGATGAACGAACGACTAATTAGCAAAATAGTCGAAAATTAGGAAAAAAAATATTTTTGCGGGGCTATTTTATCTGAGCCAAAAACATAACGCATCTAACGTCAACAACAAACATGGCAGCCCGTTGGCGTCCTTTGTAAAACTAGACATTCTTCATACGTTTAACAATTTATTATCAAAATGCATTTATATACTAATTATTTTTAAGATGCCAACTGTTTTTATTTATTTCATTTAAGTTAATTATATGTATAAAGAAGCGTAATTAGCCATCATTAGTGTAAAATAACATAGATGTTTCTAAATAGAAGTTCTAATATTTTATAACTCTATCATTACCGCGAGAGTGCGAAATTCAATTTTCTTATTTACTATTGGTTATTTAATTATACTTTGTGCAATAATGGATGATTTAAAAGTATGTAGAATATGTTTGGCTGTTAACGTGAAGTTGTTTGATCTGCAGAGTCAACCTTTAGAGACTTATTTTGAGCCAATTATTGGTATAAATGTAAGTTTTAATGCAAAACTTTTTCGACTTTAATTTTTATTGCAATTTATGTCTTATACACTATTTAGGACTAGTTGGTATATTTCTAAGTCTTAAAAAAATGTTTATTTAAGGAAAATAACAAAAATAAAACGAATAGAATTTTGAAATATCTGGATTGAAGCTTAAAATTATAGTAATAATATAATGAATAAAAAATATGTGTATATTATTTAGAAAAAAATCTATGAGATATTTCGACTACACCATATCCTAGATAAATTTTATATGCCACAAAATAAATCACAATTAATAATTATATATCACAAATGATTTTAATCAAACGGGAAAAACATTGATTAATTATCTAGCATTAAAATTGTTATAAATATATAATTAAAATGTGAAATATTTTTCAAAGCAATTACATTTCATATAGGAATTTAGACATGATCCTTGATTATTAATCTCTTTGTATTTTCCAGCCTCTAAGCACGTCAGATTTGCCACAATATGCATGTTTCAAGTGTGCTGCTCTAGTGAAGAAGTATTATTATTTTAGAGACAGATGTTTGAGGGGCCAAGCTACACTTTATGAAATTTTACACACTAACGGAAAGGTAATATTTAAAATAAAATACCTACAACCAGCTACATTTCCAGCTCTTATGCTTCTACTGGGCATTTCCTAGTGGATAAACTTAATAACAATGCCTGACCCAGGAATCAACCCCGTGATCTTTAGATCACATGGCAAATACTTATAAGTGAGAGCATGAGGCAGTTGAAAAATATTTTTTTGCTTTCTGTATTTTTCATAATATTCATACAATAGAACCTTCACAAAGAACAAAGTGACAAATGCATACTAGCTAGGCATACAGACAGTTAAAAAAGCAAATAACATAAAATCTCTCACATTTACAGATAACCGAACAAGAAATTCAAAATGTGGACCGAATTAGATCTCACTTATCATCTAACATTGTGATACAACACTTAAGTGAACAGAGTATAATAAGTTATGAATATAAAGAGCCAAGCTATGACATAAAGGAAGAACAGGAGATTGAGACGGATGAGTGCAAATTCACCTTTGAAATAGGCTGTGTGAAAGAAGAAGATTATGATGACTTTCCCCCAGTCTTGTCTAGTGATGATGATGAGCCACTTTCATTACACAAGAGTAATAAGGAAAAGAAAGCTAAGAAGAAAGAAAAGAAAAAAGTCAAAAAAGATAAGAAAAGGAAGTTGGATGACGATTTAGATGTTACTGAACAGTTTGATGATATAAAGGTAAACTAAGTATACTAATTAATTTTATTTCTTATAATTTTGGCTACAATTTTCGTTTGTAGAGAAGTAATTTCCTGTTTATACCCTTCAGAGTCCTCAGCCATCCATTTTTAATATACCAAATTAATTGCTTGAAACAATTATATTACCTGGTCTCTACTCTACATGATGCTGACAAAGTAACCAAAAAAACCCTAAATTTACTCAGAGTCTCTTGAAGACTCTGACACCAAAACAGGACTCATAGCCTAGTGTTGAGTCAAACTATGTGACTGTTGGGTGTATTTATACATGCTTGAATAAAACCTTCTTTTAGCAAACAGAAGATTCAGAAACACCACCAGAAGTCACAGTAGTTAAGCCCAAACGCGGCCGGCCTAGGAAGACAGACATACCAGCTATTGAGTCCAAGGAACAAAAGCCTAGAAGGACTAAGAACACTGGAGGAGTTCTTGTGGACGATATAGATCTTGAAGAGTATGTCACTGTTATCAAGTTGTCGGTAAGGAAATTACTTTATTTGAGGACTTTAGTGTAAAAAAACTACATACATACATCCCACTGTTGTCCAGGGGTTAATACAAAATGAGAGCCTTAATCCACTTCGCTGGCCCAGTGCGAATCGGCGGACTGTTTAGGTTTGATCACGATCATAATTGATTTAGAATTTATTACGCACATTCTTTGAAAAATGAGTGCCCAGTGGTGATTAGTTACCAAATTAGTTTGTATATAATGTCATCAGTGTTGATTGAATTTAAGTGTGGAAGCTTAGCAAGAAAAAGCATGTAGCCATTGATATGCTGATTAAGTAACCCTTTCAGTTGTAGACGAGGCCTGTACAGTGCAACATACATATATGGACTGATGATGATGTTGATGATGATGATGATGATATATTGCAGGTAGAGGAGCAGATGTCGGAGATCAGCGCCCGGCAGCAGTCGGCCAACTACCAGAACGCGCCGTTCCAGTGCGCGCTGTGCTACAAGGGGTTCATCGACACGCACGCGTGGAACCACCACGTGCGGAAACACGATCCAGTCAGTACCCCACCACATAGCTACTAATTACATTTATCCCAATTCTAGCAACTACTAAAAACATCACGAGGTTAAGGATCGTCCATAAATTACGTCAGCAAAAGTCATGATTTTTTTTATGACCGCTCCCCTGACCTTGTCACAGCTGGGTCACATTTGTAGGACTCCCCCTTCTTAGTGTGAGGTTATATTTAGAAATTATGAAATAAAACCAGCAGTTCCATTTAAGTTTTATTTTTAAAGGAACTTAAGTCGTCGGGACTTTCCATGTAACACTAGTAGAGTGAGTAGCCGACTAGACAATTTGAATCGTATGTTTATGATGCTGATGATGATGATGATAATGAAGATAATGATGATGTACATATGTTGAATTATATGACGCTAATTATATTTCCAGAGTGCCGGGGACATAGAGTGTCCGATTTGCAAGTTCAGGTTCAAGACGAAGCGAACGCTGCAGAAACACGCCGCCAACCACGAGAAGAAATACGCTTGCAAGTCTTGTCCCTACGTCTCGAAAACTGCGTGAGTACCGCATTCTTTAACCTTAGGAGTAGTACTATACATAAGCTTCTTAAATCGACAAAACCTGTCAAATAGTAGGGGCCGATTCTTATGGATTTTTGGAGGAAAGGGGGTAGCGGGGATGGGGGGGGGTTACATCCTCAATCAATGTAATTGTGAATTTAATAATTGAAGAGTCTAACAATGAATGAAATATTTAAGCAGGGTGTAAACAGACCGTGATCGAAAACTAAGACAATCAAGAGATGCGGTTATTACAAACACATTGACGCTAAAATAATTCTGAAGCAAATTAAAAAAAAAGTATGTTCTCCAGTGAACATAACTGTTAACTGTTTTAGTTTTCGATAACCATTGGTTGTAATTTCTGTTTATAGTATATTTTCTATGCACTTTCAGAACGCAAGCGAAACAGCACCAGAGATGGCACAAAGGTGTTACGTACAAATGTCAGTATTGTGACGAAGTCTCCACGTAAGTACCACTTTGAAAAACTTTACTTTGCTGGGACTAACTATATGAAATAAATATATAGATAGAGCAGACACCTCTGTCTTTTTTAAGCTATGTGTGTATTCACAATGAATGACCATTAGTTTTAAATGTGAAAGAAAGTTCTTAAGTCTAGTCCACCAACCCTAGGCCAACGTGGTAAACCAACACAAACTTTCTCAATTGTAGGGAAGGCTCGTGCCTACTATTAAGACACACTTAACTTGGAAAAGTCAGAGATGTGTGCCTGGGGTTTGAACCCGCGACTGCCGAGATTGTCGATCGTGCGCCTAAACCTCGATCACTGCTTACAGTCAATACTAATATTACAACTGTAAAATTATTGTCCAGCAAGTGGACGTCGTACCTGAGCCACGTGCGCATGAAGCACCCGTCGCAGCACATCTGCGGCGCGTGCGGGTACTCGTTCGTCAGCCAGCTGGGCCTCACCATGCACAAGACCATGATGCACAAGGACCTCGGCGTGAGTCACCACTCTCTATCATTATGTTATCAGTCACCACTCTGTTATGAGTCACTTCTTTATGCCAATATTACCATGAGTCACTTATTTATGCCAATATTACCATGAGTCACTTATTTATGGCAATATTACTATGAGTCACCGCTCTGTGGTAATGTTTTTAATAAATATTATTATTTTTGTTTATGTGTTACGAATTACTTAAAAATTACTTAACCGATTTGGATGGGTTTTGGTATGATTAAACATGAAAATTGGGAAAAGCACGTAGACTAGTTTTTTGTGAAATTGGGATGAATAGAGCATAATGGCCAGTAGAACCTTTGTTTAGTAATGAATATATACTTAGTAAATTAAAAGAAGGTCGTATTTTTGAACCGAAACTTACTTCGATACGAGGTTCGCTGGCTCTAATCATGAGTCTCCAAATTAAAAAAAAAATCAATCAACAGTGGCATACGTAAATCTGACCCCACAATCATGTCGCATGCTGGTATCTAGCCAACTGCATCACGGGGCTGCCATAGTTAGAACACGAGTGTAAAAAGACCGTGATCGAAAACTAAGACAGGCAAAACTTACGATGATGGAAAACCTCATCAAATAATCATAATCAAAAAATCGTCAATATATTGTAAAAAAATAAAATTGTCTATTTTTCAACGTCAATATGTAACTAAGACTGGCTGTAGTTACTGTGTGTGTAGTCTTAGTTACCAATCGCAGTTTTTTCGCACCCAATATATTGTTATCCCGTTTCATCCCAGGAGAAGACTGAAGGTGAAGATGGCGCAGACTCCGGCCCGTACTGCGAGCAGTGCGACGTGAAGTTCATCTCGGTGGAGGCGTGGAAGCGACACATGGTCACCTCCGTCAAACACACGCAGACCACGCATTTCAAGTAAGACGACATTTTGGATTAGCAAAATCCGTCATCTGTAATAATAGCTTGCGTGTGATTAAGATTGTAACACGTCTAGTGGTGGCAAAATGTTCACACTTTTTGGATTAAGGTAACTTCAGTAGCAGCACGAATTTTGTTGTGCTCGAGAAAAGGCATGTTAACAACACAAATCCGATTCAAAACCTTCAAGATACGAACCCATATTTTCCTCAAATGCTTACAACACCAGTGATTCCTCTAGTATGGGTGTTAATGGTCGCTTTTAACCACTTAACATGAGGTGACTCATGAGCTCGTTTGCCTTTTTCCATAAAAAAAATTTACTAAGTATCAGTGTTGGGCATTAATCAATTAACTTTTAATTAAACTAATCAATTGACTAAAAAATTAATTGCAATTAAATTAATTGCAAAGGAATCAATTGCAATTAAACATTTAATTGTGTGTTACAATTATTTTTTTTAATTGATTGATGAAATAATTAAAACTAACAATTAACTTTTTTGCAAATTTTGTTCAGAAGGGTGATCCGGTTCTACAACCGGATACATATACCCCTGACATATTCAAGTATTAGCAAAAATACTTTATAAAAAAATATATTGTTAATTTTTAATTTTTTTTCGTAAAATAACTAACAATTGATTAATTGTTAATCGTATAAAACCATAATTAATAACACAGGACAACAAAATCAAACTTTTTTTGTGTTGCATGAAGTTTTTCAACTGTTGTTTACTAATTTGGGTGCGCTGATTTCATATCTGGCCTCAGATTTTTTGTAGCAGCTCTAGTTAGTGAGATACAGGTACCGTCTTGAATTTACCTAAGAAGTCGATAGTTTCTATCAATAGCGGTGTAACTTAACTATTTCCTTTCTAAATTTCATTATGTCTTCCTCAATAAGGAAGTGGTTAAATAATCCTGGTTGTTTTTGGATTATTTGTGGAGAATATATGTTCAAAAATTTCGTTTAAATGTGTCGGACTTTGTAAAAAAGGCATATTTCGACGACTTTGGGATTCTATTGCTGTTAAACGTTAAATCTTGTATACCAAGTTTGGTATGTAAAAGTTGTGTTGAATCCTTGCGACTGTGGGCCAACAAAAAAAATACCCACTTTTAAATTCAAAGCTCCTATGATTTGGCGTGAACAATCCAACTATCATGACGACTGTTATTTCTGTGTAACGAAAATCATACGTTCAAACCATAAAAATTGCTCTAAGTGGATATATCCAACTTAAAATCTGCCATAAGACCAGTCTTGAGTGTTAGTGACAAATTATCACCACAGCAGTCACGTCCATCTTCGGAGAATCCAGACCAGTGAAGTGGACAAACCAAAAACGACGACGGTGGTAATGACAGTGATTTTATTTGCTACGGTAGTCCCCGACCACTAAATTATGGTCTAAATGACTTAATCAGGAACCTTAGACTGTCCAAAACAGCAACAGAAATTTTAGCTTCCCGATCGAAGGAAAGAAACATTTTTGGCAATAGGATGTCTGACGGCTGCATTCAGCACGCTGAACAGTTGCTGATACCCTTCCAGCGGCTTGGATGGAACATGAGTATTAAGCTTCACTACCTTCACAGTCATCTAGACCATTTTCCTGAAAATCTCGGTGACTTCTATGCGAGGAACAAGGAGAACGCTTTTACCAGAATATTTACACTATAACGGAACGGTATTGGGGGTACTGTAATGAACATATCTCGGTTGACTATTGTTGGAGCATTTAAAATTGTACTCATAATACATCTGACTCTAGAAAATCCAAAAAAAGGAAATTTTATTCGGAATTAATATATTTAATAGATTTTTTAAACTTAAACTTTTTGCATTTTCAATGAAAAGCCATGTCACTTCATAACTCCAAAACTAGAGCTGCTACATAAAAACGGCATATATTTTTGAAATCAGCGTGGAAAAACTGTTCAGATTCATGTATAAAATCTCATGCAACAGATATGCTGTTTTCCAGTGTAATTAATTAGTTGTTAATTGCTGTCACTGCAGTTAACAACTAATTAATTGTTAATTTTTAATTGTTAGTTTAATTAAAATTTGCCCAACACTGCTAAGTTTTTATCTTATGTCTAGTAACGGATGTCGCGTGTGTGGCGAGACGTTCTCTAGTGCGGAGGAGTTGCGGGTTCATCACCGGAAGGAGCACGCCCGGAAACGGCCCAAAAACTACGGCAAGAAACCCACCAACATCACCTGGCCGGCCAAGTGCGAGCATGTGAGTCACATCCATATTCATACCGTCGCTATAATTATATCTTTTCATAGATGTTAGTTTTTTAATGTAGTCCATATTATTATTATCAGTACAAATGTAAGTCGTGAGTCACGTCTACGGCAATTTTAAATAACGAAGTAATAAATGTATTTTTTATTACATATTACGATTAATTTACCAATTGACACGGGCATGTCAAAGTATTTATAGCTATGTTAGCGAAACGAGAGGCCGCAGGTTCGATACTCAGGTTGGTGTGACTCACAAATATTTGTCTCAGTTCCTAGGTGTTTATGAGGCCGAAAATTCTTGATGAATATGAAGATCTAAGATGAAGTTTTGGGTCGTGGATATCAGAATATTTATTCTAATAGTTAATTATATTTTACCCAGGATAACATGTACCTACAGGCTGGAGTTTATCGCTGTAAATGTTAAATCTAAATAATTTAATATCCATAGTGCTCAGAAGAGATTCCAAATGCTCGCGAGTACTGGACACATTTCCGAAGAATGCACCCCGACAAAAACTATCCCATACAGAAGAACCATGTTTGTGATATATGCGGAAAGAGTTTCAGGGTGAGTAGTCATAGTTTTAGATATCTTCTGATATCTGATCTGATCTTTTTGTGAGAAGTCAAGAGGCACGTCCTTTGCCGCAAATCTCGGGATGGCTATAATAGGGTACCGCCCTCGTAGTACGCCCAGCCCACCCCAGTGACCCCTGTTAGTCGCCTCTTACGACAGGTAGGGGATACTGTGGCGGAATTCTTATCTAATATATTCTTTATTATATCTTAGTGTGAGGTGGGATATATTGATGATATGATGTGTAATGTCCAGGGCAACGCGTTCCTGGTGTACCACAAGCGCACGCACTCGGAGGAGCGGCAGTTCGGCTGCGGCACGTGCGGCAAGGCGTTCCACAACCGCACCAACCTGCACATGCACGAGAAGACGCACTCGGACGCGCGCCCCTACCCCTGCTCCGTCTGCTTCAAGGCCTTCAAGTGCAAGGGCGCGCTCGACAGGCACTTCAGGGTACATTTCTTTACTCTCACTTCCTATGGCTACAACAGTGATACCATAACAACGTTCCCCCCGCAGTGCCACACGGGCGTGAAGCCGTACTCGTGTGAAGTGTGCGGCAAGTCGTTCGGGCAGTCCAACAGCCGCAAGCTGCACGTGCGCACCGTGCACCTCAAGCAGCCCGCGCCCTACGTCAGCCGCGCCAGGATGGACCGCCGCCGCCCCAGGGACCTCGACCAGGTCTACTAGCCCGGGACCGACTGATAGCCCGGGACCAACTCCACTAGCCCGGGACCACCTCTACCAGCCCAGGACCAACGCTACTAGCCCGGGAACAATGCTACCAACTCGGGACCAACTCCACTAGCCCGGGACCAAGTCCAATATCACCTCAGAACAACTTATGATAGCTAGGAAATCTCTAGCTATGAAAACGAGACAAAATTTATGAAGGTTAAATCTTGATCCTTAAAGCTGGGATTTTCAAACCTTTGTAATTTGGTATTATACCTTTATTCCACGAAGAGGTAGGTACATTTCGCTAGTTTTCTTTTTGTCCCACCTGTTAGGAGCATTTCAGTATAAATAAATCACTGAAAACTATTTTAAACGGAATCCTACATAATCAGTAATAAGTTTTTAAAGTTCCATAAAATCTATTAAACGCTGCTTTAAGAAATTATCCTAAAAATACTCAATAACTCCATTCCATGTCTTCTTTAGTGTATTAAAAAACGAATGTATTTGTGACATTAAAGTATAATGTAATTTAATGCAATGAATATTTTTACAAACAAAATGTATATAACGAATTAATTCTCAATAAAGAATTTTAATTAATTGCGAGATTATGTTACTGATAAGCCGTATGTAAGTAACAATGAAAATGAATAAAATATTTTTTTTTAAATTAATTACTCAATTTTCTATTTATTTATTTTCTACATACCTGATAAATTCCAAAAACTTAGGTGTGCAAGTTTCATCCCAATATTTTCTTTCACCATTAAAGTAATAGTTCCAAATATAGAGTTATGACTAAAGGTACATCAAAGAAATAAAATATTAGTTTACAAAATTTTATTCATTTTTTACATCTGTCAACGATTGATACTTCTTATAAATGTTATTGGTTATTAACAGTAATATTTTTAACAAGTCCGTCTCCAAGTATCCTAAAGTCTTGTATCAGGGCCGCTGTGTTGACTTTATACTTGGTCTCTCCATTTACTGTTATGGGCTTTAGGGCATGGGCATTCGACACCTGTAAATATAGAAAAGCTTTAAAAATCTATTTCTATATGGTCTTTTTTTGGCCTTAATCCTGAAAGCTATATGACCTAAGAAATCCTTTATTAGTACTTTTATTATACTTGTCAGATATAAGGGTTCAAACGTAGGAAATTAAGAGAATTTCTAGTTATGTGAGATAGAAGTCTTCAATCATCATTAACAGCCCATATACGGCACAGGCTTTTGAAACTGAGAAGGTTTGATCATTAGTTCACTTAGCTTAGTGGGGTTTCAAAAGGTTTAGTAATCGAACCCGGGACTGCACAGTTGGTGTTACGGAAACCATAATGAACTCCTATT
Source organism: Cephonodes hylas (assembly GCA_030295005.1). NCBI lineage: Eukaryota > Metazoa > Arthropoda > Insecta > Lepidoptera > Sphingidae > Cephonodes > Cephonodes hylas. The sequence goes on from AP025377.1 coordinate 10,871,624, forward strand.
TACATTGTTAGGTATACTAGGATCAGTGGCGGTACTTCCATAGAAGCCCGAAAGCCCGACTTGCCTTACATAGTTCCGAATAACGAACTTAACGATTGTTTATTTATAAAATAACGCTATAAACGTGAATGTGAGTACTAACCGGTATTTATTAGTCCTACGTACCAAAAACAATATGCTGCTACTGAATAAACATTTGGGCTTGCCTTAGTTTGACACCCTAGGCACGCCACTGACTAGGATAGAATAATGGTAGGTTACCTGGAAATCTTTGACTTCATTTATATCAGGTTTCCATAGAACAGCTATCACTTCGCCGCCATATTGGTCGTGGAAGAACGCTGCGAAGTCTTCGTAGGCGTTCTAGAAAAAAAATGTTTTAATTAAGAATTTCTTGTTACTTTCGTCGAAAATGTTATTCATTTTTTCCACTGTGAAATTTTTAGTAAAAGGTTTTAGTAGAAGTAAAGTGGCCGGAAAGCAGCAATAAGTAGTTTAAACGCTGGCGGTACTTCTATAGAAGGTCAAAAAACTGTTTGCCTCAAAAATGATGATTAATAATTTTTAAGCTTTTAAATAGTCTTTAAGTTTCAGGGGGTAAGTATACACACATTAAGTATGTGATAACCCCTTTAATGATCATCATCAACAACATCATCATCATTAAAAAAAATTAATGACAGGCCTCTCCTATGTCACGCCACTGGACTCGATTTCGGTTCTCCTCATCCAACTACCAACCACCTTGCTATCTTCTTCTTCTTCTTCATTAACCCATATCCGTCTTACTGCTGAGCACGAGTCTCCTCTACCATTGAGAGGGTTTAGGCTATAGTCCACCACGCTGGCCTAGTGCGGGTTGGCGGACTACACACCTAAGCAATGCCTAAGAACTCTTAGGCGTGCAGGTTTCATCACGATGTTTTCCTTCACCGTTAAAGCAAGTGCTAATTCAATGTGAATACACACATAACTTCGAAAAGTCAGAGGTGTGTGCCTGGGGTTCGAACCCGCGACCGGCGAGATTCTCGACCGCGTGCCCAAACCTCGAGGCCATCTTGCTATCATCCCCCAACAATCCCTTTATCACAACAGTACAACAAAAGACAATCCTCACCCTCAATTCGTCCAGATATCTGGTGACAGGGTTGAACTCCACCACGGGGATGACGTCAGTGGCCACGTCCGTGGGCATCCGACGGAGTGTGGGTTTCTTGTCCACGCGCTCGCCCACCAGTGGGACTAGTGACGGCTCCAAGTGGATGATCACGTCGTACCCCGATAGAGATGGAACGAAGGCGCCCTGAAAATATTAAACCTTTAGTATTTTTGTTTATATTTTTTTTTTATTTTGTTCTATTTCCCGTCCGTTGCAAATGTAAGCTCTAGATTCGGTTTATAGTTTGGGTATTTTTTTTGGAATCTTATGTGTATGAATTATCACGCTCTTTAACGGTAAAGGAAAACATTGTGACGAAACTTGCAAAACTAAAAATTCTTATGTGTATAGTCCGCCAACCCGCACTAGCCAGGATGGTAGACTAAGGCCAGAACCCTTTCAAGTTGTAGAGAAAACGGGGGAAGTATATGAGCTGATGACAATATCATACTAGCACAACAGAAGACTTCCATCCATAACTCACCAGCAAGTTATCCTGGCACTCGACCATCAGCTGCCCGTGCAAGTAGAGTACCGCGGCGCGTGCGAGTGCAGTGACTCGCGCGAGTACTGTCTCGACAGGATGGCTCGCCGTCCACACGCTGGGACTCGCGTCGTCGTATGCCGTCACAATGCGGAGACATGGACTCGGGATGTCGCCGGAGGAGAATTTGCGCTCGATCTCTGATATCTCTTCGCCTGGGGGTATTTGGAAAATTTTTGTAGATTTTCATAATTTTTTTTATTTTGCCTTAGCAGGCAGACAAGCTGACGGCCCGCCTGATGGTACTAATTTATTGAATCATATCATCATATTTTATGATGATGAGCATCATGATAATATTTCTGCATTTGTAATATTGGATTGATCGAGAAGAGAATTATGTTGCTAATGAGTCACATTGTCATTTCAAAAATCGCATAATGAAATCGAAATATTTTTAGGTACCAATGTTGTCCTAACAATAAAGAAAAATTTTGACCTCACTGTTGAGAGTCGTAAACCCCTGCACATGAACTAGTTTTCTTCCTAAGTATGCCACCTTTTCTGTCTATGCCATTATAAAGCAGTCTGAAGAATATAAAATATCTTATTAAAGATTGAGCAAATTTCGTTTTTCTTTCTCCTCGATCTCATAATAAAACAATCAAACACTTCTACTAAAACTTAAAACAAAACAACAAACACTCACGCGTCATATCCTCATTGAAGTCGAGCACGATGGTCTCCCTCCCCCAGTCCGTATGTGCCAGCAGCGCGAGCACCCTGTATAGCGCCAGCGAGGGCGAGTGCGGGGGGGCGGCGGGCGCGGGGTGCACGAACACTGCGGCGGCCAGCAGCTCGCACGCCGCGGGGGGGAACTGCTGCGGGGGGACCAGCTGGCACGACAGCCAACGCTTCAGCAGGCAGGTTGTTGGACCGTAGGCAGGGTATTTTTGTTGCAACCTGGGGGAGAAATAAATTGATAGTTTACTTTTTGTGTGTCAGTGATGATCTAGAGGTGTAGGTGGTTAAGCGCACATTTCTGACATTTCTAAGCTATGAGTACACACAAAAAATCCTTAGGAGTGTAAACCACCAACCAGCACTGGGCCAGCGTGATAGGCTGAGGATATATTAGGATGATAAGTTTTTATACTGGTTCAACATGGTTATCAACATTATTAACGGTTTGACAGCCCCGTGGCGCAGTTGGCTAGACACCAGCTTGCGAAACGAGCGGCCGCGGGTTCGATCCTCGCACCAAGACAAATGTTTGTGTGATCCACAAATATTTGTTTCGGGTCTGGGTGTTTGTGAGACCGAAAAGTCTCTCGTAGTTTCTAATACCCACGACACAAGACTTGTATCTTAGTGTGGGGTCAGGACTATGTATGTGACTGTTGGGTGTATTTATTATTTATTTATTAAATTATTAGACAGAGCCTTCTACCAAAGACACAAAATATGAAATATTTAATCTTTATACTCAAACACCATCAACATAATCATTAATTTAAGTAATAAAACATCAACATCTCCACACTCAATATAAATAGATTTTGTCATAAATTCCCAAATTTAACACCAAAACTTTCTCCCAAATTTGCCACTAAAACCCAGTGGTGCAGACCCCTTTTTCTTACATCACCTTGTACCCAATTTACCTTGTACCCTATTAACAAGTATATTTCATAACCACTACTTACCCATGCAGCGCCCCCCTCAGCCTGGGCAGCAGCACCGTATCTCTCTGCAAGTCCACACTCTCCGCACTCTCCTTATACTTCACCACTCCATTCTCCATCTCTCTCCTCAGGAGTGTGATCTCCTTGGGATGTGCTATCACCAGGCGGAAGACCAGGCCGTTCTTCAACACGTCGATGTGGGAGGGGTAGGCTTGGGAGGGAAGAGAATATTGCTGGCGAAGACGGTCAGATATTTGGAGGTTGAAAGCTGCTTTTAGACAACGGAAGGCTTCTATGTCGCCGGGCCATTTGCCGCTGTGACCTGGGGAGGTGTTTTTATTATTATCATTATCATCAGCTTAATAACGTCCTGCTAGGCAATAAACAAATTATATGCCCTATGTATAATATCTGAAAATTACACTGGACAACAAAATTTACACTTTTCTATGATGATTGACTTTTATCACTTGATGTTTACTAATTTGACATCGCTGATTCTAGATGTGACCTCAGTTTTTTTGTATCAGCTCTAGTTTACGAGTTATAGCTATCACAAAACAATTAAAGTATTACCGTGTTAAATTGCTCATAAATTCAAAATTATTATTTTTTAAATATAATTTTACATGGTATAGTAAAGACGAGTTTGTGTGAATGATTTGAGTATTTTTTTTTTTCATTTGCGGAGAATATTTGTACAAATAATGGACTTTGAATGTGACAAAGCTCATAATTGAGGCTTACAAAAGTTACTTTCGACACTCCCTGGACATAAACAACAAGTCTTAGATACGGCAAAAGTATTGCAAAACGTGTGTTGAGTCTCTAACTTTGAGGACAAATAGGAAAAGGAATAGATTGAACCGCTATCATGTAGAAAGAAGCCGTGAACCATCACGAAAACAGTAATTTTTGCTACGTAAACATAACTAGTATTACCTGTCAAAATCGAGTTAAATGGGAATATCCATCCTTACGGTTCGTTAATAGACGTGTTTTGAGTTCTACTATATAACTTGAACCTCAGTCCGGTCCTTCTCTGGAGATATCTATGGATTTTGTGGCGAAAACTGACACTTTTAATTTAAAAAAGTTTCAAAAACTGAGTGCAGGGAAGATAAAAGTTGGTATTTATTTATTTAGCGGGTATTTTTGACGGGTCACTGATGAAATCGTTAATACACTAAGCTAATTTGATGAAGACTGTGACAGATAGTGAGAAAAACGCATGGAATGCGTTAGTTTTGTTAGTACAGATTTTTTTGTGAAATAAGAAAAGTTTGGACGTATCTTATGACGTCCAAAAAGTATTATGTCACTATTAAAGGCTCGGAAGTAATATGAGCATCGAGGTACACTATTTTCATAACCATCTAAGCTTATTTTTCTGTCAATTTTGGGAATCTAAGTGAAAAACAGAGCGAGCGACTTCACCAGGACATTCGTACGATTGAGGACCGCTATTAAGGCTCCTGGAACACATATATGATGGCTGGTTATTGTTGGAGCATTCAGAATAGCTCTCTGCCTTTAGTTTAAAAAAAAAAGTAAAAAAAACACAAGGTATTTTCGACTTCACCTGGAAAAAGAAGGATTAACCCCAAAATTTATAACGTTTTAATATGAAAACAAGCCATGTGGCATATTTTTTAAACTAGAGCTCATACAAAAATTTCAATTACAGATTTGAAATTGTCGTTGAAAATTGGACCAATTTCATATATCATAACCCAATCATCAGAAATGCTGTTGTCCAGTGTTATCAATAACAGCAATAAGTTCACAGGGAATCAATGTACTTTAACGATAAAGAAAAACATTATCAAATTTTTACATAAAATTCTGAGGTGTGAACCGAGAGAGGTACAAAACCGCACTAAGCCAGTGTAGTTGACTAAGTCTTATACCTTATTGCAGAGGTGACCAGCAGTCGTTCATATATTATGTAATGATGATAAATCAATAGGAGTATAAACTCCTGAAGTAGACTATAAATCATCTCACCGAGTTCAATAACAGCTTTGCAGACAGGGATGTACTCAGGTATGAGGGGGGTCCCGTCTTCCTTGCTCATAGTTTTCATCAGGCTGGCGTCCCCGCGCCGCCACGGCTTGGCGGTGGGGGGCCGCGGCAGGGGGGGCAGGGGGTCACTGTAGCTGAACACTGACGACACACCTGTAATACATGCATTTATTGCCCAGATAGTACGGTTACACCGATTGATGAATAATAAATTATCTTAAAAACACACACACGCGCATACACAAAATAAGAGACAAAACAGTGAAAATTTAAATAAAATCAATAATCTTCTTCTTCTTCTTCATCAACCCATATACGCCCACTGCTGAGCACGGGTCTCAACTACCACTGAGAGGGTTTAGGCCATAGTCCACCACGCTGGCCTAGTGCGGGTTGGCGGACTACATCATCATCATCATCATCATCATCATCAGCCAAAGGACGTCCACTGCTGGACATAGGCCTCCCCCAGAGACTTCCAAAGCGCTCTATTGGCGGACTACACACCTAAGAAATTCCTAAGAACTTTTAGGTGTGCAGGTTTCATCACGATGTTTTCCTTCACCGTTAAAGCAAGTGATAATTCAATTTGAATACACACATAACTTCGAAAAGTCAGAGGTGTGTGCCTGGGGTTCGAACCCGCGACCGCCGAGATTCTCGACCACGCGCCTAAACCTCGAGTCCATCGCTGCTTAATGAAATCAATATTATAAATATCATAATATAAGAATTAACAATATAAACTATCTATAAAAAATAACATATGTAGATGTAATCAATATTTTTTTTAACTATTTCTTTGAATTTTTGATTTTCATAACGACTTTAATATCGGACATCAATCACACATTCAATTAAATTCCCAAACATTTATACACATTTTATTTCGTGTTCGTGTTAAAAATGTTATGAAGACAAAACTTTTAGGCAAAAAATTAAAAAAGGTAAACCTCGGTTGATGGTATGGCATTTTATAGGTTAAATCAACCCGTTTTTTACTTTGCTTTTGTAGTGTTCCTGTGGAAGTTTTATCAAAACGATTCACATTTCAACACCTTTTTTCGAGGTCTCTTATTCATAAACATAAACAAATTATAAGACTATTAACATAAATACATGTTATACCGACCGTAAACCGCGTTGATGCTAAGCGGCAACTCCGACAGGTGTCTCAAGTCCCTGCGTAGTTCGTCAAACGTCCGCAGCGCGCGGGCGGCGCTGTGCTCGCAGTCGGCCGCGCTGTCGGGGGCGAAGCGCCGCCGCACCAGCACGCCCTCCAGCTGGTCGCACACGTGGAACACCTCGCTGTCTTCTACACCTGGAGGAATAGGCTCGTTAAATTAATAAAGAAAAATAAATAACATTAAAAAAAAAAACATTTTCAACAGCAGGGTTTTGAAAGGAAGAATATATGCTACTAGCTTTTGCCCGCAACTCCGTCCGCGTGGACTACAGGGTTGGGTTCAGAAAGAAAATATGTTGTAGTCTATTTTAATTCTTAGAGTCCTATTTATGCCCATACCAAAAATCACACAAATCAGCAAGATAATTTAAACGTGAAACCGTAACGCGCCGGTCGGCGCCTTGTACATATTTTTGCGCGCTTGATGATTATTTTGAAACTGCGATATCTTCTAAGATACTCATTGAAATCAAATGATGTTAAGGCCAAATTTCTTTTAAATTAAATACTTATACTAAATAACGCATTTATTTGGATAAGGATTAATATAATCTTTATAAAAATACCTTCACAAATAAAACTTTATTTTAAAATAAATTTGGCTAGGATAAAAAACGTTATAGTGAGCCAACCTTAAAGAAAAGATATATGCTGTCGCGGACTTTTATTTAGAACTTTTAAAGAGGAACATTTTTCTCATACATTATTTTAGCGAAACTTTAACCGTTTCCGCAGCGCACGCAGGGGAAGCTCACAAAAAGAAAAAAATGTCCCCGATTTTGAAACATTCTTTATTGCTGCTCCGCTCCTATTCGTCGTAGCGTGATGTTATATAGCCTATAACCTTCCTCGATAAATATGCTATCTAACAGTAAAAGAATTTTTCAAATCGGACCAGTAGTTCCTGAGATCCTAGCGTTCAAACAAACAAACAAACAAACAAACAAACAAACAAACAAACAAACAAACTCTTCAGCTTTATAATATTAGTATAGATAAAAAGAAAAAATAATTCTTTGTTTAATTCTTTCATATTTTGTACCACACATATATAGGCAGTTAATATAGATAATTAGAATAAAATATGTGTTGGCTTTCGTAGATGTTTTCAATATATTTTATTTTTTTTATTTTGTTATTGTACGGAAAAAATACAAAATAAAAATACAACATGGGGTCAAAACTGTGACCGGTATGTAGCGTTTGTACATTTTTTAGCTTTGCTGTTGATTTTTTATTTTTAGTTTTTTTTAGTCTTTCTCAACAAAGTTATGTCACAAAAAAAAATACACAGTTATCTGACCTTCATCAACATTTATCATACAACTCACCATACTTAAGGTTGAAGAGATAGTTGATGATCTGTTTGGTGACCGTCCTTCTTTCAGCTGGAGTCTCTCCCTCCCACGCGCACGTCTCCGTGATGGAACCGTCTTGGAACCGACGCAGCTCCGACTTGTCCCCCCAAAACGCTCTGAAACATCATCACAACATTATACAGGGTGTATTTAGACCGTTATCGAAAACTAAGGCAGTTAATAGATAAAGTCATTACAAATACCCTGGCATTAAAGAAAATCCAAAGAAAATTTAAAATTTGACATGTCCCATACATGTATGTAGTTCGGTAAGTGTCATTGAGATTTTTCATTACGGTTTTCTTACTGGAAGCGAAGAGTCAGGAAACGTATCCAAAATGCAATAGACATACCTGGCGAAATATGGATGCAAATATGCAACTCTGCCGAGTCTTTAAAATCTCAGAATTGGTTCCATATATTTTAATAAAATTCATTGTGACCACATTGGTAAAATAATCCATTATTTGAAAATAAGAAGTACGCTAATCAGACTGATTGTCAGATTACTAAAGACACTAATGCTACCATACCTAAATTCTTCAGCCTCAGGCAAGTTTGCGGGCGGACCTTTCTCGATTACATTCATGGCGTTCTCAGGATTCAGTATCAGGCCAAATGATAAATCTTCTTTATATCTGCAATTAATGATACTATGAAGTACGCTAGATAAATATTGACTACTATGAAGTACGCTTCGATCAGGCTATAATATATATGTTTTTATGAATGGACCAACAAACTTTTGATGACTGGGACTTCATAAGTGTCACACAGATTATAATCAATTCACAATACAGTGTTAAGATATTTTTTAAGATTTGCACCGGGGATGCTGCCTTAGCACTTTAAGCAATTAGTTATGAACACTTACCCTTCCTTCTTAACTATGCCAGGATTCTTCTTTACAGGCCAAGAGAAGTCAGCTTGTACTAGCGGTTGGATCAAGTCCACTCTGTTGCCAAGACCTTTGGATAAAAGCGAATGAACGGACTCTGTCACCAACGCTAGTTCATCCAAGCCATAATAAAGCCTGGATTCTTTTGATGCTTTCTCTATTATAACCTGCTTGAACTTCTCTAAGTTTTTGAAGCTGTAACAAAGAGAAAAATGCAGTTATAAGTATTAATCACTTTGTGTTATAAATATGAATTATGTACACCAAATAGCTAGACTGAGTAAATGTTTGGTGTCAAATATGTTGTAAAGGTGTTAAGATTTCTTTTCCAAGTTATATGACTTATTGTTTAAGCTTCAATGAAATACCCGAGTCAGATTGAAATAATACAAATATTAACATAATTTGATGGACTTCATATGCCGAATTATTGTGAAGAGAATTTTTAAAATGTATAAAAAGTAACTTAACTGACATAATGACTTACCGTAATATGTGGTCGAATACCATCAACGGTTTCACCGGAACCATGAAAAGTTGTATAAAGCTGTTGATCTTTGGATTGTCAAGCATATCAACAGCCAGTGAGCTCTCTCTCCTCAACGCATGGTATGTTCCTTTGGACATCTGCCAACATATATTGTAGTATCCAGTTTTATCAATGAAAACTACTGGAAAGTGTTCATGGAACTCTTCAAGGGAAGGCGTAGGCTCTTTGGCTGTATGTAGAGTTATGCCTTTCGTGTCCCATTCTGATGTTTCTGTAAATAGAAAAAAAAATTATAGTTGTAAATTTATTGTGGAAGTAGAATAACCTTCCTGTGTTTATTATGTTAATCAAAATTTTATTAGTTTTAGTCTTTGTTATACAAGCTCTACTTACCACAGACACTACTTACGTAACATGGAAATAAATTCAACTATAAAATTAAGTAAATAAAATATACTCACTTAATGCAATCCATACATTCCTAACAATCTGATAACTGCTCATTATATTGTTTATTCTCTTTGCTTGTACGAAATATGCAATAATAAGACTTATAATGTGTCCCGAAACACGCAATTCTCTCTGGCGTAACCATATTTTTAACAAAGTTACTGCCTGTTTTAAGTTCTCACTCTTCAATAACACCATATTGAGTAATTCTTGGTTGGCTTCAGCTGTTAGATCACTGAGAACACTGCTGTTATAGTATGGTGTTGGAGGACCCACATTGGCATCTTCGCCAGCTTGCGAGTCCAATAGCCATGCTTCACGCAAGTTGTTACGTCCAGGGCTGAATCGATGAAGCTTGTAGCTCTCCTCTTCACAAGTAACATGAATACGGACTGATAAATTGTTACCTAACTTGCCACTCGGCTTAAAATCCAGGACGGGCTTTGTCTCACATCCGTCTAGCCACATATATTGTAATTCGGTTATTGTATCTGCTTTTGATAAGTGTGCAGCTATATATGCCAAATAAGCTGCCCGTTTTTTGTGATACCTATAGTTTATTGAATCATTCTTGGTGTATGTATCTGCTGGTACAGATATTTGTAAATCAACTCTTAGTTTGGAGTTTATTGAGCAGCCTAGTGCATAAGAGCCTATGATACGGATATCTTTAAATTTGTGGAACTTAAATACACATCTAGTTTTTGATAGTTCGTCATTTACGGGTAATTTTACTTTCAGCTTCTTCAATAGCTTCTGTTCTGACAAATCATACTCTACGTCGTCTTCCGGGATTGACTCCAAATAGGTCTTAATATCCGTATACCATTGTTGGAATCGTTTTTCTGTTTTTTCTTTTACCTGCACTTCTTGTAGGATTTCTTCTACCTGCAGTCTAAATAGATTGGAATTGAATAAGTTTTCTGTCTCTTGAAGTCTATTCAGTTCATTAACAGTCGGTTGTCGGAAGAGATTTTTAGTTTTGATGCGTTTCTTTGTTTCCTTATTTTGGTCATCGGCGCTGCGTTTTCCATTTTCGTTAAGAATTCCACTGTCTCCATCTTCAGATATTGAAGTTTTTAATTCCTAAAAGATTATGATTTTCATAAAATGTACAAAAGGTGGCAAACACTCATTTTATGAAAGGGTTCTAGTATAGACTTTCATGTACTGACTATGACATAAAAGTCTTATTAAAATACTTACTCGTTTCACCATTGTTGTGTTATTTCAAATCAATTTGGGTATGTTTTCATTTCCGAGGTTATAGAATTGTAAACAACATGCCGTCTCTCATATTCGCATGTGCCTACTTGACAGTTGACACTTGACAATGACACTTGCCGTGCTTAACGTTCCGTTTAGTGGAATCAACAAGTACTACAGGCACATGTTATTAAAAAATAATTATAGAAAATCATTGAGCTAATATTACTACGTATAATAATATCTCAAAGTAGAAAACATGTTTTAGCGCTAAATGAATTATTCGACTTTTTTGCTATACCTACAAGTATGGGTAGGTAGTTGCTCGTATAGATTTGAATTTGTAGCAAAAGAATAATTGCCTAGAAACTCAAAAAAAAATAAAAAATCTTTATTAACCACAAAAAAAATATTGGAGAACAATAGAGTTTTTGCTATATTCAATAATTGCCAGCGGTCCCCAAACTAGTCTAAGCCTGTATCTTGGAGACCACTGAAATGAAAGACGCGATTATTTGATTTAGATAAATTTACTTATTAGGATGAATATTGAATACCACTTGCATTTACACAGATGCCTCTTAAGTGTAACAACATCTAATAAAATACTTGAATTGATTTGTTTCTTTTATTTAACAGATCAATATAACAAGAACAAAATAATAAATAAAGTTTGCATTGAAAATTTCTAGATCAGTTCATATTTATTAAATTAGAGGGCGTTGCCGTCTATTGTCTGATTTTGTGGCTTTTTGTTTTTATTATATGAACAATAGGTGGTCAAGGTCATATTATGTTACATAGGTATATAGAGTATATATAATAGGGGGCGAGTCTAATGCCTATTTTCGAGCGCTTTTCCATTTTGCGTGCTGCCATTCATAATTTCATAACAAGAAAATATAACTTCACACATAGCCTGGAGCCTTTTGATCGCACTCACTAACTAGAGTCAACTAACTTACTAATGATCTCATCATAAGAAAACAAAGGGACAATAATAGGCTACTATTATCCTATAAAATGTTGATTATACATACTAATCCAACAATCGCACTCACGGCACACAATACAAATAAAACAAATAATAGTTAAACAATTTTATTTAAATAACGTGGTCAACAATGCTGTCTTCACAGATGTAAAAAGAAATAAATTTATAGGAAATACATAAAGAAATGTACAAATTATTGCTGTTAATAGTCACATGTTTGCTATTCTACGAGTGAGGTGTAAGCAACATTATTCAATAATGAAATTGTTATATTTACAGATATTTTGGTAACATTTACCCAACATTCGAAAATACTAAATTTTCTATCAATACTGTAACAAGCTTCCGAAACACTTTCTTAAATAAATACTTTGGTGTTTCCTTACAATCGATTGCATTTAATGCTATTTTTGATAATTTATTGGCTCAAAGGAGTCAATTTTTAACGTTTATATTCGAGAACAAAGAACTGTAATCGTACAGCCTAGTTGAGTTTTGATATAATTGCATTGGTGTACTCGCTGCATTTGCCGGTACCTCCGAGGTCACCGGTTAGAGATTTACCCTCGCGAAGTACCGCGTAGCAAGCATTCTGAACGCGATCAGCGTCATCGTTGAGCTGCAGATGCCTCAGCATCATGATGGCAGAGAGGAGCAGTGCGGTGGGGTTAGCCATGTCCTTTCCGGCGATGTCAGGAGCGGTTCCGTGAACCTGGAAGAGAAAATACAGTATGAGCTGTATATCTAAAATTTTTAGAAACAAGTCTCGTGGCAGAAGGTTTAAAAACCACAACATTTTTTATTATCAAGGGACCTAAAGTAAAAAACATCTAATTAATCATTATGCGTAGTAATAAATTTCTGCTTTAAATACATATGAATTTAGTAAAAAGCGACTCGATTTTTAATGGCAGATAGCTTTTTTTTTGTTATCGAGTTGAAAGCTGTTTATGGGTCTGCTTCCCGCCAGCCCGGGGGCAGTGGGGAGCGGGAAGCGTATGTCGAGGTCGCCGGTTTTCCAGCCCGGCGCGTGGCGACGTCATGTCCGCGTAAATGTTAGTGCCGGGCTGGGTCCATAACAAAATCCCTATACCGGCATACCGACGAAAAACCCCGGTGGCCATCTCCGCGCCGAGTGGGGCGACCACGGTACGCGGGCGAGAGGCGCCCACCGTTATCCGCAGCCGCCCGGTGCGCCTCCGAGACGTAAACGTCTCGGCCGTCTCGGAGTTATAGGGAGCGCAGTTGCACCCCCACTAGCTTGTTCGGACGCCCGCGACGTACACAGGCCACAGTGCCGCCGCCCCTCTCGGGGTCACTTTCAGTGAGGACGCTGCCCCCGCAACGCGCCCAGCTATCCCAAGGGCCCCTTTGAGTCACCTTTTACGACAGGCAGGGGATACCGTGGTGAGATTCTAACGCCCCCTTGCCACAGGGCAGAATGGCAGATAACTGCTTTATGTACAGAAATACCGTAGCCTAGTTTTATTTTCAGATTTTATTAATAAAATACAAACTATTCCGACGAAGTTACTAAGTTCTCGGTGGGAAGACCGAATTTCTGTTTTGCATGTTCACATAGAATCGTTTATCGTCTTCAAACTGCAAAATCCATGGTTTGTCCCCATACATGACTACCACTTTGAACTCATATGTCTCATCTGCCATGCATATTACAGAGATGCATCGTCCAAAGCCATAACATGTTAATGTTGTTCTGATTTTTGGAAAAAACTATTATTTTGGGATTTAATTTCCTAATAAAAAATGATGGCGAGATAGTGTGATATACCGGCTACATGCAGGATGTATTCAGACAGCGATCGGAAAGTAAGGCAGGTATTACCTAAGATGATTTAGTACATTTATTTTTATTTATTGGAACTTTCTTTAAACCTGGCGTTGAAGTACCCTGGTCTGTAATCACCGTAGATATTTCCTGCCTAAGGGCCGGGCGGCTCACTGCCGGTACGGTACAGCATGTCATGGCAAAGGATTCAAAGGAAGGAAGAGTCATTCCACAACGTGCCGCGCCATCTCGTATCGAAATAAATTAACATGAATTTTAACTTCCTTGAAATAAGATTCAAAATAGCTTTATGACTAAAGAAATGCTTTGCCATGCCGTCAGCGAGCGCCGGCCTTAAGATGTCTGTCCATATAATGGAATCGACTGGGAATGATTGTAAAAGAATCTTAAGAGCTTGATTTGTAGAGCTCCAGTCGGATAGTATTCTTTTTGAACCAATTATTACTTATAAAAGTCTATAGTTTACTTATTATTTAGGAAATTATGGGTAACTATTACTTCCACTGGGAATGTAGAAGTTTCAGTTACAGGTCAAGGAAAGGAAAAATAAAAGAAGTCCCGATTTGCGTATATTTATTTTACAAGGTAATAAAACTGTTGGTTCTTTTTCAAAGTATCTTTATTTACATAAATTAAACTAAAATGATACTTAAAATTATACTCGCAAGTTGATCTCTGAAGCGTTGTACTTATGAAAGAGTAATAACAACAGTATTGGCAGCACAAAATCATGTCAAAAACGAAAAAAAAACCTCAAAAATCATTTGTAAAATATAATTTGGGAAATGTTAACGTTATAACTCTCGTAACATTTTGAAGTAAAATTCGGATATTTCTATTTTCAAACAGTTCGTTTAGAATTACTAAGGCCATTAGTATATTGTAGCATTTCTATATAAAGTTAATATCAGTTATTACTGCATGAACCTACTCATCCAATTCATATTTAATTACTATTTTACCTCTCAGATTCTATCTGAGCTAACCAGGAAACATAAATAGCACAATAAATAATTGTTTATAAGTTATAATGCATCAAACACACAAGAATAAAAATAGCACAAAAAATAAAGATACATAATAATAAATATTAATTAACATTTAACAATATATAGTATTGTCTTCTTTCATTTTCTATAGTAACTCTTAGTCATATTTTCCTTCTAAAAGAAATTAATTCAGGAAACACTGGCATAAAGAAACTCAAAGCACTGTGTTGCCAGTATATATGAAAGAAAAATGTACTATTAAATGCGTAATTAATACTTAAAATGGTAGTGATTTGTAAAAGTTTAAGCATGGTAACTAATAAGTGGTAATACTTCAAAATAAATTAACTAACTAAAAGCTTATCATTCAATAATGTAAATAAACCAAGTCAGATGGTTTTCCTCCTAAAATTGTCATACATATTATTGTACTCCTATCATAGTAACAAATAAGTCACATATTTTTACTGTGATAAAAATGAATGTAGATATTTTTTACTTCACTTGATTTGCAAACTTGATGTTTATTTCCGTCTACAAGCTATATTACAGCACAAAAATCTGATTTGCAGATGTCTTGGCATGTAATCTATCCGTATCTCTTAGTAATATTTATTCAAAGTAAATCACTGGTTACTACTGCATACCTTTATAGTCAAAACTTGTATATAGTGAAATAAATTGATTGTCACCTATTAAAAAATACATTGAAATGTAAACAGCAGATCTAAACATAAATAAACCTACAAACGAACCGATGGAATGTCAATTAATGACAAACTCTTTGGCAATATGCCTGTCCTTACAAGATCACGCTTTAAGCTCTAGTTTAATCTAATGGGTTATAAATAGCAAGTGATTTTCAACAATTTGATCTAATAATTGAACTAAGTATGTAGCAGAGCTGAAGAAACACGAAATAAGAAAATGGTCATGAGTAAAGACAAGGTACAAAAGTACATAGATTATATGGCAAGGAATTTAAAGATTAGAAAGAGTGAGACTGCATCATTGTAACTCTTTATAAAATCTACTACACAACTGCAGTATGTTGAACTTTTAATACTAGTATTTAATACTGTTTACTTAAGTAGTAATTTTGTACTGAGATGTTATTAACCGGTCACCCTGTACTTTGCAGAGTACCCGCATTGGTGTATTTCTTCTTGCCTTAAGTACAAGTACCTTATCTATACATGCCATAGCTCTGCTGGAATCTAGTTGAGGTTCCTGATAATCTCATTGGTGTATTCGGTGCAGCTGCTCTTCCCTCCCAGATCCTCAGTGAGGACTATGCCCTCTCTCAGTACGTGGAAGCAGGCCCTCTCTATGTTGTTGGCATGGTCGAAGAGATGTACATGCCGTAACATCATCACAGCGGAGAGGAGTAGTGCGGTGGGATTGGCCTTGTCCTGACCGGCAATCGCTGGAGCGGTTCCATGCACCTAGAATTATTGTTGTGGGTGTTACTCATGTACCATTTGATGGTAGTGTTAGTTGTTGGAGGCTTAATTAAAAGTTTTGTATTTTATTCTCTCAAGTGAGTGTTATACAAAAAATAACACAATGATTTTGATGCAATTAGATTGGAAATTTTGTATTTCAATTATTATTATACAAATTTTTTCAAATTGTAACTAATTTAAATAAGTCAACAGATTAGGAATTTCAATTTACGTTGACATAATCTGGAAGTTTAAAGAGTATAGTTTTTATAATGAGTTTTGGATAAAATACTAAAATTTGTAAACTTGAATTAAGCCTCAACGATCTGATTAGTTATAATATACATAAAGTACATGCCAACCATGTAAATGCATTTATATTGGACATACACATTTTTTACATAACATTATTGAATTATACTATTTCTTGGAGTTCATGAATTTGTTATTTCTATACAGACTGTTTCATTTACATCTGGCTCATCAAATGAAATTGAGAACAAATATTATACAAACAAGTGGATTTAGACTTTAATCACTACTTTATTTAAAGCAGTCTATACATATTTGTTTTAAATAGGTCCTCAATGAAACATACTGTATTCGGTAACATAATAAGATGGCAGGTTCGCATGCATAGTTTGCACGCAGACACATATAATATCATACATGTACATGCATATACAATTTTATGGAACAAAAACGGATCCAAAACAGTTTTACATAGAAATTATTGATTACCAAAAATATTAATGAATAATAGAGCGAACTTTTTTTAAGTATTTATCCTTTACATAATGCATAAAAAGACTTTAAAATGGCAATTACCCAAGAAATATGTAAAACGATATTTAATTTTTACATTTGATATTAAAAAAATACTTGAAATTCTATGGTTGTTTTTTTATGGCAGTATATTGGCCATAGATTATTCAGATACAAAATCAAATGACAAGTTTCAAATTTCAATTTACATATATCAAGGCTTCCAAAAAGTAAAAAAAAGTCTTGATACATAATATAGTATCTGCTAATAATTTATTTTTAAACATTCACCGATGTTTATTAAATAGGCTCTACGGCTGTTTGATTATGAATGATAATGAAGTTCAAAAATGAAAACTTTATATTACACATAAATTTATTAAAAAAACCGTGTAATGTGTTAATGTTGACATGTTAATTTCGTACACCACAACACAAAATTAATGAGAATGTGTTTCATATGTGTAAAACCTCATGCATTTGTTACAAAAACATACAGACAAGTTTTAATCTTCATCCAATGTGAAAATCCCACACCGGGTTAGTTTCCATTGAAATAATTTTAAATCTCTTTCACTTACATTTCCTTTTGTAAGATCGTCTTCATTTCACTTTTAAATAAATTATATATAAATTCTTCTGTTGTAGTAAAAGTGAACTAAATCCTATCATAATAAAGTTTCAATATACAGTGCAATAGAGCCAATATGAAAAACTAGTGCATAAACTATAAGTTAATTTGTATAACAGATGTTTTGTTATTAGAAATACTCTTCAAAAACAGCATATGCAAGTTATTTTAACCTAAGTTTTTTTTCTAATGTTTTTGCATGTTTGTAATATTTTTTAAAATTTATTTCTTAATGTGTTTTCATTCGTAGCTTTATACCAATAAGATTTAAATAAAAGTGATGTATGGTAAGCAACTTTTTCTCATTAAAACTTTGATGATCAGCAAATATTTGTTAATAAAAAATATTTAAGTGCAACCGACACTGATTTCTATATGGCTCTATTATTGCACTGAATATTGCAGATACCTAGTCTACTTCTGGATTTGACACATATTACCATTACACAGAAAAAATCTTACGAATAAACAAATTGTGCAATATGAAATGCTTGTGCAACACAAATAAAAATCACGACATAACGATGTGATAACATCTTCTTTGTTACACACGACATAAATTTGACTATAACATAAACGAGTTGAGCTGGTTATTATCAACTTTCTTTTTAATTTAACAGCTATAATTGCTTAAAAAATGATTAGAAATTGAAAAAGATTTTCTTCTAATATATTCTTTTTTTATATATTGTCAAGTCGGATTAGCAACGCTCTATAATAAACGAGGAAAATTAAAACGCGGAATGTCCTTCTATGGCGTGAAATCAAACAATAAAAAATACATGTCGTACAGTTAAAGATACGACTTTTTGAAGAAAAAAATATGACATCCGAGTTTCACACAAAGTGCAACCTCCTTAAAAATGAAAACCAAACATTCATTCTCATCTTTCTCAATGAAGATTTAATATTTCAACATCATTTCACACTCGAAGTTTCAACTGAGCTTGGAAGTTCATTTCCGCTCTGTATCATAATTACTCAGAATATTATATTTTGTAAATATTTGCAAACGTTTTAGGTATTTGTTTTTTATTTTTGTGTAAGTTTTTAGTCGACTAAATATTATTTTTTCGCTATGCCTATATCTCCAGAGCATTTACAAGTGAATTTTACATAGCATTTGAAGTTTTTATAAAAGACCCTTCAGCCTAAACATTTGCAAATATTTACCAACAGCCCTGTATTAAAAAAAAACCCTTAATTATCTTAACCGCAAGTACGATATTGTGTGAGTACTCACGGATTCGAAGAGTGCTCCGTTCTTGCCGATGTTTCCTGACGGCGTGAGGCCCAGTCCACCCACCAGACCAGAGCACATGTCCGACATTATGTCTCCGTATAAGTTCGGCATCACCTGACAAACAAGAGTATTAAACTCAGTTTTGGTATTAACAATTATTACATAAATTTATCTTCATACAATTCTAATTGAATTGAAGCGATGTAAAATAGGTTTAGACGAGTAAATTATGAAATTAATTAGCAGGAATTTGCTGACAACCCGCAATAGACCAGTGTTGTGAATTAAGGCGTAGCTCTTTTAGTTTAAGAGGAGGCCGGGGAATGTACATGGCTCTACGGTTATTTGAATGACATGCCAGGTGCCGGTTGAATCACTTTAACCTTTTGAACGCCATTGTCGGCTATAGCCGACATGCAACGCCGTGCCCTCTACGCCACGGTCGTCTATAGCCGACATAAAAGTAGCATTATTATTTAACGATAAATTTGTTCAATAAATGAGTTTCTGTCTATCGTATCTTATTTATTGAAGTAACAAGGATATAATAATTCATATATACCTTAAACCTACCTATAAATATTTATTATATGTGAGAAATCCACGAGAGAAAAGATGCCAAAAAAAAGTCCGTATTGGATGGACTCCAGGCGCCATTGTCGGCAAGAGCCGACCGCTAGTGTTGTGCTAATTTGTTATAAATAATAAGCAAACTGTGCGCTAATGTACGAAGTAAATATATTTTTTTTGTATTATTTCATAAAACAAATATTATATGATATTTATAATTAAATAAACAACTCATTATTGATTAATTAATTGAAGAATTATTTAAAATTAAATGAACGTTTATGACAGCAATTGGTATGTAGTCTTATGATTTACTATTACACTCGTGTATTCTTTGTAATAGTAACAAAGAAGTAACAAAAATAAAAGATTTATGATATATTTTTTGCAAAAGCGGCTTTTACTAAAGAATTTCTTACAATACAACCATCGCATCGAAACATTGTAAGTAAAATAAGTAATTGTATTCAATGTAGTTCCTAAAATAATCTTTGACGGATTAATATTTTATTTAATTTTTGATGCTAATACATAATATCGTGCACCGTGCCGCGCGCGTCCCATCTCTATAATGAACCGCGAGCATGTATGAAAACACCGTGTCGACTACGCCAATGTCGGCTGGAGCCGACAACATCTATTGACTAGTGCTGGGGTAATGTTACTGTGTTATATTTTGACTAATGTATTTATCTTCAAGAAACATCGTTGTATATAGTAGCGTTGTATGTTGTAGCCATAGTATTTGCTATGTAAAATTACTAGTTTGATGTGGGTTTAAAAAAAAACTTCATTTCCAATATGTTGGTAGATTTAGGCACATTATTTTTATTAGAAAATAAAACGTTATCGACATGCGATTCCCATCCCTGTATTTTTTTAGGTATTTAATGCAGTTTTGAGGGCTTGGCGTGGGGGACACGGCGAGTGTTTTTATGCGTGGCGGTCAAAAGGTTAACATGCTTTCTGACATGTAGCTAGTTCCATCAATCCTTTTTTGTCAGATTTTCTTGGCACCTAACTATCTTTGGACGTGAAAATCGTGAAAATGATCAGTCAGAAGTGCAGTTTGTTGGACTCACCAACACGTCGAACTTGGAAGGATCCTGCACCATGTTGAGGCACACGGTGTCGAGGTAGCGCTCCTCGAACTTGATGTCGGGGTACTTGGTGGCCAGGTCGCGGCAGCAGCGCAGGAACAGACCGTCTGACATGCGCCTGCAATAGTTAGACGCTAGCCTCAATATGTGCACTTTGACAGGATTTAAACCGACACAAAATTATAAACTCTTAACCATCTCTCAGATCAGTTATTAGTACCCATATCTGATATCATCTACCCTTTGAATTGTGGCGCAAAAATGCTGGAAGCTGGCTTTGATAAATGTCGGCCTTTAGAGTCGCTATCGTTGAATGCAGACAGCTTCCCATAGAACACTTTGGAGGTCTTTGGTGGAGGGCTATGTCCAGCAGAACGTCTTAAGGCTGAGGATGGTGATAGATAGTATCGAGGGAGTTAAATTTTCCGGGATTCCACCACCTCTCCTCAAAATCCACTTAGATCTCTCCACAAATATACTAAGAATGATTTATATCTACTCTATTAATTTTTCTTAGATCTTGAATCAAAGCAACGGTTGGATAAAAGAACTTCAAGACTGAATTCGTTAGGGTTTTCTTGGGAAGGCCTACGTTCAGCAGTGGACAAGTGTACTCACATAATGTTGGCCTTGTGCACGGCGGTGACCTTCTTCCTCTTGTTGTCCCTGGCGAACTGGAAGGCGAACTCTGCGACGCGCTTGCTCGCCTCCTCGGTGATGAGCTTGATGGACTGCACCACGCCGTCCACGATCTCGTGCTCGATGCCCGAGTACTCGCCCTCCGTGTTCTCGCGGATCGTTACCACGTCCACGTTGTCGTATAGGGTTTTGATGCTGTGAGGATCGGAGGAAGAGTAAATAAGACAGAGATATTTGAAAATCGAAGTTATTTTAATATTATGCTGACATATCTGTAAGTCGCAATGCAAATATTGGGATGTCTTGGCAACACTACGGTCTGGTTGCCAAAAGACAGGAAAAGGAGTCTTATACGTAGAAATTAAACGGTTTACTAGCTCTAGGCGTTTAAGAGTTGGAACTAGACTTTAAAAAAAAACTATAGATTATATTCTTTAAGGCTTTGTTTTCGAACAATATTATGAATCGGTTTGATATGGACCTTTGTGCTATGTTTTATCGCAAACATGACGACAATTTCGAGGCTGAAACCGGTATACGTTAGCTATATAGAAGATACTTGAGCGAATAAAATTCATGATATATACATATGTACGTATATGCGATTTCAACTTGCAGTGAATTATGTATAAATTATCATCGGCTGTATAATTCATTTTAGGCATTGTTTGTTCAGATGTATTTTTTTTTTCAACTTTATTGGTGGCATTCATCAGCCATGTTTACTTTCGCTAAAATCAATTAAAGATTGTATTCCTTTCCTCATGTTATCAAATTAAGGCACCATATTTCTCAATGTACTGCGCTGTAGTAAGGTATTATTATCATTTACATTGCCGTGATTATAGGATTCTGTATGTATTTTTGTGTTCCCTTCATTAAACTAGCTATTGTATAATATTATTTAAATACTAAAGCTCCCTATAGCTTGTAAAGCAACCAAAACAAACCGCATTACATAAGTGACAAATATTGATTAATGTCAATAAATCATCAGTGACATGCAAATAAGAACCGGTGTGATCCCGTTAGCGTGTTATCAGTGCTCTGTGACCTTGGGCAAGCCTGTGTGTGTGATAAGGGGTCCAATCTCTGCACGTACCAGATTCATTAGATACGATATCGTGTTCGTGTGACTACGCGGCCATTGACATTGGAGATAAGACCCCGAACAGAGCGATAAGTCGTGCGTAACGTACAAGACGTTTTGGAGGTGTGAATTTTGTATAAACCGCAAGTAAATACGAATCTATTTGGGGAGGAATATTTTCATTGGAGCGCGAACACGTCAACCTTAGTCCGAATTTTTGCATTATATATATATATTCATATTTAAGCATTTATGTTGCTGATAAGTTTCCTATTCGATCAAATATGAAAATTTTGTAACACAATTCCATGTGACAGATAAGTATGGCTAGACATAGCGTGGCCCTCAAAGGTAAAAACGCCCTCAGTTCCCCAATTTGGCCTTGTCTGGGTTTCTGAACTTGACTAGTCGATAAGAATATGCTGGATAAAGTTTGGGTAATTTTATCATCTTTTATCTGTCCTTTGCTGGGCATTATCATTATAGTAGGACACTAAGCTCGACCGTTTTTATAGACGCATATTTTGCTTATGATCAAAGTGTTATTAGCAGTGTCATATATAACTGCAATGAATAATTTATTACGCAATAAAAATGATTTATCCTATCCACCACAGTTCTTAATACGACAATTTTTTTCATGATTTTCAATCCAGCAAAAAGGCTTAATGGCTTTAGGTGTAATTGAGCTAATTTCTTTTTCTTCATCTTCTTCATCAACCCATATACGCCCACTGCTGAGCATGGGTCTCTTCTACCATTGAGAGGGTTTAGGCCATAGTCCACCACGCTGGCCTAGTGCGGGTTGGCGGACTACACACCTAAGAAATTCCTATGAACTCTTAGGTGTGCAGGTTTCATCACGATGTTGTCCTTCACCGTTAAAGCAAGTGATAATTTAATGTGAATACACACATGACTTCGAAAAGTCAGAGGTGTGTGCCTGGGGTTCGAACCCGCGACCGCCGAGATTCTCAACCGCGCGCCCAAACCTCGAGGCCATCACTGCTTAATTAATAATCTAATTAGCTAATTTATAATCTATTAAACCTAAAATCATGTTTCCTATTAGAGATGCGCCGAGTTACACTTTTGCCGAGTAACGAGTACCGAGTTTTACTCGGTTCAATTTTTTTTCAACCGAGTACTCGGCCGAGTAACTCGGTACATTAGAATTTAAATAGCCTGTTTTCGGAGGCCGGTAACGTCTACGAAGAATAGAGGAATAGGCTGTTACCAGAACGTGAAGCGAGGCTTGTGTTTCTGCATCATAACTTCATCATCAACCCATATACGCCCACTGCTGAGCACGGGTCTCCTCTCCCATTGAGAGGGTTTAGGCCATAGTCCACCACGCTGGCCTAGTGCGAGTTGACGGACTACACACCTAAGAAATTCCTAAGAACTCTAAGGTGTGCAGGTTTCATCACGATGTTTTCCTTCACCGTTAAAGCAAGTGATAATTAAATGTGAATACACACATAACTTCGAAAAGTCAGAGGTGTGTGCCTGGGGTTCGAACCCGCGACCGTCGAGATTTTCGACCGCGCGCCCAAACGTCGAGGCCATCACTGCATCATAACTTAGCTTTATCCAATTTTAAATATTAATTATTTTATTATGTACTATAATTTTCATTTTATTAATTGAGATTTTCAAAGATTTCCTAAATTACTAAATAATTTTTGATTAACACAGTTGTTTACGAAATGAAATAAAATAATATTTATTGAATCTATAAAATGTTTAATACATCGCTTAAATTCAGTCATTTCAAATTTTACCACCCTGTTCACGACCTTGTCAAGGTCTCGGGACGTCGCTGGCTGCAGGAGGCTTCCGACCAAACCCGGTGGAAGTCATTGGAGGAGGCCTAAGTCCAGCAGTGGACGAATATTGGCTAATGATGATGACTGTTGTTTAAATTATATCTACCGAAATATATTGCATTTCTTAAACAGAGTATACTCGGCATTCAAACCGAGTTATTCGGCCGAGTACGAGTATCAAAAAACCCGCCGAGTACGCCGAGTACCGAGTATCAACCGAGTACTCGGCCCATCTCTATTTCCTATACAATTAAGGGAAGGCAGGATTTATCTAAGCTGAGGGAAATAATTGCGGCGCACTTTAGATATGACGATGGGGAAACTCTGAACAAACACTACAGTGGCTTGCCATATTATTATGGACAGTCACATTTTTTTCATTTTTTTTCTTTGAGCACATTTAACTGTAATCTTAAGTGGTGTAAGACT
The DNA here is from genome assembly GCA_030295005.1 of Cephonodes hylas. Classification (NCBI taxonomy): domain Eukaryota; kingdom Metazoa; phylum Arthropoda; class Insecta; order Lepidoptera; family Sphingidae; genus Cephonodes; species Cephonodes hylas. The sequence goes on from AP025377.1 coordinate 10,896,099, forward strand.
TGTTAGAAGTCTTTTACACATTCACGATACCTCTTTAACTTAAATTTTAAGTGGATTTCAAGTGTTGGAGCATTCATTTATTTTAAAAATATTTTTAAAAGCGGGAGAGTCGCAGAATCGTTGACACGCCTAAAAATAGGAGACGTTAATAATATTATTTTAAAAAGCTATTTAGTGAGTTTGTGTTATAAATATTAATTAAAAGTAATTATTATTTTATTCTTATTGATGGAAAAGTATTTTGGCGTCAATTTTTATCACAATATTATTATTATTACTTTTTAATGGTACTCAGTACGAGTCACCGGGTTGATTTGTTTCCAAAAAAAAAATCTGTGGTTAAAACGCTCCTCCTGCATCCGCATCATTCTCAAAGGAAGATAGCAGAACTTGCCGGAGTTTCTTAGTCCGCTATTAGTAAAATAAAAATAAATTTGGAATAAAATAAGCCACTTTTGCCCAAAAGAAAAAGCAAATGTTGAAGAAAATTGATTACCACGCAATGGTCTAACAGGAAAATTCGGGATAATTGTTTGCAAAACTGAAAGAAAAGTGGTGATCTTTTAACGTTAATGGTTTGGGAATCTGAAATACCAGTTTTTAAGAGAACTGTACCGCGGAGGTTGGCAGAGGAAGGTCTGACAAGTTATCGACGATTTGAGAGACGAGTTATTCTAACGTTCGTCTGAGAAACACATCCAAAAAAGTAATTGTATGAATAATTTTGTGAAAAAATTACTTGAGAACATCAAAATAGAAGCAAGTATTAAATCTGACCATATTCCAGTCTTCGAATGGTGCTTACAAGCCCAGGCAAGCCGTTTTTTTTTCATTGCTTCAGTCAAACGCGGTTTCTCAAATCGTCGATAACTTGTCAGACCTTCCTCTGCGAACCTCCGCGGTACAGTTCCCTTAAAAACTGGTATTTCAGATTCCCAAACCATTAACGTTAAAAGATCACCACTTTTCTTTCAGTTTTGCAAACAATTATCCCGAATTTTCCTGTTAGACCATTGCGTGGTAATCAATTTTCTTCAACATTTGCTTTTTCTTTTGGGCAAAAGTGGCTTATTTTATTCCAAATTTATTTTTATTTTACTAATAGCGGACTAAGAAACTCCGGCAAAGTCTGCTATCTTCCTTTGAGAATGATGCGGATGCAGGAGGAGCGTTTTAACCACAGATTTTTTTTTTGGAAACAAATCAACCCGGTGACTCGTACTGAGTACCATTAAAAAGTAATAATAATAATATTGTGATAAAAATTGACGCCAAAATACTTTTCCATCAATAAGAATAAAATAATAATTACTTTTAATTAATATTTATAACACAAACTCACTAAATAGCTTTTTAAAATAATATTATTAACGTCTCCTATTTTTAGGCGTGTCAACGATTCTGCGACTCTCCCGCTTTTAAAAATATTTTTAAAATAAATGAATGCTCCAACACTTGAAATCCACTTAAAATTTAAGTTAAAGAGGTATCGTGAATGTGTAAAAGACTTCTAACAAGTCTTACACCACTTAAGATTACAGTTAAATGTGCTCAAAGAAAAAAAATGAAAAAAATGTGACTGTCCATAATAATATGGCAAGCCACTGTATTTTGGAACATAGATATCGACAAACGTCTAGAATACTTTATCAGATAGTATGTAGTTAAGCATTATATTGAAGTACCTTACATGTAATAGCAATAATAGCTATAATTCCACGATTGTGAAGATATGTCATCATTATTTATAACTCGAACCATATCTTCAAAAGATGTCTCTATGCAAATCTTTACGGCCTCCTTGCTTTACATAAATAGTTTTGTTTCTCTTCGCTCTACAATCGAATCACATTATCTATGACATGTAGGCTTATAAGATCACTATACATTTCATATCTGACACTGTTGTATGTGTGATTCATGATGAGTTACAAAAGTATTCTTTAATGGCGCCGCAAAGTACAGATACGTGTGTGTATTGTTACCAGCTTATATACTAGGGCTATAGCTATACTCAGCCTATCGCCGTCCACTGCTGAACGTAGGCCTCCCCAAGTAAGCGCCAACCATCCCGGTCCTACCACTTCATAGCTATAGCTATATAAGGGATTAATGGTTATTCCTCAATTTATGTTGTCACTGAAACGTCATTTAAGAAAAAAATCTGCCAGTTACGTAGGAAGGCGCAGTTTGCAAGAAACTAACTTGCGAAACAAGAGGCCGCGAGTTCAATTTCCGGACCGAGACAAATATATGCGTGAGATATTTGTTTCGGGTCTGGGTGTTTTTGAGCGAAGTCTTTCGCAGTTTCGATACCTTTGCCACAATTTTTATTGTATCTCAGTTTGGGACCAGGACTATGTCGGCGACTGTTGGGTGTATTTATTTATGTAGGTACTATCATGATCCAAGTTTGATTGGTAATAAAACTCAATTATATACCAGTTTATTAAATATGCCACTCCCTTTTAATTGTATCGATTTATGTCTAAATAGTATTGAACAAAATCGTGTTCCGATTCTACCATATTAAGTTACGCACCGGATTTAGATAAGGATTTCACAATAATTTTGATAATTTCTTTCGGAGGGTTTTTACGCACAATACGACACGGGTCTATTCATTAAGACATCAATTACATAGAATACATAAATAAAAGTATTAACGCAATTGTTACATTGGTAAGGCTAAAATAAATTATACCAGAAATAATTACGAAAAACACAAAAATCTAGGAGCGGGTCTTGAAAACTTCGTTCAAGTTTCATAACCTGCCAGATAAGCAATTTTTTGCTATATATTCCTAGTCGACCCGCACTAAGCCAGTGTGGCGGACTAAGGCGTAAACCCCTTCAATGGTAAAGAAGGCCCTGTGCCTCGCAGTGGGACGTATATGGGCTGATGATGGCGATTCCTAGCCATGAAAACCCCACACGAAGCGACCAATTTACACAATGATTAGAGCTTATTCACACTTCAACGGTGTCATGTGATACAAATCAATTACTCGATAACAAGCTTACGACACAGACGTATTGCGTATGGATAGATTGCACGGAACATTATCTCAAGTCAATCGTTCACCGAATTACCTTTGCACATCAGAAAATCACTTTTCATATCTTTATCCTTACAAAATCCGAGGTAATTCTAGATATGAGTTATTGATTAATGGCAACATACTTATGAAGATTTCATTTATATAGTGGTAGACGGAAGCGTATTTTTATTACTATTTTTCGATTATAATGTTTCAAGTCCTCCGTTGTGATGCAAACGAGCTTATATTCTTTATATGGTATATTTTTCTACACTATTTCTTTTGCGAAAAAATATGACATAATAATAATTAAAAATATATATCTATGCTCATTAATGTTACAAAAATGTTCGTGTTTCTCAAAGTGTTCCTTGCCGTTTTTTCCAACGGTTTCCGAAATGGCCATAGTTTAACAATGATGACTCAAAAACACTTACAAATGTCTATTTGAACGAAGTTTATTTTGACTTTGACTTTGAGAGTACTTAATGAAAGTCTAGTCACTACAATCAACTAGTCGACAGCGATATAGCACCAAATAGTTAAGTTAGCAGATTACATAAACCGCGGCATAATCGGTTCATTTAATTGAAAATCGATTAGACATACATGAATGTAAACAAGGCGTCATGTTTCTACAGTGTCTCACATTCTTCGGGATCAACCCTTAGATAATTATGATTTGTTGGCATATTTAAAGAGTGGTAAGAAGAATGAGCGATTCATCCCTATGGATAAACGATTGTCGTGATTCAACACCTACGGCACCAACAAAGGGATACGTGAAGGCCGGGTCAGTCCATTGACGTTGGAATCTAAATAGTTTAACGAAATGGCGATGGCCCATTTCAAGTACAGATTGGTAATGGAAATAATTGGTTGGTGTGGTGTATGATATTCTAAAAAAACCTTTTCGAATTGATACCAGCAGTAAATCATCTGCTCTTATTCGGGAAATTTTATTTTCGTGTCAATAATGTAAACACTTTCTAGATAAGGAAAGTGCAACACTATGAGTTTCTTGCCCGTTCTGACTGCCTTCTGAACAGGGTGGTAAACTATGTTAAAAAAATATTCTGTGTTAGTTACGTGTTTGTCATTTTATAGATTCAATAAAATTTATTTCATCAAATACTGTCAAATATTCAATCCCAAAAGATCCCATACAACCGGCGTGAAGGTTTTCCCAAGTCTAAAACAACTGAAGATCTGCACATTAATTCACGCGACTCGCCTGCTATCACGCTAACCAGTCCATTCAATCCAATTTGTCCTATCATTACACGTAATGTGCGCCACACACGGTACGATTCGTCTGTACGATCCGTCGCATCAAACGGATCGAAACGACGAATCGACAGTGTATGTCAAGATCGCTAACGATTTACTTAATCCCAATTAATAAAAACCCATGCAATCATGAATATCGTAACGATAAATAGACAGCTTCAAACAACTAAATGATAAATCGTTACGATCAGTCGTTTCGTGTATGGGCGACATTTTTGATGCGATCAATCGTCTCGATTTTCATCAGATCGATCGTACAGACGAGTCGTACCGTGTATGAGACCCTTAATGACACAAAACACGATAGTACAAATGCACCGTTATCGCGCTGCAGTTTTCCTTAACACACCGGCCTTCAGTTGTGGCGTCTAGACTTACTTATCTCGCCCGATTCCCGTCACTGATACCTATGACCCAGTTGTGGAGATACCGACACCCGTGCCTCCGGTCGAGGTTAAACGCTTCATTGTTGGGGGCCAGCTATTTAGTGGGTTGGAGTGTAGATTTCAATATATAGACGTATATCAAATGGTGAGGACGACATAGCTGTTAGTAAATGAGTATGTTTTTTACCAGGCATGTCTATATTAAATCGTCATCAAAATTGAAGGGATACAATTATTTATTAAGCATTGTCATATCACATATCTAAAACATTTATAAGTAACATGTTCTAAGGTACCGATATACGAAACTTAGCATGCGTATAGCCTTCTCCGAAATTGTATAAGTTACATAGTAATGACAATAAAAAACAAAAAATGTTTGTGAAAATTATATCCAGACAGACTGGGAAGGAAGTTGTTATGTATTATAATTAATTACTATGTTATTTATAGTCTTTACTTACAATCTTTTGCCGAAGCCGTAGGTTTGGGAAAATACGAGGGATATTTCTGTCCCAAAAAACCCAAAGTCGAAAACAAATTATATTTCATTCAGAAATTTTCCTTTCCAAAGCCTGACCGACGTAGCTATACCTAAACTTGATCGAGATGTTCAATATGAATTCGAGTTAATTGGATAAAAAGACGGGTTAGGGCTTAGTCCCCGATGCAGGCCTAGGAATATACACCTATGAGTCTTTAAGATTATGTATACCGTTTTGTTGCTTCTTCGTGTTTTATACCATCATTATTTTTATATTCACACACATAGTTTAACTTGGTTAAATGACAGTCTCTCCATTTAAGATGACTATGCTGTTCTAATATGCAACACAACATTCTGATCTTGTATCGATGAGCTGCTCTAATTCGGGAAAGTAAGTCTTTGTAACAATATTGTAAGCTATCTCTTGATTGGAAAAGAGCAACACTAGAGTTTCTTGCCCGTTCTTCTCTAGTGATGACTGCCTTCCGAACAGGATGGTAAAATTTGAAATGACTGAATCTAAGTGATGTATTTGACATTTTATAGATTCAATAAATATTATTTCATTTCATTTCATTTAGTTTACAAGAATGCAGTTTAAATTTATCGTAATTCTGTTCTTGACTTCTTGTGTAATAAATTACCAGAATAGCAAAAAAAGAACTTATTTTATCAATGAAACTTGCTGGTTTCTCGATCGAATACTACTTGAACTATAAGTAGGAACTACATAGGGCTTCGGTGTTAGCTCATTGAACCGGATCAGTATGAAAGTGCAACGCACCATTATAGAAAAACTTACATAATCGTGCGACATTATACAATAAAATCGTCTTCTTAGTTCAGACGACAGAAATTGTATAAATTTAAGCGAGTTTTAACCGGTTGCCATTTGAAAATTTGCACTAGTTTGACATTTCCTGTCTTCCCACACATTGCTTGGACATTTTAACTGGAATCACCGAGAAAAAGCGACGTTGCGGGAAATTCGATGGTAACTAAAACTATATTTTTTCTGAATCTTTCATCATTTACGTGAGATCAGGCTTAACTATTGAAATCCTCATGCTGCAGACCTAGTGATATAGGAAGGTATTCGTTCTCGATCACGCTTCTTATCAAAATCGATTTTCCTAAAACTAAATGAATATTACTTGAATAAGTAGGTTAGGCAGGAGCCTAGTAGTGCTAATATAACTTATGAGACGACATTCTACCCGGCCTACTGTACACACATACCTCAGTTATAGTAAATTTTACGTAATACAGAGCGATTCCGTTACGTAATTTGGTGTTGCTATTCATTATTTCCTAACTTCAAAATAGAAAAACTTATTCGAAACGGACATCGAATCCAGAATCTCTTATTCTATGATACAAGGCGTAACGTAGGTACATACAAATATTGTCACAATTCTGTATATGATTGTACGAAGATTTGTTTACTACTGTGACTTGTGGGTTCAGTAGACGATACGAAAGGTTATCTGCGTAACACGGACGTAGTAAATCCAAGAATCTTAATAACCAATTACAATCAATGAAGTCACTGATAAACTATTTCGATACATTTGTTTTGTATACAGTGTCATTTCGAGAGATATTAAAAATCGGTAGCGTTCTTGGTAAATCACAGTTTTTGGCAATGGCATGCAAGAAATCAGAATGCCCATAATTAAATTTACCTAACAGTCATACACAGTTCTGATGCCACGCTAAGATATAAGTCTTATGTTCTAGATATCAGAAACCACAAGAGATTTAAGGTTTCGCAAACACAGTCCGCCAATCCGCAATACGTCAGGGTTGTGGACTAAAACCCAAACCATCTCAGCTGCAGAAGAGGCCCGTGCCCAGCAGTGGGACGTATATGGGCTGAGGACGATGAAAGACTTGGACCCGAAATTAATATTCAAATATCACAAGGCCATGTTTCAGTGCGGCGATCGAATTCGCAACCTCTTATTTCAGTTGCTTTGTGTAGCCACTTACCCCAAGAAGTCTGTCTATAAATGAGGATCGAATAAAGAGGTATAACGTTAAACTCAGAAATACCTAAGCTATTATTATTATATAATCACTAAAATTTCATCTTTCTGTCGATTCTTTGAGCTAATAATGTGCATGAAACAGGTGATTGCTTTAACTAAAAATAGATCGAGCTATATCACAGTTCAATGCACATCAACTTTCGATTATGAAGACAATTTATTGGGACTATTGATCGTTATAATCCTTTCAATGGTAGAGGAGACCCGTGCCGTGGGACGTCTATGGGTTGTTAATGATGATGACCGTTATTAAATGGGATTATGTAAGTCATTAATTTAAAGACATATTTACGACTGCGATATCGAGCTATATTGCAGTGAAATTTAAACTAAAGAGTTAGCTACCGACGAACTAACCCTTCGATATTGCCAATACTTCCGTTTCTATTGGTTGTGGCGTGAAGGCTTATAGCCTTCCTCAATAAATGGGTTATCTACCATAGAACATTTTATTCAAATCTAACCGGTTTTTGAGATTTTCGCATTCAAGAAAACAAAAATACTCTTCAGCTTTATAATATTTGTATACATTCAAATACTAAAGTAAAGGTCATCACAAAAAATTTCTTTTAAACAATTTTTTTTTTCATGTTACATAACTATCACTCTGCAGTTGTTAACTATTTGACTGTTCTAAGAAGACACGAGACAATGTCTTAAGATGGTACCTTCTATACAAAGTTAAAGATCTCGCGTGACACTCTTTGTATGGCAGCGTTTCTCTAATATTGGTAATTAGACACATGACCGTGTCTAATGTTATGCCATCTATTCCGGATGTTGTGGTTGTTTGTGGATTTAGATTTAAGAAAATCGTTTTTGACTTTTTAATTTAGATCGTCATTAACTGAGGAGTCATTTTGATGAAGATGTTTTTCCATCTCCAAGAAGTCAGGAGAACAAATTCATTAAATAATTAATTTCTCATTTTTTTTTATTTAATTATTTTAATAGGAGTCTTGAAGAAACTTTATTCAAGCCTGATGGACTATAAATTGCAATGCAGCAATAGTTGTTTGTAAGAGATTATATTAAGCGCTTTAAAAAAATTAAAACTGTATGTTAATTAGGAAAAACAACATTATTCTTTAACAACTGTCTTTTCTATGAAACTTCGTGTAAAAGAACATCTAGGCATGTAGATATTCACTTTTATATATGCATATCAATTTTTAAATCACACCAACACAATTTGACTACATTGTATGTGTGGTTGGAATGACCGCCAATTGATTGTATCTAATTTTCGTCTGTCGTGATAAACGTCACTACTACATAGGCGTTATGGTAACTGATCATAATGTTCTTTCTAATATGTTTAAATTAGGTTAGTATTGAGAAATATGAAGACCACACAAGCATGAAACACATTTTAGTGTCCCTCGGAAGCATGTTTGAGGATCATCTTTTTATTATTATCAGTATCTTGATATTTATAACCTTCTATTGCCAAGGTTTCATTAAGACTACATATAAACTAGTATAATTTTAAAACCCTCACAATGGTGGAGGAGGCCTGTCCCCAGCAGTGGGAAGTATATGGACTGATGAAAAAAAAATCAAATAGCTATTGAAACACAGCCATGAAGGAATAAAACACAAAAGTAGAATGTCACATAATGTCTATCACAATAGGAGCATTTCTAGACATGTATGTAAACTAAATAAATAAGATTGATATGCAGGCTATGGTTTTTTATCCATATGACCAATAACTAAAATTGATTGCCAAAACATAATAAAAATTATCTGACTTGTAACCAAATCTCTTAATTGATATTCTAAGCTTAAAAAGGGATTAAGTTGATATGATTAATTTGCCATGTATTTTATTTGTAATTAGTGTATAAAACTAAAATGTTTGATAACAATAATACATTATTTTGCCTAATCAAAAAATGTTATGTGTTTGGATTATGTAATCTTAAGACAGTGACTTGTAGTTTCCATTGAAATGATTCTTTATTAATCCTAAAACTGTGTTGTGTTGATATAATATTTGTTAGGCTTATTATGACATTCACATTGCTAAATAAAAAAATATTTCAAGTCTTTATAAATATTGATGAAAAAATAAATGGTCTATAACAAAATGAACCCAATTTATGTAATCCATGCACATATAAATAAAAACAGATTATTGTAGTGTTAGAGGTAGTAAAGACATATAATAATCTATTTTGCTATTGCAATTATTAAATAAGACTTGCAATTATTTTCATATCAGGAAGTCTATGAGTGTCTATCTCAGAAAACATGTGCAGATATAACTATTAATTATGATATACTTAAGCGCACTATGATAACAATAGTTTAATTGTATTAGTTTCTTTGAAAATCTTAATGGAGTATTTGATTTTGTTATTTTGTTAGAATATGAATGAAATAGCTATTGCAGTCTATCTTAGTAGTAGAATCTATGATTTAAAATGAAAAGGATGAGTTTAAAAAGATTCAAAATGACTTAACAAAAAAATGACTTACCCATCTAAACTCTTGCAAGGCCTCACATTGGCATATAAGTCAAATTCCTTCCTGAGGGCCAAGTTGAGTGACCTGTAGCCTTTGCCGACCGGGGTCATCAGAGGACCCTTAAGGCCAATCTTGTTGGCATTTACAGAGTCTATGGCCTTTTGTGGAATTCCGAATTTGCCATCAGGACCCTAAAAGACAGAAAATATAATTTTAATTACTTTTGGCATTGGAATTTTTCTATTTATACCTAATCTATACAAATACAGTGTGAAAATAAATGAAATATCAATTTGAAAAAGTTATCATAAATATGACTCAACATGTGCAATTCATACAATTATTCAAGATTAAATTTAATAATCTATTATTTAAAGAGGTGTCACGAAAAAAAAATAACGACTACTGTAGTACTAAAAAAAATCCAATTTAAAAAATTAAATAAATGTTAATAAGCGCATTATTTACGATAAAGCAATATAAACTATTTTCAAAGTGTAAAACGATAGACGTAATAAAATATAAATTAATAATAAAACAATGTTACATTCACGTGGTTAGAGTTCGTTACTAGAAACTCGAACAAAGAAACACATTAAAAATCGCACAATCGCTACGTATTAAAACAGGAAAATAAATCGAAAAGCTAAAGAATTATAAATAAAATGTATCTGCAAATCTAGTTTAAATTAAGTAGCCTCCATGCTAAGAATTAAATAAGCACATAAAATTGAAATTCATTGCGGTACATACCCTAACAGCTGTGACATCCACCTCATCCCATTCAATGGGAACTTTGGCTGCCTCGAAGATTTTCTGCACGGCCACGGTGATCTCGGGACCGATGCCATGGCCAGGGATGAGTGTTACCTTCCGCACCCCCGTGCTGTACTGTGCCGCACCAGCCCTGCCCGCCGGGACCTGCCCAAATCACAATAAACTACCAACTCATAACCTATACTTCGACACTAAAAATCACACCAAAAAAGATTTTAACCTAGACTCTTACACTTTTAACAGCTTTAACATTATCACTCGCGCCTGGGTCGAATAATTTCACTAACGAACCGAACACTTTACTCTCACGAAAAGGCTCCAAAAGCACTTTTATGTAATTCTTCGACATAACTATATTGAGTCTATTTTTGGATAGCGAGAAAACTCAGGACTTACTCCGATGGCGGCAAAAATAAGGGTGGCATGCAAATTAGACGTAATGCAAGTTATTATGTAACGCTGAACTACAAACTTACAATTTTCCGGATAAATCTTGCAGCCATTTCAATAATTTTTGCTAATGCGACGACGACTGATAACTCCGCAGCGAAGGGCGGAGGGGGAGGAAGTTGCAAGCGCGGTAACTACGCATGACCGGAAATAGTAAATCAAGGGCATCCCCCAGATATTTTTGTGTCGCAAAAAAATTGCATGTGCAATAGAATATGAATCAAATATTAATTATTGCGGTTTCGTTTATTTATATATTTTAAAGTTTATGTTTATGTACTGGAGATGATTATAATTATGAGGTACTAATTTATTTTTCTTACAGTTCCATATAATAATTTGCTCATTATTAAAAATTAATGGTCTTAAATATACTTACTTAGGTATAAAATTGGCGTGATAATTAATAATTATTATGAATTAAAACTTTTGATGATTTTTCATCTAGCAACAATAAACACCGTAACGTTTTATTTTTTTCTTGCAATTTTTAGTCGGTGGTCACACTAAATAGTCAGCTGTCATTTGTCGTCGACTTGTCACAAAATTATCAATGAAAACAAAATAAATAAATAAAGGAATTGTGAAACTTAAATAGGTACTCGAAAACGTTTCATTTACATAGAAAGATATATTGCAAATTATTTACCTTTGTTAAATAATATTTAGAAATCGCAATCTGTAAATGTTAAATAGAAATGCATAAAAACATGGATCAGCCACTTGGCTTAAAGTTATCTTCATTGAGTCTAATATCTCAATCAAAATTAGAAAATATTCTGTCGCAATGTGGGGACAAAAAGGATCTTATCATCGACCCTTCATTAATAAAGTCTTTGGAGAGAATATGTGGAGTTAGTTGGCTAAGGTACATATTTTACCAATACATCAACATAAAATTAGTCTCGTTAACTTTTATTATGAGACAAAAAAAGCTTAGGTCTTATTATTTTACTTATAAATATCAAAAGTAACACACTATTAGTGACATAATTTGGCAGATGTAGTAAATACTGATATGGTATAACATTCTCCAGTCGACAGCAATGTTTATTAAGGCCCTCCTGTTTATGTTCTTAATCATTCATAGATAAGAAAAAAATTGTAGTTCCGCATCAACCTTAAATAAATTTGATATGTTTTGCTATTGTCATGATTTGAAATTCCTCTTTTTTCGTTTCAATCTGTGTGTCGAAAATCCTAATAACTTTTTTTATATGAGTAGCTATTAAGAATTTAGCCTTTTCAATTATTTCGACGAATTAGGTATTTTTGTTATAATTATGAAGACACAAATTTAATCCAGTGCTTTTCTCTTTTCAGGCAAAAAGGCATAGATAAAATCTATAAAATGGACCCTCAACTTGGCCCGACTGCCAATATTACCCGAGTCTACTTCATACCAGCTTCCATCAATAAATACAAATGTGTATTAGACCATATATTATCTGTCATCAGCCAGAACTCATCTCTGGCAGATCAAAATTGCTTTCATATAATAATTGTTCCAAAAGTGTTGGCCACATATGATTCAATACTTGAAAGCAGAGGGTTGTATGGTATTGTGAAACTTCATACATTTACATGGGAGTTAATGGCATTGGATGAATATCTTTTATCCCTAGAACTGCCATTTATGTTCAAACAACTTTTTGTTGAACAAAATTCCTCATTGCTATCAAGCATTTCAATGTCTTTGTGGAGTTTGTTTCATGTCACTGGAAAACCCAAAGCAATGTTTTCAGTTGGAAAATTATCAGCCAGTGTTCTAGACATGATGGAAGTATACAATGAAACATATTCCAGAGATTTTCTCAACACTAACACATCTTCAGAAATTGGGGCATTAGTTCTCATTGATAGAAGTCAGGATTATGCCTCCAGTTTGTTGACACCTGCTACATATAGTGGTTTGTTAAGTGAAATCTTCAATATAAATAGTGGACAACTGGACCTTAATGTTAATGACACAAAGATAAAAAAAGGAAAATTTAATTTTGATGATGGAGAAACAGCTGCCAGTAAAAATGCTGTTATAACACTAGATGGCTCAATAGACAGTTTGTATGGTGAAATAAAACATAGACATTTTTCAGAAGTACTAAGTGTACTGAGTTCAAAAGCAAAGTTGTTGAAAAATGAAGACATAAAGGCACTTGGCATACAGGAAATGAAACATTATGTAGCAACAAAACTCCAACAAGTAGCACTGTTTAAACAAAATCTGGTCAACCATGTTCTGGCTTGTGAGACAATCATATCTGAAATGAGCAACAAATTTGAGAATCTAAAACTGACTGAAACAGAAATGCTGAATAACAGGAATAAGAAATCCAATTTCACATTTGTTGATGAAAATTTTGGTACAGACATTCACATGTTTAATAGCTTGCGTCTAATGTGTCTCTTGAGTTTGACACAGGGATTATCTTATGAAGAATATAATTCTTTAGTTAGTAAATATCTCCTAGCGTTTGGATACAAGTTTATGTATGTTTTCAACAATTTAATAAATGCTGGACTCCTAATCCAGCCTTCTTCACCAAAATTGTCATTGAATATTTCAAATCTAGGAAATCTAAGTGATAGATTACCAAAATGGCAAAATGAATTTCAAACATCCGCAAATAAATTGAAACAGCTACCTTCACAGCCTGAGAAAGTGGGAAAATCATCACCAGGATATGTTTTCAATGGTGGTTATGTTCCATTAGCAGCAGTGATTTGCAATGCTCTGCTAACTTCAGACACATTAGCAGAGGTATTATCAAAATTATCAGCTTTGATAGATTTAAAAATTGGTGGGGTGATCAATGAACAGCTAAAAGGAGGTATGGAAACACTGAATGAAAAATTAACACAACTGAAGCTGCAGAATGACCTGGAATTTGGTTGTAAAGACACAAAGACTATTTCTAAATTACTAAAAAATGATCCCAACTTTGGGAACTTAATTCCTTTGAAGCCTAAAAATGTTCTTGTGTTTGTTATTGGGGGTGTGACTTATGCAGAGATAGCTGCTTGCGAAGTTGTTCAAACAAACACTGGTAGTAAGATTTACATAGCAAGTGATTGTGTAGCGAGTGGCAGTGATCTGATTGCAGCCAACAGTTGAAAAATTATCCTTAAACTGTTTGGATTTAATTATGCTATATTAATAATCGTAATTATTGTTGCTATGAATAATATTGCTTGTACGGCACTATACTCTCCACCTAAAAACCTCCCTATATCTTGTACAAGATAGTACTTTGATTTATTTGACAGACGGGGTAGTGATGGGAAACAGAAAATATTGAGTTGTCCAAAAAATTACGTTTCGAAATACTGCATTATGTGTAAAATTCTTTATTCCACAGACATATAAAGCATTTGGTAAATAAACGACGGTGGGTATTCATAATAAGTTCCTGTTTATTAATATTACAGGGTTATTTTCGGACATCCCGCCAAATTTAAATAGGTGGTTCAGACCATGAAAGTAAACAACTTTCCCTAAGAAACACAGATCGAAAAGTAAAAAAAAAACTTCAGACCTTTCACAAGAAATCGACCAAGTGATCGAGCAGTATTCTATAGGGAGGTCCAAAAATAGCCCTCTATGTAAAAATTATGATTGAAAAATAAAATAGCTGTATTTTTTAAACAGGTTTTTAGAAACATATTCGTCGGAGCTTGTGTCGTCAACTCTAACTTTAATTATTATTTTGTGTTCAATAAAAGTGTCAACCTGGACATCAATATGAACGATGTTGCATCCCTATCCGTCCGACCGATGTAACATTGTACAAGTGCCTATTATTTTCAGTGTACCTATATATAATTTTTGTGTTTGAATCTTTAGGGACTGTTGTGGTATATGTATATATCTTTAAAGTAAATAAATTAAGAAAATAATATGTTCGTTATTGCAAAGTTATGTCGCAGAAAAATTGATATCTGCCAAAAAAATCAAGCTATCTTGTACAAAGTATAGTAATATTTTTAAAAGAGTTAATAGCTATGTGTAAGTTCTTGAACTCTGTATACATAAGTGAATATATCCTAAGTTCAAATTTGTGGTTGGAGTGCCAACTTTATTTGTTATGGTTTTAAAGAATAATTATTGTACATTTTAAAAAGACTATAATATTTTGCTTATTGTTAAAATACTTATGTTTTACAAAAATATTCATGAAATTGAAATAAAAACTATCATGCATGATCTTGAATGATTAGAAAATAGATCATTTAGTACATAAATTACCCAAAAAGATATTGATTAAAATTGGACCTAAGCATGGCTTTAATATATTGTGTTATTTATTCATATTTCCTTTTAAGTGTTGTAAGGTGGGAAATATACAGAAAAAGCGTCAAAAAGGTTTAAACATTGAATATGAGATATAGGTAAACCTTTATATTACTGATTAATTGTATTTATGGATGTGAAATATGAATCACATTGTGTTGAATTTGATGAACCTGTGGGTTGAAGTCCTTTAAAAGACAAGTATGAATTGTTTAAATATGTTGATGGATTAGAAATCTCGTATTTTATATAATTCCATGTATATAAGTTTGTGAAATGTAACACTAACATAATGAGTTATTTATATGTGATAAATAAAACATGTTTATCAAATAAATTTTCATATATTTTTACCAATGAAAATATATAATTTTATTGATAATTTCCATACAAGATATAATACCTACATTATCACAGTACAAAATTATAAATATGTACACACCATGTCAATGATGTTACCAATAATATTTATGTTCTAAAAGCATTTGTTCTTTCTTTATCCTTATTCTAGACAATAAGGACAAGATTTGAATTGCCTTTAGTAATTTCTCTAAAAATTCATGTTGGTAATTAATTTTAATATGTTTTGTTGTATTGTCTTGGTCCCTATTTAAGTGTGCTTAAAACTTTACAATAGCCAATCAACTGTTTTGGGTCCAGATTAAATGGAAGCAAAAAGTTTTTCCTAGTTTCTAATGAAAACTTTTGTTCTATCTGACCTGTCTAAGATTATTCTAAATATTCCAGAATTTTCGTAACCAGAAACCAATTTCAGGTCTAAAAAGGGTAGCATAGGTTTTTACTTTGCGCCTTATGGTCATCATAATGAAAAGTCTATTTATCTTATTATTACTTATTAGCGTTAGCATTTAATTTTTGTCACCTTTTCTATCATCACAAGCTAATCTACGCTCTACTGCTTGGTACAGTCCTCTTCTATTGTCGAGAAAGTTTAGGTATAGCAAAAAACCTTTTCAATGTGACTCATTGACAAACAATCATTGGTAACAATATTGACATTGCATTTTAACATTGAAGTGAGCTATTTGCGCCAGTACTGAGCGAATTTGTGGAACTGTTCCACGAGGGCGGCCATGACAGCTGTCACCGACATGTCAAGAAGGTTCTGCAGATAGTGGACTGCCTCTTCGTCGCCAAGGTCTAGCCTGGAAATAATAAAATTATATTATTTGGGCGTATAATAATAAGTAGTAAGTGCATTTGGCAAGTAAATAATAGGTTTCGAAGCAGCACTAGTTTAAAAAAAATAGCATAAAAAAATGACGATTCAAAAGTGCTCGTAAAAGTCTATTTGAATAAAGGAGATTTGACTTTGACTTTGAATACGATGGAGCACTAGATGTTAGTGGATATTACTTTTCAATTCTGTGAGGAAAAAATCGCGCACTGATGAATTGTTTATGACCTCGATTGACGCTAAGAGTTCTATAACCAAGCTGTTTATTTCACTGGCATAGTTGAACAAAAGGATATTCAAAAATATATGGAAAATACGTTGGTGTTTTGTTTCTTTGGTTGAGCTTATATGCCAAAAGATCTTCGGTGATGGTTATTGTCCTTTCCGAAAGATGTCCACCGTGACTAGTTGTAAGAACCTCGCTCTAAAGGTCATTCAAGAACTTGCAATCAGACTGAAACACAAATAAAGATGGATCCAAAAAATGGTGGGTTTACCTGAATTTGTCCTGAACCTTCTTGACAGCTTTGTCAGGCTCGAGCGCGATGTCTGGCACCGACGCGTCTACCATCAGCGAGAACAGGTTCAGCATGAGGTTCGCGTGTCTGGAAACCGAAGGTTACCATTACAGTTCGGTACTTTAGAACCTTGTCCCCCGACAATGTCCGACGACATTGTCAAGGTCGCGGGACGTCGCTGGCTGCACGCGGCTTCCGACCGGTGAAAGTAATTGGGGGAGGCCTATGTCCAACAGTGGGCCAAAATTGGCCGATGATGATGATGATGATGACTATAGTTGAAGTAGTTTAATCTGACATAAAAGTAGGAATGTCATAGGTGCGTAGTCCATCCACTCGAATTAGGCTAGCGTGAGGGAATAAGGCTTAACTTATCTCGGTTGTAAAGTAACTCGGTGCCAGTAGGGGAACGTATATGGAGTGATGATGACATACATTCATAACCTCACACCTATTATATTCCCTGAAGGAGTAGGCTGTTGTGCATTTCTACACCTATATTTTGCAAATTTTCAATCAGCCCTACTTAACAAGGCGCAAACCTAGTAGCGAAGGCGTTACTCGGTCATGTTTTCAGACACTGTGCTGCTAATGAAAATTTCCTGGTGAAAAATCCAATAACCCTCTGCCCCACTAGGGAATCGAACCCGGGACCTCTAGATCGCACGGCACATACTTGGGACGCGAGACCACAAGGTTGTCAACATTGGCTAAGTATTGACTTACCTTCTCAAATGCAGGAAGGCTGTATAACAGAGTTTCCTGAACTCGTGGTAGTGCTCGGAGTGTATGCCCCCCATGGCTTCCACCATCTCCTTGCTGAGCTTCATGGGCGGCGGCAGCGGCTTCGGGTCCCGGCCCAGGATGTACCCGAAGTCGATGTGGAATAGAGCGCCCGATTTCGTTAGCAGCAGATTGTCCAAATGTCGGTCTCCAACTCCTGTGAACCACGATGGTGGGAGACCATAAAAATATTTAAAGTTTACAAAACAATGAAATCATTGATTGCCTAAAACAGAATGCTCTAAAATTGTGTTTGCTTAGGTCCTTGCTGCAAACACAATCGAAAACCTGGTCATTTTTGGGTAGAGTCAAAATGTATGTCAATTCGACCACTACAGTTATTAATTACCTACAAATTATAGCACAAGATTAATTTACCCTAACACTGTTTTTCTTTTAGACGACTGCATGCAGCAAAAAAGCAAATATTGCGATGGCTGTATGGGGTGACATGGACTGACAGAGTGAGGAATAAACGTTAGAGGACGTTTGAAAGTAACTCCTGTGATGACACCGTGCGTCGTGGTATGGTCATATTATGAGGAGGGACGAAACAAATGTTGGTACAACAGTAATGAGCATGAAAGTTGAAGGATGGACGAGCCGGGGAAGGCCAAAGAATAGATGGATGAAGTGCATGAGAGAAGATATGAAAGAAAAAGGGGTGACTGAAGACATGACGGCTGACAGGGATAAGTGAAAGGACGAAACATACTGCGCCGACCCCAAATTGGGCCGACTGCGAATTGGGAGCAGGGCAAGAGATTGATGACCGTTCTTCTTTTAGGTGTGCTGAGGGTTTTTATCGGTTGCGACTGAAGATCCCTATAGTCTTCTGCGATGATGATGAGTGATGAGTTACCGAGCAGGTAGGTGATGACGCAGTAGCCGGCGCAGCTGCGGATGTAGGTGTCCATGGTGTCGGGCTTGATGCCGTAGGGCGCGCTGTCGGCGGGCGCGTGCTTGCGCAGGAAGCTCTGGATGGAGCCCTCGGCCGCCAGCGCCTCCGCCACCGTCACCGACTCCACGAACTGCAGGAACCCGTGGCGGGAACTCGTCGCCAGCACCTGCGTATCGGTACTCAATGTCACACTTCACACTAATTTTCATCCTGGAGGGGATACTGGGGCAACTTAACTTATTCTCCATAGCTTACCCTTCGTGTCGTCTCGTAAGAGGCGACTAACAGAGGTCATGGAGGTCATAGACGACTCTGGTCATGTGTGGCATCGTAACTGTCGCGGATGTTTTTAACGAGAGGAAAGCATCTTAGCTGTCCTTTTGGAACCTCGAGGGAGGCCCTGCAGGTATGTCGAGGTCTCAGGCCTTCTAATTCAACGCGTAGAACAATTACCCGCTTACTTGAATTTGGTTCCTAACCAAAATCCTACCACAGCATACCGACTGAAACCTCTCGGGGACCCTTATGCGTGTTTAGGTCGGGTGGCGACGCAACTTATTATCCACACTGCCACAGTATTCCCTGCCTGTCGTAAGAGGCGACTAACAGATGTCATACAAGGTCATGGGCGACTCAAGAATCGCATCGTAACTGTCACTGATGTTCACTATCGGAATGTCTAATTTTAAGTAGTAACTTTTTCATAGTAAATTGTTTCACAGTATTAAAGATCACTAACAATTAACATCAATATTGCGTTACTGTCTTAATCTACAACGAAATTATTAATTAAAAATCATTTACCTTATAAGGAGTTAGCTTCAAGTCCAAGTTTTCTCTCCTCAATAGTTTATCCATCAGAGTGATCATTTGCAATATCAACTGGTCTTGTCTCAAATCATCTCCATGCTTGAATATAGCCTCGTACTCGACGCCCTCTGTCGTCAGGAACGTCAACTTGGACGGCATCAGGGCAGACTTGAACAAGCTGGCCTTCTTGGCCACTATGCCCTTTATATTGACGTTAGGGTCGAGAGGAAACGGCATTGGCTCGAAATTTGTGAAGTTGTATTTGAAGGCGTCTGGATCTGCGAGGAGTTGCTGTAGTCTCTCGGCCTTTTTGTTCCTGTTCCCACTCTCTCTGGTCACCGTTTTGACTAGCTTCACCAGTTTGTCTATGAACACTTGTTGGCGGGCGAGGAATGAGCGTGTGCGTTGGTGATCGCCGTTACCTGTTAAAATCATTGATATATCAAGTTAAGATTAAGTTAGTTAGCCTCTTAATCCTTAAATAGTATTCGTATTTGTAGGAGTTTCAAAGTCACGTAACGAACTATAGAGACCGCTAGCATTTCTTACGAGATCGAATCAGAAATGAGAACTGAAGTGGTGGGGTGACAATATCCGCAAGATGGCTAGCAGCGGTTGGATCAAGGGGAGACGAAGATCGAGCCCAGTGGCGTGCCATAGTAGAGGCCTATGTTCTGCACTGGAAGTGAAAGGCTGGTGATGATGGCGATAATGATAACGATGACGATAATGGTGATGACGACGACGATGATATGATAGTGGTGATGATATTGTTGGAGATGACTATAATGGTAACAAATAACAATGATGATGATAATGATGACGACGATGATGATAACGGTTCTGATGTTGACAAAGACGACGATGACCATGGTGATGATGCACGCACCCGTGGCCAGCTTGTGGCTGAAGGTGCGCATGACGGCGAGGTACATGGTGCGCGCGGCGTGGTCCTGCGCGCCCTGCTGGTCCTCGCACTCGATGAGCAGGTACCAGTACAGGTAGTTGGCCAGCGTGCTGTTGCGGCACGCGCGCGAGATCAGGAACGACGCCAGGCTCAGGCGCTCCTCCGGTGGCTCCACGCTCTCTCTGCAGGAACACGAGGTATATCTTCAGAAAGCTGCCAGTTAACAAACCGAGTATGACTCCGCGTACTAAGGTGGGAAACTCATGTCTCCGAACATTTATTAGCCTCATTATCAGCCTACATACGATCCACTGCTGGCCACGTTCTTCCTCTACCTTTGAAAGGGTTCAGGCTTTAGTCCTCCACGCTGGCATAGTGGCCTATTAGCCTCATTCATGTATTTACCCTATCATTTTGACGGTTGAGGAGGCCCGTGCCTAGCATGCAGCACAAATATGGGCAGATTATATTTCACCCTCTATAAGTTAAATGTTAGTTATTGTACTTAATCTGTGGGCGCCCCACGCCCACGTACCATGGTCGCCCGACTCGGCGCGGAGATGGCCACCGGGGGGTTTGGTCGGTATGCCAGTATAGGGATTTTGTTAGGGACCCAGCCCGGTACTAACATCTGCGCGGACATGACGTCGCCACGCGCCGGGCTAGAAGACCGGTGACCCCGACATACGCTTCCTGCCCCCCCTCCCCCGGGCTAGCAGGAAGTAGAGCCATAAACAGCTTTCCCCTCAATAACAAAAAAAAAAGGTGCAGTATACTCACAGATGCGGCAAGTCCTGATCGTTGTCAGGCAGAGTGTTAGTGGCTGGCGCCCACTCGCTGCTGGCGCCCCCCGCGGCCCCTGCGCCCCCCGCGCCCCCCGCAGGCCCCGTGCCACTCACTGCACTGGCCGGAGCGGACACTCCTGCACACAATGCAAATAACAACATGACTTTCATTCAACAAAACCGTTGCAAGATTAAGTACAGTATACACTCCATGTAATCTCAATCGAATTAACGACTTCCTAAAGCGTCGAAATCACTAAGCTTTCATTGGTTTATTTTGCCATAGTCCTTTTAGTGTCGTTATATAGAAATCTTTTTATACAGAGCGTTACGTTAGTCTCATTTTATATTTGGGTTTATATTTTAGTTAAAGTTCAGTTTTTCAATTTTCTTTCACACTTTGTCAGTAGCCCAGACCAGCAAAGTCTAAAATATGCCAGGCTAATTTATTTAAAACATAATATCAAGCAGCCTATTTAGTCAGCAGGTGGGTAGTCCGCCAACCCGCACTAGGCGAGGGTGGTAGACTAATCCTTATTTATCTAAAATGTTAATGACATACTGTCCAGTAGTATATATAGGCTGTGTTCATATGAATAATAAGACATATTTAAAAAACAGGTTTTTTCTCACCAGAAGCCGAGAGAAGACTGGCTTGGCTCCCCCGATGGCTGCTCTGGATCAACTTGCCGTCGGCTTCAGATAACATTGGCATGTCTTTACCACAAGTCCGAGCATACTCTGAAACCAAACACAAACTAGAAAACATTTGACATTAGCAGTCTCTATGGCAGTGGAACTTATTCCACTTATAGAACTTGCTTGGCCTTACCCCTTTTAAGTGAGGCTAATATTTAGATAAACATGGCGTAGTTATAAATGTTTGAGTCAAAAAGGTGACCGGAAGACCTTATAAAGGTCTCCGGACATCGCTGGCTGCAGGCGGCTTCCGACCGTTACCGGTGGAAGTCATTGGGGGAGGCCTATGTCCAGCAGTGGACCACAATTGCCTGATGGGTGATGACGACGATGAGTCAAGTAGGCTATTAGATTTTTAGACTGTAAACTTTTTACATTGCTTCTAATATCAAAATATTATCATCATCAGCCCATATAGGTCACAATGCGAGGCCTGTGTCTCCAGTACAACTAAGAGGGTTTAGGCCCTAGTCTTTTTCATCATAGTGGTCGCTATTTTTTTCCAATCGGCATAAAAATACACAGAGAAATTCTTCATCTTCTTCATCAACCCATATACGCCCACTGCTGAGCACGGGTCTCCTCTACCATTGAGAGGGTTTAGGCCATAGTCCAGAGAAATTCTATTGATGTAAAATTCTAAGGCATGTCTCACCATCGTGTATTTCCATATAGTCTTCGTATTTCAGAGCCTGCACTAGTTGCAATAGATACAGAAGTAGATCTTCGTCCGGGGCTTGCTGCAGACGAGATATGGCGTACCTGTAAATAAAATGAAAAGAAAAATTGTAAAAAAAGAACAAGTCTTGCAAGTCTCTTATACCAAGTCAGTTAATTTATTCAGCCTCTACTTAAGGGACCTTCTGTCTTAAGTTATTACGTGATTAGCTAGCCTAACAACATCTTATAACGATCATATCCAATATCCATAATAAAAATCTTTTGTTTTGAATACAATAGATTGACTTGACAATCTGCAAATAATCTTAATTAATATAATATCTATTACTTCTCAGATAAATTGTGTTTTTATTACGATTGCTCATAGATCCAAATGATCAAAAATACTGTTGAGTTGTTTTTTGTTATATATTTTTGTAAATTGTAAGAAAAGATAGTATTATCTGCTATACATACTTCCTTACAGCCGGATGTGTGAATTTGGGCGTCAATAGTTCCAACGCGTCTTCCACGTCCATCGGCGCCCACTGCTTCATCATGGAGAGGGCTTGCCGTACTTCACCTGCAATGGAACCAAAATAGTAATTGGTCAAGGATCTTATGGTTTTTAATGCAATGGCGAGGTTACAGATTTAATTTTTCAATGTTACAGTTTTAACGAATGACACAATTATTCCAGATATAATAATGGGCATTTTGTAATATATTTTTACAGGTTGATTGTATCCGGATGTAAAGTAATAACCACATTAAAAAATAATACAATCCTGATTATTTTAAAAACAAAAACCATGATGATGAAAGTCTACATGATTAAAAGCTGAAAAAAGCGGAACGTACCTGGTCTATTCCAATTGACGCACTCTAAAAATTTCGTTAGAGCTCGCCGATGAGACGATAAGTAGAATCTGGAAGGAACACATTGTTAAATTGTATTTAAAAAAAAAAATTACCTAGGAGACCGTTTGTACAAAATCGTATAAAATCATATAGAACCGTACAGAACTGGATGAATTTTGGTGAGTATATAACCTACTAGTCTCTTACAGTCCAGGCTACTGTTTATCCCCATCGACATCGACTCTAAACCAGCATGGTTGACTAAGGTCCAACCCCTATTATCCACAGCCCATACCCAGAGACCTACACAGACTGATTTAGGGTCCCAACCCTGCACAGAATGGCGTCTAACCTGAACTTCCACAGCAGGTCCTGCTCCATGGCGGCGAGCGGCCGGGCGGGCGGCGCGGCGACGATGGCCGCGAGCTGGTCCCGCTCCGAGGCCGTGGGCTTGGCGTCGCGCCCCGACAGCCCGGACCGGAGGGAGCGGGCTAGGCGGTGCTGCTTGCTTTCCACCAGGTTCTCCTGGCAGGCCGGGGGGTATATCGACTTATACATGGGGTATATTGGCTTATATGTGGGGTATATTGGCTTATTTATGGTGGATACTGACCTATATGGTGAATAATGACTTATAAATCGCTATTGATCCCCATCGTCATCAGACAAAAGACGTCCATTGACGGAGATATGCCTCCCCTAAAGTTTTCCAAAGGGGTTATCGGAAGCGGTCTGTATCCGATATTGATCCCCGTAATGAGAGAAATGTTGGTGTAATACACAAATATTTGCTTTAGATCTGGAGGTTTGTCATTGTAAGGTAGTTTTATTTTACTTGTAACAGTACCTGTAAAATTTCATAATCAGGCACAGTAACGATCTCCGCCTGAGCTCTGAACTGGTACATCTCGTCCCCGTCTTGCTCGTAATATACTACTGCGTGCTGCATATAAAGTTAGGGTTCCATTAAAATTATGAAATTCATCGCATACGTGGTTACATGAATGGGACTAGTGAAAAATATGGGTATGCTACTGTCCGTTTATTAGTTTAAGACTCTAATTTGTGAATTCTCTTGATTACGTACAGAGCTGGAAGAATTGAGAAGAGAAAGAAAAAAAAAAAGGATTTTTTTTTCGCTATTTCAGCTATTTTGTTAAGTTCGTTTTTGGATGATAAACCATTTGAAGTTATTTAACACAGTGTTGTAAAAATGACATTAGAAATAGAATGATATTCATCATAATCACTCACATTTATTCCGTCAATTTGAACTGTCGGGAATTCAATCATCAAATACATGTAATTTGAGTTTCTCTTCTCTTTCTCGTTGATCATTTCAATCTCCCTGAATGTCAGTCTGTCCAACCAATCCACCTGGAAAAAATAAATTATTTGGTATAAAAAACGTGTTAAGAATTCATCACAATAATTTCGATTCAGTAAAGCCTAACATTCTAGAAAGAATTGATCGAAAATTATCTCAGTCTGTTGCCCTACCAAATCTGGAGCATGGGTATTTCGTCGAGACATTCGTATTTGATCAAGTCGTAAGTGATGACGTAAAACTGAAATTGATATTACGAGATGCATTCGCGATGGCGCCTTCTAAAGCAGATAGCCATAATTCTTTAAGATTTCAAATTAAGGGGTAAATAAAAAAAAATGCTGCAGGATTTTGCAATTATATTTGAATTGTACTTTATGTAATTTTGCTGGCATGAAGAGTAAAAAATGCCCAAGCAATATTTATTTAATCTCTAGTTAGGTGGTGAGGTCAATAAATATGTATAAATAATTATTTAATTACGAAACGAGCTATAATAATGGTGCGTGTCTGCAATAAAATGAGTTTTATTTGCATAATGCGTATAACATCTCGTGCTTAGGTGCTATGACCTTTCCGGTTTCTTTTTAAAAAAGAAATGTTTTTTTTTAATACAACACTGTCCAAGCCAGGTTATGTGAAACGACAGGACAAAAGTACAAACGAGTTTAGGCCAAAGTATGTTTTAGAAAAAGCTTTTATATTAATATCAACCGTGTCAAAGAGCAAAAGGTGATTTGGTTTCTTTATAGCCAGCACGTATTTTATTTTAACTTTCACTGACTGTGGCAGTGTGGTCACTTTGCTGTTTATAAATGGTCAAACATTTATTAGAGCGATTAAGGTGATTAAAATGTTAAAAATACTGAAATGTTGAAAAAATACCATGTTATGTCTGTACCTTCAAAAGTGTAGGTAGAATATGCAGAGACAATTTTTTAAGCAGAAGTATCGCCAGTTTATATTTTACGGGAGCGAAGCAGTTGCCATTTATTACACATATTCAGACACTGCTGGACTCGGGAATCGAACCCAAGATTTTTTTATTTAATACACTTATTTATATCGGGGCATCACCTATATTACTCATCCATCCATCATCATGTGTAATCAACAAATACTTATTTGTCTTGTAATCTAGTGTGGGGTCAGAGCTATATATGTGACTGTTATTCGTATTTATATCTTTGGTATTTTATTTATATCTTAACAATATGTTAACTAAGGTCCTCTCATCTGTAGAGGAAGCTTGCCCCTAGCAGTGGGATGCAGGCTGATGATGATAAAAAATGTTACCTTAGGCATGTGTCCATTCCGGTGTTTCTTAGCCAGTTTGGCCAGCCTCTGCATCTGCTCCTTGCCGCGATCTGGAGCCTTTCCTGGCGTCTTCTCACTGCCTTCCACCCCCGGCCACACGCGGAGATCAAACATGCCCTTATTGGGACCAAAACACACCTTCCTTAACTTATGGACGAAATTCAAGTAGTAGAGTTTGCATTTTCGCAACGAACTAAATGGGAGACCCATTGACACGAGAAAAAAACTATTTTTCTGATACTCAAGTAAATAATTCTTCAAGAATAAATCATGTCTGATAATAAAAACCGTTACAATTCAAAACATTCTCTTGAATATGTACACTTGATCACTGACACTCGTGTTCTCTCCAGATATTCCATAATATTCAGTAA
This sequence comes from Cephonodes hylas, assembly GCA_030295005.1. Lineage (NCBI taxonomy): Eukaryota > Metazoa > Arthropoda > Insecta > Lepidoptera > Sphingidae > Cephonodes > Cephonodes hylas. Next base: position 10,922,484 of record AP025377.1, read on the forward strand.
CTCAGGAGTGTTTGTACAGAATGCGATTGAGCGATGTTATTTTTTCTCGCGAGACGTGCATTGTACGAGGATCGAGATCGCACTGAAGCAGTGGCAATTTCCAGTTGACGCATACAGATAAGTGCGAGAGGAGAACAAACATATAAATATTCTAATATCGATAAACACTGCATTGCTGCGGAATTGAACAAGTTTTTTTTAAATATAACTTGATTTTTTTACTCCTTTCATTTAAGTGTCACTGTTGTCTTAATGTGGTCTAGCATATTTGTGTTGTCTTTGTCAGTAATAAAGGCTGACATGCAAATCTATTATTTTGGATCAGAAAAAAATTAGTATCTAAATCAAACAAATACTCGTATATAGTTATTCAGGAGGGTTTTCTTTAAAAATCTAGTCCTTAACCGATTAACTGAGATTGTCTTCAAAAACCCTTTAATTAATGTAAGCTATTTAATCAAATCAGCATTTAGATTAATTAAGATCATGGTTTCGATTAATACATTATGCCATATCAAAGATAACTTTACCTATCACAAACAGGTTATTTACTTTTGTTTCATTATACTTAATGTAATAGTTTCACATACCTATTGCCTTGTTTACATTCCGTGCAAACTCCTGGACTCTGCACTATAGGAGGGCAGATTGCTATGATATCACTCGCCAGAATAACCCTACATAGGTACTTCATAATTGTATGAAATCCAGTGGTAATACGTTTATAGAAACCTAAAAGCGTTACAAGTCCATTGTGTAATGCCTACTTTAATACTGTTTATTGTAGGGTGAGGGTATTCTCATTAATATCTTCTTCTTCTTCCTCTTCATCAACACATATACGCCCACTGCTGAGCACGGGTCTCCTCTACCATTGAGAGGGTGTAGGCCATAGTCCACCACGCTGGCCTAGTGCGGGTTGGCGGACTACACACCTAAGAAATTCCTAAGAACTTTTAGGTGAGCAGGTTTCATCAAGATGTTTTCCTTCATCGTTAAAGCAAGTGATAATTCAATTTGAATACACACATAACTTCGAAAAGTCAGAGGTTTATGCCTGGGGTTCGAACCCGCAACAGCCGAGATTCTCGACCGCGCGCCTAAACCTCGAGGCCATCACTGCTTCTCTCATTAATATGTTAAATGGCTTTTGTGAAATGAAGATGTAAAGCTGAAACTATATAGGATTTTGTAATGCGAGCCTAGCTTTTGGGCCTTCTATGGGAGTAACGCTATTGATTATAACTATAACATAAGAAAGGGAATTATTCCTGTTTACTTTACTTGGAATATCTGGCTTTGAACTAGACATAATCAGGTTGAATAATATTTTTAGAAATTCGAACACAGAACAGCTGAATGACATTAGAAGGGAAATAGACAGTATTTGTAATCGGGACGCTATTCATTTTTTCACGTCCAAAGATAAAATTCAAACAAAAAAGAAGGGCTGCTATTGTTTTTCACATTTATCAGTCTTGATATTACACGCAGACCGAATTACTATGAAGCGACCGTGTCAAACATATGATAATCTAATCGTAGGTTCGACGCGCTCAGCAAACTGACATTTCCTTTCTATTCTTATTTAACTGCTCTGTGAATTCGATCATCGACACTTATTTAGATCATATTGTCCTCGGTATTTTGTCGAGTAAGGTCACTCTACAACGCCCGTACAGTGTCAAAATTAATTTGACCCTCACAGTGCAAGGAATTATGAATTTTAATAGATTAGCAATAAATACTCAAATCGTATAATATGTAATACATTTCAGCCAAATTGCATGATGTAACGCAGACGTATAAAAAAAGGAAATGTAAACTTGTTTGTAATAAACAAATCAATGACTTTAACAAACATAACAGGTTTTCACTAAATACATTTCAATTCTTAATTGTACTAAAAAAAATTATACTTATATTCTAGGCATTTTTATTGTATTGTATCCTAGGGGTTTGAAACATTGAAATATCTGGTATATTTCGGAGGTTATATCCGATACGTTGTTATAAGCAATAGTTTTTGGTTCGGATATCTACATTCCGCCGGGACTTTGCCATTCGGTTATTATAACCGATCCGTATCTATAAGTGGTGTCGATATAACCGGTTTTTACTGCAGTATTTCGGTTGAAGTAATAAAGAAGCAAAAATATTTTTTGGCTGTTTGTTCAGTATGCACGACTGAAAGAATCAAACATCAATATGGGTACTCTCGTAGTTTCTGATACCCACGACACGGAACTTCTAGTTGTATCCCAGTATGTTACTTTTGGTGGTATTTATTGCTAAACTCGAAAGCATTATCAATTTTGACGTTTTGCATACAAACCATGTACATTAAATACCATTTCCATTGTATGGAAAACGCATTTTTTTGACGGGATTTTCTTTAACGCCAGGGGGTTTGTAATCACTATCGCTATTACCTGCCTCAGTTTTCGATCACGGTCTGAGTACACCTGTATAGTTACGACGTAGTTTTGCTGTAAGGGTCTAAGCTCAGTATAGTGTAAAATTATCACGCGCGCCGAACTGGAAGGCCGGAGATGCCTTTGATCATCTTCGGTATGTTATAGGAGAGACTACAGACATTTTTCTTAAAAAAAACCTTTTAAAATGTTTTTTTCCTGTTCCCTAATTGTAAGATTGTAGAAGATTGTACTTTTTTTAATCGGATGAGAACATAGTTAAGGTACTTTGAGCAAACTAAACAAGGAAATGTTTCTAGATACTTCTAGTGTCAAAGAGCGCCGGTAGATAGACTTCAAGGTAGACACATGCCATCTTTATTACATTTATGTGTAAACAGATCATGTCACCAAGATACCGTTATAATTAAAAACACGCCTACAATGTTATCGTGGATACTGTAAACTATGTCGAATACTTGTGATATCTGCTGTGTATATGGATTCTTGTAAATATCAGAAGAATATATTTTTTTATTTCTTGATTGTTTCGTGTTCGTGTTATGAAGTTCAATAACATTTTGTCTGACCAGAGAATCGAACCCTGGACTTCTAAATATCACGGCACATACTTGACTCGTGAGACCACGAGGAAGTTATTGAGAAAATAATATTGTTGTGCTATTAATACTTAACGGGCTTCCTGTTTCATTAGTTTTTTTCAAAGGCTTTTTTTATTTTGTCACGGTCTATTGGTTTGCAGTTCTGAAACCATTAGACAAAGCTCTATCCTTTTTCCTACCCGTATGACAACTAACGAGCATGAACATGAAACAAGTAATCTTTGGATATATTCGTATATGGACAGCGTCCGTGGCGCAGTTGGCTAAACCCCAGCTCGCGAAACGAGAGGGCGCAAGCTTAATCTTCGCACCGAGACAAATGACTGTGCGATCTACAAATATTTGTGTTTGCGAGATCGACAAGTACTTATCTAGTTTCTGATATATATAACATAAAGTTTGTATCTTAGTGTGGTGTTAGAACCGTGTGTTTAGTGGGTGTATTTATTTATTTTAATTGTTACTAGACTTCGGTAAAAATATAAAAAAAACTAAGGTAATGGCCCACGCTGCGGATCCAATCGAATATATAAAACTTGTCAATCAAGGCCGAACCGCCCAATTTAGGAATTGTTATCTGGTCTATTTGAATAAATAACAATTCAAATTTGTTTGTATGACGCAAGACAAAAACAAGAATTTTCAGTTTTTTTGTGTTCCAACTTGAAATAAATATAAATGGGGAATTACAAAAAAATAAATTATTTATATGTTGACATTTCGTTTTGGTGATTTGTAAAAAAATCATACAAGATATGTATGTCTACGATAACCTATCTAATATGTAAAGAAACTTTATTTTGACATTTATTTCTTATTAATTAATTATTAGTCCAATTTCATTTCGTAGCTGGGCACCAGCCTCCTCTACCATCGAGAGGGATTAATTTTCATTTAATATTTATTTAGTCGAAAAAATCCATTAAGGGCATTTCTTATAAACATTAGTTACTTTATGTACAGCTTAATCATCCTTTGGCCTGCTCTATTGTTCGAAATGAATATTTAAGAAGTGGTTAAATTAAGCAATGTTTATAAGACCGATGATTTAAAAGGGAAATTATCGTTACTAAACTGCTAACGATCCGGTACGGGTACTAAGTACATGATAGAATGTTTTTATATACAACATTCTCAGGTTTTTCCAATTACAATACTCTAGATTCTAGAACATTATTCTGTCCTATCTTGCAGGGTTTAGCCAGCGCATGCAATGTAATCACGTTGAAATGTGTTTATTTTTACATCAGAAACATCTAAAAATAACAATGCTTCTCTAGTACCTATACTATACATGTATATACTTATAAACTATATAATTGATTCATTCTATCTATTACTAAAACCGCATCAAAATCCGTTGCATAGTTTTAATTTTTAAATATCTAAGCAAACCTAGTTACAGACAAGTAGCGGGAAGCGACTTGGTTTTAAGATACAAAAAATATTACTATTTTTTCTTAAACTACATATAATTTTAAATCTTAGTAGTTTATTTTAAAATACGTACCCATAATTAAATAGTGGTTTGTGTCCGGTGCACCATTTCATAATCCAACATCATTAAGTACTTGAGATAATTTACTGATAAATATAACAGAACTCATACAAGTTTCACAAACAACACTATTTTTATACACAATTAATAATTACCAATTATTACGGATTACATATTTTAAAACTAAAATACAGCTGTACCTACATACAAAATTCGTGATCTTCGAAAGAGGTTTTATGTAGAACTACATTTACCATAACCACTTGAATAAATAAAACTTTTTTGTGGTAATTCTTCAATTTAAAAAGAATTCAAATTTCGAATCACATTACTTCAAATTTCGAACGATCACGATCAGAGGCTTTTAATCCATATTGAGTCCATAATTGGTTCAACCACACTACACTGAGCACAGTTAACATTTTTCACCATTCACTAGAGGCGATATTAGGAACCCGTTTAACCAGTTCAGTGAGCATTTCCTCACTTGTGTGGCAACACGCTCATTAGCATTCCATATGGGATTCCAGGCCCTGTATGAAATCACTACTCGCGCACTCCGGGATAACTAAACCGGTTTTTTATTTCGAGTTTTTATTAACGATTATTAATTACAATTTATAACCTTATTTAAATATAAAATAGTTTTTATCGTTCTGAAATTGTTTTATTTAAATTTTAATTGACGATAATTGGGTTACACTTTTAATTATTTTTTTAAACGTAAATTCGTTATCCGTATCAGAAGTTGACTAAGAATTATTTGTGTCTGTAGCGAGCACTTTTATCTGTACTATATGTCGTTGCCAGTAAATATCCTCAATTTCAATTGATGTTAATCTTAACATAAAAGTAAATGTAATAATATTATGTTAGGTTAGAGTGCGTTGACCGCGATGATAAAAACGCGCAATCGTAGAAACGTTTTCGCGATCGCGGGTTCGTATCCCGGCCACTTTGTCTGTAAAAGGCCGTCATCTTTATCAATATTTTCCTTCGGTTAGCGATCGCTTGGCAAAAACTTGGCTTGAGATTGATCATTACGTGTCGCAATTTCTAACGGGTCACGGCAATTTTCGTAGTAAATTATTCTCATTTAGGCTGGTTGATTCTCCTATGTGCCAATGCTCAACGCATGATTGCGAATATGAACAGTCCGCACATCATATCCTTTGGGAGTGTAATCTTTGGTCGGATGAGCGTAACAGTATGCTCAATAGTATGCACGTAACGTCTGGTGTTGTTTATTATACAGACCTCGTTGAATCTAGGAGGAATTTCCGTGCCTTTCAGCGATTTTGCCATGCCTATTATTGGAAGTCTGTATAACAGTTCGCACGTTAGGTCCAATTTAAGCAATAGTTAACTATCCGTGGTGCGTTACTTGCGTCAAATTTTTTGGTAATTGTAATTGCCTTTCTTTATGTGAGGTTAAACCTCATAGCTCAATGTTTTGTCACCCGCTTTGCTGTGGAGGGAAGTGGACAACTCTTTGTTTTTCCAACTCCTCCTTTACATTGCTTTTCTGATTAACTTCGTTGCGGGATTATGACAATTTAGGTCCCCTTAGATTCGCTGAGCTTCATTGCTCGGCGCCAATATTGTGCGTACTGTTGATCCTGGAATACAGGAGTTGCAGTGGCGGGTGTGTGGTGGGATAGGGCCAAATCCCGGCCACTTTCGAAATGTGTATATTTTCCTCAATTAAAGAGCAAAAACTACAAACTAATAGCTGAAAATTCCTTAGGTTCTTGTAGAAGGTGTAAACAGAACATTATCGAAAACTGAGACATTTAATATGTCAGTAATTATGAAAACTCAGACTTACTCTAAACAACACTTATCTGAGACTATTTAAATCTGTTGGTTAGAAAGGCGTTATTTTATTTTCTTTTTTGGCGACAACATGATTGTGATCACCGTATTAACGCTATCTTAGTTTTCAACCATGGTAACTGTTTATACCAGGTATTTAGCTCTCATAAAAATAAATATTTTAATAATGATCAGAATACCTTTAAAAGTCTATTAAAAAGTAGATTTTGACATACCTGTCTGAGCATGCCGTGCTTGCCGAAGAGCGATATGGTGGTGCCTCCGACCACCATCACCTTGCCCGGGCCGGCGCAGTCGTATATCGTCATGGCCAGGGTTGCGTTCCTGGGCAGGTCGCTGAAGTACACCGGCAGCGTCACCCATTCGTTCCAACTACAAAGTAACATTATTCGAGAATTTGCGGTTTGATACCCACGTTGGACAATGTCCATTTTTTTATTTGGAGGCTCCAGAAAGTTACATAATAAAAACAGAGCAGCACGAAGATTGAAAATGTGTGCGAAAAATGGCAAGCGCGACCTTATAATGTGGGACTTAAATTGGAGAATGGTACAAGCAGTAATACATCTTTGCCTAGCCATTCTGATGTTGTTGCCTAGCCAAAGCTAATAATTCTGAGATGCAGACATGTATATATATCAATTGATTGTATGTGTACTTTGAAAGCTATAATTAAATAGTGATCATCGTCATCATAACTGGCCCATATACGTTCCACTTATGGCATCCACGACTAAGAGAGTTTGGGCTTTAGTCTATGATGCTGGCCTAGTGCGGGTTGGCTGATTACGCGAGTAAGCAATTCCTAAGAACATTTAGGTGTGCATGTTTCTTAACGATGTTTTCCTTCAACGTTAAAGTACGTGATATTGTGAATACACACATAACTTGACGAGGTGTGAGCCTGTGGTTTCAATATCTAGTTTAACAATGTAAAAATAGTTCCTTAATTCCTAGATAATTGCGTACGTATTAACACGCAAAGCTGTTGTGTTACTCTTTTTTAAGACTGATTTTACATTAGTTTAGCTAAGTAATTGCAGTGTAACTGTTCCGCTTTAGTACATATTTATAATTGGAAAGTAAATATTACACATAACATTTATTATTTAATTACTGAAAAATGATTTTTGATACAGCACATAACTTTTCGAAGTTACTCATGTGTTCATAATGAATTATCGCAACTTTTAACATGTGAAGGAAACCTCAAAGTTCTTAGGAATTGCTTAGGTGTGTAGTCCCACTAGGCTAGCATGGTGGACTGTCAATGATAGAGGAGGCCCGTAGCCAGCAGTTTGACGTTTATAGGCTGATGATAGTGATGACTTTTTCTTACAGGAACATCGCTAGCAGTCTATGAACATCAATATTTTGATTTTGACATTTATTGAATATTGTCATGATGATGAAAACCTTTTAAGATTACTTTGATTACATTAGATGATTCTTGCAATGATTAGAATGTTGTTTGATGAAAATATGTTGTTATTCAAAATTCTTGATAAATTTAAGCAAAAAGTATTAGATATTTATGGCATACTTAATCTAATGAATTTTATTGATAATATCAACTCATAATAATAGAATTAAAGTGTTTCTTACAAATAGTTTTCTATATAACTAAGTGACATTTAAAGATAACATTGTAAAGAAAAGCCTCCATTGTATATAAAGAAAGCTAAATAAGTTTTGAAGAATATACAAAGTATTAGCTAGCTATGACACAAGGGTATCTGTAACCAGGTAATATTCATGTAATCTATATTATGTTTATAAACCTGTGATTTCAATATCATGATAACATTATAACACTTTCAAAATGAGTGTTATCTTACTATGAAGTATCTTAGGTGTGTAGTCCGCCAACCCACACTAGGCCAGCGTGGTGGACTATGGCCTAAACCCTCTCAATGGTAGAGGAGACCCGTGCTCAGCAGTGGGCGTATATGGGTTGATGAAGAAGAAGTAGAAGTGAAAGGTATAAGAGAGTGGAGGCTTTTAAGATATTGTGTGCATCAAAAAGGAGTATACTGCTTATTATATTATTGTTCTTTACTTACTTCCACCGATTAGTGAATGCCTTGTAAGAAGTGGTTACTGGCAGGGCTAGAGGCACTCCATCACTCAGGATCTGACATGTCACATACAAATCTGAGCATCCTTCTTGGTACAGGCCCGAAAATTTGAGCATGGGGTCTGATAAAAGTTTGTCATATTCAGGCTTTGTGCGTTTCCCTTCTAATGTGCCTCTGAAATAATGTTGGTTAAATCAAAATAAACCTTTAACATGAAGTGGTAAAAAGAAAGATGTAGCAATAAATTAAACACAAGCATGCAGCTATTTTAATATTAGGCCCAAAAAGTTCACAAATTAGAATAAAGAGGTATGTTTTTAAAAAAAGAACATTTATAAAAGTAAAAATACACTATGAAACTTTTTAATAAGCCTATACTAATTTCTATTCATATAAGCATTCATTTTTTTTTATTCTGTGTAAAATAGGCATTTTACTCAAAACTTATCATAATATGATTCAAGGAAACTTAAAAGCAAATATAAGTGCTTAAGTAATCAATATTCTAGCAATGTTTCAATACATTGACCTAATCCAGCTTCATATTGCATTACATAGATCGTCGGTAATACAAGAACCTTAATCTTGCAGATGTACACGTTTTTGAATCATATATAGACAGTGTCATCATTAGCAATTGAAGACAATACTTGTAATGAATACCTATTTATTTATATAGTTATCTATATTTGTTAATACAGTCTTAATATAGTTATAAGTATGTAACAAAAGGCTCACTAATATCTAGATAACTAATAGTTTTTGACTATAATGATAAAGAACTATTATGACGAATTTTGTTTCGAAGTACTTACATTTTAATTTCCACTTTATGGTCTAAAGACGAACTGTACACATAGTAGAATTTGTCGTCGATCTCGTTCATGATTCAGAGAGAAAGAAAAGAGATATTTTGTCATAAAATTCCTTTTTGCACTTGAAGTCGAGTACTTTGTTTTGCAAGCAATTCGCAAGCATCTGTTTTTGACATTGACATAATTTGAAATTTTCACTTTCGTTCGGAAATCCATTCGAAAAAGGTTTATAGTTTGAAAGATTTCAGTAGTAAAAATATTAATTTATAAATTTTTTCTTGTTATTGCTACTTAAAAATAATTAAGTGTCGACAGAAATTTTATTTCGAAATATTTGAAATAAGAATTTAGAGATAACATTTATAAATATGAAAACCTTATTTTTTACATAGGCTGTATGTGCTGAAATACTTGGCCTTTTTCGCAATAGGAAAATTCATATGTCAATGTCACCGTCAAAATAATCAGTCAATTTCACAGTAACGTCGGCAATTATTGAGAAAATTTAGTTAATTATTTATGTCCAACGTTATTTCTTCATAGCATTCCAAGTGTTTTTGTAGTTTAGAATAGAATATATGAATATATAGCGGTGTAAGTATGTTATTTTTTGGTTAAAACAGCTATAACCTATACGTAAATGTTTACACTTTTTTATTATTTACAGAGCAATGACGAAACTTTTGGAATGGATATCTGTGATATCAGCTGCATTTGCTGTGTGGTATTCCTTGATAGGGGGCTACGTTAAGCACCCGCTGATAGAAAAATATATGAATATAATTTTAGTGTCGCCTATAATTTTCGTCATACTTTTTGGTCTTTATGCGGTCACTGTGGTGTTATACAGGGTTTTCACGTTTAATGACTGTGAACAGGCGGCTAAAGAGTTGCAGCAGGAAATTATTGAGGCGCAGAAAGACTTGGCTGATAAAGGATTTAAGCCATGAGAATTCCACTAGTTTAAGTGAATGAGTATTGTGATTTTTGTACAATTATAAATATATTTTTACCAAATATGTTTTTGTTTTACATCCTATCTGTTGATGTTATAATACAGAATAATATGAAATATTTTTTTGGGAGTGGAACTATGTTTGTCCTAATAAATGTAGACTTATTGAACTTATTAACAGAATAAAATTTTGTAGTGTTCTAACATGCAAATATGCATTTAAAAATGGTAATTATTAAAAAAATTCAAAATGACAAGTCATAAAACATGCAATGTTTAGTTATTACAGGCCAACTTAATTTTTATTAGTAAATAGAATGTACCTCAACTATACCTTTCTAAAGTTAATAATAAATGTAAACTTCATCCAAATTAAAGATAAAATAATTATAATATTCTCTGCCAAGTTCATACTTTGAAGATTTAAAAAATATTTTACCAGGAATACAACATCCCTTATTACTGTTGAGAAAGCTCAGAACTACCTAGAAATCAAAAGGTACCTCAATTAATAATATCACATAAAACCGCATGGTCTTTTCATAACTTTTTTCTTTCAGTAGTACTGTTAGAAACAAATGCCAGTAATTTATAAGTTAATTTTTTTTAATACATACTTATGTTTGCATCATTCACTTTATGAATATCAGTTATGTCCTCAGTGATAACATTAAAAAAGATTTTGATAAAGTTCATAAATTTGTCGATAGATGGCGGTATGTGTCTCTAAAACTAGAAAACTTCACGTTTAAATAGATCTTTAATAAATATTTTTTTTATAGCTCAATCCATGAATCTCATTGATATAAATATTAGTATATGCTAAGTAGGTAATACACTCTATTTGAGTATTAAAGTAAATAAAAAAAAAAAAAATTAAAGAAATTAACTGCACAGAAAAGTAACCTGCAGTCGGTAGTTCGGGGTTCCATTTTCGAGTCAGGTATTATTGGGATTTCAGAACAGACTATAAATGTGTCCGTAAAACGACGTAAGTAACAACAGTAAGTTTCTTAATTCTAATAATTAATAATTCTAATTAACTCTTCTAATATTTTCTATATGTTAAAAAATGAAACACAAGTATATTTAATATAATTTATTAAGCTAATTAAAATGTAATTATTGCGATTATGTACAATTTTAATATCTTAAATATATACTGTGAATATATATTCGGACAATCTTTGGTCGTATATAAGTCATAAATACCTAATTAACGATTTATCATATTATGTGGTTAAGGCAGAAGTGTCTGGTACAAGTGACAAATAACTGATTAAATGAGTTTTAAAAGTAGAAAACATTTTTGTAAGAATTGAAACTAATTTTATTCATAACATAAATATATTTGGGATTATTTTACTATATATTGATTTCTTTGTAACCTTATTTCTTAATATTAAAGCCGTATTCCTATTTACGCAAAATATATAAACAACGAGCAAAATATCACATACTTTTATTATCAGATACATTTTATTATAAAGTTAAATTAATGGGCAAAAATAAAAAGATACATAAAAGTTCTTTACTCGCTAGAAAAGTATTAAATTCACATTTTCATTTATAGTTTATTCCATTTCATCAGGTACGATCGCAATTCAAAAACAAAATACCCTTCTTTTTTTGAATATATAGTAAAATTTACGATACAATGTTTTTCTAGCGAGAAATGTTTTTCATATTAGATTATTGAATAGAATACGCTTATTAGAAAGATCGGAATTATTGTTTTAATAGTGAAGTCTTTACATTTTGGCTGACCGTATTATTATAATATTAATGCAAATACATATTTTTAAATATTTTACATATGTAGATCTATAGTATTTTTCATTATAATTTCTATTATTTCATAAAATAATTGTTTATATGATCATAACAGGGCCTTTTAAAAGTACTGGGTAAGTCGAAAACGATATTATTTAATTCATGTAATAGCAAATGGATTATAATTTTCTAGCACTGCTTTTATAAAAGTTGTGGCATTAGCAATTCTATTACTTTATGTCAGTATGAAAAAAAAATCTGATGTTAGGCGGTTTATATGATTGTTTGACTTTAACTTAAAAAATAAACATATTATTACGATCAGAAAACTAAAAATATTTTCATTTGAACTCTATAATGTTTTGATGTTACAACAAGTAATTTCTAATCTTACGTAAAAGAAATATTAGTTATTAAAAGAAATATCGATGAAGTCAATACAATTGATAATTACAAATCGTCCCTGCTCTTAAAAACAGTAATTTTAGATAATATTTAGCAAATGACATGTATTTCTTTCATTCATAAATATTTATTCTGGGCGAATAGGACCATCACATCAATATGGTAAAACAAAAAAAGAACGGTTTGAGAGTATTGAAGATTGTGGTTAAAAGTTAAAACAATAACTTTACAGGAGCTGTTTGAAAATATATTAAAAATGAATAGAAATCTAATTTTATAAATATATTATCTATATTCTCTACAATAACTGTGTAGAATGATCCCTCACTTTCAAACCATGCGTTCGATATATAACTATGATAAATTGACCTAACTACCTATGACATGCCTATATCTACTACCTATCTTGCGAGACAATTCCGAGCGAATATTTGCGTTTTGTTATTGAATAGTTAGGATAGCGTAATCCTTTTTTTAATATTTTTCCCATGTGACAGGCGTCTAAAGTCTACTACTGTTTTGCTGCGCCCATAAAAGTTGGCTCGAAATTAGCAAAACGCATCATATTTCCTTATTTAAAAGTAGTATGTTTGCATCACGCCATCTTGCCAGATAGCGCGACACATTTTTTTAAACTGAAGCCTGGTGGGTCAAGTGTCGAGAGACGTTTCTCGTGTCTCGACACGGCATGAAGGCTTGCTAATATGCTCCTTCTTGCTGCGCTTAAAGAGCTTTAGATTAAAGGAACGTGGGAACACAAGACGTGGAAACTAAACCATAGCTTGATACTGTTATAGTACTACTTTTGTTGTGTTAGAAGAAGTCACTTTTGCCAAATATATAATCGCTCAAAATGTTTACAAATAGAAGAAACTAAAAATGAGTAATTTAAAATTATGTTGTTCTAAAAACAAAAATTCTTTTACACCGATCTAAAGAGTAGGTTTACTTTGTTTTAATAATGTGAAATTCTTGCTCGTAGCAAGTTTGCACAACGTAAACCTTAATTCAATGTTGTGGGAACCCAACTATTCACGAACATAACGCCACGACAGGTTCAAACAGTGAAGCAATCTCGTTGAGTGAATTGAGTTCGGTTAATGGAAAAACAGCCTTTTTTGAGACGCTTTTAAAACCCAATCAGTTGGTAGAGAAGCCCGACGTAACAGGGTTAGCGGGAAAGCGTTACCGCTGTGGACATCTTTTTTTTATTTTGGCGGCAGTTTTGACAGTAGGTCCTTTATATGGAAAAGTTTCTTTCATAAATTGAAATTGCTTCATCGTTTAAGCCTGTATATTTTATTATTTATTTATATTGATACACCTAAATAGCAGATGATATGATGTTAGTTTAAAGCTATAAATTCGAAACGTGACTAGCTAATTGAAACAGTGAAGAAAGTGCTACGCACGTCAACTTTACAATAGATTATTTTAATATCCATAATGTATGCCCAGAAAAATAAAAATCTTCGTAGATAATACAAATGCATTTTTACATTTGTAAATTGGAATAGATTCGTACTTCCTTAGGGCGAGATTTTCTTTTTTTGGTTATTTTTAGAGTACCTATACTAGTAAAAAGTATTTATCGTTAGAATTTTATTTTTGACGTCGACAAAGAAATTGTTTTTTTATAATTCTGACAAGTTGGAAACAAAGAGTATGCTAAAGAATTGTTTACCTACATTACACTAATGTCACATACAATATACAAACAAAAAGAAACATGTTGGAACAGAACACTACTTGGTTACATAAAATTGGTCCGAAATATTTATTAGAATTAATATTTCGTTAATCATATTCATTGAGGATAGTCTATGTCTAATTCGTAACGAAATGTTTTATAACAACCAAATAAAGATGTTTCAATAATTATTTATGAACATATTCTCTAGGGGACTAGAAGCTGAATATAAAAAAGCTTTGTTAATTTAATCAAAATAAGGATTAATAAAAAAAGCAAAAATTTGATCGATTGTATTTTAAGGTAAAGTTTTGTACTCTCGTTTTTTCAATTAAAAATTATATTTTGTAGATATTACAATTATTGCATCATTCATTGACCGAATCGCTCATAATCTTGGGGTTTTAAATAGAGTCTCCATAGAAAAAGGTTAAATGAAATATTTTTTTAAATTCAATTAATTTCTAGTTCTGGCTGGTTTTATGAATATAAATATTAAAAAAAAAACTTAAGACGGATGTGGATGCAGACGAAAAACCGCGAATGCCGCGATAATGCGGAAGCTAGTGCGGATGTCTGCAGCGACATAGAGTTGCCCCTAGCGAATACGGTTACAAATTAGGTTATGTTTATCGTATTGTCTATTTTTGCAGTCGTTTGCAATAAGTTTTCCATTTGCAAATTTATGTTTGAATTAACAAAATTAAATATTGTTGTTTATTTTGTAAACAATTTTTTTTTGCACAATTGGCTGAAGGGTTTCAGTTATGTTGCAAATGTTTACCGCTAAATGTTTTTTGAGTTTTTGAGATTCTTTCCGTACTTGTTAGTCAGTTTCTTTTGTTCAGCGTCATGTTCTTAAAACGCTACGTTCAGTTGCAAATTATTACACCAATCCACGTAGACGTTTAATCGATGCATAAAAAAGAGACATTAGCGTACAAACGAGTGAAAATATTTTTCACAAAACCTTGACATCACCTTGGAACATGTCCTTCACTGAAAAACCATAAACGTACAAACATTTACAAGAACGTCCGTTATTCTCGGAATGAAAGTATTTCTATAAAAAAGTGACTTTCATTTTTCGAAATAATTAGTAAGTATACGAAACCAATTAAGTATTTTTATGTTTAATAAAACGGTTGGAAGTCTTAACAATAATCCATTGTAATAGGCTTGCGTGTTTATGGTCTATCCGTGTTACAGGGGTTCATGACCTCGCAAAATGAATTCATTAATAAAAATTTATATGTCATACTTTTTGACGAAGCGGTCACGATAATAGACATCGGTTTTGTTTAAATTATAATACCAAAAAGTTTGACCCAATAATTCTAATCGATGAGGTTTTATTTATAAAGTATGAAAATTTGTTTTGACAAAATGACCGCTACATGGTCCAAAAATAGGTTGGTAGTTGACTCTAAGTGTTCTGGTCCGATTCACCAATCAGTAAGAAGCAACAAACCCTATCTTCTTGTCGCATTCGACCGTGGCCCAAATCTCCTTTTAATACAAGAGGGGGCCTACGATCTAATGGGCGGATACAGATTAGAGCTCATGAAACCAGGTTCCAACAGTTACAACTCAACTAAAAGTAATTTTTGAAATTGAAAACGGAACGCTGCGCATTATCGCCAGAACTCGAACAATTATATTAAACAATATATTCAGAGAATAACTCTATTAAAAGTTAGTCTTGTGAATTAGCGAAAACATTTTGCTGGCGGCACAATTTTAACTCGTTTAACAGCGATATTATCTCGCTTTAAACATGAGCTGGTGGAATTTATTAATTTGTAATAAAACCTCCATTGTAATATAACCACAATTTAGAAACTCCTTCAGCCATTTGTGTAAGGAAGTGAGACGTACAGCCAACGTTCTGAAATAGTGTAGTGGTAGTCAATGTTAAAGTTGATCTAACAATAGAAGTTTTAGATCGTAATAAGGCAGTTGAAAATTCATATAACACGAACTACAGAGTAAAGGCAAAGTTTCCAGTATGTATATCAGACACAGAATCCGACGCTGAGTGTTGGCACAGCTGCAATTTCTGTTCACGTGCATTTTGTGACATAGTTACAGATAGTTTGAATAATTTTGTATTAGCTTTGGTGGACGATTTTTGTCGTTACCTAGTTCGGAGTAAATTCACAATGCATTGCTTTTTGAGGCTTTTCTCATACGAATCTCGCTACCACGACAGCTAGTAATGATATCCCAGCTTTCAGTTCTAGGGAAGGTGCGAGATGTGGTGCTGAAGAGTTTCCTGAGAGGATGAGGGCTCGGAGGCGCTGTCTCTCCCGGTACCTCGTGTCTTCGCCGGGCGGGTCGAGGCATTCGAACTCGCAGCATCGCTCACCCACGCGGAAATTTTTGCAGAACTGTTGATAAGAAATATTTTTTTTATTTATGTTGTGACGAATTGAGGTTATTTTTTGTAAGGAAACTTGTTGTGATCAATGAAGGAAGGAAGGAAGAATGAAGGGTTAGAAACTTGCACACTTAAAAAATAACCCGCTCATTGGTAGAAAAGACCAGTGCCCAGTAGTGGGAATTATATGTGCTGCTGATGATAATGATGATAGTATGGAGAAGCATTTCAGTAGGATTGTGTACAGTGACGCCTTTTTCATCTCCGATTAAGAAGTATCATGCTTCCCTTTACAAGCGGCAATTTTTCGTACTTTTATAAAATGCTTTTAAACACAGTGTGCAACTTTTAATGAGAATTTTCTGGCTTTTTAATATTAATTTTTAAGCATCAAGTCTCGGACGAGTTGAATCAAGTACTTGAAAATAATTATAATTCTGGGTTCGTTTTAAATACAAATTTTATTTTAAGCTAAAAAGACTTTTCTGTCTACAGCTGGAGACGTAATGGTTCTTAATTATATCAATTACATTCCCCAATGACCTTCCCGCTCTTGTTAATATTATCTACAATTGCAAAAGATACAGACACATTTTGGCCTTGAGAATAAAGCGCATGATCAAGATTTCAAAATTAAAAACCAGACACACACTTATTTATTTATTTAATCTTTATATACCGTATACAAGTATAAAGGCGGACTTAATGCCGAAGGCATTATCTACCAGTCAACCTCAGGGTGGTGCAGAGAAACACGAATAGAACACACTTCTGACTGATTGAAGTAATTATATTTTACCGTGAAAAGGACCATAACAAAAACGAATCCAGGAATTCTGGAATGTTAAACGAAACTGAAACAAATAATAAGTTTTAGGCCTTAGTCCACCACGATTGTCTGATTCGGGTTGGTGGAATAAACGCCGAAGAAATTCCTAAGAACGTCAGAGTTTGCAGGTTTTCTCACGATGTTTTCCTTAACCATAAAAGTACGTGATAATTCACTGTGTGTATTACTCATGACTTCGAAAAGCCATAGTGTATGCCCGGGGTTTGTATCCACAACCGCCAGGATTTTTGATTAGGAGCTAATGATTGCAAGCAGTTCAACTCTTGGATTGTTGTCATTTTTCTGGGAAAGCCTAGGTTTGGTAGTAGTCAGATGAGAAAGGATGAAATTTTTTCCCTATCCCACCACGAAGTCACCATTGTAACTCCAGTTCTCCAGGACCAACAGGATGCACAATATTGACGCCGAGAAATGAAGCTCAGCGAATCTAAGGGGCCTAATTTGTCAATATCCCGGAACTAAGATAATCAGAAAAGCAATGTAAAGGAGGAGCTGGTAAACAAAGAGTTGTCCACTTCTCTCTACAATAAAGAGGGTGACAAAACATTGAGGTTTGACCTCACATAAAGAAAGACAATTACAGTTAGCGAAATTTGACGCAATTAACGCACCACGGATAAAGAACAATTTGCTTAAATTAGACCTAACGTGCGAACTAACCTAACGTGTGAAAGGTAGATATACTTACATAAGGTGGATCGCAGTATATCGCCTTGCACCACATGGGCTCCGAGTTGTAGCACACGCATAGCGAGCACACGCCCGGGCCCGGCACGTACAACAGGCCGTGGGGGACCGACTTCCCTTCCCAGTCGATGCATTCTTTGTCCACGCATGCTGGAACAAATATATAGTGTTAAATATGCACTCAAGGTTGTATTTTCAAACGAGATAGAAGTGTTTATTTGGCTCAACGTTTTGCCATATGCAATCACGTAATAAGAGAAGAAGAATGGTAAGAAATAAGAGAAGAGATATATTAAATGTATCACGTAATAATAGACTGGCTGATGACAGGAGTAATCTGTGAGAATTTTCTAATCTTTCATACACTCAGCCTTTCGCTGTCCACTGCTGAAGGTAGGCCTCCTCAAGATAGCGTCAACCATACCGGTCTTGTGCAGCCCTCAGCCATCCGTTACCCCCCTTCTTATTCAAGTCGTCTGACCATCGTGCTGCAAATTATTCTAGACTGCGTCTGCCTAAATGCGGTCACCACTCCAGTAATCGATCATAGACACGTATAATCCTGATTCGGGAGACTGATACTTTAATTAAAAATTCAGTGCAAATTTCATAAAGGAAAACAAGTTGGAAATCCAAGAATAATATTTCCCTTGGCCAACTTACGTCTATATTAACTTAGCTAGAATATCGTAGAGCTATCTTTAGGTAGATATGAATAATAACACTTCGCAGAATTCAGTAAAGTTGCCAAAATCTGTGTTTGGTTTGGGATATTTTCGGTGAAAATTATTTTAATTGGAATATTTCATAAACTCCAAATAATATATATGTATACACTGCTTTAATTTTTTATAAACAGATATTATTTCTTAATATGAAACACTTCTTTGCCAAGTCTGTGTTATTACATAAATATCAATAAATTTCTAATATACTGGTCAAAACAAAATAAGGGCCACGTGTATGTTTTTAAGTTTCTACTAAATTATTGCCAATTGTTTTTGCACAAGTTCTAGATTCTATTGTGACATGTTAGTTTAAGGGTCTGGCAACACAATTTAATAACCTTTACTTGCATAAGTGTTTAAGTGGGTAGTTTTTATGTTATTTTTTGTAACCACTTAATTTTGCCCTATTTAACTTGAGCGAAAGTTCACTTTTAATCTCATTAAAATTTTTCGTTTTATCGTAAAGAGTTTATTTTTGGATATTAGAGTGTACATCTAATATTTAAAACAACAATGCTACGAGTTTAACGGCATATGGACGTGGTTATTACTAGTAGAGCCATAACATTGATTCAAAAGGGTCATTCGCAACGTTCGGTTGCTTTGCAGCTGAGTTTTTCGCGGAGAGCTATCCAAAATGCTTGGTATCGGCTCTAAAAATCAGGAGGAGTCACTAAAAGACAGTAATTAGGCAGAGTCAGAGCAATTACAGCTCTGAAAGACCGATACATACACTTGAGTGCACGTAGAGTCACTGTCCGCACATTGCATACCCGCTTGCGTCGAGCAACAGGGACTCGCGTAAGTTATCAAACCATTAAAAATCGATGGCATAAAGACTAACAGCTCTCTAGGAGGCTAGAAGTGCGGATTCCATTGACAACTGCTCATCCAGCAAACGGTTTAACATTTGTAAGGCAATATCTAGATTGGGGTATAAGTGATGGGACCTTGGTACTTTTTATACACGAGTGTAAAGATAATTTTTTAAGTGATGATCGTCGCATTGGAGCACGGAGAAAAATAGGTGAGCGTTTTTCAGAAGCTAACCTTCATGAAAGTGATCGTTTTGGGGGCCCAATGTTATGGTATGGGAAGACATTAGTCTTACAGGAAGAACTGAGCTGCTAATTCCTAATGAAGACACAGTAACAGGTCAATGATAAGTCGAGGAGGTCATGAGACCTCCTATGGTGCTATTTGCACAACGAGTGGGTCTAGGATTTCGGCTGATGCATGACAATGCTCGCGCAAATACAGCTAGAGTCACTAGAGGACCACTGAAAGATGTCCATATAGAGGTTTTGCAGTGGCCTGCGAACAATTTAGACCTAATCCCTACTAAAAAAAGTGTCCGAGAGACTAATCAACTCGTCCATAATGATAGACAACTCAAAAACATGCTAAAAGTGAGTTAGGAGCAAATACCGCCGGTAAAAGTAATAACATCCCCTCTAGAATAGCGGAATATGTGTAAATAAAAGAGGAAGACATACCCGTTACTGGCAAATCAGGAATAATTTATTTAAATTTAATTTTACTATTTTTTTTTTACTTTTCAGCAAAGTGTATTTTTTGTCAAAATCGTGTTTTTCACATAAAACATTTAAAAAAATACGATTTTAAAGTGTGGCAATTAAAATTTTCGGCCAGTTAGTAAAAAATAGTCCGCTTTAATAATTTTGATAGTCTCCCAACCCCTGGACCTCATAATTTTGTAAAAATCTTAACAAAATCAAGTGGCCCTTATTTTGTTTTGACGAGTGTATAATATGTAAAGTCTGCCTACGCGGAATGGAGTGGTGGCCCTTAGTTCATCTTACACCTTAGTCAAACACGCTTCAATTGCATAAAAGTCTAAACTAGGCTTAAATCATTATGTTTAAACATCTTTTATATTAGTCGCCCAATGAAAAAAAGTGTACCGCAAAGTTGAACAATAACTGGAGGCATAAAAATAACATATTAAATATAATATTCGACACACATTGTGTAGGTGTTATTGTACGTCCGACCAACCAATTCCAACTTCATAATTTATGGGTTTTTAAAATGTCTCGCGCGTATTTCGGCCTGTATGGGCGCCCATACACGGTACGATCCATCTGATGAAAATCGAGACAATTAATCGCATCAATAATGTCTCCCATACACGAAACGACTGATCGTAACGATTTATCATTTAGGTACTTGTATAAAGCTGTCAATTCATAGTTACGATATTCATGTTTGCATGGGTTTTTGTTGCGATTTGCGACATCGTCTTCGATTGTCTAAATCGTTAACGATCACGACACACACCATCGATTCGTCGTTGCGATTTGATGCGACGGATCGTACCGTGTGTGGCGCCCATAATATTTGCGACGGCTAATTGTATACAATGTCAAAATTAGATTGGCGAGTGAGACAGTTTTTATGTGATAATAAACAACTGATTTGTATTTCTGGAACGGGAAAGTGACCGCGCTGCCACCTGGTGAGAAAAGTGAGAAATAGCCGACTGAGGCGATTATGAATGTCTCGTTAGTCGATATAATTATGTTGGTATGGAGGTAATAGGGCCAATGGACGACGTACTATACTAGCCCAAAAGCGTTACAAGTCAATTGTGTAGTGTCTAGCATATTTATAATATTTATTGTGGGGTACGGATATTCTCATTTATATCTCATTTACATTTTTTAAAGCAGCATTGCTGCACCCAAATTTTGCCAGTGATATGTTTTTCATCTTGGACATACTGGAGGCAAGCCTATTCCAGTTTATCGAGCATTTAGACTCCGTGCCGTTACTGAGAATTTTCAAGCAGAAATCTCAATAATTCAGTTTGACCCGGAACTTCTAAGTCACAAATTTAAAGTCAAAATGGCTTTAATTCAATATAGATAAGTTCTTTTGAATGGTCAATTTTAAGCTATAAATAAAACTTTAATATGTAACTTTAATAGCACATTTACACGTGCCGCAAGACTACGAAACTGTCTTAAAAATAAATAACTTCTACTTATGTAATTTGCCATTTGACTTTATAGGTAATTAGAGGCATTAAACAGTACTACTTACAACGGATCAGTGTTATAAAATATTAAGTTATAACCGACTTTAATAGAAGCCATAGAACGTTCGTGGCGCCGCCGTCGAGGATTTAAGTGTAGCCTAATTAAGTGTCTGGTTTCTTTTAAAGTTTCGTAATTTCCTAACAAAAACTCAACTATGAATTACTATTAAAGGGACTCTTATAAACTATTTTTGACTGGTTTATTTGATACTATTAACAGGTTTTGGCATAGCGAACTACAATTTTTCGCATCTTGTTAATTAATTAACTTATCAAAATTGGGTAAAAAGTGGATTTAACTGCGCGTCATTTAGTAGCATCAAATACTTCTTTCGATATATACTTATACGTTCTTGTGATTTTTTTTCAAATATCTTTTTACTTTAGCCTAATCGAAAATGAGTAGTCCAGAATAGACAGTTAAGAGAATATTTTTTTGAACAATTAATATCTGTTGAATAACGGTCTTATTTTTATTTATTCAACCTTCACACAGACATCCCAGAGTACGTTATTATTAAATTACTGCTCTGAAAATAATAACTGGTTCTTAATTTGTCTCTACGAAATATTTAAACACAGATACGCAAACTCGAAATTTTCAGCGAATATTGTTTCTAACTATTTTTGGTCTTTTTTAATCAAGTTGGTAGACAGAGCTCTTTCATCCATCACAAGCTGTTCATCTTTTTTTATGCAAGACGTTTTCGTGAATAAATATTGTATTCTTTTTATGAAATGTGTTGAAAGATGAAAAATGATGCAAGCGTTGGTTCTTTCGCCAAAAAAGATATATGTGAATAAATTTCTTGATTTTAAAAATGTTAAAAAAATATCGATTATTTTCATAAATTATAGTTTTTTTTATATTCTGTGTGGTTCTAGCTGTGGGGTTCGGCTCCGTTTGGACACAACTTTTAATCCCATGCTCATTCCATGGACACATTAAATACAGAAATAGCCTCACTTTTATATTTGTGTAAATTAAAAACACCTGTTACAACTTTCAGGGGAATGCTTTATGAATGCCTTTTTAATTTACTGTAGTAAATTCATACAAAAAATAATAAATAAAGAACATACATTGGTCCGAATAGTGAACCTAAACCATTCTCGAATCCACTGGAACAGACACAAATAATTTCATCAAAATCGGTCAGCCGTTTAGAAAATACGCACTGAAGACTAGATATATCAATCAAATCAATCAGCCTATCACCGTCCACTGCTGAACGTAGGCCTCCCCAAGAAAGCGCCAACCATCTCGGTCTTGAGCAGCCCTCATCCATCCAACTAAATACCAAAACCCACGGTGGGCAGCAGCACCGTCGGGTAAATCATTCCAGCCACTGCGGTCACCAACCCGCCTGCCAAGCGTGGTGACTATGGCATATCCCCCCAAATGGCACTAGATATATAAAGGTAAATAATGCTAAGTATTTCATAAATCTTTTTGGTTGTTGCTTTAAATTAGGAAATCGATTGAGATTTTTACTAATGAACATTAACATGATGTTGGCCATAATTTCCTTATATTTGTCCCTTAATCGTTGCGACATCTGCACAATGATATTAATAGCAGCTATTTTGGCTGCTGGCCAGCCTTTTATTAATATTTGAGCAGATTATTACGGAAATGAGTGTACAAATAAATTCGTAAGCATTTCGGCATTACCTGTGATGAAAATATATAGATTGAAAATAAAAATAAGAAGTATTTTCTATTTTATACAGAATTGATTAGCCTGCTTATCAGATACTAGTAGACGTTTATTTCTAAATTAAAATAATATGTTTTAAATATAAAATATACATGAAAAAGCACGGGCTTTTTCTACAACTAAGAGTTAAGATCTTAGCCCACCACGCTGCCCTAATGCGGAATCTAGTAAATACTGTACCACTATTAGTCTCCACAACCCTTTAGCAAAAGTATCAAGTACCAAGACATGAAGGTGCCGGGAAAAGCAGATATCCAGTAAATATTGTACAATCATTAGTCTCCACAACCCTTTTAACTGAAGTATCTAGTATCAAAATTCGCAGGGCACAAGTCTTAGACATGGAAATCCTTTCCCAAGCAGTTGACCTCTTCAAGCCGTGACCGTGGACTTGACCACCGAGGGCAGTGGGGCAACTGGCCCTTTACATCACACTCTTGGCAAGAAGCCCATTCACGTCTCTCCTAATAGCATTAAAAATACCGTCTACCTATGACGTACGTAGGAATCGTTTGTTTTGATATACCACGAATTGTGGTAGGAAAGTGGTTTTTGAAATGTTTTTTAATGTTTGTTTTTCTCTGTCTGATTGAGGTGTGAATTGGCAGTTACTGAACAATAAAGATAGGCCAAATTACCATTGATTCTACCGAATAATAATAGAATATGCGTAGTGATGGCCTTGAAGTTTATGCGCACGAGAATCTCGGTGCTAAACGGTTTAAACCCCAGGCACCACGGCAGACGTTATGTGTGTATTCACAATGAATTATCGTACTTTAACGGCGAAGGAGAACATCGTGTAGAAACTTGTGTTCCCCAAAATTCTTAGGTATTTCTTGGGTGTTTTATCCATTAACCCGCACTTGGCCAGGCCTAAAGTTTATCAGTTGTTGAGGACGCTGGAGCCCTAGTTTATTTTCAGTGTTGTGGTATATTTCTAATTTATTATTAAAAAAAAACAATCTGTGTTGCTGATAGACTTTCTTGTTGTTTTATCACCACAGAAATAACACGTTCCGAAGCGGCAGTAGTTTAAAATTGACGATTCAAAAGAACTTGTAAGTCGATTTAAATAAAGATATTTATTTTGACTTTAAATGGCGATTAACTGTGAAACCATGAAAACCAATTTTAATGATATTTTTTTAATTCGGAAAAGCATAACCTATAATTCTAACAGTCGACGGATAATTTGACACACTTGACAATTACACGTTTAACAATACGCTCAAGTAGGATGGAAGTGAATTTCTAACGGCGTCCAATTATCGTCGGTAGAAATTCGTGGCTTCTATTTCGTGGATAGCCTTGGCCCTCGTCTGAAGGCTGACCTTGGCTCCTATAAATATTCTATTAGATATTCCAAGAGGATCTGTTTTGTTTAAATATTCTCTTTGCAGGGCTGGATCGGCTTATTGAATTTGCGGGTCATCTATTTTGTGGTACTAAAAATATAGTGAAGTTTAGACTGTAAAAATACATTCTACTTCTTCACTGAACATACTTAGGTGTGATTACAAGCTTGCAAAGAAACTAAATTAAGGCAGTGGTGGTACTTCTCGAAGCCCAAAATCCCAGTGTGCCATGCAATGTTCCGAAAAATAATTATTAAGCTTCGAATATTTATTGAGTAGGGGATAGCTGGCAGTACCGGTAACCGGTGGGGCAGGAAGGTTCTCGAGTGGAGGTCGCGTGGGACGTTCCTCCAAAAGACGGACTAAAGATGTCACTTTGTAAGTCCTTTGTCTAGCAGTGGACGTGTTTGTCCAATGATGATGATGACGGTGAAAGCAGTGGGGGTCTTTGGACCCTATAGACGTAAAGCGGTTCTGTTAGATATCCCGAAATCAACATGTATCTTTGATAGAGAGGCAAATGGCGTTTGCACGGAACAAACGCGTTTCCAGAATGCCAATACGGTAGTACATGCATTTTTAATCAAGTCCTGTACTTTGTTTGAAGGTAGCCTTTCATTTGGGTTGTATATCACTTAAAATGAATATAACATGGTCTCGTTGGTTAGGGCAGTGCGCAAAGAATAAGCTTAAAGTAAGGCTCGACCGAGATCTCGGTCTCGGTCTCGGTCTCGGCATTCTCGGCTACAAATCCAGCCGAGAAATTTGTCTCGGTTCTCGGCTAAATATCGCCGAGATTCTCGGCCATGGCCGAGATTGTAACTTTGTCCGGATCGGCATTCAAATTTTACCGCGCATGGCCACGCGCCGCAGCGCGAAGTCGATTGGTGTAAGTGCGTGAGAGAACTGAATTGTGATTGGTTGTAGTCCCGACTGGCGAACTGCGGCCGGCCGCCTTCGCCCCGTTCGAGCAATATTTGTGATTATCTATGTTTAAAATCAATGGAAGTTTGTTCAAAAACAGTGAATTAATATAAGTTCTTTTAAGTATTGTGTTGCTACTTGCTGTGATTACTTATTGTTGATACTTGTAAATTGATGAATTACACTGATTTGGTTAAAGCAAGATCGTGTAATATAGAATTAGATTACTTATAGTTTTGGAATATAAAGCGGGTAAGTTGTTTTATATAAATATAGTCAAATAATTATTGTCAAAGTTGTTTGTTTCAATTAGTTATGTTATGTGTTAAATTAAATTAAGTATATATATAGTGTACAATAAAGTATATTAAATAAATAAATAAATATAAGTAAATTAAATATATATTACAGATTGATAGGATTTAATGACTTTATGCGTATTGTTATTTTGCTGAAAATACGTGAGGGTCAAAATTAAATAATTACAACTCAAAAAAATTAAACAACCACGCATTCTTTGTAAATATGTACCTATAGAACTTGCAAAGCTTCTGGTTAAAATCAAACACTTACGTAGGTTAGGTACCGTTTCTTAGTAAAATTAATCGAGAACTGTTTTAATCAAAGTTGAAGACATTTCGATTTAATGTGTTAAAAGTTTACTAATAAAGTATAATATTGTATTGTTGCAGATGAAAACTAAATATGCCTAAAGTAAATCCTATTTGGGAATATTTTGAAAAAAACATTGTATTACATCCATCAAAGGCTATTTGTAAGTCGTGTAGTAAAATGGTGTCATTAGGCAGTCCTCAGCCCAAACATTAGAGTACCAAAGGTTTGAAACTGCATTTGTCGAAATATCATTCATCCGAACATGAACAGTATGAGAATAAACTGGCTGAAATTGCTCATGAAAATAGTTTGAAACCGGCTATTTCAAAGCCCGTGCGCCTTAGTATTGATCATAATGATAATAAGTATCAACCTACTATAGAACAATTAATATCTCATCCGCCTTCAGCAAAATGGCCGGATGATCATCAGATTGTCAAACGAATTGATAAAGCAATTATGGATTACATAATTGTGGACATGCAGCCTTATACTACAGTGTCAGGTGAAGGATTTAAACGTTTGAATTTCGCTGATCCTTCTGGCCCAAAACGTTACAAATTGAAGTCCGAAAAATACTTTCGCAGCCAGTTAATGCCTGAAACATATGAAAAGGTTCAAGCCAAAGTAATATCTCTCTTAATGGAAGCTGATTGGATAAGTTTTACTACTGATATATGGTCAAATCCTACAAAAACTTGTTCATTACTGAGTTTTACTGCCCATTTCGTTCGGAAAGAACAGCGCCTTAAAGTGGTGCTGGCTGCGACTGTTCTGGAGGACGATCACACTGGTGATTATATAGCAGAAAAACTCAAAGAAATTGCCGAAACTTACAACATTGCAAAAAAAGTTCACTTGGCTGTACGAGACAACGCTCGCAACATGGTCCGCGCCACTCGAGTAGCTGAATTCACATCGTTGGGCTGTGTTGCTCATACTCTACATTTGACGATCCATGATGCCATTTTTTCGGTGGCAGAAGTTGAAACGCTGATAAAGAAATGTCATAAAGTAGTCGGCCATTTTCACAGGAGTGAACAAGCTCGAAGACATTTAAGTACCTTTCAAAAAACCTTAAATTTGCCGGAGCACGCGCTCTTTCAAGATGTGGAAACTCGGTGGAATAGTACCTACTTAATGATGGAACGATTGCTTGAGCAAAAAAATGCTTTGAACCTATACCGTATTGAAAAAGGAGGCATACTAGAAATTAACAATGATGAATGGAATCTTATAAAAGATATAGTGAACGTTTTGCAATGCTTTTATCAAGCTACGTTGGAAATCTCTTCCGACTCGTCCTGTGTTTCTGTGGTAATACCGTTGGTGGCAATGTTAAATGGAAAATTGGCGCCAATACAAAGAATTCAGTCCTTTAATGAGCAGGAAGATGATAATGGAAATGAAGATCACGTAGAGACGATGAAAAGCAAACTATTGTTTGCACTTAATCAGCGGTTTTCATTTCTTAAAAGTTGTTTGCCACTGATAACTGCAACACTGATAGATCCACGATTTAAAACTAAATATCTAACTGAAAGCGAAGTAAACTTAGCCAAGCTTCATATTATCGAGGCTCTTACTGTCAATGAAAACGTGTTATCAGATTCTCGTAAGATGACACGGGAATCTTTAACTAAATCATCAAACATGGCTGCAACAAATAAATCTAACTTATGGGCAGCTCATGATTCTATAGAGTTGGACGACGAGCCCATGACCAATGAAGAATACAGGTCAAGCTCTATAATGGAAATTGCACTGGAAAGCTTTCTTAGAGAGCCAAGACTGCAGAGGAATGCAAATATATTTGAGTATTGGTATTCGTCACCTTATAAGGTGCTTAAGCCTGCTGCAAATAAATTTTTATCTGCGCCGCCTACTAGCGTAGCTAGTGAACAGCTTTTTAGCAAAGCTGGGCAATTATACGACGAGAGACGACACTCATTAAAGGGCGAAAATGCCGAAAAATTGCTTTTTTTATGTTACAATATAATGTTATTTGATTTTGATTATTGAAATACTTAATTTTGTTAAACAATAAGTAGTGTATTAAAAAGCTAACAGTATTAAGTTATTTTTTTTACGCTTTGTTTATTCTCGGTCTCGGTTCTCGGTCTCGGCCGAGATATTATTTTATTCTCGGTCTCGGTCTCGGTCTCGGCCGAGAATGAAAAACTTATCTCGGTCGAGCCTTAGCTTAAAGCCTTCAGGTTCGATTCTCGAGTCAGGTGAAGTATTAAAGTTTTTTTGTGCTCGTAAAATTTCTTACATTTTTTCTCTTGTTATTAGAGACTTTGTACACATATGCCTAAAAGTGGATTTAGTAGGTATTGCTTATTGTGGGGTTCGGCTAACCTCATTTATGTATATTTGTGTTGTTAAGTAAAGATTTAAGGCTTAAAGATTATTATTGAGAATTTTATGAAGCATACAGATCTTCTATGGAAGTACCGGCACTGTCAGTATATTAAAGGTCAGTCAGCCGCAGTAAGCTGTGGGAGTTTCACATCTGGAGTCCCTGTGCTATGTAGAAAATTATACTTCATAAACATCGGAATGTAGGTCGGCCGATAATAGTCTGATATAGGCACGTGCGATTCAATCAAGGTATTATAAATAGCGGATAAACCCCGCCCTATCCAGGCGCAATTTTATAAAAAAAAATCCTATGTTTTTCCCTTTATTATGTTATTTTTCGCGATTGGAAGCTTAGGCAGGTAATAGCTACAGTGATTCGGAAAACGTTAGTCTAAAAAAAATATTGACGTTTTCCTAAAAACCACATACATTTAATAGCTCTGCTAGCTTTTAAAACAGAGGTGCATTCCTTCACCCTTATTTCTCCAAGTACATATTATGTACCAGAACGACTTCCACGAGCAACCCTATTAAAGTTTAAGGTACATTCCTAGGCTCTGTATTGCTAAATAGAATTTAATGAGAAAAAAGCACTAAAAAATTGCTTGGCCCAGGAATCGAGCCCGCGACCTTTAGATCGCAAAACACATATTGAGCCACGAGAATTCGTGTTCTCAGATGGGTTCGTAGCTCAAACTAGAATTCACATTTATGCTTCTTTCACAGAAATTTAATGGCATTTAAAGTTGAGTACAAAATTAAGATAAATAACTGCCCATTCATGAAAACACTTACATTTTACGAGAGTGGACAGCAGGCTTTATTTGTACTTGAGTTTTTAATTAAGCTGTGTTTGTTGACCGTCCCCTGAGACATGGCGGCTCGCGACCGCAGCTCGTGCAGTAATCACAATATAATATCATCAATAACAAAGAGCAATTTTGCGGGGAGTTGTGGGAATATTGTTTTATTTATTTATAAAATAAAAAGTAGGAACGGGACAAGAGAATGATTATCATCATCAGTCTATGTACGTCCTATTGCTGGACACGGGCCTTCGCTGCCATTGAGATGGTTTAGGCCTAAGGCCATGCTCGCATAATGGATTGGCGGACTACACAACACACCTAAGAAATTTCTAAAAACTTTTAGGTGTGCAATTTTACTTACGATGTTTTTCTTCAAGGTTGAAATATGTAAAAATTCATTATGAATACATATTATAACTTCTAAAACTCAGAGGTGTGTCATATGTGCCTGGGTATTGAATCCGCGACCTGGAGGTCACCACTACTTCTATTCTTCGTCATTTTACACCGAATATCAAAAGATAAACTCAAAGCTTTTAAAATTTAAAAATGTCTATAAATATTCCGAACTACAACCACAAAATAAACAAAGAAGGTCGTACAGCGGAATATGGCTGGAAGAATTTTAAATGTACAATTTACACGAATTTACTTGAAATGAATTAAATTTACAAAATATTTTAAAATAACCGTCATATACATAGTTCTGACCCCATACAAGGATTTAAGTCTAGATCGTCGACAAACGTTTGTGTGTCCCAAAAATATTAGTTTCTTGTCTGGGTGTTTATGAGCCCGGAAAATTCTCTCGTAGTCTCTACTCTCTAAAAGAATCAGGGGTCAGAATCAGTGTATTTATTTTTAAAATCTAAAACGTCTTCTGTAATCAAAATAAAAATCTTTTTCCGGGCAATCCGCTTCACCTTCAAATAAATATGAAGTAAAAACATTACGCGAGCAAATATTACATAAAACAGATTCATTCCGAAAGGAATTCCGAATAATACTCGTTATTCTATTAAAAATACGACGTCCAGCCAACGCGGAACTGTAAGAAAATTGCAAAGCCAATTTAATTTTATAGCTTATACGAGACGCAACAAAATATATTGCTGGTTTGGTTAGAAAAAGTAATTTATTAATACTCACTGACACGTCAATGGATTTGCGGTTTATTCTTCCTATTAATTTTATAAATAATGAAGCCTGTGTTTGAATGGCTGACAGATTTGGGTGATATTTGGCACATAGATTTATTTTGATAACCGTCAGGAGCTTATGTTAATTCCTCAAATATACTACTGCTTATAGAAACTTCGATTACGGTTTAAGCACGTACTTTCTCTAATGATCTTGTTTTAAAGTCCACGCAAGTATACAGACATCATTAATTTATCATCAACCCATATACGTCCCACTCCTGATAACGTCCCACGTCCTCTACAACTTGAGAAGGTTTAGGCCATAGTCGACCACGCTGGCCAAGTGCGGGTTGGCGGACTACCCACTAGAGAAATTAATAAGAATTTTACGGTGTGCAGGTGTAATCAAGATATTTTCAAAAAGGGATAATTCATTGTGAATACTTACATAACTTCGAACTTGCGCCCGCCGAGATTCTCCACCGTGCGCTTAAACCTCTAGGCCATCAGTGCTTATGTATACATATAATATGCAATAGGGTTTTGAAAAGATTAAAAAACACTAAATTAGTGACGCGAATTAACAGCCATAAAAATAAACAATGAATGGCCGAATAGTGTTTCTATGCGGACATAATGCAGTCTATAAATTAAATAAATTTTAGTGCGGAATATGAGCTGGAAACTCCCAGCTTACCACACAGTGTAACCGCAACGTAGAATCTAAACTAGTTTTAGTGATATAATATTTGTAGATGCTCGTTCGTGGTTTAGTTTAGGCACAAAAAACTTTAATAGTGACGATTCAAAAGCACTTGTAAAGGTCTAATTGAATCAATGTGATTTTGACTTTCTTTCTGATCTTTTCAGTTTTGTAGAATTCTAAAAGAATTATCAACCATCGTGATGAAATCTGCACACCTAAGTTCTTAGGTTTTTTTTAGGTGTGTAGTTCGATAATCTATGCTATGCTAGCGTGGTCCACCACGATATACCACTAGGGATAAGGCAATAATGGGGCAATAGTCCACTATTGCCTTATCCCTGGCAGTGGGGCGTATATGGGCCGATAATGATGAATAACAAATTATCTTTCATACATAGTTCATACATAAATGTTAATTACCCATTTTAAGTTATCTCTATCGAATATGTTTAGTCCGATCAATGTATTATTTGTGTAGTATTTATTTATTCTATTAATGAGAAGACTTGTGTAAGAGCTGGTGACTAAGACCTGACGTATAATTTTCTAGCTTTTATTACATCTTTAACATCAACAAATACTGTTTATTTTTTCCCTAAATTTATGCAATTGCGTATCGCCATAGTTCTATTTAAACAACAATGTGTACATCTTCGTTCAGACAAACGGTAGTCGTAAAAACGTAAGCCAACTTTTTTACAGGCGTGCGTAGCAAAACATTTTTGTTTTGTGACGTCCGCATATGTGGTAGGGCTAAAATAATTGTAACGTTTTTTAAACTGTCTCGATAGCACAACTCATATTAGCTTTGTATAGGGATATTTAGTAACTGTGGCTTGACATCATTGAGTGAAGTACGTGGGTGTAATCGTGAAATTCATCTTTGCCTATTTTGTTGCTACAGTTTTTTTTTCGTTATGAGACTTATAACGTATTGGAATAATGACAATAAAAATATAGTTATTGTTAATGTATTAAAAAATATAAAAAAATAATTATATTTCAGGTTTCTGAGGTAGTTATTTGCTGCTTTTTCTCCACAGCGACACCAGTTTGCGAAGCGGCAGTAGTTAAAAAGGACGATTTAAATTAACTTGTAAAAGTCTGTTTGAAAAGAGTATTTTAATTTTGATTGTGTGCTTCATATTAATATCAGAATAATCACAATTTTGGTGTGGTTGGACTTTCTTATTCACTTTCTTATTTCAGTGCGCCTTAGTGAGTAGGTTAACCACTCAAATGTCTCCAAAGGCATTTATTCTAAAATACGAAAGATTGTCACCTCTCTCTACTTTATAGTTGATCTATGTGAGCCCTTATACGTCATAGTGGCGGCCACTGGCCTCCTTTAGTTATGCGAGAGGGTTTTGACCTTAATACTAAGCTAGCTAGCGGGTTACCATACTTCATACTTAAGAAATTCCTTTTTGTCGTAGGTTTCCTCATATTTTTTATCTCTATATATCCACATCTTCCTGTAGGTGGATCGAGGTTTTAGTGGAAATCGTGAGATGTCGCTGGATGCAGGCCGCTTCCCACTGAATACTTTTGAAGTTTTTAGGGGAGGCCTATGTCCAGCGGTGGATGTCTTTCGATTGATGATGTGATACGTATAGGTAAGTTTTACTCCATCGTTGTTCAAATATATCCCTTTAGATTCATAAATACAGAACGCAACGACTGCATTCCCTGAAGGCGTAGGTAGCGGTTTATTTATGTATCCACAGTTCACTAGGTATGTATCAGTCCTACGTAATAGAGACTTTAGACCCCGTGCTTCTCCGTGCTATCGCGGCGCAAGTATACCATGCAATCTAGAGTTGCCTGATTCGGTTCCCAGATCAGATTAAAAAAGTCTTTTAAACTGCACTCATAACTTCTAAAAGACCTTGTCAATAGGCCAACTGGACTGCAATTGTTAATTTTCCCCAACATAGAAAACGATATTCAACCATTCTGTAGTTAAAATTAAACACTGACCTACGAGTCATCTGTATAAGCAAAAAGCCCGAGGGCCAAAGATATTACGGTGCAAATGTGTCGGTAATTACTGGAGCGACGCATGAACAAGATTAGGGACTATTACCCGACGATATGAGGGCCTGTTAAGTGTCTTTTATCATAGACCGGCAGTCCCACCCCTATTAGATGCTCATTATATCAAGGGTTCTTTTGAGGGGATCGTTTAAACGTTGTAATATGCTACGTAAGTTAGTGTAGCTCTTGTACGGTGTGTTGTAAATGGAGTCTTAGTAAAAGAAATTTTGAGCACAATTTTAATTGACTGTTATGATTGGGGTGGTGCTGATCCCAAAAAGTAATGGTGATGTTAAGTTTCAATTAATTCAAGGGGTTAGAACAATAGAGAAAAAGATAAACGTTGTGAAACATATTTAAGAGCCTGTTAAGGATGTTTTGATGATTATTCATACTAATGAATAGCAGAAAATGGGATTCTATTCTATACGGAAAATTAAACAGGTCGATTCTTATTGTCATAACTTGTGTAGATACGTCAAGCTAGTCAATCATTCTCATTTTATTCATTCTTATAGCTAGCGTTTCTCTATTATAATTACCCATACCCGTTTGTTACGACTTGAAAAAAGGTAAATAAATAAATTTAATTATTGTCATTATTGAAAACTGAAAGGGTAAGTAAAGCGTATAAAATGGACACTATCATTCCATCATATATCCCTGGTTTCTCGCCGTATGTTCCAGTACAAAGATAATTTGAAGCGCACTTAACTAACCGGTGTAAAAGTCGCCAGGGTAAAATGTATTATCACTTTGATCACACGTTCAGAAAAGATAAATGGCGTTCCCAATGAAAGACCTAATGAATCACCGCAAAAACAGGACGCCTGCGCCACTGACACCAGACTTACCTAAATCGCAGCTTAAACCCGCTTTACATCTACCATTTGTGTTATTACATTTGGTTTTGTTTTTCGAGGCTAAAGTAAGCGAGGAGTGGTTACAGGTTTTGTGGATGTAACGCATAGAGAACTTTAAATATGCTTTCACGTCTGTGTAACCGAAAAGGTACGTATATTTTTGAAATTTGATTGGGGAAATGTGGGTGCAGAAATTAAGTTTTGGCTACTCCTTTGGTAACATAGGCGTTAGTGTGTATTTAATTCATGTATGTAAAAAACAGAATAAATAAATATTAAGGGGGAGGGACGTCACATGCAACAGATATAATTTTCTTGCCATTTTTAAAAATTAAAGTACGGGTCCGTTCGTCCGCGAATCCGACTCACGCTTGGCCAGTTTCGTTTGTATTACTCTGGTCATTTTTCATGAACATTTTCACAACGTTCTTTCTTCTTTAACATATGTCACCGCATGGATAATTAACCAACCAAACTAACATGAGCTCTAATATCTGAAAGTCGAGTATTGAATTAATAATACTTCTCGAAGAATGCCCCGGGCGCCTCTAATTAGCAAACGCTGGCTTTAATGAAAACCTTATCTCGAAGCGATCGTCTCCCGCCATTTACAAGGTTTTTTTTTATCATAATTAAGAACTCGGTGCTAGTCCTTTTGCCATTTTTAAACCCGATTATTTTATCTTTGAAACTTTATTCGTTGTACCTCAGTAATTTACTTTTTCTTGTACGTGTTGGGAGAAATTGTTTGATGAAGATGGAATTTTAATATTATTACATTAAAAGACATATTCTATTTATATCGACTGTCTATCACTTCGCTATCAAGTTTCAGATTTAAATGTCACATTAATGTAAATTTTTTTATTGGCCCTATTTAAAAAAACTTCTAAATTATACATTTGTAAGTGATCTTTCATCTACCCTTCAATAAATCCAAACCCTCTTAACATTATATTTTCATCAATTCAAAATTATATACAAACATTATTCTAAGGTCATCGATAAATCGACACCAACTGTTTATATCGACATAAAATTTTATTATTTCACCGGCGCCATTTTAAAATGTTATTGTTACAAAATGGCGGCGATTCCCGCCAATAAACAAACAATAAATTTAACAGGGCCGCAAATTGTAACAATATAGGTAACAGATTCTCCCGATATTGCTTACATACATCAAGGTTTTCAGTGGCTGTCAAACTGGTGAGGAATGATGGATCGCGAAGACACCCCTTGTTATTAACGGAGCATGATTTACAAGCGCCCCGTTTGAGATTTCAACGCCACTCTGCTTAAAACTTGTCGGCGAATTTCGGAATATCAGGACTAATGGATTTTTACATGGATTCTGGTAAAATAATTGAATGTTTTAGCTTAAATCCTTTTTTTACAAGACAATTATTAAATCTGACACGGAGACAAGTACCTAACCTAGAACGTTGAATGTCTTGACTTTTTTCATATTTACGTGTAGTTTTGTACTGGAAACTGATAGATTTTGTGACAAAGTAAAGATTTTATTCAATTATGAATTATAAGTATTATAAGTTTGTTAGAAATAAATGTCGGGAAAGCGAATGGACGAATAAAAGCATGTATAAAGCGACCAGCATAAGAGTGCATAGCTTTTTGCCCGTCGTTTACCACTCTACTCTTGTCATGATTGTCACTCTTTCTCCCCCAAAAGAATTTTCGCCTCAAAGGGAGATAAGTATCAGGAGCCTATTTATCTCTCAGTTTCTCAAGGAACTTCGTAATGGAAAACTCAATAACACTGTATCAATCCAGTATCGCTCGGCGTAAATTTAAGCCGCGAGACTACGAGGCAGTCAAGAGTGGAACAGGATCATTAAAATCAGGACCTGTATTAAATATACAGGGTTCACGTGAATGTTTATTATATCGATTGGTAAGTAAAGGGTAATGGGGAGTCCGCGTGCCGTCACGCTAACTCGGCACGCGATGTACGTCGGGCAATAACGCCGCTCGCCAATTTACTAACATCATTTTGATTTTGAGACGTTGAAGCTTCGTTGATGGGGGAACAAGGTTTTGTTATAATTAGCCCCAACACGAGCCTCTACAACTGACAGGGTTTAGGTTTTAGGCCGCCACGCTGGCCTAGTGCGGGTTGCAACTACACACCTAAAAAAATCTAAGAATTTTTAGCTTCGCAATTTTACTCACAACAAAAAGTCACGGACGTAATGTGGGCAACATTTTATTTGCCTCATGAAATTCTGAATCTCTTTTCTTATCTTTTAATCTTTAAGTTTTAATTCTTTATTTAAAAAGCAATTTGACATAAAAGACAATACCCTGACTAATTTTAAACTTGACATAACACAATTAACGTGTAACGGTTTTGAGCTTCTATGGGAGTACCGCCACTGCTGACTTAACATACTTGCCAACTAATGTTATTTCTATATAAACATACTTGCATATAGTAGGCGGAGGAGTATTTCTAAAGCGACCTTTCGCTATACAAATACTAGTCTAGCAGTAGCCGTCAGTTCATATTTGGAGCAATATGAACTGTTAATAAATATGATAGGGGCGGTTGGTGCAGCGCGCTCCGAGCTGACCTATTTCCAACACTCAATTACCAACTCATTTCAGTTTCAAATGATTCATGCATCGATGTCTTTTTGTCGAAATTCCGACGCACTGAACCAGTTTTACTTTCAGACGTTTTTGTTGTGGGAGTTTTAATGTGTTAGCTTTAAACTGTTTATTATTGTAGTAAACCAGTGATGGCCTCGAGGTTTAGGGGCACGGATCGAGAATTTCGGCGGTCGCGGGATCAAACGTCAGGCACGCACTTCTGACTTTTCGAAGTTATGTGTGTATTCAGAGAGAAAAATTAAGTTGATGAAATTTTTCATAGCAACACAAAGTCTGAGAGATAGATTTAAAAATACTCGTTGCTAATGACTTCTTATATTTGATGTATAACTGACATGATGCCTCTCTTTTGGGAGCACTAGCAAAGCTTTTTCCATGAAAAACATTTATAAAACCAAGTATTACATGCTATTTGCAATGTTTTCAGTGATATGATTCTGATTTGATTGACTGATAGTTTCAACATTTTCTGTTTAGACTTTTTTAGAATATGTAATAGGTATCCATATAGTACAGACACTTCGGAGTTCGGATCCTTGTGTTTGTATGCAAAAATTATTCGGTCTTTCCGATTTTCTGGAGCAAGGAATGTAAATTTTATGTATGGATATGAGGTTTCTTTTTTGTTATGTGATGTCACATTTTCAGGATTGTCGTATTAGATTTTGTCCCTCAGGAAATTTCTAGTTCCAATACAATTTTTGAAAACGTCTCCGAAAACCGGCGACGCGAAGCGAAAAGTGGTTAGCAGAACAGGAGTATTGTATTAATTCAATGTATTTCTTTAAGCCCGTCCATGTAGTTCTCTGTTTCTCCTAACTGACTAACCAATTCCTATTCCTTAAGGTGTAAATGTAGTCTGCCTTAACTCGAATGCGGTTTTTTCTTATTGTTAAAGTCTTTAAAGTCAGCCAGTGCCGGCGGCGAGAAATGACCCCGTTTGAATAATCCTATGCAATTTAAGTCTTAACCGCGTTGTTTACCTTGCGAAGTTTTCAAACAAGGGCGGGTTTTAAAAAATGAAAAGTTTATTGCAATTTAAATATCGTGGGATTTTTTTAAATGTGTCAAAGAATTGTTATAAGGTTGTAAAAGAACGGATATAAAAACGTGGATAAATATGTGCCAGTTAAATTAGGTTTCAGTATTTATCACGAATTCTTCATCATCATCAGCTCTTGTAAATTAAGGCAAAAATCCATAAAAGCATTTCAATTTTTATTTTTATATATTACCTTCAATAAACGTATCAACGTCAGTAACTTAAAAAAATCGAAAGAATAACCATTGTATAAATTTATATTCTCATACAGTTACTATATAATTTATGGGCAAATTTTCTAATAACAGGACAGTAATATAAAATCGACGTATAAACGATCAAGTGATTGCACGTGGTATAATTGAGGAATAAAGGCCTTCCTTGCAAAACTGTCCTTCAGGTGACCAGTGCTAGACACTTTGGCCTTCAGCGAGTTTATTGATTTTTAAATGGCACTTTTATTTCCATACTTCATAGAACCATAGTTTTATGTGTTGCATCTACGGTTTTATTTTGTTTTAATGGAGCGCAACCCTCTTGCTGTTTTCGAAAATACTTGTAGCCTCACGGAATATGAAAACAGAACCATTATTTCGCGATTTTAAAACTGGAACTCACAACTAGAAGAAAAGAAAAGAAAAGAAAAGAAAAGAAAATGGGGTGACACGACGGCTTATAGGGATGTTTGGTGGATTAAACATTCTACCCCGACCCCAAATGTAATCAAGAATAGGGCGAGAAAATGATGACGACGAAGGGAAGATAAGAAAATCACAGCTATTTGAAAATAGAGCATTCTGATGTGACAATCACTTTAATTACTTAGTAAGTTTCAATTCCTTCTCCAAGATTGTGAAATATAGCCCAGAGCACTTTCAACTAGTATTTCTAGGTTCCCACAGGATTATCGGCAAACCTTATCCGTTCGATGATCCCAAGGGATCGGGATCGGCTCGAGAACGATTGTCGTTAATGCCATCAATTACTTATCGTATCGTAAATACTTTATGGAAGGTTTATTTTTATACCGCGGGAAGGGATTGTAGTATCAGATGTAATGTATATTTTATGGTACGAAAATATATTACATTGAAGGGAAAAAAAGTAGCATTAATCTATGAATGTGAGTGTATTTTTTATATATAATTAAGTGTTTTTGAACTTAGCATTTTCCGTAAGGTAATTCAATAACGTGTATGTACTATGTTATTGGACAGACTTACACGAACCTGGAATCGAACTCAGGTTCGAAGACTCAGGTCTTCGAGATAAAATGGCAGGAAAATGATCCTCGAGGTTTTTTTGATAAAAAGAATATTAATAAAAAAACATTATGGAACCACATAAGTGTACTTAAGCGCCTTTACATATCTCTCTACATCACCCTAAGATTGAGTGATGGACAATGCCTGAAGCATTAGGTCCACCTCGATGCATTCATTGTATGTATATAAAGCATACCTTAATAAAGAAATGGATATACAAAACCCGAATTTTCTGGCTTATAAATTTGCTTTTACCCGCCTCTACCAATCTGAGTATCAAAATCCACAAAGATATTTGCATAATTTCAGCTATGTCGTCATGGAATAAAGCTAAACTTCATTACGACGCGTTGCAGCGCTTTGAGGCGATGTGTTATGTGTAATGCGATGTCAAAAGTAAACGAGCTCCACATATCTAGTGTAATAACATTGTTCCATGAAAATATTGTTTAAATTATGACATTCAAAATGATGTACATTAATTTGGTGTAGTAGTGAGTACGTATGTGTAAGTAAAGTAGCTACACTCCAGCCAATTTTAAATTATGAATGAAGAAAGATAAATGTGTTTTTTGTGCAAAAAATGTTTGTAAACCTACTGTTCTCCTTATAATTAGAGTTTATAATTAGCCTTTGAGTTGTTTCAAGTTGAATTTAAAACATTTAATATATTTTATAAGCAGTGATGGCCTCGAGGTTTGGGCGCGCGG
The DNA here is from genome assembly GCA_030295005.1 of Cephonodes hylas. Taxonomy (NCBI): domain Eukaryota; kingdom Metazoa; phylum Arthropoda; class Insecta; order Lepidoptera; family Sphingidae; genus Cephonodes; species Cephonodes hylas. The sequence continues at coordinate 10,962,467 of AP025377.1, forward strand.
TCGAGAATCCGACGGTCGCGGGTTCGAACCCCAGGCACACACCTCTGACTTTTCGAAGTTATGTGTGTATTCACATTGAATTATCACTTGCTTTAACGGTGAAGGAAAACATCGTGATAAAACCTGCACACCTAAGAGTTCTTAGGAATTTCTTAGGTGTGTAGTCCGCCAACCCGCACTAGGCCAGCGTGGTGGACTATGGCCTAAACCCTCTCAATGGTAGAGGAGACCCGTGCTCAGCAGTGGGCGTATATGGGTTGATGAAGAAGAAGAATATATTTTCCTAGATGATAAATCAATTTGATTGGAAATTCATTAAAAAAGTCAAAGGGTAGATGCAGAGGTAGAGTCCGCGACTAAACCTTAAGGTCATCACTTCCATACATCACATTTAAGATATTATATTTGTAATCTAAATCGTATAACTAAAAACGAGAATATGTATTTTGAACATATTTTCTTGAATATAATTTAAGAAATAGTCTGTGCATATATCATTGGAATACTAAAAGTTATGTACACGTAACATTCCTACTCCCCATTTCTGTATCCTGACCATTTTATGATATTGGCGTTGTAACGTTTACTAAAACCAATTTCAGTTTTATAATGGCAAAACACTTTTTGTAATTTTGCAGTGTGTTTAAGAAAAAGAATTTCTATAATTTTACCAAGGCAAGTAAGTTATTATGCGTGTGACAAAACCACATGTTGGAAGCATAAGGGAGGATTCACTGAATAAAGAATAATGGGTTAGTAATTGGCTTTCTGAAGCCGAAAAATCTGTCGTATTTCCTGATAACTACGACACAACATTCGCGTTTGCGTGGGTTCAGTAATTTATGAGTGTTTTTTTAGGAAAAATATTACGTTTGTGAATAATAATTAGCAAAATTATCGCTGGCCTCTTTAGAAACTGCTCTATAATGTAGGCCTTTGTCCATCATGCTAGCCTAGTGCGAGTATGCGGACTACATTTAAGAAAGTCTTAAGAACTTAAACAAGCCAATAGATGATATTGCCGTATTGATCGTTGCTCTATTCCCGAGCTATCACAAATGTTTGTGTCATCTACAAAATTTGTTTCAGGTCTGGGTGTTTTTGTCACCGTAAATTCTCTCGTAGTTTCTGATACCTCGTATCTTAGTGTGAATCTAAACTATGTAAGTTGGATGTATTTATCTATACAATAATTGAACTCCGCTACAGAAAATCTTTACGAAAAATACTTCAGGGCCTTAAACCTGCTGAAATATCGTACAAGACATAAGGAATTCCGGTATGCGGCGACATAAATCGGTTATTGGACCAACGGTTACTACCGCTATAAAACAAGTATGGTTTCTTTTAAATTCCGTCGCTTATATGTTTCTTTATTTGTATTTTGATTTATGGGTTCTTTTATTAATCTAATCTATGTATGTATGGTATAATAATGATATCCATTGGCAGTCCTTTTACATAAGCTTGAAAGTATTACACGTTAATTGTGTCTTATTTGTAAACTAGCGACCCGCCCCGGCTTCGTACGGGTGCAATGCTAATGTTTAATGGATGTTATATAAACCTTCCTCTTCAATCACTCTATCTATTAAAAAAAACCGCATCAAAATCCGTTGCGTAGTTTGAAAGATTTAAGCATACAAAGGTACATAGGGACAGAGAAAGCGACTTTGTTTTATACTATGTAGTGATGCTTATTGTGGAGTCAACATATTCCCGTTTATATCGTCAAATTGCTTTTGTTAAATAAACATTTGAAGCTTAAAGACTATTATTTGCAATTTTGTAAGGCGACCTGGGATTTTGGGCTTTTATGGAAGTACTGCCACTGATATTTAGGACTAGGTTTGTATGTAGATAATTTTTTCTGGTATGTCATATAAAATAGCAGGAAAAAATCTCATAGGTACTACGGTAAGAAATTATTGTATTGTGTAATCTTGAGTATTACCGCTTGTTACTACCTTGCCAATAAGTAATAATATGTCATCCTTCATATGTAAACTCGTTAACAAGAGTTAGTATTATGCCGCCAGAGGGCGCTGGTCAAGGCTCACTCATTGCATTTATAATCTAATAAAGAACACAAAGATTGTTAGTTAAATCACGTTATTTTTATGCTCTTAATCTGTTTCTTCTGCACTAGGCCAGCGGCTTCGACACGGCGCTCGGGAGTTCAAACCCCAGCCACGTAACTCTGGGCTTTTTAAAGTCTTATGTGTATTGACAATTAAATATCACGTACTTAACGGTGAGGGAAGAGATCTTGAGGAAAAGCTTTAACGATGACGGAAAACATCGTGAGAAAACGTGCTCAGCTAAAATTTCTTAGAGTAGTCCGCCAACCCGCATTAGAGGCCAGCGTGGTGAATTTGGGCTTAAACCCTCTCAGTTGTAGACGAGGCTCGTGCCGAATAGTAAATTGTATATGAGCTGATGATAAAATCTGTTTTTCAACTTTCTTCATTACGGACTCGATTATATGTATGTAAAAGATCTTTCAATGATAATAGTCTGTTCTGAGAATTATGTGATTGATTTAAAACGTACCCTAATACCTGAAGGGATAGGTATGGTTTATATGTAAGTTAAAGTCAAATTTATCTTTATTCAAGTAGACTTTTACGAGTTCTATTAAATCGTCAATTTTAAACTGTTTCAAACTAAATCTACTTTTAATTTTTGGTTAGCATTTCCCCGTTTTTGGGCATGATGCCAGACTTCACATTGCATGAGGATTATTGAGAATTTGAAAGTTGGAAATTATAAATTAAAACATTATTATAAAAACCCAAAAACATTAAATCAAACCCAGAACCTTTTGATCGAATTCGATAGCATAAATTGGCACTAATATAGCTAAAAACTTTAACATATAATAGATGATATGGCATACTGTATTTCATTACCTACAATTTTCATTTCTTATGCTGCTTATTTTGATGGCAATGTTGATGAAATACTTCTCTAAAGTCATTAAAAGTTTAACTTATAGATAAACCCTATTTCAAATGATCACAGACACGAAACATTGCCTGTAATGGATGGAAAGTATTGGGTCGGCAACTAAGTAAGTGCGGATTTTACTAATAGATGGCTTCAGTTGAATTTTTAGGTTTGCTGGCATAGTCCAAGTGTAAAACACATTTTGTTATTTGATAGTTGGTAATTCAGCTATCAATCAGTAAAAAAAGTTTTTTGATCGGTTGCGTAGTTTTCGTTTGGTGTTCGTTAAAAAATGGAAAATTAAAAGGAACAATATCGTCATATTTTTCATTTTTTTTGTCGCAAAGGGAAAACGCATCGCAAGCTCACAAACAGTTATTTGCTGTTTATGGCGACGAACCTGGGTTGGAAAGTAATTAATTGCGGATTTTCAAGTTTTTGAACATAGCCAAGTTTTTTTAAGTGGTTTTCAATGCATGTATGTGATACATGAAGCTTCTCTGCAATATCACGAGTTATACTGTGACGATCCGAATCGATTATTGCTTTGATAAAGTCGTCATTAACTACACCTGGACGACCAGAGCGTTTTTCGTCTTTGAGTGAAAATCATCAGAACAAAATTTGTCCAACCAATTTTGACACTGCTGATCTTTTACGGCTTCGTCACCATAAATAGCACATAACTTTTTGTGAGCTTGCGATGCGTTTTCCCTTTGCGAAATTAAAAAGCAAAATATGACGATAATTTTCCTTTTAATTTTCCATTTTTCAACGAACACCAAACGAAAACTACGCAACCGATCAAAAACCTTTTTTTACTGATTGATAGCTGAATTACCAACTATCAAATAACAGAATGTGTTTTACACTTGGACTACGCCAGCAAACCTAAAAGTTCAACTGAAGCCATCTATTAGTAAAATCCGCACTTACTTAGTTGCCGACCTAATAATATGCTACGCGTAATTGACTTACAAATTCCGAAAGATCGGAAAATTCCACAATTTTAGTGTCCTTTTAATGAAACAAGATTGTATGAACTGATAATGTTTATTAAATATTGGTTTACCGCTTATTTTTTACACCGTCTCGTGGTCTCCCGACGTGTGTGCGTGCCATATAAGTGTCTCATGTTCGATTCTCGGGTAGGGCTAAAAATTAATTCTCACGCATTTTAGTAGCTAGTTTGGATGCTAACTTGGGCTATTTTTATTAACTTATCTATTGTGGTATCACTGTTAAGGGAAAATTAACGTTAAATTATACTTTTGACTGTTGACCTATTAATAAGGTTATCAGAAATCAAATAAGAGTCATAAGTTATTAGTCATGTATTCCTTTTTAACCCTCTTCGTTGGGTGCGGTTATTTGACGTGGCAATAAAGAAAGAAAAACTATTTCACTTCATCTGGTGACTAAAACATGATTGGTTCAATATTTACGAGCCAACAAAAAGGTCGTAAAGTTGTAAATAAGGTTAGGTACATTGTTTTTGGCAATAACGCTTTGTTGATCGCGCTCAAATAACTTTTTTCATTACGGGAACGCGAAGGAACTAGAATACACAGCCACGTCATTTCATAAAATTTTCTCGTAAATATTATTTAATGTTCCAAAATCGTAAACAATCAATGGGTGACTCAACATTTATTAAAGAGAAATTCATAAAAAGTTTATAGTTTATAGTACGTAATGACCTGTTTACATTGCAGTTTTTTATTATAAGAATTAGGCTCAAACCTATGGAGTTAGTTTAAAAGCAATTCTAAGTAATTTAATTTTTTTCTCAGTCAAATTTTAACAGTGGTTTTTCGCATTTAAAACGTGACTTACTCTACTCGTACTCTTATCTGTCTACTTCATTTTATGAGGGCCTGTAACTTGGCTTAAGAGCTTAACATGTTATTTCGTAATTTGACATATCGTTTAGAGTAATTTGCTCAAAATGGAGAAGAATTAAATAAAGAGTTTTTATTGTGAGAAGTAAATTAAATGTTTTGTTAGAAAAAGTTTCTTTATATTTACATCGTTGCATGATAAAAATAGATCCTAATGTAAATAAAAAAAGTGGTTTGATATTGATGGATGTACGTTGACACGCTAACAAATGACCGAAATGATTTTTTGATTCAAGGGAACCATTAATATCGCCTTGTAATGAATAATGTTTGATTTGAGTACTAGTGTCACAGATACGCTATTATAGAACAATTAATGATTTTATTTTGAGTTAGTGCTTGTCTTCAGTGTATTCTTGACCTTATTTTAGACCCAATTTTATCTTATAATTGGATAATAGTTTTAGAACATGCCTGTATTTTTGCGCATTTTTTTGCGTTTCGTTTTTCATTTTTTACTGGGTCTATACAACAAGCGTAGGGAAACCGTTTTGTTATTCCACTTGCACACGGTTAATTTAAGCCACTTGTACACAGACTAGCCAACTCGTGTCGAGTGCGTTTATTATGTAGAAAGCTCAGCACACACTCAGGTAGGCGGAATTTTTTATTTCATTCACTGGATGTACGGCTTTCAGCGGTTGGAAAAAGGAAAAGTAAAAAAAATCTTACATCGAATTTGAAACCGTTAGTTTTGATGTTGAATATTGAAATATGATTGAATGGGTATTTAACAATAATATTGGATGTAATTGGACATTTTGATGTCAAAAAAAACTTTAAGTGAGCGATGGACAATGGTATTTCGTATTAAGTACTTAGGTAGAAAAGAACCGAAAAGAAAAACGCCTGGTGAAACTTACTTAAAGAGATAGTATTTTATGATTAAAATGATTTAATTGTTGTGTCGTCTAAAGTAAATTGTGGTGTTTGAATTTGTTTTAATTTCAATAATCTCCCAGCAAATTGTTCTAGTGATACAAATAATAATTTTCATAAAATAAAAAAGGATGTATGAATAATTAAAACTTCTCAAAAATATTTTTAAGAACTGACTCCTTACCTGAAAAGTTGTCTCATTCGTAAAAATCACGAATTAAAAAACTTTTACTTACATTTCTACATTTATAAAATACCTCTTTAAATAGTTCTTCATGCATTTTTGTCTGTACTTATAACTTAAAAGAACAACTAACTATATTAGCAATATTTTAACTTATTGATTAAATATATTTTTAAACATAAAAATATTTTTGATAAATGGAACGTAAATAGATCGCAACTAACCGACTAGCGCGGCGAGCAGGGCCAAGATGGCGGCGACCAAGAAGAGCGAACAGCGCGCGGCGCGTGCCATGACTGGCGACGATGCCTGCCGGCCGCAACGCGCTGCCTGCCTCCTGCCCGCCCCGCGTCCCCGAATGCGGCACTGCGCTCAAACGGAACGTTATCCACTGCCCGACGGCTTTCAGGACATTCCGCCCTTGCAGGAACTCTTTAAACTGCAGTTAGTAACCTTGTTCCTTAGCGCTGCGTTAAAAAAAAAACAAGCAAAGGAATCGGATAATTCCTCTTTGTTACTAAGTTCATTGGAGAAAAGGAGATGATAGTTTGTAGATTGTTTTTTATTGTAATTAGTAGCTAAGTAACAAAACAAAGTATTTGATGAGCTTTGTATAAGATATTTGCTTTTAGTTTGTTCTATCTGCTATTTTAGTGCTTGGATTGTTCTGTCCATGAATTATGCTTTGAATGTATTACAAAAAAAAATCTTTCGATTATTGTTAACGTTTTTGAATAAATATTAATATTAATCGTGCGCTTCTTGCTATTCTAAATAAATATTCAATACTTATGTGAAAGTAAATCACAAGTTATTTTGTGAAAGATAAAGTGTTTTTTAAACTTGATTTAAAATTATTGAAAACTATAACATTCTTAAAACCGGATAGCATTTAAAAATCTTTTTCTTCTCAAATAAAATTAACTTTAGTTTAAAAAAAAAGATAAATTACAGTCAAATACCCTATTTGCATGCTACGTTATGTCAGTATGCACAACAATGAAAACTCCTTGCAGTTGTTTCTATTTGACGTCAAAGGGTACCGTGTAGTGTAAAATGGCGAATGAATGACTGAATGGATCCGGCATTCAATTATCCCGCGCTAACACCTGCAGGCGTCCGAAGTTACGCTCGAACCAGTGGCGGACTAACAGGGGGGCGGAAGGGGCGGCCCGCCCCGGGCCTCAGGTCTTGGGGGGCCCCAAAATGTTTCTGCGTTCTTCATAATATTTTAAAAATATGCTTAGTACCTTCATAAATTCACCAAGATCAAATCACTACAGCCATCTAAAGTTTTTACGTGTTACTAATAAACTTTTATGCTGGACGCGTCCAATACTCTGGGGGGATTCCCGTCTTTGTAGTTGGTACTTCTCCTGAATGGAGGAAGTGTGAATAATTCACTTTTGTACGCCTACACTTACATTGTACTTACGTCGATAAATATACATGGGCCTCATTTGAAATATACTACTGGAAAAAATTAAAGGATCAAAAAATAAATTCATATTTTTGGGCATTTTTCAACAGGTCGTAACTTCGAGAAAAATGGTCGTATAGGAAATTAAAAAAAAGGAAATTGTAGCTCTAAGTATCTAGTTTTGGGCTTAACACATTACAGTTTGTAACATCAGCGGTTTTTGAGTGATCAAAATTCTTTTGTTTCTTTTTTTATACATACGGACGTGGAAAAAATGTTCTTATTCAACCATTCTAAAGATCGGATACTTTTTTTATTTAGCATTAATTTCTTTCTTTTAAAACCTCAATACGTTTAGTTCTCGCCGAGATATCAGTCTTCAAATGGAAAAGGATCCTTTTTGTCTTTAATTAATTATGGATATCTCAGCAACCAATAATTGCACACAAAGTTAAAGGCTCCTTTTAAGAACTTGAATAAATATCCTTTAACTACTAGCTATTACTTTTTTGGAAAAAACTAGAATTCTTTTTGTCACATGAATTTGAAAATGCAACAAAAAATGGGCTTTAAGTGGTTTTTCGGAAAATCAAACGCTGGATCGAAAATATTGTGAAAACCAATAATGTTAAGTGTCCCTTTTACAGTTCAATATGTCCACAAAAACCTTGCAGAGTGGCAAATTAATCCATCCAGCCGTTTTTTTTTGTTTCAATCGATGGAATTTTTGAAAAAATTAAAGGATCACGTTATTTTCTCTGCAAAGTTCATATGTAATTTAAGAAGTGAGAAATATTCTTTTTTAAGACCTTTTTTCACATTTTGTTTCACAGATTTGTTGTTTTGGGACAACTTGAGGAAATTTAACAAAGTAACGTCCAATCAATTAAATATTTCGTCAGTGCGAATATTGTTGCTCGAAAATTCCCTAATCGCACACAATAGCAACAACGAGCAATATTGGCGTTGGTGACTTGAATTTCTTCAAGTTGCCCCAAAACAACAAATTCGTACAACAGAAACGTGGAAAAAGCTTTAAAAAATCAATATTTTTAATTTCTTAAATTATGAGCTTTGCAGAGCAAAAAGGTGATCCTTTAATTTTTTCAAAAATTCGTTCGAGTGAAACAAAAAAAGGCTGGATGGATTAACTTGGCACTTCGTAGGATTTTTGTGGACATATTGAACTGTAAAATCAATACTTAACATTATTTGTTTTCACGATATTTTCGTTCCAGCGTTTGATTTTTCAAAAAAACACCCAAAGCCCATATTTTGTTGCATTTTCAAATTCATGTGACAAAAAAATTCTTGTTTTTTCGAAAAAGTAATAGCTAGTGGTTAAAGGATATTTATTCAAGTTCTTAAAACGCACCTTTAATTTGGTGTTCAATTATCGGTTGCTGAGATATCGATAATTAAAGATAAAAGGATCCTTTTCCATTTGAAGACTGATATCTCTTGGAGAGAACTAAACGTATCGAGGTGTTAAAAGAAATAAATTAAAGCTAAATAAACAAAGTATCCGATTTTTAAAGTGGTTAAACAAGAACATTTTTTTCCACGCCCGTATATCAAAAAAGAGAAACAAAAAAAAAATTTTGTTGCTGGTTTTTCTAAGATCACTCGAAAATCACTGATACTACATAATTTGAATTATCCAAAAACTAGAGACTTGGAGCTATAATTTCCTTGTTTTAAATTTCCTGTACGACCATTTTTCTCGAAGTTACGGCCAGTTAAAAATCGCCCAAAAATTTAGATTTATTTTCTGATCCTTTAATTTTTTCCAGTAGTATAAAATAATGAACTTCATATCTAATGAAAATAAAAACTACCTTTTTGATTTCTTTTTTAAATTTTTTTTTTGTCAATCGATTCGTATTTTATTTTCCTCGACCATATTCATTCCATATTATAAGTACATACCTATGTTTGTTAAGCTTAAATAATTTAAGCCGAATTTAAATGTAACTTGCCACATTCTAACAAAATAATCATAAGTACTTATAAATACAAATATGAATTGAATAAAAAGCTTGTAGAAAGACATTTTGTTTAAAGCTTGGGGGCCTCATTCAGCTTTTCCGCCCCGGGCCTCTGATAGGCTTAGTCCGCCACTGGCTCGAACGCGCCCGCAAATTGTCATTGATAACATCTATTGTTACTGTTATGTGGGATATGTGTATGGTAATGTAAATGCTAATCGTGCCATGCTGTACACACTGTAATGTTTAGTCCTTAGACCATTAGCTTTACCATAATTATACAGCGTAAATTAAGAAGATATTATGTAGGAAAGATTAATGTAAACATCGTGATGAAACCTGCACATCTAAAAGTTCTTAGGAATTACTTAGTTGTGTAGTCTCGGCTCTCGTACTAGGCCAGTGTGGAAGACTATGTCCTAAACCCTCTCTTTGCTAGGGGAGACCCGTATCCAGCAGTAGCATGTATATATAGGCTGATGATAATGATGATTGGGGTATATTTTTAGATCACTATTGTCATTACTTTACTTTTTACTTTGGCTTTTCGGTTCAATGTGATTAAGTCACGCAGTTTTTCGAAAAGGTACAATTGTGTATCTGTCATATAAAATTGTGCCACGCGAGAATTTGTCTCAGAAGGCTACGTGCTTCTACGACGCAATGAATTATTAAATAATGACTTCTGCTGTGTCCAAAATTCTACCATTCATTTTCTTATTTGGAAACTGTGTCTAAATATTCGATTAGGTAGATGGTTAGTGCAATGCGGTTTGAATACCGTCTCGACTAATGAAATACAATTAATCTTGTATATTGCCATTTGCCAGTGAGGAAAGGGAAATTTGGAGTGGAAAAAATCTTTGTTCAGCTATTAATGTGAGTAAGGATACAAAATGTCCTTCTGCCAAGTTTAATTCATCATCATCATCATCAGCAAGGAGGTAGAATACTTTACTTTAAAAACCGCCAAAGTATAGTTTATTGAAGACCACGTCAAGTTTATGAAAGAACGTTATAGCGTCTCAGTTAAATCGGTCGTTTGCGGCCCAACCACTGTCTTAAAATCTGTGTAAAAGGTTAAACTGTGTCAGGTATTTTTAGCAACATGTTACAAGTTCTCGGATCCTCTCAAGTTATGCAAGGTCATTGCAATATTTCCGCGGAGGTTGGGAGAGAAGATTGATGTCTGCGAGTGGGCCCGTCGAGATAAAAACTCCTTACGTCCCTCTGAAATGAGCCCGCATGAAAAATTATTTACTCACACAAAGAATGTACATTTTTTTGTTTTATTTATACCATTTTTCCACGTCGTATTCATTGCTTCCAAAAGTGTTTTTGTTTTCTATTTCTAGTGGAGCGCCGTAAGGTTTATACCTCGGAATCCATGGCCAGTCAATGAATCTTAATATAAACCTTGAAAATATGTTTTTAATAGTATATAGAAAAATGTTAAAAAAAAAAATTTTCGCGCTCTCAATTTTTTTTTATTATTATAAACATTTATTAATTTTTTGGAGTTTTAATTGATTTATATTAGTGAAAAGTCATATTTTAAAAATAACAACTATTACAAACTTGAAAACTTGATCTTGGATCTTTAGGGACTGCAGGTATACCGATGAATATAAATAAATACACTACTGGAAAAAATTAAAGGATCAAAAAATAAATCCAAATTTTTGGGCCGTAACTTCGAGAAAAATGGTCGTACAGGAAATTTAAAAAAAGAAAATTGTAGCTCCAAGTCTCTAGTTTTTGGATTAACACATTAAAAAATTGTAGCATCAGTGGTTTTTGAGTGATCTTAGGAAAAGCAGCAACAAAACGATTTCAAAATTTTTAATGCTTCTTTTTTTTACATACGGGCGTGGAGAAAAATGTTCTTGCTTAACCCTTATAAAGATCGGATACTTTGTTTATTTAGCTTTAATTTCTATCTTTTAACACCTCGATATGTTTAGTTCTCGCCGAGATATCAGTCTACAAATGGTAAAGGATCCTTTTGTCTTTAATTATCGATATCTCAGCAACAAATAATTGTACACCAAGTTTAAGGTGCGTTTCAAGAATTTGAATAAATATCCTTTAACCACCAGCTATTACTTTTTCGAAAAAACAAGAATTCTTCTTGTTAAAAGAATTTGAAAATGCATAAAAAAATGAGCTTTAGATGGTGTTTTGGAAAATCGAGCGCTGGATCGAAAATATTCTGAAAACCAATAATGTTAAGTGTGCGTTTTACAGTTCAATATGTCCACAAAAATCCTACAAAGTGCCAAATTAATCCATCCAGCCATTTTTTTGTTTCACTCGATCGAATTTTTGAAAAAATAAGGGATCACGTTTTTGCTCTGCAAAGCTCATAATTTAAGAAATGAGAAATGTTCTTTTTTAAGAGCTTTTTTCACATTTTGTTGTATAGATTTGTTGTTTTGGGGCAACTTGAGGAAATTCAAGTCACCAACGCCAATATTGCCCTTTGTTGCTATTGCGTGTGATTAAGGAATTTTCGAGCAACAATATTCGCATTGACGAAATATTGAATTAATTGGGCGTTTGTACTAAAACTTAAAAGAGTATTTTTGCAAGTTCAAACATGGCTTGGAATGCGGAATATTGACACCGCTAACAATGACGCAACGACCAGCTCCAGAATCTTTATTAAAAATTATTTTTTGCTCATGCAAAACAGGATGTGGAGCATCTTGTGGGTGCAGGAAAAGTGGATTAAACTGCACTGCAGCTTGCTTAGAATGCAATAGTGAAAGCTGTGAAATGTACACGATGTAACAATGTGAATAGTTAATGATAATTTTTTTTTTTGTAACTTATTTTTTACGATAATCTAATAAATTAACATTGAAGTTACTCTGCACATATAATTTATTACAAATAAAACTAAATTTTTCACTATAAAAAATTTTTCTCTCTTCCGTCTCTCATTTTTCAGTGAATTGTTATTAAAAATTGTTGTAAATCGAGATCGGTCAATTTTTTTTTTTTTAACTTTTTTATTTGAGGTTTTAATAATGCAGTCTCATACTTGATATACAGATTCATTGACTGGCCCTGGGTTCCGAGGTTTGACCATTTTTATGTCTTACGGCACTCTACTATTCGGTCTAAACGTATGTCAAATTTTGAGGGCTATTTATTTGATGCTATCTGATTTATTTACGTGAAATATATTGAGTTACTTCGCTAAGTGGTATTAAATCAAAACATAATTGCACATTTTTTTATTATCCAACTTAACCAACCATGATTTATTTCGTCAACCAATTCCTCTCTATGGTAGAGACGGCCCTTGCCCAGCACTGGGCTTTGGAGAAGGTCAACGACAAATATTGTCCCTAAATATTCTATAAAGAACAAGCTTTTAAAATCTTTTCTGAAGAATATCGTAATAATAGCACCGTATTAATTTAAATACAATTTGCAACTCTTATCAAATTAACAAGCAGCATTTACAAACCGAGGCGATGTTTGAGCAAGCGCGGCACCAATTAAAAGAACCTTTTCATTACATTACAAAACAAAGTCGTGTGGAAGCCCCTTATATCTTTCTCAGTTCATTGTCGAGTGTTCGTGTCGTTTCCATCAGCTGAGTTCTCTTGCTCTTAATTAAAAACGTTAATACGACGTGCGAGCCGTCTTCACAGGAATTTTCCGTTCATTTGTCACATTACAAGTTTGCATAGAATGAAGAAAATTTGACTTGTAGCGGAAGGGGGAATAAATGGTTGCTTTAGGGTTTTTTGAAGTTCCTCTTTTGGTGTTGTTTTTTTATATGGCCGATTGAAATATGTCTATGTTGATAATTACAGCAAGATTATTATCACAAATATATCAAATTGGCAGAGGCTTTTAAATTGAGCTACAAGCTACGATCCTTTTTTTAGGAAGAGGAACTGATCTTAAGCTCTCCTTTTGGTTCCTCAGTCCTTAGACCGTAAACCCGCATGGGGTAAATGGGTATATTAGGGTCTCTGCCTTTCTTGACACATCTGTTTTGCTGCTTCAACAACTTCTAACTTGGTCTTTGCGGCCATCATGACCTTCTGATTTGTAAATTTTTATGAGGTTTGGGTGATGCAGTACCTTTTCATGTGTCTTGAGTTCATTTATTATTTACTTCCAGTTTTACCTAGCTTCGCCAGGTGGCAATTCTGTAAAATTAAGGACCCTATGTCTTTCTATATCCAACTCCATACTAAAAAGATAATAAGTGGGTGTTCATAAGCTCACTCGCTTGTTTTCCTCCTTTTTCATAAAGAAGTAAGAACGCTTGGCAGAAAGACTTACTTTTTACTTCATATTTATTAAGGTATACAATTAATCTTTTAAAGCGTCTTGAATAGTATTTTAATCCATTTTGATCACGGTTAAGAAAAATCATGTTACGAATGTTGCGAGTTAATAAAAGTTTGTAAGATGAAATTAATATCAGGAAAGCTTGATTACACAGTAAAAATAGTTTTAAAATTTGCATTACATTTGCGTAAAGGCTTACGCCTGACAATCCTTTCCATATGACGCTTATTCATCACTCTTTAAAACCTCCTCATATGAGCTTCCCTTTGAAATATATTAACTCCTATAAAAACTCTTTCGGAAGGGGCTTTTTTTGTGGCAATGTTCTGACTTATGAAGTTATGTCTTTTTTCAACTGCGGTGCATTGTAAACACTGTCGTTGCCATGGAAACGGCTAACAACCCCTTGTATCCATGGGCCACGTTGACATTATGTCAATAGAGAAAGTGTAGTTGCATTAAAATAATTAAAAATTCTTAATAACAATGTCTGGAGTTAGCAGACCTATGAGCCAAATGAGAAAATTGGAGACGGTAAGAAAATTTTATGCAGTAACGAGTAGTGACACCTGTTTCAACAAAGTTATTTATTTAATTGTTTGTACTCTCTAAACGTGGCGATTTTACTTTGTGTATAATTGTTTTTTCGGCTCTTAAAATTAAAGAATAAAATGAAATATAATTTTTTGATTATTCTAATAAAAATTTTCATATGGGAGTATTTTCCCATCCTCTTGTAGACTGTTGCTATAGGATTGAAATCAAAATTATACTCAGGAATATCACATAGGTTTCTTTTTATCCCCATAAAATCACCTAACAAATTATCTAATAATTCAACACACTGTGTTCAAATCAGAATGTTAGCAAAATCTTGTTTTACTTTTCTCCCCAAAAAAAATTACCGCACAAATTACCAAAATGAGGTGTGTTGTAACCAGAATGTTGCCAGTATATTGTTTTATTCCCCCCCCCCAGAAAGAAGCTCTTTTCCGCGCCAGGAAGCGTATTCTGAAGTACATGGTACTAGGGTACCTGAAGCAGGAGGGGTACTTGCACAGCGCTGAGACCTTCGCTTCGGAAGCAGCACTCACGGGAGAGTATGAGGTCTGCGACAATATTGACTTGGACATCATTTTGCAGGTGAGTGGTTATACATATGCAATCTTGTATGATAATATAACTCATATACGTCTTGATGCTAGGCTTCTCTTCAACTGGGAGGGTTTAGGCACAACACGTTGGCCTAGTGCGGTTGGTAGACTATACGCCTAAAATTATTCTTAGAATTTTTAGGAGTGCAGGTTTCCACTTGATGTTTTTCCTCACTGTAATTTTAATGAAAGTAATAAATCATTGTGTGTTTGGACTATTAACTTGCGGTCGTCACTACTTAGGAAGTGGTTGTCAAAATGTTTTATACAGTCTTATAGATAATATAAATACACTGACTTGTATCTTTAAAGCAGTTGGTAGAATGTATCCACTGTTTGGTGTTCAGTTGTGTTTCAATTCTTACTTGAAATGATTCGAGCATGATATCACTTGAAGTTCTGTGGCCTCGAGTTACAATTGTGGTCAAGATTCTAGCGGTTTTAAAATTAAAATTTCAAAAAGTTTGTATTATCTAAATCTGGATCGTCCATCTATCTGTTTGGGATCAAATTCATTTCCTAATATAGCTCACATCAATCCTCATGTTTCGTGATACTCTCATAAAATGGTTCAATATATAACTACTGTTATGAAACTGCACCAAAGTTTGCGTAACGCATGACGTCACAGTGTGTTTACCATTGAACGCTTCTCGCCATAGTCGGGAATCTGGGCTGGGGGGCCAAGGTCTGCTGGACATCTTGCCAAGAGTGCAGCGTGACTAACGATTTGTTTTATTGCACGACAGGTACGTTGATATCGTCCAGTTTATTTAGATATTTGTCGATAATTTTTTATGTTTTTTTTTTTCACTACATGTTAATTTCGTAATGTCTAGCTTGTAATGGGGTGAGGATACTCTCGTTTATATGTTATAATGCTTTTGATAAATAGAGGTTTGAAGCTTCGAGATTAATCGGTATTAGATTCGAAATCCAACTGAAAGATAACGTAATATTATACATCATCCCGCCCTGTCTTCGTCTGGGCGCAATGTATTTTTCAGCCCTCCAGTTGGTTTTATTTACCTTTTTTGTCTTTCTAAATAGTATTTACGTTTCAAAGCTTCGAGGTTTGATTTTTTTCGACATTATTGGGGCTTGTTTCCCAACAAATCAATTAATGTATGATGAAAACCGAATAAAAATCCTTTTAGTAATTTTTGAGTTTGTCCAGCACAGGCCGATAAAGTTGATCAGAGACAGCAGTTGAAGGCTTTGTTTTTTGACAATAACGAAAAAACAAAACACTGCTTCAATAGTTGAACCCATTGACACGGTTTCTATAGAAAGAATGCCAAACAAGCGGCGATATTTAAAAGCTTGGTGTGTAATAGAAATATTTAGGTTAGGTGTGTCTCGGCGGGTTCGGTGAGGCATGGAGAGGTGCAGCCTTGTTAGCGGCGCCGCGGCGAGCCGATGCATACATCATAGTACAAGTAAAACCAGTAGCTTTAATCCACGAGCTTACTTTTTCATTATTTGGTGACTTTTACAGTACGTTGTTAGTTGTGCGATAAGAGTTCGCAAATTGGGGGATTGTTTTTTTAAAAAAAATAGCATTAGAACATTTTAATAATAACGCGAAAAGTTCCAAAAAATAAATGTGTATTAAGATATTACGTGGATGTGTGTGTTTCGTAACATGAAAATGATAGTTCTGAGAGTATCAGTCTATCACTAATTCGTATGAAAGAGGATTCGTCTTGTCTACTTTTCTGTTCTATTCTTTTTTATAGATTTTATTATAATTATTATTTGTATGTGTCATATCTATAATGTAGTCAATGTTAATGCGTTAGACGTCCACCTTCGAGGTGGACTGATGATATGACGGAAATCACGGGAAGCCACTGGATGCAGGCCGTTTCCGACACAGCGCTTTGGAAGTCATACAGGCTTATGTTCGGAAATTGACGTTGTTTGACTGACGGTGATGATGATAGTCAATGTAGTGAATGTGTGTAATTAAGGATGAGCGTGGGTGTATTCATTTTCTAGTCTTCCACCTAGAAGGCAAGACTTGTAAAAGTTTGATGCTTATTTACTACAAGTTCCTAGTTCGATAATAATTTTGCCGTAACAATAAAAAGTTGTAGGGGAAAGTGGTCACCCTTCGTACGCGGGGCACATCCGTACAGTTAAAATAACAGAAAAACTAAACGGCACATAAACACGCCTTTGCTTGTATACATAGACATACTGGTCCCCATGTTCCTAGTGGAGTGTCACGCCAGTCGCCTTACCATGTATTGGTTGACAAGACGGAAAGTGTTTTCGCGCGCGGTAAGTAAATTTTTTTAGTTAAGTTTGATTCGTAATTTTGAGTAAAATTGTTATGTTTTTGAAAAAATGACGATGATTAATTAATGTTAACATTGTTAATTTTGAGCTTTAATTGTTATATTTCTCAAACTAAATAAGAATTTGTATAAAGTTGAATTTTAATTTTTTTGCAAGGTGTGGGGTGCATTCGGACAGCCTAACAGGGGACACATTCGTACGCGTACGAATGCTCCCCTTTAAATTTTATCAATCACCTGAACATCTAAATTAGATTTTTATGAAAGAAAATATAGTTAGTAACATTTTAAAATGACCGTGCAGCCAGCAATAAAATATTTTTACTTTTATAAAGTATTCTACTTCTAACAAAATGAAAGATTTATGTTAAGTACACCTTATAATTAATATTTTATTGCAGAATCATGGTAAGAAAATATAAAAAAAGGGTACGCGTACTCAGGAGGTGGATGAAGAATCCATGAAATTAGCAATTGATGACGTTATTCAAAAACGGTTGTCGTATAGGAAAGCCGCGTTGAAATATAACTTCAAGACATCAACGTTGAAAGCGGAGTCAAGAAATTCAACGACAGCTTTAACACCGATGGACCCCGAAAACCGGAAAATACAAACGCAGCTAGATCGTTCGTCTTTAATAAGATTGCAGTCCAAGAGTTCTATAATAATTTGGCTGATGTGTTACAATGGCATAATTTTGCTGCCGACAGGACATTTATCTTTGACGAGTCTGGCGTGTCTACAGTTTTAGAAACTCCTAAAATTTTGGTTCCTAAATCACAGAAACAAGTGAGACAAATCGTGTCAGCGGAAAGAGGCGAATTGATGACATTTGGTGCAATTATTTCTGCAAGCGGAAATACTATCCCTTCGCTATTTACATTTTCACGTGTACAATTTGAAAAATCTGAAATTTGTAAGATATAAAATAGGTTTCATCAAATAAACATCTCGGTGAAGGTCGTTGTATAGCGGCATCTTAGACTAATTGTAAAGATCTCATTTAGACTGATTGTAAAGCTTAAAATTATCAATAAGTAAACTAAGGATAAATGATTTATTTTTTTGTAATTTTTCTAATGAAAGATTTATCGACCGAGTCAAGTCAAATATTACCTATTAAGTTAGTTTTTTGATATATTCATATTTTTATAATAATTAATAAAAATTTAACGACTTTAATAGGCTTCTTAATTACCCTGTATCAATCTAACCCATGGCGTATGAAAGTGCCCCACCTACTGTACGAATGTACCCCGTACGTGGGGTACGTTCGTACGAATATCTTATCGTAGAAAAATTAATATAACTTTTTAATCTTTTGACATAATAGTTTCAAACTTTTTTGGAACAAACTACAATATATTTGTTACACTTAGGTACATAAACTAGGTAAATGCGACAATTAATCACAAATTAAAAAAATAAAATCTAAAATGTGTACGAAGGGTGACCACTTTCCCCTATGTACTGTTTCGTATGCTCTGTGGCGCGTCTTACTTTTGTCTCATTTTTGTGTTGGCCAAACTATTGGAGCAAACATTGCAGTTTTCACTTGGACATGAAAACGAAACTTTTCCAAACGGCGCCGGTTACGTAACCTCCTCATTTGTCGGAGACAGGTATGACGCGGTAATATTTACGTCAAGTTACTGTGAGACAAAACCTAGTACTGCTTCTTTAGTAGGATTGTTATATTATACGTATATATTACATTCATATTATAATACACAAATTAAATTAGTTATGAAAATTAAATTTGTAGAAGGTTTCGATTCTTGATCAGAAAAAAGTTACCGAGTTTTTTTAAAGGATATTCTCATTTGTAACAAAATATTTTTTTAAATGTTTTTGGAGATATAGCAGTAAGCTCGGTATTTGTTACCGGGCCTTAAAAAAGTTGGTAAAACGTGTTTGTGTTATCAATAACTCGATTCAGAGTCATACTAAATACTGAATAATAGTTATTTATATTAGTCATCGCAAATTTTAAATGTACCCTATTGTACTTAACAATCATACCAAGACGGTCACTATGCGAATTGTAACTTTCATATTTATAGTTGTTGTCCGTAACTGTGATTGCGATGCATTAGACCTCAAAAGGAATATTATTTCACGTTTTTGACGCATTTTAAACGGCTGTTTTACTTCTATTGACAGCTTCGTGGCACAGTTGGCTAGGCGCCAGCTTGTGAAACGAGTGGCCGCGGGTTCGATCCTTTGTTTCGGAGACCGAAAAGTCACTCGTAGTTTCTGATACCCACGCTACAAGACTTGTATCGTATATGTATCTTATGTAGTGGAATCAGTGGCGTGCCTAGGGTCTCAAACTAAGGCAAACCCAATTTTTTATAGAGTCGCGGTATATTTGTTTTCGTACGTAAAACCGAAGTACTAATAAATACCTACCGTTAATTACTCACATTCACGTTTCTAGCGTTATAATAATGAAATATCTAGTTTATTTTCGTTATTCGGAATTTTGTAAGGCAAGCCGGGCTTCTGGGCTTCTATGGAAGTACCGCCACTGAGTGGAATCAGAATTAATCACTGGGTATGTGACTGTAACAAACAAATTCTTAAGCTATATAATATAAAACTGGATAAAGAAGGTTCCGTACTCTAGCTTATGTAGTATGCGGATATTCCTGCAATGTTGATAGTGCATGCTCTATACTCGGACATAAACGGAAATTGACTTAGTTACGAAGCAAAGCAGTTAATAAAATATCATGTTGTACATCATTTGCGCTCGATAGTGGATTTATTGTTTTGGAGTAGATCTTTATCTGTTACTTTAACGGTGAATTTTGAGAAATCCTGCACGTCTAAAAATTAGTAGGAAGCTAGGCTAGCGTGGTTGTCAATGACTTAAACCTTCAACCTTCGTCAACATATTTGTATCAAGTGACAAGAGTCTGAGTGTTGTGTTATTTGTATATAATCGTACTCACCATAAATGTAACGTTTCCGTGATAGCGCAAAATAACTCTAAATAAGAAACTCTCGACAAAATCGAATATAAAATTCAAATGTAGATAAAAAAGGTCCTCCAAAAAAAACAACTTATTGACAAAACACAGATCCCACGGGATTTGATCCGTTGACGCACCGTAATAAAACTGTGGCACTGAATCACTCGGAGCAAGCCCAACAAACTCACTTCTTAACTTCACGGGAATATTTTTATGGGTTTTATGTATAGAATACAATTTTAAATGTGATACCAACATAAAGTGTGTAAAGTAGTGATGGCCTTGAGGTAAAGTTGCCCAGTCTAGTCTAGGCCCGCCGGCCGCGGGTTAGAACCAGGTGTCTATCTGTACGTATGATTAATTTCGTAAATTAAAATTCGTATACGTACCTACTCATAATAAAATATCACTCACTTTTATGACAAGGATCTTGAGGAATTTGCAGTGCGTGTCGTTGCAGAAATATACGTCTGCCTGTCTCTTGTGGGGGGCCAGGATCCTATGTGTGTACTGTGTATATGTCACGGTAAAATTGCAAATACCGTTAGATTATAATCTATCTCGCGAGATTGTTAAACTTTAATACTAACCTAGTGTAACCTATCTCTATGGATACAGAGTAGACTGTAAGGTCGATCAATCAGGGACAGCCTTCGGGCAGATTAACATTTATAGATTGTGATTTCACAAGCTCGCGAGATAATAATGTATCAGTTTTACAATTTTACTGTTACATACATGTATATAAGTACAATAAATGTGATATCCTAAAGAGCCCCATTAGTATTCGTATACGCGCGCTCGCTTCAGATCTGTTTGTGTTGGGATTCGCAAACGAAATTACCAACTGTTTGTGGCAGTATTGTTATTTGTTTAAAAATGCTAATAATTGGGCTTAATTTATGTATACAACTTATTTGCATCCATACTTTTACAATCATATGATACCCTCTCCTTTTGGTAACGACTTGTGTATTTTCAGTCATGCGTGGTGCAGTTATGATACTTTCATTAAAGCTCAAAAAACCCAGCTAGCTTTATAAGTTCCGAATAATATAAGTTTTAAGAATTAAATATGTATTTATTAGTAACAATATCACATAATTATAATTAAAGGATTTAGTTCCCCGCTTGTTGATGTGCTTTGGACTTTTTCGACCGAAAATTGGTATTTACACCACCACATTTTGTAGCTAAATTAACACATAGTCTACAAATAAATTTTGATAAACAAATTTGATGCGGGTTAAACTGACGGACGCAGCGATTCTTTAAAATTTTTACCAATCGATTCTCTATTAAAACCGCAGCGCAATGAATTTAAAAGTTGGTATAACGCGTACCATTAACTCGAATAGCGTGTATAACGAGCAGACACCGAGAAAATAACATTTTAAATCAACTCCAAATCGTACATATCGGAAGAATTTGTAACAAATATTTGTGAATCACACAAACATTTGTCTCGGTGCGGGGATCGAACCCGCGGCCGCTCGTTTCGCAAGCTGGTGTTTGGCCAACTGCGCCACAGGGCTGTCAATAATACGACTGAACGTTGTACTTGAGTAATTTAATTCCCCTGAATCGCTCTCCTCTTTTAACAATTAAGTAGTCATTAAAATTTCGTCTTATTCATCTATTACAATTTTTTTCCTAATATTATAAGAACATAGACATTTCCAAGTGACTTCCTCTTTTTGTATTAAGCGGCTTTCTGTCGCTTATATTCTTCAAAAGTGTATTGTTAATTTCAAAGCTACTATTTCGTAAATAGCTTCCCCTACGACAAGTGCACGTGTACAGTGCAGTGTGACGTACGGTTGGACGGTTGGCTGAGACCGCGGTGGCACTACCAGACATTCGGACGCCCGTTGTGCAATCACTTTTAACTGCATGCCATGGAGATCCAGGTCAAACTTCGTGACGTATTGTTATTGCAAATTTGATGGGTTCGATATTTGGGCTGCAGGAGGTCGAAATACTTTACGGTTTGATGATTTAGTTAAATTGAAAGTTTTGATTATCCCGCCGTCTGTTTAGAGCGTGGGGTACGGGGTTCGATCTTCGAGTTGGTTAGTTCTTGCGTTTATTAGGTAAGTTGCAATAAAAGCACAAAGTGTGGGAATGTGCTAGGCCCTAGCACTAATGAAGTTTAAAGATCTAAGCAATATACATTATACAAGGTATATTCAGGCCGTTCATACAACCATCGGTATTAAATGTATGTGGTTTGCACGGAAGACATATTTTTTTGTCTGGATTTTCTTAAATGCCAGGTTTTTCATCACATAAGATATTACGTGCCTCTGTTTCCGATCACGGTCTGAATACACCTGTATAACACTTATCACTAAGGTCCTATAATACAGTATCTATACGCGCAAGGAAGGGTTCTTTACCCTCAACCCATATATCAAACAAGCGCACGATATATCATCTTATTGGCATTTCCTACACTCGTTATTTCAAGTACATTGGCAGATACAAGGAGATAGTGTACCGGATTCCTTTTATATTCATTTTAAGATGTATTTCTATGATGTGGATTTTAGTAGATTTATTTATACTAAAAACCGAGCTTGAGAAATCGACCTATGCGCAGAATAAAGTTACATGTGCAAAATCTCAACTTCCCTTTCTCAGCGATTTAAACTTAATTGGGCATAAAATTATCAGTAACTTTTTTTGTTTTTCGAACAACAACAAAATTTATGATCATTATTACTTCACTAGTGCAATAAATAAACAAGTTTAACTCTATAAAGGTATAAAAACTACTTTGGTGTTATAGTCATAAGTAACTTTATTCTATGCATAGGTCGAAATTCAATCGTTTATAAATAAGATGGTTGTTTATAGCGCTGAAAACATTCAAGAAATTGATTAAACATTTCTAATTGCTAAGATGTGGGTTGAACGACGTCAATTGCGCAGGAAGGATTGTTTAAATTATTTTTCATAGAGATTGCAATTTGCGACTGGCAACTGGATTTTAATATTCTCTAGTTTAATAGAAAACGTTTCCTATTATATTTCATTTTTATAAAAGTAAGGAGTAAATCATCAACAACACCTTATGCTCTATCCTTTTAAAATGCACCCGTATTAGTGAAATCCATTAACAAAGCAAACGCTGCTCAGAAATTTTGTACCTCGTGTAAATCTCTTGAAGCCATTCCTCGTATTCCCAGGATTACTGCAGCTACTACCTAATTCGGTTCAACAAGCAGCCCCAGTTCTGTCGCAAGGTGGAGGAGAGGCCGCCCACCCGCCGCCCTCAAACTAGGAAAGTGAAACCAGAACGGGCAGAGGCGTGTGAGAGGGAAGATGTCGACCTACCCGCATCCTTTATCGTCACTAAGCTATTTGCGGTATTATTTTACTATTATTTTAGATGTTTATAGTGCTAGATGGACAAGTAAATATTTTTCGGGTAAAAATGATAGTTGGTAGTCAATGTACTAGATTAAGAATTATCTTATAAACCTCAAATAACACGCTTTAGTAATATAAAAATGGCTGATCAAATTCTTTTTTGTTTTAAAGGAACTGCAAATAAATGAGTATAGGGTAGAGTATTAGTTCTTCGAATATCTTACTTAGAGCATAAAAATAAAGTAACGTATGATAATTTCTAGTGGAATAATAAATTCTACAATGATCGAGACCTATGAATGTTAGCAATGCAAATAAATTAACAGTTTTCTCCCTTTGTAGAAAGTAATGAATTAATACATCATTGAGATACAATCAAGTTACGACACTTTCAGGAGGACCAAGGGGACAATCTAGGCAACACACCAGCTATAGAGAGGAAATCCTTGGCTGGTTTCCTCGCCAACGCGACTCCTGACAAGAAGCAGATAGTGGAGCTGCTGTACCAGGATATCGTGAGGCTTTCGGGCACATCCTGGGACGATGTCAAGGGTCTGGGGGTTGCCAAGAGTTTGCTCATGGAGTCCGTGGTGTATCCCGTCAGGTGAGATGGACTTAGGAATGAATTTTGACTGTATTTTCGTCCGACTGCCTTTTGTCTATCGAATTAAGTATGTGCCACGCGGTTTAATTAGAGGTTGAGCAGAGTTATCGGGTTTTTAATTGAACGAAAAACGGCAGTAAACTAGCTACCCATTACGTGGGACTGATACGATACATACCTGGCGAAATGTGGACGTAAAAATACACCTCTGCGTGTCCCTTTGCTGTAAATAGGCATGTTATGTATGAATTTTTATCACGTGCCCAATATTTTCACCAATTTAAAGGTCCCCCAGTAGTGGTTTTATAAGATTTTATAATAAAGGGGAGATTTATCTATCTTTTTGCATCCAATCTAAAATGTATCCATATCTTCTTCATCAACCCATATACGCCCACTGCTGAGCACGGCTCTCCTCTACCATTGAGAGGGTTTAGGCCATAGTCCACCACGCTGGCCTAGTGCGGGTTGGCGGACTACACACCTAAGAATTTCCTAAGAACTTTTAGGTGTGCAGGTTTCATCACGATGTTTTCCTTCACCGTTAAAGCAAGTGATAATTCAATGTGAATACACACATAACTTCGAAAAGTCAGAGGTGTGTGCCTGGGGTTCGAACCCGCGACCGGCGAGATTCTCGACCGCGTGCCCAAACCTTGAGGCCATCACTGCTGTATCCATATTGGCATACTTAAAATTAAATACAGTAGTAGTAGTTTTGTATTTAAATATTCACTACAGAAATATAGATTGGTGGGGATTCTTGCTCC
The DNA here is from genome assembly GCA_030295005.1 of Cephonodes hylas. Lineage (NCBI taxonomy): Eukaryota > Metazoa > Arthropoda > Insecta > Lepidoptera > Sphingidae > Cephonodes > Cephonodes hylas. The sequence goes on from AP025377.1 coordinate 10,987,290, forward strand.
TATTAAATTGAAATTTGTCAGCTACTCTCTACATGTAACAAAGTTCTGAGCCCGGAATTAGCGCGAGTTGTGAGTGTGCCTGTCACAATGTTCAACTTCCGCCAAAGCCGCCCGTCACTCCCAACTTGGAGCTGTCGAAATATATGGCTTGTATAACAAAGTATGGCCAAGTATTTCGATTAATTCATCGCAGTTTAACCGTCCGGTCAATGACCGGGTACCCGGGTATCCATTTTAACTTTGCAGATACAATTTAATAACTTTTTCTTAAAAAAATTACAAATACGTCTGGATCCCCAAAATTTAAGTAGTTTTAAACCCAATTGTTGTTAAACATTATTATAAATAATTATATAATAATAGTAATTAACTACCAAACTTGACACCTCCTTCGTTCAATGACCAGGCACCCGGGTACTCACTGAAAGTACCTATTACGCATGAACGTCGGTAGTACACACAAAAGAAACTGTTTGTTTAAAGTATTTTGGTCATTTGACTTTAAAAATAAATAAAAAATAATATAAATTATAATTAATTTTTTTTAAATATATATATTTTTATTAGCAATAGCAAAAATAGTAAGTAAAAAGCACAAAATTCCCGTCATATTTCTATTAGTATAATTTTATTTTATTATTTATTTATTTATATTGTATACTTTTTATAATGATACACTGCTACACGGAAATAAAAGTAAATTTTATCGCGACGCATACCCAACCCATGTTCATCACAAATAAGGTTTTTACATACTGAACATATTTTTCTAGTTTTTGCGACGTTTATTTTTAGTTGTCTTAAAAATACTGGGATCTTGATAATTTACTTGCTATCGTTTGCACATATGGATTGATAGCTCGGTCAGGAAAAGATTCAATCGCCACTTTCGTTTAGAAATTCCTCAAAATTTGAGGATTCTTCGAACAATTTATAACGAAAGGAGTACGCAGTTGTGTGCCCAATAGCCGATAAAATAATCGTCACTCATGCCATTTTTAACAGGCATTTATGATTTTCATTATACAGAAGATATGGTAAAAGTTAAGCGACATCGAAAATATTATAGAGATATGTTAGAGGCCATCTATACGTTGCAGTATATCTAGCAAGCATTTTCTTCATAGTGTTCATTCCAGCTTTTGACCAGTCACAAAATTCAATAATTGCGGGTTGTTTCTTTGCACTAATACTAATTTTTGCTTGGTGATGCATGGACTATAATATAATTAGTGCCTTTTGGCACATAACTGGACATAGTTATGTTTTTTTATGATAATTAAACGCAGTCGATAATGCCCTCTCGCGTTTTCGATTAAGCTATTGCTGGTGGAATAAATGTCTTATTTTTCTTCAAAATGCTGACAATCGTCAAGTATCACGATAGTAAACATTTTACCAATGGAAGAGTAGAAAAAAAATTATCCAATAAAAATGGTATCCACCAGTAATGTTCCTTCTTGATTGTTGATACGGAGCCACCAAGACTCAAAATATTTACCAACGTTTTTTTCACGTTACATATTTATTTATATTTGTATACCTTTTCTTACTTTACAGCAGATTTTAAACGTAGTTAGCAATAAGTTAAGGTAAAACCGACATATAATGTCTGTTCACTGGGGTTCTAAAATTAATGTTTGGGCTGAAGGGCCGATTACTCCTAAATAGGTCCCTAAAAGGTCTAGAACCTTCTATGGGGCCTGTAAACTGTGTATAGTGTCCATAGTTATTTAACATGCCACGTAGATAGCTTACTAATAACTTTTCTACCGTCACATTATATGTGGGTACCCGGGTACCCGGTTATTGAACGAATGCTGAAAGTTTGGTCATTGACCGGAAGGTTAAGATGTGTTTAAAATAAAATCTTGAGAAGATAAGTGAAGGTTTATAGGAATTTCCTAGTGTGTACGCCATACCGCACTAGGCCAGCCTAGTGGACTAAGGCTTAAACCCTCTAACTTCTAAGATGTATCGGTGGCCCATGCTCGGCAAAAGGACATACATATGCATGTACATACATGTTATAAAAGTTTCATGAAAAATTTCAAACATTTCTTTTTTTACCTATACATTATGTATGTATAATAGAAAACCTCCAACTTATTTTCTTGGCCGTATCTTCGATGCACTCAAAACCTCTTATCATAGAAGTACCCCCATCATCATCATCATCAACCCATATACGTCCCACTGCTCACGGGCCTCCTCTACCACAGAGAGGGTTTAGGCCATAGTCCACCACGCTGGCCTAGTGCGGGTTGGCGGACTACATACCTAAGAAATTCCTAAGATTTTTTTAGGTGTGCAGGTTTTATTACAATGTTTTCCCTCACCGTTAAAGCAAGTGATAATTCAATGTGAATACACACATAACTTCGAAAAGTCAGAGGTGTGTGCCTGGGGTTCGAACCCGCGACCGCCGAGATTCTCGACCGCGCACCTAAACCGAGGCCATCATTGCTTAATTACCCCCATACATATACAAGATACCCCGAGATGTTCACGGGTCTCCTGGAGCCGTGGCGTGGAGTCCTCCTCCACGGTCCCCCGGGCACCGGCAAGACGTTGCTGGCCCGGGCTGTTGCTAGCGAGAGCTGCTGCACCTTCTTCAACATCTCCTGCAGTACCATCGTCAACAAGTGGCGCGGAGAGTCTGAGAAGATTGTCAAGGTACGTGTGTTTTAAAATGGGTTTGAATTTCGAATGTTACATGCGATTTTTTTTTAGGTAAAGGAAGTCTTGCGTTCAGCCTATTCAAACATTTTTTTTTAATAATAGAGTTATGTTATAGAAATGAGGTTTTGCATCTTTATTATTATAGGTTATTAAAAATTTTACGTACAGTCACGAGCATAAATATGTTCCTATGGGCAGGTTGGCAAAAATATTTGACCCATGATCGAGTTCAATAATATCGCACACCTAGATCTAAACTAAGACAACTCAAAAATCGTCAAATTTGAGTTATGCTCAAATTCGAACGTTGGATGAACATACGCAACTACCCACGAAGACACGTTTAATAATACCTTGTAAAATCAATCGCTAGATGGCTTTAACTTTGTATTGTTGAACCAATGTTTGTCAACGCTTGCCACCTAAACAAGGGTATTGTCAGTTAAACTTCATTAGCCATAAGAAATACACGTACTAACAATACCGAAAGCACGGACATTTCGACTTGTTACAGTTTTGATGAAACGTAACTTTGAGATAACCAGAGATGTTACAGTTTTGGAGAATTTTTTTGCAATATTTCTTAGGTCATTTTGACTTGTTCCAGTTTTGTTTGATAAGGTATGTAAAAGTTCAGTTACTATTTGGATTTGACTCTGTTTAGTTGGATCAAAATACAAATTTCAAGTTATCCTACTTTTATTGAATCAAATTATTTCAATGATTTTTCTATACAATAAAATGTAATTTTGTATATCCGTTGTATAAAAATAATTAACGGTTGTATAAATTGACTGTTTCGAAAACATTTTTTAATCTAAAGTAAATTTGTGCTTTGATTTTTATGAATTTTTAAGTTGACTTACTATTGCTGGTCAATTATAACTTACAATAGTAGTTCTTTTTTTATTTCAGAGTAAAATACAGCAAGGTTGCTTTCTCGTCAATATTATAAATGAAATTTTATTTTGAAGAAGCTTGCAATAAAACCAGAGTATGTAAGGCATTTTTAAAGGCCACACTTGAATTAAGTAACACAAGTCTTACGCATTACGTAAAAAAATGATGCGGGAATTAAAAAAAGTATAGTAGACTTCTTTGCAACCTCTGTAAGGGATTTATAAATGCCCATGAGAAGATAAAAATAAATTACACGAGAATTATGAACAACATTTTTTTTTAAAAAGAATTTAGCAAGGAACACAAAGAAGAAGACAAGAACAGTAATGACGGTGTGATTGCATCTGTATATGACTTAGGTGCCTTATAAAAGTAAAAAAAGTATGCGTATCAGTATTATAAAAAGTTTATAAGAGAACATAATTAAATAAATAAATAAATGTTTTAAGACAATTTTTATGATTAAATTATTATAATCAGCATCACATTAGATTGCAAATATTTTTTTTGTTTTTCTGTTTATAATTATAGTTTTTTTTTATTAACAGTTTAATATTTTTTTATTTAATTTTGGAGATACCTATTATTTATTTGTAGAAAATATACATTAATGGATACCTTTTAAATTTGTTTTTGTTAACATTTAACGGTTAATTAGTATTATACTTCCCAATTAAAATTGTTTTCTTTGAACAGTCGTTTATATATCTGTATAAAATATACAGGTATAACTCAAAATGGTCAAAGAAAACTATATCAAGTCAAAATATTTTTCATTTTCAATACATAATAACCAACCATAAATGTAACAACTCAAAAAACTGGAATTTTCGATAAAAGGCATTGAATTTAAATCCCGGTTTTTATACAATATCATATAACATGCCAATTACTCCCTAAAATAATGTTAAATTGTATGTCTCCCCTAACAAAAAATGCGGCTAAACGTTTTTTTCGTCTCCTGAAAAATGACGTTTTTTGAGTTGTCTTAGTTTAGATCTAGGTGTGCGATATGTGCCTACACGTACGCAGCAAAAATATGTGACATTATCCGGCTGCATAATGCAGTGCCGTCAAAATGATGTGATACACTCACGAAGCATAAATATGTGACACCACTAGGCGGCAATAATATCTGACATAATTTTATCTTCAACTTAATTAAATTTACAATTTGTATGAAATAATGAAACAAATAAATTGTATTTTACATTGTTTTAATATGGCTATAATTTTATACTATTCTAGCTATCCCGGCAAAATTCGTATCGCCCTACCCGCCAATGAATGTTTTGTTACTTATTAAAAGAATTTAATTTTTGATTACTTAGGTATATTATCATCCCCCTGCCTTGGTCCCAATTAATTACTTGGGGTCGGCGCAGTATCTCTTCTTCTTCCACACACGGCATGTCTTCATTCACCCCTTTCTCTTTCATATCTTCAGTCACGCACTCCATCCATCTCTTTTTTGGCCTTCTTCGACTCGCCCATCCATCCACTTTCATATTCATCACCTTTTTTTCCTACATATGATTCATTCCTTCTCTTAATGTGCCCATACCCCGACAGACGGTTTCCTTTCATCTTTTCTATCACAGGAGCTACTTTCAGACTTACCCTAACGTATTCATTTCTCACTCTGTCACTCCATGTTATAATACTACACATCCACCGCAATATTCGCATTATTGCTGCATGCAGTCGTCTTTCGTAAGTCTTCTTCGTTAACCTTATTTTTCCTTTTTCAGCACAGATGCTAGCTCTCTTGACCTACCATTCATCGTACCTACATTCCAACTTGCATACCTCAATCTTATTTCCCGAGCTAGTGTCTTAAGTTGCCCCCGCCTGGGCTGGTGTAACAAACCTTGCCCATTTCTCACAGGAGCCAGGTGCTGCCCCTGCGCGTCGGCTACGGGAGACGCCCTAGGCCCTGTCACCTTTCTTATTATACATTCTGCATAAATGTTTTGGCAAATGTTTTACGGCCGGCCGCCTGTCTGACACCAACTCTCCTTGGGACTTTCAGTGTTTTGTTAATGGGGTAGAGATAGCGTGTGTTTGGGTACAGAATATTGCAGGTAAGGATATTTAGCCTGATGGTAAGGATGTTGCAGTCCCGGATAAGGAAGTAGTGGGAGACTCCAACAGCTCGGGGGGCCGAGGTCGCGTAATCGCTGCCCTGTTCCATGACTGGCTAGATCAATGGAAGAGGCATCCCCTGGCCATTTATTAATATTTCTTGAAGGAGATTTAGAGTATTTTTAATATTCAAGCATAAAAAAAATTTAAAAATTAGGCACTAGCAAGGAGATTTGTTACACAAAATAAATTTCTGAAAGCACGCCTTAATATTTGACAGCCAAAAAATGTCAATCCATTGTCATGACAATTCTGCATTTTTACAAGCTTTTATTTAACTTCACTTTTGTATGTATGTATGTATGTATGTATGTATGTATGTATGTATGTATGTATGTATGTATGTATGTTTGTATGTTTACAAATCTTGCAATGAAGATTTGAACCACTTCCAATAGACCGATTGTGCTGAAACTTGGTATACCTACGTAACTTGGATGACAATACAATAATATGGTACCATGGAGCTGGTCTGATGATGAGGTTGGAAGATGACCATAGAAACATCGGTTCTTGTGGACCGATTGAGCTGAAATTTGGTATGTCTTTGTAACTTCGACAACAATACACAAATATGGTATCATGGTGCTGATCTGACGAAGAGTTGGAAGATGCCCATAGGAACTTCGATTTCTGTGGTCCAATTGAGCTGAAATTTGGTATGTCTTTGTAACTTCGACAACAATACACAAATATGGTATCATGGTGCTGATCTGACGAAGAGTTGGAAGATGCCCATAGGAACTTCGATTTCTGTGGTCCAATTGAGCTGAAATTTGGTATGTCTTCGTAGCTTCGGTAACAATACAAAAATATGATATTATGGAGCTGATCTATTAAGGAGTTGGAAGAAGCCCACAGGAACTCCGATTCCTTTGGACCGATTGAGCTGAAATTTGGTATACCTATGTAATTTCGGTGACAATATAATAACAAGGTATCATAGAGCTGATCTGACGAAGATTTGGAAGATGCCCATAGGAACTCCGATTCTTGTGGTCCAATTGAACTGAAATTTGATGTGTCTTCGTAACTTCGGTAATAATACAAAAATATGGTATCATGAAGCTGATCTGATGAGGAGTTGGAAGAAGCCCATAGGAACTCCGATTCTTGTGGACCAAGTAAGCTAAAATTTGGTATGCCTTTGTATTTTTAGTGACAACATAATAACAAGGTATCGTTGATCTGGTGTCATGAGAAGTTGGAAGGTGCCCATAGGAACACTAGTTTTCATGGACCGATTGAGTTGAATTTCGGTATGACTACGAAATGGATAGACTTAGAAATATTTCCAACTAAAAAGTTAAAAATAAATTAACGGTGAAAAACACATTTTAAAATCATCATCATTCTCTTGCCCTGCTCCCAATTTTTATTTGGGGTCGGCGCAGCATGTTTTCTCCTTCCACACATCCCTATCAGCCGTCATGTCTTCAGTCACGCCTTTCTCTTTCATATCTCTTTTCACGCACTCCATCCATGTTTTCTTTGGCCTTCCTCGGCTTGTCCATCCTTCAACTTTCATGCTCATTACTTTCTTACCAACATATGTTTCGTCCCTCCTCATAATATGCCCATACCACGACAGACGGTGTCCTTTCAGCTTATCAATCACAGGAGCTACTTTCAAACTTCCTCTAACGTATTCATTCTTCACTCTATCAGTCAGAGTTACCCCACACATCCATCGCAACATTCGCATTTCTGCTGCATGCAGTCGTCTTTCGTCCGTCTTCTTCGTTGCCCAACACTCCGATCCATACATAACGACAGGTCTTATCATGGACTTGTATATTCGGCCCTTCAATTTGAGGGGCATCCTTGGGTCGCATATTGTGGATGAGACCTGTCGCCATTTCATCCATCCTGAGTTGATTCTCTGCCCTATATCGTGATGTATACCCCCGTCACTTTGCATAAGTGACCCAAGGTAGCGGAATTCGGAACAGACTGGTATCGGCATTCCATCAAGTGTGACGGACACAGAACTTGAAAGACCGCCAAAGTCGCAAAACATATACTGAGTTTTGGTTCTGCTGACTTTAAGGCCAACATTTCCAAGTCTATGCCGCCACGCCTCCAATCTGTTCTGCACCTCGTGGCCACTTTCTGACACCAGAACAATGTCATCCGCAAACAGCATGCACCAGGGTGCCTCTTCCTGTATATCTGCAGTAATAGCATCCATAACCAACAGGAAGAGGTAGGGACTAAGAGCCGACCCTTGGTGCACCCCAACAGCGACATTGAATCTGGTTGTAATGCCAGCTGCCGTCCTGACTTGGGCATTACATTTACGATACATGGCCTGAATCAACTGCAGGTACTTCTCAGGCACGCATTTCTTCTTAAGGGCCCACCATACAACTTCACGCGGAACCCGATCGAAAGCCTTTTCGAGGTCAACGAATACCATGTGCAAGTTTTTATGCGCTCTCCTGTATTTTTCGCACAGTTGGCGAATTGCAAAAATGGCATCCGTCGTCCTACGACCAGGCATAAAACCGAACTGGTTTCGCGAAACCTCACATTCCTCTCGCAGGCGTCGCTCAATTATTCTCTCCCAAATTTTCAGAGTGTGTGACATTAACTTTATTCCCCGATAATTGTTACAGTCTTGAACATCCCCCTTGTTTTTAAAAATGGGCACCAAATAACTGTTGCACCATTCGTCGGGTACCGTGTTGTCCAGCAACAGCTTATTGAAGAACAAAGCCAGCCACTTCCACCCAACCACTTGCAAAGCCTTCCATACTTCTACTGGTATTCCATCTGGTCCAACCGCCTTCCCATTCTTCATCCCACTCACAGCTTTCATAACTTCATCTACACTGATGTCTCTTACGAGCCCCACGTTCACCGGTACATCCTCAAGCTGTTTCCCCCAGTCATTCTCTTCATTCATAAGTCTTTCAAAATAGGTTTTCCACCTATTTTTGATTTTTTCATCATCTGTCAAAATTTCTCCCACTTCATCCCTTACACACTTCATATGCGTCACGTCCTTCGCCATTCGTTCCCTAGCTCTAGCCAGCCGGTAAATATGTTTCTGTCCCTCAGGGCTTTCAAGAGACTGGTACAATGAATCTTGTGCCTTTGCCCTGGCGACAGCTACGGCGGTGAAAAACACATTTTAAAATCAAGCTTTTATTATGCACGAAAAATTAAAAAAATAAACTAAGAAAACATTCATAAAATTCGTATTTTTTTAAACTTTACAAGTAACAATTTACAAAAGTGTTCGGTTTATCAGTAGAAGTATGATACATAAACATATATTATCTATAACTAGTATATTAATATTCTTAAGTGATTTAAAAGCTTGTCGCGCAATTTCGTTAATGCAAAGACCTCGGCCGCGACGAGCTTTTAGATCACTTAAGAATATTAATATACTAGTTATAGATAATATATGTTTATGTATCATACTTCTACTGATAAACCGAACACTTTTGTAAATTGTTACTTGTAAAGTTTAAAAAAATACGAATTTTATGAATGTTTTCTTAGTTTATTTTTTTAATTTTTCGTGCATAATAATTAACATCTAAAATACGCAATTATTCGAATGTTATAGATGCATATTGTCGATTCAAAATTCTTATTTTAATACGTTCTTTTATTTGAGGGGGCCTCTAACTGCATCGACGGGATAAACATTAAATGACAGAAATTTTGTATGGTGTTATAGTTCAAAATTACTTAAGTATCATTACGATCCTTTTGTATGGGAATTCAGAAAAGCATTATTTTTAGACCTTTTCAAGCAATTTTTAAAATGTATCTCTCCATAAGAACAATCCTCGTACTTCAAGGAATATTATAAAAAAAGAATTAGCGAAATTGGTTCAGCTGTTCTCGAGATTTGCGCTTAGGGACACATCGAGCAATTCATTTTTGTAATATAGAACTCCTCCACTACGATTTAAACTTTATTGTATTGTATTAAAGTTCAAATTGACTTAATTATTAATACGAAACTTTTGTATGGATATAGAAAACAATGAAAAGTCCCACGGGAACGCTGTCGAATGGGATAAAAAGTATCCTATGTTTTATTCCCGGTTCTAAGCTACCTCCTCACCAATTTTCAGCCAAATCGCTTCAGCCGTTCTTGAGTTATAAGTGGTGTAACTAACACGACTTTCTTTTATATACATATACTAGCTTTTGCTCGCGACTCCGTCCGCGTAGACTACAGGGTTGAGTTCAGAAGGAAAATAAGTTGTAGTCTATTTTACTTCTCAGAGTCCTGTTTATGTCCATACCAAAAATCAAACAATTCGGTCAAATTGTTCAAACGTGAAACCGTAACGCGTCGATCGGCGCCTTGTGCATCATTACTGCGCGCTTGATCAATATTTTAAAATTACAATATCTTCTAAGATACTCAGTGAAATCAAATTATGTTAAGGGCAATTTTATTTAAAATTAAATACTTGTAATGAATAACGTATTTATTTGGATAAGGATTAATATCATATTTATAAAAACACCTTCACAAATAAAACTTTATTTTAAAATAAATTTGGTTAGGATAAAAAACGTTATAGTGAGCCAACCTTAAAAAATAGACATATCCTGTCGCGAACTTTTTTTTTATTTTAGAACTTTTAAGGAGGAACATTTCTCTCAAACATTATTTTAGCGAAACTTTAACCGTTTTCGCAGCGCACGCAGCGGAAGCTCACAAAAAGGAAAAAATGTCCCCGATTTTGAAATATTCTTTATTGCTGCTCCGCTCCTATTCGTCGTAGCGTGATGTTATATAGCCTATAGCCTTTCGCGATAAATGTGCTATCTAACAGTGAAAGAATTTTTCAAATCGGACCATTCCTAGATCCATAGTTCCTGAGATCCTAGCGTTCAAACAAACAAACAAACAAACAAACTCTTCAGCTTTATAATATTAGTAGGTATAGATAGATTTATGTCTAGATATTATGGTCTAAATCACGAGTAAATTTAAATATTTACTTATATTTTTGTGTATTTTAATTTATCAAATTAATAATTTTAATTCTTTTTTTATATGCAAACATTATAAATTAAAATCAAATATACCCCCCGTTTGCATTAATAACATCCTGTAGCCTCTCTCGCATGGATGAGACAATATTAGTGCACACTTGAGAGCCCTGGAGTGACTCCCAAATGTCGAAGGTGTGACAACGCAGGGAATTGTAAGTTTTAGCCTGATTTGGATCCCATTGTTGGACTATTAATAGGATTCAAATCAGGGCTTTTAGGAGGGAAATCTATTAATTTTATCGTCTCTCTATGCGTATTAAACCACTCACGAGTTATTCGTGAGTTCTGGAATGGGCTGTTGTCTTGCACCACATAAAGAGGTGCTAAATCAGGATAACTGATATGCCTTGTCGGTATCAAAATGTCTGAAAGAATTCCTGAATATTCAACGCTGTTAAGGCGACCAGTTATCTCGTATTACTTCGATAAAGAAATTTAACTTCAAAACAATATTTCTTTAATTATTTCGTTTCGTTCGTTAAAATAGTAATTATGATCGTTAAATTGTTCTTCACTAAACTATCTTACCAATATCCTTTTGGGGAATACTACACACACCTTCGATCAAATATACCTATACTAGATTGAAGATCGCAAACAAAATCACTTGTCTTAGTGGCACCGGTTGCATATAATATTTCATGATATTATATTTACACATTTGTAATTCAGACTTCAATTTGTAAAGTATTAAATTAAAGACAACTCCTGGTTGCAATTAACCTTAAAACTTTGAAATTGGATTTTATATAGCTTACAATAAATTTGAATTTAAGACGTTATGACATTAAAATACAGAAAATAAAAATGTCATTTTAAAATAATATCTTTAATAAATGAGGACAAATATTTTAAAATAAACGTCACACGCAAGTAATAAGATTGAAAATTATTTGTTCACATTTGGAATTCACGTTGTTTCGGTACTAAATATTTCTTAGTGCGTTCACTTCGAACAGTCATTATGTCATAAAGTGTCTATTTTTTCATTCTGTTTGGTCTTACTTCGTAAGTGTATACGAGTAATATTCGGTAGCAATAGTAATAATCGCTATCATTCACGTCACAAGTTTTGGTATTGAGAACTATTTATAACAAAGAAAAATGCAATTGCGTTCAGAGTCAGATAGTCGTTAATACGTCGTTTGAACTATGTATAAGTTAAATCAGCCATGTCTCTTAAATCTATTAATTTAAGAAACCATAGTTTTTTTTTGCGCAAAAATCGGTTTTACAGTATTTACAAATATTTTTTTACAATATTACTCACTACCAAGCCAGCAATTATTATTTGTGGAAATATATCTGAATTTGAATTATGGTCTAGTTTTTTACCAAGTTCAGTGGTATTCGTTTTAAATTTATTAAAACTCTGCTAGGGAATCTAAAAAATGCTCTACTCTACTTTTTTCTTGTTACGTCTTAGCGTTAGCGACGATTGGACATTCCAAATTTGTAATAAGACCACAATTTTTGTTGTGCGCTTATTTCCGGGCTATTTTTGAATCTAGTATACATTTGGTCGAAGACACATACCTTTAGTGTCATTTACTATTGGACTTAGTAAATATGCGATATGGTTGTGCTACTGGCTGCATATTGGCCACTCTAGGAAAACGTCACTGATGTCTGTTTTAAAAACAAAGTGAACTGTGACTCATGTCACGCTCTGAAATATTATCCAAAGAGTTTATTATCAAAAATCAACAAAAATATAATTAAAAAAAGAGCAATTGAAATTGAACTGAATTGTAAATCTAAACCATCCTCGAGTCCATTTAAACACACACTAAAAAATCATTCAAATCGGTCCTGCCGTTTTGGAGGAGTTTGGGAACATTACACTTACAGAAAAAAATTACATATGTAAAGATGAATTTAAACAGAGTATAGCCAAACAGCATAGAGAATCATGGGTTCGAGCCCGAGTTGGATCCCATAGCTGGACCATTAAACCCAGATAAAAGCGGATTCTCAATGGGATTTAAATCTGTTCTCTTAATTAATTAAATTAATTTAAGAAAAATCAATTAACTGTATAAACTGTATAAATAATAAATTAATCGGAGCAATCGTGTTAAAAGCCGCTTCCGTTTAACACAACATAACAATTCCTTAATGAATATTATATGGTCGTGATTTAGAATATATCTAGACAGAAATCTATACAAATACTAACATACTACTATAAAGTAATCTCTGGATCTAATAAACCGATTTTGAACATTCTTTTAGCAATAGAAAGCTACGTTGTTTGTGAGTGTCATAGGGTAAATATTAATCGGAAAATTGATAACAATTTTTCATTGTAGCCGGTTTTACAAAGTAAATCGAAGAAAAAACAGTCGAACGGGTTTTTTATGAACGTTGCTTTACCCCATATTTGCTTGAGTCCTAGAGAAAAGTTATAGAGCTTGATCATCATTATCATTATCAGCCCATTTACGTCCCACTTCTGGGCACGAGCCTTCTCTATCATTGAGAGGGTTAAGACCTTAGTCCACCACGCTGACCTAGTGCTGGTTTGCGGACTACAAGCCTAAGAAATTTCTAAGAACTTCTAGGTGTGCAAGAGTCATCACGGTGTTTTCCTTTGCCGTTATTGCAAGTGATAATTCATTGTTAATACAGATATTACTTCGAAAAGTCAGAGGTGTGTGCCTGGGGTGTGCACCCCCGACCGGAGAGATTCTCAACCGTGCGCATAAACCTCGAGCCCAGCACTGTAAAGCTTGATAATGCCTATAAAAAAGTCAGCGCCAGCATATGTCTAACTTTAAATATAACTGAAAAAAAAATGTTTTGTATATTGAAGAATAATTTAAATCATTACTTCATCTTAATTGATTAATATTATCAATAATTATGATTTTTTATTAAAATAAGTGAGTTTATAGTTATACTCTCAAGTGTTTAAAACAAAATATTTTTTTCTTTAACTGCATACAATTTGCACGAATGGTTAAAGAGATAATACTGACCTAGTTATGCAACCGCGACTGTGCCGTAATCTATTTAGTGATATTTTCATTAAAAATAGATAAATACAATATTTTTTGGCAGTCAGAAAATAAATTATGGCATTCAGTGTTAACCGAACTAAAATCACAATTTAATCGCAAGTAAAAATGTTTACCCCCCAACGAAGCGAGCGCGGGCCGACTAGTATAGTATAAAAGTACAGCCATCTTGTAACAATGTAAAATAAAATTTATTTCTTTCATTATTTCGTATAATTTTTATATTAATTCGAAGACAAAATTATGTCAGATATTTTTGCCGCCTAGTGGTGTCACATATTTATGCTTCGTGAGTGTATCACATCATTTTGACGGTACTGCATTATGCAGCCGGATAATGTCACATATTTTTGCTGCGTACGTGTAGGCACATATTATTGAACTCGATCATGGGTCAGATATTTTTGGTAACCTTCGCATAGGAACATATTTATGCTCGTGACTGTAAGTTAAGCAAAAGATAGATTTTTTTAAAGAAAGAGTAAATCTTAAAATCCATTTTCCTTTGCTTTGAAATAAAAAAACGCAATAAGTGTGTATAAATTTGAAGGTTATTAGAATGCAGATTAACTTGACATTGGTTAAATTCTCGAGAAGTGCAAAGCCAAAGATTGAAGATATAAGAAAGCTAAAGAATAAAGATTCAAAATGGATAATATGTGAATAAAAATATTCACTTCCTTCACAAGCCTTTAGTTCAAACTTATTTTCTTGAATCTCGTGTTATTATCGAAAGCTTGCTTCCTCCGAACAGAATAAGCACTAACTTAACAAATACTATGTAGAGTCGATATTCCTAAAACCATAATTTGCACCATTCTCAGATGCTATTCGAAATGGCGTCGTACTATTCTCCATCAATAATCTTCATAGACGAAGTGGAGACGCTGGCGTCAGATCGTTCTTCTAACGATCATGAGGCGTCGCGACGCTTGAAGACGCAACTCCTCACCGAGCTGGACGGCATCAGCGGCAGGGACGGAATCGTGTTCCTACTCGCCAATACTAACATGCCTTGGTAAGGAGTACGGTTATAGAAGCAAAAGTATGGTAATTGGTTTGTTGAAAATATTCCATCATTCTACATACATATATAAACTCACGCCTGTATTCCCCGAAGGGGTAGGCAGAGATGCATTTCTGCCCCCAAATTTCGCCAGGTATGTACCAGTCAGTCATGTTTGATGAAATTCATCATATTATGATGAATGATGTCCAAAGTAATATTAGTGTATGAAGTTCTATTTAATTCACTCTTACAATATGATTGGTGCATAAATCTAATTGTTTCCAATCACAGTGATATGAGTGAATTTTATTTCCTTAGAATTTGTTTTTTTTTTTATGTTAAAGGAGGCAAACGAGCTAGTGAGCCACCTGAAAAAAGTTCATTTGTATTCTAAAACATTTGACGGTCAGATTTTTAACGATTTGGAAACTTTAGGAGCGGTTTTATACAAATACTTCTTATGACTATGCTGAATTTGAAATTTACCGGTATTTTACTTTATTTGGGTGGCTCAGAGCTATCAAAAGCAAACAAACATACATTTTACAAAATGCATACAAAAGATAGCCAATTACGAGCTACCGCAGATAGGATGTGCCTAGTATTATTACAAGACTGATGAATTACTTAATAAAATACATTCATATATGTAATATATATTTATTAAGCACTATTTGAGCAGCAGTATGAGTATTTTATTAAGCAGTGATGACCTCGAGGTTTAGGCGCGCGGTCGAGAATCTCGGCGGTCGCGGGTTCGAACCCCAGGCACACACCTCTGACTTTTCGAAGTTATGTGTGTATTGAAATTGAATTATCACTTGCTTTAACGGTGAAGGAAAACATCGTGATGAAACCTGCACACCTAAAAGTTCTTAGGAATTTCTTAGGTGTGTAGTCCGCCAACCCGCACTAGGCCAGCGTGGTGGACTATGGCCTAAACCCTCTCAATGGTAGAGGAGACCCGTGCCCAGCAGTGGGCGTATATGGGTTGATGAAGAAGAAGAAGATATGAAATATATCAGTTACTTAGAACAACACTGTACACACCGTACTTTCGATACTACACTGTTTGAAGATTTATCGATTGTCTTCAGCTGAAGATAGCCCGTTCTCTTTATGTCTATTATAGACGTGTAACAATATTTTTAAAACGGGGTCAGACAGTCTCGTAAAGATGGAGCTTAAACTTGCGAGCTGCAGTCAATTTTACTTAAAATAGTTTGTATTACCGTATCTTCTTGATACTCTATCAAAATATGTTGAAGTTATTTTATGAGTATGAGATGGTTATTCTATTTTTAACTTTTTTTTGTACATTCCACTTACGCTGTAGTGGTAGTCTGTATGATCTGGTTGACTGTACTTGACCTAAAAAATCTACAAGAAAGACTTATCCGAGCAGATTTCCTCGGGATTTTCCTATACCTTTATAAAACTCTTTATGACTTTTGATATTTTTTCTCAGGGACATCGACCCAGCCATGCTACGAAGGCTGGAGAAGCGGATATACATTCCCCTACCAGACTTAGACACTCGTACCGAGTTGTTCGAGAAGTTTCTCAGCAGCAAAACCATTGAGGTGTACCCGAAGATCGACTTCAAAGAGTTGGCGTTGAAGACCGAAGGGTATTCTGGCAGCGACATCAAGCTGGTCTGCAAGGAAGCCTTGATGGCCAACGTGAGGAGACTGCTGCCCAACATGGGTGGCAAGAGTGAGTATTCACACCATCATCATCACCCATATACTTTTCTGTTTTGAGCAAGGTCTTAATAAGCTACAGCTGCGACGTAGTTATGACTTTGAGGCACGCGGTCGAGAATTTCGGCAATTACGGGTTCGAACCCCAGGCAGACACCTCTTAGTTTTCCAAGTTATGTGTGTATTCACGATGAATTATCACTTGCTTGAAGGGTGAAGGAATACTTCATGAGGAAACTTGGACACCGAAAAGTTCTGAGGAATTTCTTAGGTAAACCGCTAACCTGCACTTGGCCAGCGTGGTGGACCATTTAGGCCATAGCCAAAAGCCTCTCAGTTGTAGAAGAAAGCTCCTAGTATTGGAACGCATAATGTATGTGGCCTGATGATGAATAACATAATTTCTCCATAAAATAATTCCCATTTTTGAATCTTTTTCGATTTCCAGATTGTAACCCAAATCGTAAGGATCGGTTAGATTTGGCTGACGTGTTGACTGCAATAGAGAAGACCAAACCCGTGTCTAAGAATTTGGCCAAGAGACATGTTGAGTGGCAGAGCGAATTGGGATGTTCATGATCTTAAACAGAAGTCCTTTCATGATTGAATTACCTTTAATTTTGATTAGAACTTAATAGTTACATAATTTGTATTTCATTTTGTGTGCCGCCATTTTTCATAGGCGCCATATTTGTTAACGGATATATTTCTAGTTATTTTTGAATTATTGCTAGTAATCAAAAAAGTTTAGTTATTGCATTTAAAGAACTGATTTATTGTGGCTATTGTAATTTACTTGGTAACGTGAATTCTTTTGTATTTTATTATATTAGCTAGCCAATGTAATGTTAAAATACCTTTTAGTCAATATATGGATGGTGTTTCAATTTTCTGTTGATTGAGGAATGAATTTTCAAACTGATTCGTTATGGGTTAATAAATGAAACACGAATATAAATGTTGAAATTCATTTAATGACGTCTAATCCATTTCATCTATACAAAATACATTTAATACACATCTTAAGCCTAAAGATTACGTACAACTCAATTCCCCGTTATTAATTTCCATCCTAGAAAAATTCACAGTCATCAGCTTCATATTTAAAATTTTTAAACTTTGATATAATACTAACCGTCAAAAATACAGTCTAAATAAAATGTTACATTTCAATAAATAAAAAATTATTATGCAGTGCTTCAAGGATCATTTGGCACGTGGTCAAAATCGGAACTAACGCCGCCATCTTGTAAAGTGTCACTTTTGACAGAGCGATTTAGAGGTCATTAACATAACCTTATTTAGAATTATATTTCTCCAATTAAACATATCAACAAAATAATCATTAAGGTCAAATTTAATAACGGACTAAGGTGACAAAGTATAAATTGTTCCACGAAAATTACCTCTTTTTTATTAGGTAACCCTTATGGCACTCTTACGCCCTCCCGCCAATGCCATCCAAATGCCAAATGGTCCTTATAGCACTAGTTATTTAGCTTTAGCCGCCATCTTGTATATGACATCAAAATGGCGGACACAAGTCAATTCGATGTATTTTAGACGGTGAGATTTTGGGTTTAACCTTTCTTAAAATGAATGATTTTACATAATGATGATTGATGTATTGATGCAAATGAGTTTTTGAAAATTACAATAATATATTAGTCAATTGAGTCTTCTCTACGGAATAAGATATGTTTATTATTTTTGGATACATTTCAACAAAAAACTAACCTAAAAACAATCCTTTTACCTTAAAACAATTACCGCGCTCAATAAACAGGTTAAACCCTTTTAATTAAATGTTGGATCGTTAATAAACAATTTGATATGGAAATGAAAATTTGACTAGATAGAACAACAAACAAATCAACAACAATTTTCTAATTCAAAAATATTCATACGCGGTGGATAGACATGAGATTGGTATAAAAATCTACTTTTGTTCGTAAGAAATTACTGCTACTGATAAACGAAGCTTTATGGTTTGTATGACAATGCGAAGATATATGAAATTTTCATACATTTCACAAAGCATGCGTATTTTACATGTTATATTAGACTGTCATCGAGTATTTGTAAAATTCCTCTACCCGCAAACTTTTTGCGTAACATTCGACTGGCTGTAATTATTATTAACGCACTAATTATAAAATTATATTGTGACTCGAAAAATGTCGAATATGATTTAAGCCATTTATTATTTTTTATGATTGATAAATTCATATTTCTTTACGTTTTCTAATAAAGCACCCAAAGTATAAATAAATTCATTTTAATAAATTTAAGTTCATTAACTCAGTAATATGATAGGAATGCGATAAATTCAATCATTAATGGGTTTCGAAACGAAATATATAATGTTTATAGCAAGTCTTAGAAAAACTCGATTTGAGTACAATATAATACTACTAAAACAGGCAGAAATTTGGAAACAAATATGAAATAAAATATTAACTTTAGTCTTTCCTTTATTTATTTATATCTGTACGTGAGTATAGACTTTCATGAATGTAATTTGTTTTAATTGCCCATCCACAAAAACAGCACATTGATGTTTTTATTAAATGTCAAAAGCAAATAGTGTTACGTTATTCTAAATGACATAGGCTCAGCAAATATACTATAGTTCAAAATATTTCATATTTCTTCAAGACACCATTCCAAAAAGCCAAAGATTTATTATAACAATGAAATGGTCCTTCTCAAATTAATATTTCGTGACATTCTAGTAAGACTTTTTAATATGTGTATAAATATTGGGTATAATCTTCATAAACATCTTAAAACAAAATAAATAAGATTCTACATTGAAACTGGTCATTTTTTGGCACCACGTGGGAAACATATCGAAAAATAATTTATCAAAAAATAACAACAAATAAAACCTTTTTTTATAGTACAGTACAACTAGATTTTCAAACGAATTATACATTGTAAGGTGGGCAGTGAAAGACGAATTATATTACTAGAACGGATAGAGAATATATATTTTTTTAAATTAAAAAGACCGTTTGGGGTAAAAACGAATTAAGCTTGTAACCCTGAAATCGTAAGCAGGGATATAATTCTAAAATAGATTTTCACTTTGTTTAATATGTAGGATCCATTTGGACGATTTTGTTTTGCGTTCCGTGATTTTTTTTAACGCTGAAATCCTTTTATTCTAATCGCACATATCGATTTTGGATAGAACATGTGAAAACATCGTTTTTCGTTCATTTTAAATTGATTACTTTCCTACAGCTTATATCACTCACGATCCCGTATACATTCTACACAATATGATATGTTTCTAACATCTCACTAAGCCGCTCTAGATACCCAAACTGATAGTTAAACTGCGACAATTCATTATCTTCATATCATACCATCATACATTACATGCATTTATTCGCAAACCACCACAAGACTGAAAAATCACTTCAGAGCTTATATTTTGGAATTTTAATAGGTTGAAATCCGGTTGATGTAGTGTAGGAAATTTAAAACAATAGGAGTCAATTTTTTTGGAAAAAATTTACATTTGTGCTTTATTTAGCGATACAAGTATAACTGATACGAAAGAAAAGACTTTATTGAGGCTCATGGATTTTTTTTTTACTTTTTTTGTTAAAATGGCAAGATTTGAGTTTATTTAACATTTTTTAAATAAAAAATACACACTATAAAAAGCTACGAAGCTAGTGTCGTGGGTATCAGAAACTACTTGTGACTTTTCGATCTCACAAACACTCAGACACAAACCAATTTTTAACCAATTACCTAAACTTTTGTCTCGGTGGCGGATCGATTTCGCGGCTTTTCGTTTCACAAACTGGTGTCTAGGCAACTTCGCCACGATTATTTGCATTGGGAGTTTATGACTTATAATATGGTCACTTTAACGACAAAACTGCCATGGTATTGACCGAAGACTGCCATTTCCGTATTGAGATTCAAGAATCATGACTTCCGTTAAGAAATCAGGGATAATTTCTATATTACCGGAATAAGAACAGCCTTGATGGTGGTATCAAGATCCTGTCGCGTAGTTTGCCGACAAAATATACACAAAAACAAGTTTCACGTTTTAATTCACGAAGAAACGAGAAAATGTATCCTTTAGCTCTATTAGAATAATTTGCAATACCTAAATATGTCATCTTATCATGGTATAGTCCTTTTCTAGTAATTAAAAAAAATAATTCAATAGATATTAGAAGTTTACTAACAACCATTTCTTAAACGAATTGGATTAAAAGAAAACATTTGATCTTTTGAATAGTTCTACACTTGACGATAAGAGGATAGTAGAACAAAATATTTTTGTAATGACAAATGAATAGCTGCCAGAGAATTAAAGATATATAACGAGGTAAATGAGATGACATTAATTAATTATGGTTGAATAATTCTTGGAAATTTTATAGTTTTTTGGATGATAATACCAAAAGCAAACGGTAAAATTTATTATTCAAATATTTCAACATTTTTGTGTAAGTTTATTCCGCTTTTTTTTATCAATAGAAAATAAATAGGACAAATAATTTTGTACAATAATTTAAATAAAATCTAACCAAACGTCCAACAGCCTCTATAAGACTAAAAGCACTAACAGGCAGTACATTTTACAGCGTTTAAAATCACAATAAATATTATTTGATTTAATTGTAAAGATATAAAACGGTTAATTGCTCTAAGTTAATTTTAAAATACATTTAAAATTCTAATATCTAATTGTTGTATACTGGTTAAAACGGAGGA
The DNA here is from genome assembly GCA_030295005.1 of Cephonodes hylas. Classification (NCBI taxonomy): domain Eukaryota; kingdom Metazoa; phylum Arthropoda; class Insecta; order Lepidoptera; family Sphingidae; genus Cephonodes; species Cephonodes hylas. Next base: position 11,008,532 of record AP025377.1, read on the forward strand.
GGAAATATAAATAGGTTTGGTATTTTTTCCTACAATTATTCGCGAGGAATTTCAAAAACTACCCGCAAATGAGATAATTTTGTTTTTTTAAGCGCTTAACTCATAAAAAAATATTTTTTTTTTGTCGAGAAAGCGTGGTTTATACGTGTCTAGATGTAGAAAATGATTGCTGGGATTTGTCCGTCTTCTACCGACGTTCCGTTATTGTTCCCAGCGGCGTAGGAGAACTGAAATACTACCTTTTCTCCGTTGTTGCAGTCCACTGTAACCCGACGTAGGCCTTTAGTCCCGTAATAGGAGTCTGAGCCCTGCAAATACAGTTGGGTCTATTAAAGAGTGAAATGCCCGGTGTTAAGTACCTTCCTGTTTATAATAAATTAATATGAAATTTCATGAATCAGTAAACATTTTAAGGGCTGATAAGAATAATTACTCAACGCCCTCAATCGTAATGAATCGTTAATAATGTGACATGCAATAATAAGCCCTCCTTACAATGTGAAGTTTAATATCTTTATCACCAGCCCTTATACGTCTCACTGTTAGACCCGGGCCTCCTCTACCATTGAAAGACTATAAACTTCACTAAAATAACCTGTAATCTATTTCTTAACTCTCCATGGAGGTTGAGTATCGAGTGTTGCCAGTGAAAAAAACCTTACCTTTAATTTAGCGCTGGCAATGTATGAGGTGTTGGGTAGAATTTCCACTGGCTCCTTGAACATGGCTCGGAATGTATCGTCCGTCCCGTCACAGCAGAAAGTGGTCGTGTTTGAACCGCACACCTTCTTCGTCGCCAGGTGAATAATCTAGAAGTTAGTGGTATTCATTTGTATTAAAGTTAAGTCTGTAGAATTGATATTGGTGATTGGAAGGGTTCTGTATTAAGTTTCTTTTGGGCAAGATGTCATCAAATTTTTGTAGAAGGGTATTTTAGCTTGGGAGCAGAGTTTTACTATCTTTTGGGGCTCTATCGTTAGTTGAAAACTAAGCTATGTTTGATATTATAAAACATAACTATGTGATCTATAAATATATTTTTCTCGAATTATCTATTGCCTGCGATATTAGACAAGATGTAATTCCTGTATCACGCTGGCCTAATTCAGATTTCTCTTGAAACATTACTCAAATGAATACATTATTACAACTAACCTGCAAATGGACTTCGTACTCATTAGGTCCGAAATACGAGCCATACAGGCCAAAACCGACGATAAAAATCCTCTGGTCGACTGTGAATCTGATCCTATCCGTGGTCCCGCTATACCCCCATCTCGACTCGGTCTGGGAAAACCTATTCACCGTCAATTCCTTGCCCGTCATGCAGCATCTAGGAGTGTCCAGAAAACCCACATTGGGCTTAGGGTTCACCGTAAAATAGAGAAATAATTGGACTATTTCCCGGTCGTCCAAAAGGCCGCTCTGGGCCGGTCCCATCGCGAATTCTTCCACGGACATCAGCGGGAATCGGATGGCGTTGAACGCCCGGCCTAAGACCAATCGCTGGTTCGCTGGAGTGACTGGGAGCTGCCGCCTGATGCATTCCGCTTCAGACCATCGTAGCACGGCGGAGAAGATCTTCGCCTCTCTGATTCTGAGCGTGTCCCTGAAATCATATGAGATCATGTTCATATTATAGTGCTGAGGGTTTTCCTAGGTCACTGACTTAGCTTTGACTTGTTGATTTATTTGTCAATGCCTTAGTTACATGTTGGGATAAATCTTTATAAATTTTGCCTAATTTGAGAATCTACCGAAACCGAAAAAAATAAGTATTTAATTTTAATAAAACAGTTAGCATGTTGATTTTTTTGATAATATGTCTAAGATTTTTCTAAATAAATTTATTTTAATAAAGCTTTTCCGCCCTGACAGTCTACCATAATTTTGCACCTAGAAAAACCCATACAGAATGACTCAAGTGTGTAACGTTTCAAAATCAAGGTATACTTCCTTTGACGAAAAAGTCTTTATAAGCTTCAACTATTAGAAAATAATTTTAGTCGTTACTCGTCAATCGCCAGTACATATTACCCCCGATAATATTAAGGTACCAGTATTAAAGAAAGTATCAGCACATTACATATTATTAACGAAGCTTTTCGATGTAACATGTAGGCCGAAATAAACAGGTTTTAGCAACCACAGATCTCAAACAGGTGAACCAATGAGATTCTTATGAAATTTAGTGAGTCACCTTTTGAGAATAAGATTTGTTTTCGTTCCAAGAGGAAAACGAGTGGTTGTTTTTGTCAGGGGGATTTTACTCGCTTTGTCAATCGATTGACGCATCACACATAGGCAGGTGAGGAATTTTTAATCGAATTTTATATTAATTTATTATTACATATCCTGTATATGTGGTTGAGATCAGTTTTGTTACGGCCTTAAGGTTTCCTAATTATTTTTCGTAAATATTTTTAATGTACTTATACGAATAAAGTTACATGGTCTTGTATGTTATATTTTTATATTGATTTTAGTAACTAAAATTGTAACTGTCGTGTTTTATACCTATACATTTTCAGACTGTTCGCAATGTATAAAATTCTTCAAAGTGACCTACTTAAAAGCACTTGAGGTTTCCCGCGTACATACGATACTAAAATAGCCTTACCAACTAAGACATCACATAAATAAATTATTATCGAAAGATGTTCACAATACTAGAGTTCTTATCTATATGTTTTGTTTTGCTTCATTCGTGAATCATTGTGTTGCTGTTTTAATTCTTAAAACAAACTACTTTATTGATAAATTTAATTGTAATTCAGATATCTATGCAACGTACAAATTACAAGGAGACGGAAGATGATGTAAAACACGCAATGACGTCAATAAAGAAGAGAGATTTCCCCAATACGGCGGACTGGAGGAAACCATTAACGGTTGCATCACTTTCACATGATCAGCAAACTTTACAGATACCGTTACGCATATTATTTAGTCAGGGTTCAATAGTTATAGATTCAAGTTCTTCGTCCAATATATTGAGTGATTCACCTCCGACTGATTTGTATTTTCAAAAAGCTTGGGTATTTCTGATATCGATGACAAGTGTTGGGACATTACGAGGATATTTTTCAGATACAGTCATTTGATAAAATGAACTAGCAGAAATCAGACTGCAATTTGATTCATGTATTTGTTCTTATATTTTTTATGTGAGCGAATTTACACTACAATATTTGAAGGTAAGTGAAGATGCATTCTAAAGCATTAAAAACCGTTAAGATTATATTTCTTTCCAGTTTACACTATTTCGGTGCATTCGGTCAAGGGAAAAGCTGATTATGGTTCTACTTCTCGTCAGCCCTGAAGGTGGGGGGCACGAAGCTTATGTCTGAGTCACCAGCCTTCTAGCCCAGCGCGCGGCGACGTCATGTCCGCGCAAATGTTAGTGCCTAATATGGGTCCTTAATCAAACCGTAATCTACACCAGCATACCAACCAAAGCCGGTGGCTATCTCCACGCCAAGTGGGGCGAACAAGGTACGTGGGCGAGAAGCGCCCAACGTAAGTCTTCTGTTGCCCAGTGCGCTCCTGAGACGTATTCGTCTCGGCCGTCTCAGACATGTTGGACACTATTTCGCTGCCTGTGCCAAGCATTATCAACACCGGCGAATTACTATGACGGGTTTCACATCACATCATATTTACGGTAGTCGGTAATTATGTACAAATACCCTAATTTTATGATTTATGAACATCTATTCTGACAGATATAAAACTCGTTGATCCCGCGTATTGATCGCGTGATCGTAATATTTCGTTTTTAATTCGTGCGAAGTAATATTGGTTTTCTTATTAGAAAATTCATAGTTACAAACAGCACAGTTTAGATATGAGTTCGTAAACGACAAAAGTGTCTCTTCATGTAACATGGAACTTAAAAACATACTATTGTCAATATATATCTATATCTACCCCCTCAAAGGTGGTGGCGTGAATGTGTGTCATCATAGTATGCAACTGAGGCTATCCCCTGATGATTCATCACTACATAGTATAAAACAAAGTCGCTTTCTCTGTCCCTATGTCCCTTTGTATGCTTAAATCTTTGAAACTACGCAACGGATTTTGATGCGGTTTTTTTTAATAAATAGAGTGATTGAAGAGGAAGGTTTATATGTATGATAACATCCATTAAATATCAGCATTGCACCCGTGCGAAGCCGGGGCGGGTCGCTAGTAAATAATAAGACAATTCAAGAGTAAACATTTGAAAACATGTGTTCTTGAGATTTATATTATGAATATATATTTATTATAACAGTAAAAACTGTACTTTAATAAATTTTATTATTTCAATGTGGATTGTGTTAAAAGAAAATTATTATCTCACAAATAAAGCAACCATCCAATCATCTCTTGGCCCTAGTTTTAATTTATATGTAAATCAAAATTAAAAAGATTGCCCACATGCACTGAATTCTTTTACTTAATTTAATTAATACAATATTTAAAAGACTTATTTCTTGTTAACCCTTATTAAAGAGACCAAACAGTATACTTCTAGTCAGAGTAACAACGAGCGATGTCCAACATAATGGAAATAGATTTTTCAAAATACCGAAATTGGTTTATTTTTTTCAGTATTGTTTCTAGGACCGCTCACAAGCAAACTAATTTAATTTATGATGATCATAAAAATAAAACAAAAAGGTTATTTTAAATAACTCAATGAATACCCTTCATCTGACAAGAAATTTACCAATTAAAATTATTTCCTGTTTTACATTGCATCAGAAAAATATCCTGTATTATTTATTTTTCTGAATAAATAATGACTCATACTGAAAAATCCCTTACCTGGGGAAATTTAACAATGCATACAAATATACTGTGGGTTTTTTTATTTAAACTTATGTAAATGAGGTCATTATAGCAACATTCCACATCATTTTTATTGTCGCCATTACTTCTTTATTACACAAGCTAGCTTGTCAGTGTAATTTCTCGAAGAATGTATCATTTGCATATGTATTAAAATACAGAATAAATATGCTTATATTTTTATTAAAGATATTTAATAATTATATTTTTTACCTTTCCAAAACTGCATTCAATGTATCCTGGTCAATATCAGTAAATCCTTCAGCATTCAATGCATCTGCTGTATTCTTATCAATCATTTCTAAGCATAGCGCAGCTAGCTGTGGCTCATCAAATAATCTTGCTTGAGTTAAAAGGAGAAACGCATTATCTGTTCCAAGATTACTCTTAAGGAAATCCACACAATGCTCCTCTAAGGCGGCCACCGCATACTTCTTCGCAGTGTACAGGGTAGTCATAACACTCTCAGGACCAATTCTTACTTCATCAGAGTATAGGAACTTTAGCAAGTGCAAAAATGCTGCCGGTTCGATATCAGGTAGCTCAACCTCATCAGACTTAGTAGCCAGCACTCCATTGAACATTGCATCGAAGACAGCACTGCCTACAGACAGCACAAACTTGTGAGCAGGGATGATTTGTTGATTAGCATCTTTGCCCACGATGAAATGGACGTCGCAGAGAATTTCGTTATTAAAAAGGAACGATAGGCGCTCTTTTACTGTAGTTTTAGTCGCCTGCCAATTGTGGAGACGGCCGCCGGTGTTGTTGGAGGGCTGTAGGTTCTCGATGGCTGAGGAAGACGCGATGGCTTCGGGCTGGTGGCCGTTTTCGTCCTCCTGCATGTTCCCGATCTGTCGCGACTGCTGGTGCGACGGGAGCATGTTCTGCGGAGGCAGCTCGTCCCCGCCGCCGCCCTCGTCCAACCTCAGCGACAACAATCTATTCCCTACATCATTCTTAGATCCTGATGCCATAACTCACGAATATTTAACTATTGAACATCACAGAAACGCCGGTCCTCACTTCACAACCACCACTGCTAATACTACTCGAGTTTCACTGGAAATGTTTACTGAAGATTATTGGGCAACTGGTTACAATTTACACTGAATTAATACCGTAATTAGCTTTGAATTGTTGTTTATCACCGTGAATTATTTCGATACGATTTTTTGACGACTGACAATTGAACAAAAGTGTTGCCGCTTTAAATATTTGAGAGATTCGAAAACTACGCACAGAAATGTGATGTTGCGTCAAATATTTTTACGTTGGGATTTCTAGATACGCTATACGTAAATACAAAAAAAGTTATTATTTTGGTTATATTTGCAATTATACATGTAGCCCGTAATAATATTTAAAATTGCCTTCATAAGTTACAGCAATAACATTCAACCTTGAAGCAACCGAACATTAAAGAAACCAAATGAAATTTCTACATTTAGAATAATGAAGCGATCAGTATATTTTTCTTTGGTAAAAGCAGGAAGTTTGCGGTTATAGGAGCCGTGGTCATTAGCGATTATATGCTAAAAAGACAACATCTAAATATACCTAGCACCTACATAAATAGTCATGGCAATGTATGCAATTTCAGAGACGAATTTAGAACTTTCTTTTTAAATGGGCAAAGGTCATCTTGTTGTCGTTAGGGGAGAAAAATTGGCATCTTTAATTCAGATCATTGAGCTAATACTTCTTCTCGTTCGATATCTTGTTACGTCTTGGAAATGTATTAATACATCGTAGGAATACTTTTCGATAGGTACGACGTGTAAGAAATATTTTGGTTTATTTAAGAAGTTAATACAAGAGAAATTAATTGCTATAATATTACACATAATGAAAACATTTTTTTTTTGCTGCGAATAACATTGTAAGCTGCAAAAATTAAAGAAATTGCATAAAATTCGTAATGTTATTATAATAAGAAAAGGGTCATAAATAGTTAGATTCTCTTATAAATAAAGATACAACCCTGTCAAGTGGAGAGGAAAGGTAGAGAAAGCTCAGGGCGAGTGTTAAACAAAGATATAGGAGAGCACGGCAGCTTTATTGCCGCGGAAACTGCGTCTCACTGAGCAAACATAGACTTATGTACCATGTGATGCGGTAGGCTGATAAATGTTCATTTATTTTGTAAACATGTATTTTTGATTGTATTACACTAATTAATAGTCTTACGGTGTTTATGTTTGACCCGAATGTTGTGTATATTTTGTTTTTGCACCTAGATTTTTATTGTCTGCATATAAATACCAAAACTATTCAAATCTAAAATATGTTGATTTTATTCCAATAAAATTTTGAATTAGAATTTTTATATATCCTATCAAATAATAGTTAAAAAAGCAAAGAGTATATTGTGTACCAAATACAAGTTACATGATTTTAAACGGCGTTTTAAATACATGGCGTGACGCATTCTGTTGAGATTTAAACGCGTACATTACACTGATACCTTTAAGTTCTATATTTTCGAAGCTCTGCGGCCTATCTCGTACGTCATCAAGGACACGCACGCGCGCAACGGTCGATTCAGCCACAGGTGCCGAGCCCGGCAGTCGAACCGTCGACCTCCGACAAACAACACCTCACAACCTCCATATTAGAGCTATAATATATTTAGTGAAATAAACCATGACTGACTGATGCGCATTTACGATAACAAATCAAACTTAAGTGTTGTTGTTAGCGCCTGAACGTAGACTGCTACGTTAAGACTCAGATGTGTGTGTTGTTGCGCTTATAAAATCAACAGGCGCTAGACTTTTACTGCCCAGTGTAAATAAATCTGAAATATTGAATTTTTAAAGTTGTCTTGTTTCTATTCTATTGTTATTATCTAAAGTGTTGTCTGTTTCTATAGACTTTTGAGTGTTTCTCTTTATAATGTTGTCTAATATTGTTAAATAGGTACTGTTTTAAACGCAATGTGAATTGAAATTGAAAAATATGTGATCGTAGTTAAAATAGTTGTTTGAAATTGGTGAGTAAGCATGATCTTTCATTTTGTTGTAATGTTTTAATTTATCTCGTCTCTTTTAGCAGTACACGGGCATCAAAAAAAGTTTTGCGTTGATATTCGCGGGTGGAGGTACAACAAAAGAAGTAATCATGTTTGTACACTACATTTTGTAGCGAAGTGGAATGAAAAGAGTCAAAATTAGCTTCTACGCTGTCATTATTACACAAAGAGTACGTTTTACGTACATCAGCTCGTTGAGTTATAATTAAAAAATCGTTATTTCTCATTGAAACATGTAGCCTGTTTATTGTTTGAATCAAAAACTACATATTATCATCTAAAATGTTATATCCAGTATTTAAGTAAATTTTAATATTTATATCTATGCTTGAGTATGAGTTCTACACCTAACTAAACATAATTAAAATTTTAGAACTTTTTTTGAACAATTACACCTATTACTGTTATTGTTTTTGCCCAATATTTTTGCTAATTTCAGCAGCAAGCTACATTTTTGTATATGAACAAATAATTCAGGTTTAATATTTTTTATTCGCAATGTAATAAAACGGAGACTAAAGTTTATAATGTTTCTGGCAAATGCAAATCCCTGGTGCGCCGTAACTCAGACAACTTTAAACGACCTCTTTATATGAGATAATTGCTTTTTGAACTCAAAGTTTTAGTTATTACGAAATAATATTACATTTAAACGGTTATATTTCTTTCTCTATATAATTTCTTACACTAGCAGGACTACTTGACAAAATTTCAAATAATAATTTTTGATACAAATGTTAGTGAAATATTGATAAAGATAAAGCAAAGCAAATGAATTTAACTTTATTGCTATTACAATAAATACCAGAATTTAAAGGAGTAAATTAATTCATTACACAAAATAACGATGTACAATGGTCTATGGTGGCTGTATTACAGATTTATGTAGTACAAGACTGTTTTGTTCATGTAATGAGGAGACTACACTTGTACTTTTCCTGGGAAATTTGTTAAAATTTCTGGCGATAATATTTTTACTTTTTAAACTATTATTAACGCCTATGTATAGAATATTGGATTTAATATATTTTCATATTGTTATTACGCTTTTAACATGACACGCAGATATTTACAAAATTAATTTACACATATTTGACTGTTATAGCAAAGAGCCAATAGTCGAGTCGCGGTTTTGTTCGATGGCTCGACCGGGGTTGGACTACAAAAAACAGAGCAATAATACTGTTATTTATCTTTAGGTAAAATTATCCGGTGACGAATAGATAGGAAAACGACTCATTAATGATACCCACAATTATACAAGAACTTACATCAATGGTGTTATCAATAAAAAAGTGGCACAATAGGTGGTTTTATCGTTGAGAGCGATCTCTTCCAGACAGCCTTGGGATGGAATGTTATAAGGAAAATATAGATATAGAGGATATTGCCATATTGATTATTTGCCATAGAGTAGTTTAATATTAACATTCTATACATGTTCAAGTATTTCATTTTTGATGTTGAAGCCTAAACAAATTCCTGAAGACTGGTCCCTAATTTACGACAAAGAACGGTAGAAAATATATCCATTAATGTCTACTATTAATTGTTTTAGAAACATCATGCTGAGTCCGAAGATTCAGCGGTCAATCCGTGTCAACGATGGCCAACTGATTGCCTTGTCTGATCGCGCGCAATACGATCATTCGCAAGTAAGTTATTGTATTATCATACAAACAGGGTGTGACCATGATCGGAAACTAAGGCTGGTAATGTGATCAAAAACCCATTGGCGTTAATAAAAATCGACTAAAAAAATTGACGTTTTCCATACAACCTTTGGTATTAAATGCGCGGTTTGTATGGAAAACATCATTTTTTTATTTTTTTGGGATTTTTATTAACGCCCATGGGTTTATGATTACCTTTAGCTAATACCCGGCTCAGTTTCCGATCATGGTCTGAATACACCTGTATATCCCATCATCATCACATAGCTTTTTTTACAAGAGGAAAGCGCCTTAAGAGGGTTTATACATATTTCGGCAAAAACAGTACTTTTCGAAGCACTTAAAATTGATGAAAGACCCATCGTACGAATATTGTAATTACCAATTATTATAGGGAATATTGTCATCTAAAAAGTTAGTTAAGAACATTTTAAGATTTTTGCGTAAATTTTAATAAATAACAAGATAACTGAGCTAAGGTTGTCATAAATTCACTTTTAGAGTCATTTTCGAGGCTCAAAATTCGGATTAATTCATAATATATTTAATCAAAATAAAATTTTGTTGAATTGTGTATATCCCCAAGCAAATAGTTAGTTAAAAACATTTTAAGATTTAGATTGCATATTCAAGTAAAAAAAAAATTAAGGCATTCAAAATATTGGGAAATTACTGGTACTATAGCATTTTTTTTACCCCTGTACGATATTCAATTTAACAAAATAACAACTTTCCCTTATAAAAGAACGTGTACTTGAAAACGTACAATTTTTGTTTTAAAGAAATTTTATTTCTTTATTTTTTTATGAATATTTTAAAATGTGCTTTAAAACGCCGGGCCCAGGCCAGTGCAAATCACACCGCCGCGAGGCCTTTCAAGGAGAGGACGTGTCGCTCTGCGCTACGCCATCGAAATTTGCGTCGTAAATATTTTTGCTATTTTCTCTGCTTTCCGAACATGTGATCAATTAAACTTTAAAAGGAATTAATCTAACTGATCTATTTGACACTATACATATTCAATAATTATGATTTCATTTCATTTTATTTGATATTTTGAGTAATAAGTAAGAACCGGCGCGCGCGCTCGTCGCTGCATCGACACTCGTCGCATTTACCTAAACTCGGCGAGCCGCGCGGTGTTTATACGCTCTTAAGCTTGGTATCTCTTGGGAAGCCGAAAGGGATATCGCACGCTTAAAAATATAGTGACCTAATTCACAATTTTGTATTTTCACCTTCATTCACTTTGTGATTAAATATAGTCGGATTAAATAATAAAATTGTAATGTATGTAATGTAACTATTTAGTACACATATTTTTCAAACATAATGATTTTTTTTATATTTTCTACAAAATGTATTTGGCCCTATCCCACCACACACCCGCCACTGCAACTCCTGTACTACAGGATCAACAGCGGCACGCACAGTATTGGCGCCGAGCAATGAAGCTCAGCGAATCTAAGGGGACCTAAATTGTCATAATCCCGCAACGAAGTTAATCAGAAAAGCAATGTAAAGGAGGAGTTGGAAAACAAAGAGTTGTCCACTTCTCTCCACAGCAAAGCGGGTGACAAAATATTGAGCTATGAGGTTTAACCTCACATAAAGAAAGACAATTACAATTACCAAAAAATTAGACGCAATTGACGCACCACGGATTAATAACTATTGCTTAAATTGGACCTAACGTGCGAACTGTTATACAGACTTCCAATAATAGGCATGGCAAAATCGCTGAAAGGCACGGAAGTTCCTCCTAGATTCAACGAGGTCTGTATAATAAACAACACCAGACGTTACGTGCATACTATTGAGCATACTGTTACGCTCATCCGACCAAAGATTGCACTCCCAAAGGATATGATGTGCGGACTGTTCATATTCGCAGTCATGTGTTGAGCATTGGCACATAGGAGAATCAACCAACCTAAATGAGAATAATTTACTACGAAAATTGCCGTGACCCGTTAGAAATTGCGACACGTAATGATCAATCTCAAGCCAAGTTTTTGCCAAGCGATCGCTAACCGAAGGAAAATATTGATAAAGATGACGGCCCTTTACAGACAGCTTCCATCGGTTTTGCCATTCTTCTATTAATTCCGAGTAAGTCTCGGCGTATGGTTTAAATAATCGAGTTATTCTTGAAAAGTCGCGCGATGGAAGGAAATCTCTATCAATACTTTGCCTGTCAGCAAAATATAACGCGGCGCGACGCTGTACTTCCAGGTCGACTGGAAGCACACCCGCAAGAACAGGTAAAGCCTCAGTACTAACGGTTCTGTACGCCTTACACAAAAATATCAACGCCAAACGCTGACTCTGGAGCAACTTCCTTCTGACTGCGCCGACAGTTGCCCTATCGGCCCACACAGGGGAAGCGTAACAAATACAACCCAAATATGTAGCTCCATAAATTACTTTTAAGGTATTAAACGATAGACCCCAGGTTGACTTTGATATCCTTGTCAAGGCATAAAAGTTGTTTTTAGATTTTTCATCGACGCTTTTTGAAAATGTATTTGACGAAGTAAAATATTTTTCCCTATTTACTTACCTTAGACTCGGCTTTTTGAATTAGGTCACTATATTATTAAGCGTGCGATTTGTCCGGGTCTCTGGCCTTACAACAAGACGCGCGAAATAATTTTATGAATAACTGAGTTGAGTCCCTAATCAAAATCCTATACCAGCATCCCGACTAAAATCTCTCAGTGACAATCATGCGCATTTAGGGCAGTTTTATGGCATCTCAGGGCGACAGGCGCTCTAACATCTAAATGGTCGCTGCTGTCCTGCGCAACTTCCAACTTTGGACCTTACAAATTGGGGAGGGCTTGAGACGCTCTCCACTTATGCTACATATTTATCAAGAGCACCTCTAGCCAAATAAAACCTGCCGTGAATTTATAATAATGTGGACGAGGTACTTAATATTGTTCTGTCAGGAGCGTAGCTTGCGGTCCTACAACGCTACCACCTAGAAGATGGAAATGAGATTAAAAGAGTGGTCAATATGGAATAAAAAAGTACAGTTACAGTTTATTTTTTGACTATTATATCTATACTAATATTATAAAGCTGAAGAGTTTGTTTGTTAGTTTGTTTGAACGCTAGGATCTCAGGAACTACTGGTCCGATTTGAAAAAATCTTTCACTGTTAGATAGCACATTTATCGAGGAAGGTTATAGGCTATATATCATCACGCTACGACCAATAGGAGCGGAGCAGCAATAAAGAATGTTTCAAAATCGGGGACTTTTTTCCTTTTTGTGAGCTTCCGCTGCGTACGCTGCAGAAACGGTTAAAGTTTCGCTAAAATAATGTATGACAGAATTATTTCCCTTTGAAAATTATAAAAAAAAGTCCGCGACAGCATATGTCTATCTTTTAAGGTTGGCTCACTATAACGTTTTTTATTCTAACCAAATTTATTTTTAATAAAGCATTATTTGTGAAGGTGTTTTTACAAACATGATATTAATCCTTATCCAAATAAATACTTTATTCATTACAAGTATTTAATACAAAATGAATTTTAAAATTTTACATCATTTGATTTCAATGAGTATCTTAGAAGATATCGCAGTTTCAAAATAATGATCAAGTGCGCAATAATGATACTCAAGGCGTCGACCGGCGCGTTACGGTTTCACGTTGAAACAATTTGACCGATTTGTGTGATTTTTGTAAATTTAAGTAAATGGGGCTCTGCGGAGTAAAATACTACAACATATTTTCTTTCTGAACCCAACCCTGTAGTCCACGCAGACGGAGTTGCGGGCAAAAGCTAGTCAGTTCATATACGTCCTACTGCTGGGCACGGGCCTCCTCCACAACCGAGTTTTATTGATACCACTAAGCTACTACAGAAACAGATACAGTGCGATATAAATAGACAAAGAGTATCAACTGTCAGTGTTTCTCTCACAATTAATTATAATTATGTTTTCTTGTTTTAAATAGGTTATTTATAGACTGAGGGCTTATGGGCTATTAATGAGTGTTTAGGATACGTTGTTGGGTGGCAAAATAGAATTTCTCTTTTCAATGTTTAAATTCAGGAGTATCATCATCATCATCATCATCATCATCAGCCAAACGACGTCCACTGCTGGACATAGGCCTCCCCCAGAGACTTCCAAAGCGCTCTATTGGAAGCGGCCTGCATTCAGCGGCTTCCCGCGATTTTTACCAAATCGTCGGTCCACCTTGTGGGTGGACGTCCAACACTGCGCTTACCTGAACGTGTATTCAGGAGTATAATTCTTATAATTTGTTTCATACAACGATGACCCTTCTTCGGTAGTTGCGTAATAACAATAACTATTTCCATCCCTTTCTTATTATTTATCTCGCTCTAATCACCTAATATTTATTGATTATTTCCTTTTTGTTAACAATAATTGTATGGCGATTCTTTTGTCCGCAACCTGTCCGCTAATATATAAATATTCTAGGGCATGCAAGTAAATGAGCCGATAGTCTCACTCCCTTAACGAAACGTGATAATTGAGCCAGAATCACCATAATTCAACCCATCTTTATTCAAGTCTGTTGTGGTGAAAAGACCCTTAAAAAATAGGGGTTTTCTATAGTATGCGTAGCCTGAAAACCTGCATTGGGCCTGCGTGGTTCACAAAGGCCCAATCCATGGATGTTTATGAACTGATAATGATGATGCATAATCAGTCTGTCCCCGTCTACTAGTAAACGTATGGCTCCCCAAGTTTTTCCTCGTTACAAGATTAATGCAGATATCATTATCATCGGCATCCATGTACATCCCACTGCGGGGCACGGCCCTACTCTACCATTGAAAGGGTTAAGCTAAGGCCTAAGGTAGACTGAGGTCTATCGCACTGGCCTAGTGCGATGTAGATAATAATAGTGCAGATATAAGTGAGATGAATCCAAACTGGATAGTTTGTATGTTTTGTTCTGGCGCGTATTAATCCCACCGCTGGATATTAGCTTAATTGGCCTAAATGGTGAAGCGAGCAAATAGATTGTAGATATTTGATACAATTTTCATTAAGCATACACAGATGTCTATAGCATTGTAGACTAATATAGACGTACATAATCTCACGCCGTAATACACATATGGGTAGGCAGAGATGCTCTTTGCACTTGGATGAAGAGGGCCGAAGATCGAGCCCAGTGGCGTGCCAGGAGAGGCCTATGTCCAGCAGGGGTCGTGAGAGGCTGGTAATGAAAAGATTCCACTGTTGCTTATATAATATTAAATTTCGGTTTTACAATATAAGCAATCGAAGTCTTTCAGCTAAAATGTTTTTATTTATTTATTTATTACACTTTATTGTACACCATATAAAAATAAAAGAAACAATATAAATAGTCACAAACTCTAAACACAGTGTCACAAGTCATGTTATGCATTATTCCATTAATAATTATATTTCAAAGACAGTGTTTTTTATTATATTATGATATACTTTTGTTATAAAAGCTAAATATTTCGAGTATCGTTAGTACTTTGTTGTTGTTGGCAACACAAAATACACCGATTCTCGGTATGAAACTCAAAGACAAATTTCTGAAGCCGAAGTTTCCCTTTATAAATAAACGCGGAATTCTTGTAAAATTCATAGCTCATTTGAAGCTAGCAACACTCAGTCGATATGCCTTTTTCATTCATACCTCCATTTTCGTTTTGACCTTTCAGTGTCGAAGAATAGGTAATTAGAAATTACTGTGAAATACCATTGAAGCTTTTTTAATTATTACTTCGATTCGCCTTTCGATGGCATACACAAATAGGTACTTATAGATTTTGTGAATCAATATTGTAAGAAATTATTATTAATATTACAGTTGCAAATGTGTGGTATGCTAACAATCACTGCAGCAAATTCTTTTAAATAAAGTACCTCATTTGTGGGTTTATAATTTTCTGTTATAGCATTAGTTGGAAATGCTTTATCCATTAATCATTCGATAGGACATTAATGTATGTACATAATATAGGGAGAACAGTAGATATTCTTCGATTCAGTATTTATGTGCGGATAAAAATACTGCTATTATTTCGTCAACTATTGAAAGTATTAACAGGTTTTTACCAGTTGAAATTCTTTACCAACTCTACAATTCTAATTATTCATACAAAATCAACCTATATCCCCCACAAACTTCAACAAAATAGCTACTGATAGGAAAGCGAAAGAATTTATCTGCATATTGCAGTGGGAATTCCCATCTGCAATATTAATCTCCCGATCCTCATTAGGGAGGCAACAGCGGCATCCTACTTATGTTGCGGGATGTCGGCTTTCAGCTCTGGAATGTCGTGTAAATAGTTCACTGTATGAGGATATTACTGGATATTGTTGGGCTTGGACGAATAACGAATGTGTTGTGAATGTAAATGGCGCTCAAATTGTGATTTTTGTAGCATCGGATTGGAAAGCGCCTGTGAAACCTAAAAGTTCTAAGATGTATACTCCGCCAACCCGCATTAAGGCTGCGTGGTGTACTGAGGCGTAAACCCTCTCTATGGGAAAGGATCTTAATGTCTAGCAGTGGGTCGTATATGGGCTGGTGATGATGTGAATTTTTCAGTTAAAAAAATCTTTGTTGCAATGTAAGGTTTAGAAATGAAACGGTTTTAGGGTTGGTGTCTACTTTATTACGTGTGACTTAAAAATAGCTGGTGTAAATGTTAGAACATCTTTGAAGATGTAGACTACATTGTGTGGAGGAGAAACCTCTTTTAAAATTTAGTAAAAAGACGTCGTCATAGGATTGTTATATTCATTTAAATCACGGCCGCACTAGGCTAGCGTGGTGGATTAAGGCCTAAAACTTTCGGATGTCGAGGGAGCCCTCGCCCAGGACCTGGATGTATGTTTATATGCTGGTGATGATGAAATTACGGGTGATTTTATGATATTACCATAACATTAATACGTCGGCGCGGGCGTGCGCCTTCAAGTATAAAACAAAAAGTGGATAATATGAAGTCAGTTGTTAATTCCTAATTAAAGCAAATCCATTTTGCACTACAAAATTTGCCAGATTCCCCGTAATCCGCATTCAGAATAAACCGGGGTTTTTTAATAGTAATTAGCTCAACAGGAGGAAAATTGCTTGTTATGTCGGGCACGTCTCATCGATTGGCATTGCTTTTCGCATTAAATTCAGATTTAAGTGGCCACTTCAACCAATTTACAGGCTCTGGAGCGGCAGTATGAGAATGTATTTTAATTCGTTCGTGTCTATGAGAGTTGGAAAACGGGATTTAATATACTGGCACAGAAAAGTTGAATAAGAGTTAGAGGGAAAAGTTATCATGCCGAGAGTGCCGAATCTACGATTAGACTATCATATGTTTGAAAGAGCCGCATCTTAGTCATTTGGGTTGCGTGTAATATCATGCAATGAAGCAGTGATGGCCTCGAGGTTTAGGCGCGCGGTCGAGAATCTCGGCGGTCGCGGGTTCTAACTCCAGGCACACACCTCTGACTTTTCGAAGTTATGTGTGTATTCAAATTGAATTATCACTTGCTTTAACGGTGAAGGAAAACATCGTGATGAAACTTGCACACCTAAAAGTTCTTAGAAATTTCTTAGGTGTGTAGTCCGCCAACCCGCACTAGGCCAGCGTGGTGGACTATGGCCTAAACCCTCTCAATGGTAGAGGAGACCCGTGCTCAGCAGTGGGCGTATATGGGTTGATGAAGAAGTAATATCAAGGCTGTTGTAAATGTGAGTGAGGTAGAGCCATAATTAACTTTCACCTGGATAAAAAATAATACCAACGTAACCGTGCTAGTCATGGGTGCAGAGTGTAGAGTCACATGAATGTTCTTTTGTTACGTGTACTCATTATGAAACACGACTTTTTGGAGTCATCAGGAACACTAGAGACCACACCAGGGTGGTTCACCCTCACTTAAAGAGATCTTATAATAGGTTGCATGGTATTTGGTTTCTTCTATGTCGATCGCTCATCTATTGATAATAGTCTTATCTATCTGATTTGAAACGTGCACATATAAACTTGTTACGTTTGTTTTAGGCGGGCTACCTGCACAAGCGAAGTTCGGACAATACAAAATGGCAGCTGAGATGGTTCATACTATATCAGGTAAGCTTCCTCTAAAGGAGTCCTATAAATTCTCTTTGTAGTATTTGATTTACCTATTGAATATCACATTTTTGGTCCTTTATATTATTTATTTAATTTAGCACAACCACATCACATATATTAATACATTTGTAGCTTAATAATTTTTACTTAAGTACTATATCCGATGACATTTAAGGTGTGCATAACATTCTCCAAAGTATTATAAGAAAAAGACAAACAATTAATAATGGGCAATATTTAGATTATTGTTTTAGATGTCGACTTCTGTATTAAATCTAAGTAGTTGATATACGAAGCAGGAAAAAAAAATATGATACTATTCAAATTGCTATTACACAGCTTGTAAGGTGCCTTGGGCTGATATGCTATTACGAACAAAAACACTTTGCCCATTTATATCTTTCAAATCAAATTCAGAAATTATTTTCTTGTGATGAAAATTTAAAGGACGTTCCTTAGTATGCTGCCTTTTAAATCTATGTCAATATTAATTTTGGAATAAAATCTTTAAAATATAAACTAGATTTTGGATCATGACTATGTTGAATATGTCATCTTACAAATATTGTTGTATTTAGAACCTGCTGTTCTACTACGAGTCAGAGAACAACACGCGGCCGACCGGAGTCCTCCTTCTGGAAGGTTCCTACTGCGAGCGCCTCAGCAAGACGCCGATGGAGAGAAATGCATCGGTAAGCCTTTGCTAGTAAAAATCGTTTAGTAAAATATGAATGTGTTACTCAGGTATTTACGATAACTTTACAATGATTTGATTCATTGACAGCCTCCAGGGCGGAGTTGGCTGCGTACCTGAAATTCGATTGTGATTTATAAATATTTACCTCAATTTATTGATTTGAGCTTGTTTTTGATCAGTTTTTGTCTATGGTATAAGTTTTACTAGTGACTTAGAAATTCAGCGTAGAAGAATTAAAGAGTTTTAATTTCGCAAATTCAGTATATGATTAAAAGAGCAAAAAGGACTGTTTAAAAAATATGAATAAATACACCAAGCTATCAAATACATACTTTTGACCCAACATTAAGATGCAAGACTTGTATCATGGGTAGCAGAAACTACATTAAACTCTATGGTCTCAGAAACATCCAGACCCGGAACAAATATTTTAGTTAGCTTTGAAATTATTTTTGATGAAGTCCTGCCCTTCTATGGAAGTAACAACATCTTGTGCTTCTATAGAAGTACGGCCACTAGTAATAAATGCATTGTTCCAGTTCTGCTTCACGATATCGTACCGTCGCGAGAGCCAGAGGCAGTACGAGTTGCGCGCCGCCTCGGAAGTCGACTGCGTGCACTGGGTCGACTCCATCCGAGAGGCCAGGTTAGTTGACCCAACTGGTGTTACGGATATCCGTATCTGTGTCCGCGAATATCTGCGGGTGGAATAAGTTCTGTATCGGTTTTCGTGCGGATTTTTTTTACGGATCTTTGACTAATTTTAAAAAACAATTGACAGTATAAAATGCTGCATAGTAAAATAAATTTTGTGATTAAATAGTATGATTTGAAGAAACCCATTTAGAGTATTTTTTATTTTAATAAATTACCATACCAGTAATATACAACTCAAAGAAACTAAATCAACTTTCTTATGTGACCAATCCTGCACAATCGAAGGTAACGCACAAACGCCGATTGAATGAGAAATAAAAATCCGTATCCACGGATATTGATACTAAATATCCGCATCCGGAACCGTGTCTGCGGATATAGATTTTGACCGACCCGGCACATCACTAGTACGAACATACATATTTACCTACATACTTCCTCTTACAACCCGCTTCAGAAGTGGAGGCTGCGTGTTCATTAAAAATTCCGCCGTTTATGAACCGATTTATAATTTTAAATCTTTCACCCAGAAAGTAAATATAGTCAAACTGCTTAGCTTTTAACTAGAGTAATGATTTTATACTTTTTACTGTAGAGTTTTGTAAATATGCCTAAACCTTAGGAGAGAAGCAACTTCAGCACGTTTCCAAATTGAAATTTCAGACACAGTGCAATCTCATCATTCCCCTGCCCTGGTCCCA
Source organism: Cephonodes hylas (assembly GCA_030295005.1). NCBI lineage: Eukaryota > Metazoa > Arthropoda > Insecta > Lepidoptera > Sphingidae > Cephonodes > Cephonodes hylas. The sequence goes on from AP025377.1 coordinate 11,028,256, forward strand.
ATTTATTCCTTGGGGTCGGCGCAGTATGTTTTCTCCTTCCACACATCCCTGTCAGCCGTCATATCTTCATTCACCCCTTTCTTTTTCATATCTTCAGTCACGCACTCCATCCATCTCTTCTTTGGCCTTCCTCGGCCCGCCCGTGCAGACCCGTCACAGTGCAATCTGATCTTTGTAAATTTCTATTGAGAAATAGAAATTTGATCACACACTCTTTACTCCGCCGAACTCACAAAGCAGAGCTTTATTTAAACACCATTAATAAATATTTAACTGGGGTACCCATACTACAATCATGATTTTTGCCATTTTTATATTTTTTCGTGCGAAAAATATGACCATATTCTAGTACATAAAGGACGTAGGCATATTTTAGTATCCCGACTAGATACTAGTCGTTTAACCGTACAGTGACGGTGGAAGTTATAGTTGTCACAAATGGGCACGCACGCCATACTATCATTTGGGGCGTCTTCAAACGTTAACGATATGGTGACCAAAAATAATTGTTTTGTAAATCCTTTTTTATACGCCTTCGATTAGGTTATACAGATTACAATGCTTTTATAGAAAAAAATAATAAATACACCCAAAAATTACATACACAGTTCTGACCCCACATTAAGATACTACACACTAGTCTTGTTGTGAAAAGTTTGTCTCGACTCGGGATCGAACCTGCGGCCTCTAGTTTCACAACCGTGTCTACCTGTCTGAAAACATAAAAACACTTTCCCCTTACCCGGTAATCCAACAGTCGCTAGATCACACGAAACATACATGCCGCGAAATCACAGGCTGATCTTAAAAAAGAAAGATTTTATATAAATCTCTTTGCAATAAAGACTGTTTGTTTCCAGCAATCGCTTTAGCAAGTAGGGACACTTGGGGTACAATGGTACGAAAAAAATATTTTTATTTTTAGAAAAATCTGTGTTTATTTTTTATAGAATTTTTGCTTACAAACATAAACAATATACCTTAACTTAATAATTGCATAGCAGAGCAGAGAACAATAATGAATTTTAAACCTATTTATCTTCAATTTTCTGAACCTCTTCCTGTGTTCTATTGTGCCCCAGGTCTGGGGTACAATGAAACAGTGCATGGGGCACACTGGAACACGACCTATGTTCATACCAAAAAGTTAACCAAATAGTTAAATTCGTTCAAGGTCATTTGAAAATACTTTATTCACTGTATAGATAGGTGTCAAACGAATTTCTTCCACATCTGCTGCAGCTTTTTTCTTTTGGACCTATCGATGCAGCAGCACCCAAGCTCATACTACCTTTTATGAGTTCCCCAGCTTCTCGCATGTTAGCTTCGCTGTAGAGGCCCCTTGTACTTTTTCTGATGCGGTGTCTCACCATTCTGGACTTGTGTAAAATCAGCCAAAAAATGAAGATAAATTAGTAGGGTTCAATGGAACACAGTGTCCACTGTGCCCCGTTCCATAGTGCCCCATAGCGTGTACAAAATTTCAAGCAAGTCTTCGAACAAGTGAGGTTTTGTTTTGAAATTAACACATAGCGGTCTTGAATAAACAAAATGATTAAGATTTATGAAAATATATATCACTTACCTATTGTTTAAACTTTTTGACTAAAAACGAAAGTACATTGAAACGAAATCTCAACTTTTGAACCTTAAAACCAATATTTTTCCATTCACAGCTCCATTGTTGATGCACCACAATATTCCACTACGTCTTCGTATGGCGCAAGACGCGCTGCGATTAGTCGAAGCGGTAGCTCGCGAATTAGTTTAAAATTCAATTTTTTATCGACATTGTTCCATAGTGCCCCGTGTTCCACTGTTCCCCAACTGTCCCTATATATTGAATTGTGAAACGCGTGGTCTTGTGGGGTGCAGAGGGAGAGAATGTTCAATTAGTCTAAAAGCAATCAATTCCAACTAAAATATGCTTTATCATATTTCCTGTTATCGCATGCAGCCTCGCTTTGTGAAACCGCAAAGTTCATTTTGTGAAATATTGGAAAGTTTCCTTGCTTTGCGGCGATTTTGTCAAAGCTGTTTATTGGAAATCATTTAAGAGGATTATTGAATTTATAATCCTTGTATATTGATATGCGTAAGGTACTTAACCCGCGTAAACACATTCGTTTTTTTTATGAGAGGATAGCTTCTCTTTCCGTAGCTAGGGGGAGGCCGAAAAAAGGTAGATCGGGGTCTCTGGCTTTCCACCTCGGCCCGCAGAGTAACTATTACATACATACCAGTGGCGGTACTTCCATAGAAGCCCGAAAGCCCGACTTGCCTTACATAGTTCCGAATAACGAACTTAACGATTGTTTATTAATAAAATAACGCTATAAACGTGAATGTGAGTACTAACCGGTAGGTATTTATTAGTCCTACGTACCAAAAAAAATATGCTGCTACTAAATAAACATTTGGGCTTGCCTTAGTTTGACACCCTAGGCACGCCACTGATACATACATACATATATAACCTGACGCATCTATACCCCTAATATCATGCATGTATACCCCTATGGGATAGATTTTTATGCACCCACATTTCGTCAGGTATCAGTCCAATAGAAGGTGAGTCTATTGCAACTCTCAGGCACATTTCTAGACTCAATGTTAGTTTATGCAACCAAATAGCAAAGTAGTTTTATTTATTTATGTTTTTTACACAACTCGTATAAGGGCGGACTTAATGCCTGAAGTATTCTCTAACAGTCACCCTTAGGTTGATGCAGATATAAGGTACGTGCATAAGTAGTGAAAAGGATAAAATTATTATCGCGTCTCACATTCCCCAAAATTGACAGTCACCGCATTATAACCGTAAACATTTAAAAACAAAACTGTCGGATTGTGCGTATTGATCATTGGTATTGTATTGATCGGACAGACCGCAATAACGAGCGCTCACTCACTATTGTTCCTATTATTGTCATACAGGTTGCGTGTTACTTTATTTATATAGGCTGCACTGTTACGTATATGGATATACAGGGTGTATTCAGACCGTGATCGGAAACTAAGCCTGGTAATAGCTACGGTGATCACAAACCTATTGACGTTTAAGAAAATCCCGATAAAAATTTTGACGTTTTTTAAAATGTGTGTAAGGAAAAGGTCATTTTTAATTTTTTGTCGGGGCTTCCTTTAGCATCAGGGGGTTTGTATTAGCCAGCTTAGCATCACCAAAATCATGTGTTTCATGTCATAGTGTTCATAGATCATGGTCTCCTGTATGATCACTTCTGACTATTTTAGGATGTCTAAAAATTTTTTTTGAAAAAAGGTTTCCAAAAAGGTCGGATACTTTTTGAACCAGTGCAAATATAGAAACCGTTGCAGAACACAGAAGTTATTAGTTGAGAGATGTGTAAGCCCTTTTGTCCGGCGCCCGGTTCTAGGCTTACTGTAGCGACGCGTGGCGCCTGATGGGTGAATACTGAAAACTTCAAAAGCTTTTTTTGCACGACAAAGCTACCACGCTATACGTGGAATATGTGATGTGTATGTGACGTGTGTATGTGATGGCCTCGTGCTTTAGGCGCGCGGTCGAGAATCTCGGCGGTCGTGGGTTCAAACCCCAGGCACACACCTTTGACTTTTTTAAGTTATGTGTGTATTCTGATTGAATTATCACTTGCTTTAACGGTGAAGGAAAACATCGTGATAAAACCTGCACACCTAAAAAGTTCTTAGAAATTTCTTAGGTGTGTAGTCCGCCAACCCGCACTAGGCCAGCGTGGTGGACTATGGCCTAAACCCTCTTAATGGTGGAGGAGACCCGTGCCCAGCAGTGGGACGTACCTATATGGGTTGATGATGATGAATGTACTTTAATGTATGGTAAGCATTTCTGAATTTTCAAGCGTCATGACCAGATTTTTTGTAGCTCTTACTAATATAGGATGAAATTGAACATTATCTTATGTTGTGGGTATCAGAAAATACGTGAGACATTTGTGGATCACACAAAAAATTGTCTCGCTGCAGGGTCGAACCCGCGGGCTTTTGTTTTGCAAACGAGTATTTTTGCCAAATACGCTACAGATTTTTTTACTTTACTAGTTGTATCGTTAAACAACTAAAGAATTAACAATTGAAATCTACTAAATTCAGAACCTCATACCATCGACAAACAAAAGCCTAACATTCAGAATTCTAAACTCAAAATTTAAAATAAAAAAATAAAATAAAATTGCACACCAAATGTCCAACGGTACAATGATTGTAAAGCGTACATATTGGCACGGGTATCGGTGGCTCGATAGCTTCCTCCCGCCGTTGCCATGGCAACGCCCATGGGATTAAGGCCGCCGCGACCCTGACACACAGCCCTCGCGCTATTTACCTTTGCATCTTTACCTGCTTTGTGCAACTCTCTGGCCTAATTACATATTTAAAGCTGATATTGGATGAGGCGAGCTATTGTTTGTATGAGGTAGTAGGCTCGGGTACATAACGTTTGACTACAATATTTTGATAAAAGATGAAATGTTTAGTGTTATTTTAGCAATTTGTAGATCTATAACATTGAATAGAAGAAAAGGGTGCATGAAAGGGATATGGCAACCCGTTTCGAATTCTGTTTTTTATGAAGCATAAAAAAAATATTGGTTTCTTGTACCAAGACTTCTGGAGCCGATGTCCGTGTGAAAACCGTAACCCTCTTTCGACTTCTGTTGCAATTTTCGATTTAAACTCTGACTTTGATTTTTTAACCCTGTCTCAATTCTTGACCTGAGCTGTGAGCCTGTGACCAAGCATCGAATCTGGGACATCTAGAATACGAGCCTATTTACCCTTCTACTAGGCATTCCTAGTTTACATATACCCAATAAATATTTCAAGTTAATTCTGCCTTGAAGCGTTACCTTGTAAATAATAAAGGTGTATGAATTATTCAAAGGTTTCGCGATTGCTCCCTCTCCACAGTTTCGGCCGACAAAATGAGATTAATCATTCTAGGTTACTGCCTATTGTGCTTCTAGAAAGTTTTGTAGGCCTTCCTGTGAAATTTAATGCCATAACAACAAAACTTAAAAGAAACAAGTTTTGCAATTTTTTTTTCTACTTTTTATCTTAAGTTAATATGTGATTAGCTGACTTAACAGCACCTTATCAATATCAAAAAATGTTTTGAATATGATATATTGATTTGGCAATCTCAAAAAATCTTAGGTTTGGCATGCTTGGCACGATGACATTTCCTTTCTAGTTTCTAGTCTTGAATGCAATGATTACAATCCAACATAATTGTGTTAACTGGTGTAGAATCTTTGTGATATTTTCATTAGAAGTCATTCTATTTTGATCGCATTGCACTTTTTATTAGCTATCTTAAACAGTTTAAAATCCTACATTAAAATCTACCATGAGGCAGTCTGCCACAGTCTTATAGTCTCGCGACATAAGCATATCTTGTTAGACCTAAAGGAACCGCGTTCGGTCCCTGGTTCGGGCAAAGTGTTATTGGGATTTTCCAGTAGAAAATTCTCAGTAGCAGTACGGAGCCTAAAAATGACCCGAAAACTGGCAATAGGCCCCGATTACGCGAACTGATACAGAACTAGCGAAATGTGGGTGCGGAAATGCACCACTGCCTACTTCGGGGAATACACATTATGTTTTCATCTTCTTCTTCATCAACCCATATACGCCCACTGCTGAGCACGGGTCTCCTCTACCATTGAGAGGGTTTAGGCCATAGTCCACCACGCTGGCCTAGTGCGGGTTGGCGGACTACACACCTAAGAAATTCCTAAGAACTTTTTAGGTGTGCAGGTTTCATCACGATGTTTTCCTTCACCTTTTAAGCAAGTGATAATTCAACTTGAATACACACATAACTTCGAAAAGTCAGAGGTGTGTGCCTGGGGTTCGAACCCGCGACCGCCGAGACTCTCGACCGCGCGCCTAAAGCTCGAGGCCATCACTGCATTATACACATTATGTATGTAAAATGTATTCCCTATTATCAAAATAAAATATTTATCGTTAACGTCAATAAAATTGCAATTTCCCACGATAAAAATGCAAAAATGTTTCTCTGGGGCGGAACGTGATTTTATAAGCGTACTTGCTAGTGGAGTGTAAGAGGATCGCCGTTGTCATGGCAACGGGATAGAGGACGCCCGCCCCGTGAAATGTTATATCGATATATTATTTAGTTAATGTCAGAGTGAGGAATAACTTAAAAGAAGTTTGAATGTAGCTCCTGTGATAGGTAAGCCGAAAAGAAACCGTCTATCATGATATGGTCGTATTATGCGGAGGGACGAAACATCTGTTGTTTTTTTTTATGCAAAATGACCCACCTGATGTTAAGTGGTCAACGCCGCCCATGCACATCCACAATGCCAAAGGAATCATCGGTGTGTTGCCGGCCTCTGAGCAATATATAGGCTCTAAAGTCAACAAGTAATGAGAATATATGTCGAAGGAGACTAGTAGAGGAAGGCCAAAGAAAATATGGATGGAAAGCGTGAGACTCCTCTCAAGCTTTCATATCTCCATATGAAACAAAAAGGGGTGACTGAAGACATGCCGGCTGATAAGGATACCCAAGTGCTATTGGCTTTTATTTCTCTAGTTTGTTTTAATATATCGATAACACCAATTCAGGTGATGTTAAACATTTATATCGATAACACACCCATCTCTACTCTCTAATACTGTTGTCGAATGGTACCCGACACCAGCTGTTAAACACGGCGCATTTCCAAGAACTTATGATGCCTTCAAATGTATTATGCAGTGGGATTACGGCTCTTCCAATCCTATTCACGGATAACGAGAGAAACACAATATGCAATGCCTTTGTTTCATAGAATACATGATACTTTTATAATAGGGTTATTTAAGTTTGGCCTTGAGTTTCAGGCACACGGTCGAGAATCTCGACGGTCGCGGGTTGAAATCTCAGGCACGGACCTCTGACTTTTCAAAGTTATATGTGTATTCACAATGAATTATCACTTGCTCTATCGGTGAAGGAAAACATCGTGATGAAACTTTCACACCTAAAAAATTTTAAAAATTCCCAATAGTCCAATTTTTCCACTTTCTTTTGTGAAAATTCATTATGAATATTCCTAAAAGTTTTTTGGTATGTAGTTCGCCAATCCTCACTAGGCCAGCGAGGTGGTTCAAGGCCTTAACAATCTCAATTTTAGAAGGGGCCTGTGCCCAGCAGTGGGACGTACATGGGCTGATACGTATCGAAGCGGCAATAGTTTTTAAAAAAAATTTTAGAGTGAGGACTTTGACTTTTGATGTGTTTGATACTTAAGATCTACAAACGTATCTCAAAATTCACGTAGGTATTAATTGTAGATACCCCATAATAAAATGCATTAAGCAAATTCACAAGGGAATTCTAAAGTGACAAAATTACAGCACGGACGCCGAAATTAACCTGCGAACAGAACAATTAAAACAAATGCGTGGGTGTTCCGTTCTTACTTTTATCAAGTGGCGCTGCGGAATTAATTTTCACTGAAACATTTATGCAGGAATAAGTAGCATTGTGCTTCGTTTATGAATTTGAAATAGTAAAAAAATGGAATTAATATGGTGATTGTTACAAAGTTATTAATTGTTTTCTTAATATTTTTTTATTTCTGGGCCTAAAAAATATTTTTACTGTGTTAACATACATATTAATTTGTAGTATCTTAATATTTTTTTTCATTTCAGGACCTAAAAATTATTTAAACTGTATTTTATAAGATTCACGTTTAAGTAATAAGGAGGAGGGTTTTTTCTCGTTTTGTCATTTACAGTAACGAATAAAGAGATATTTCTAACGAAGAACTAATATTACTAATGGACGTGGTTATCGAATTCAGCAAATCTCCACTGCACTCTGCTTACGTCGAGAGACTTGTCATTAAGCAAACGTGTTACTAAGTACCTTTGTCATAAGAGTTTTAAACATTAACATTTTTTATACAAAACGTTACCAAAAGGCAAGGCAACGCCAATATAGACAAAAATTAGTGATCTTAAGAGATTTTCTTATGGCATACTTGTGTTGGACAAAACTCCCGACAAGAATAAACATTATTTAAACACCTGATCCCACTATTAAATCTTTCCGTGTTGTTGAAAACTCTACATTATCGCTTTTCACATAACGTACAGTTTTTGCAACCATATACCCAGGTTTAGTTTAGAAACGGCGCGATAGCAGTGTCATCAGTCACGGCGTCATTAAAATAATTAACCAGCGTGTTTGGCCGATGCGCCGGGATGTGGCTCGCGACAAATTGTGATGGAGGGCTCACTTTGCACGTGGATGCTGTAACAGGTTTCATATAGTCAAAGGTTGTAGGTTAACATTACAAAGTCATACGATGTTAGCGCCGTGAGAGGTTCTTGGAAAGAGTTTTTAGTATGTCTAGTATATTATTCGTTGATCCCAGGTTGATAAAAGTAGTGATGGACTCGAGGTTTAGTCGCGTCGTCGAGTATCTGACTGTTCGAACTTTTGTGTGTGTTTAAGTTATATTACTTACATCAATGGTGGCGGAAAACATCGTGCGGAAACCTATACACCTAAAATTTTAAAGTGTGTAGTCTACCAATCCGCATTAGGTCACGGTGGTGGACTAAAGCCGAAGAACTCACAGCTATAGATTTGAGCCTAGCTGTAGGACGAGTATGGACTTTATGGTGATGACATTCATTCTATTTCTTGTTAAAACAAATCGAAAGGTTTAATTCCTGGGACAGGGAAAGATATCGTTGTTATAAGAATCAAGAATCAAAGGTACGTGAAATCTGCTCCAAATGTAATGCATCGACGAGAAACTCCGTTAATATCCTTGCAAGGTAACATCCCTCTCAAATACTTAATAACAAACACTTTGAGACTTGAAATAGCTAATAAAAATTTAATAAAAATATGTATACTAAGCATATTACTTTCAGTCCATAAAGCTACATATTTCCTGAAAACGTTGCGTCATTTCTGTGTCGATGTAAAGGAAGGCGTTGGTTTAGTAATTTTGTCGGACTATCAATACTCAGAATGTTGGATTAATATATTTCTTTTTTAGAAAAGCCCGTTATTTGTCAAAAAATATCAGTTCTCCGTATTTTAATATAACCTGAAATTCTATAACGGAGTTGTGCGATCTAGAGATTATATTATATGCTTTATTTTTTATACTGGCAACTTTGATAATACGGAATCAGATTATGATCATCATTATCAGCCCATAAACGAACAACTGCTAACCACAAGCCTCTTTACAACTAAGATACCGTCAAACCCCTCTAGGCCAGCGTGGTGGACTTAGGCCTAAACCCTCTTAGTTGTAAGGGAGACCTGTACCCAGCAGTGTGACATCTATAGACTGATGATGATGAAGATGATGATGATGACGATTTGTCCTGAGATAGTAACAACGCAAAAGCTGAACTATTATTTAAAAATCTTAGTACAGTTATGAACGATAATTTGGAGAACGCATTACTCGGCGAAAAATAGGCCAACACTCCATTATCCATTGTACTTTTAAAACGTAACCAGACTGAAAGTGAAGGCTTGGTAATTGCTATTGCATAACTACCATATCTCTTTCGATTAAAAATTTACAATTCAGCTTGACCGCTAACCTTCTACAACGCATTATAGTAAACTAGCGACCCGCCCCGGCTTCGCACGGGTGCAATGCTGATATTTAATGGATGTTATTATATATATAAACCTTCCTCTTCAATCACTCTATCTATTAAATAAATCCGCATCAAAATTCGTTGCGTAGTTTCAACGATTTAAGCATACAAAGGGCCATAGGGACAGAGAAAGCGACTTTGTTTTATACTATGTAGTGATTAAACTGATCCGATCGCCAATGTAAAGGTCGGAGTGCAAAATCTAAAATAGATTTTAAATACACTTTTTATTAACTTTGCATTCCCTGCTTGTCGAACACAGGTAGCCAAGGTTATTGATTCACAAGATTCTGTACCATCATCCCCTATTCTCGTTGTCATACCTTTGGTATTTTTTTAAGCAAGATAAAAATAATTATTATTTAGCTTAAAATATATGTGCCCGTATTCATCGAAATTGGATTAGGCGTAAAAATATAACAAACTTAATATGTCTGCTGAGGTATAAGTCTAATTTACGCATTACAAAAATATGTCCAAATAAGAAACACATAGTAAAGATAGTGAAGCAGTGACGGTCTCGAGGTTTGGGCGCGCGGTCGAGAATCTCGGCGGTTGCGGGTTCGAACCCCAGGCACACCCCTTTGACTTTTCGAAGTTATGTGTGTATTCAAAATTGAATTATCACTTGCTTCAACGGTGAAGGAAAACATCGTGATGAAACCTGCACACCTAAAAGTTCTTAGGTATACATAGTCTGCCAACCCGCACTAGGCCAGCGTGGTGAACTATGGCCTAAACCCTCTCAATGGTAGAGGAGACCCGTGCTCAGCAGTGGGCGTATATGGGTTGATGAAGAAGAAGAAGAAAGTAAAGATTATCAACTTATATACAACTAGCTTTTGCCCGCGACTCCGTCCGCGTAGACTCTAGGGTTAAGTGCAGAGAGATATTTGCATTTATGACATGTTTATCCCACGGGATTACATTTTCCAGGATAAAAATATCCCATACCTATACCTATCTCTATACCAAAAATCATTCAAATCAGTTTGGTAGATCACGAAATAACAATTCCCACGGGAATACTACATTTTCCGGGATAAAAAGTATCCCATGTTCTATCTTGATGTACAAGCTATATTATTGTAAAGTTTCATTAAAATCCGTTCAGTAGTTTTTACGTGAAAACGTAACAGACAGACAGACAGACAGACAGACAGGGTTACTTTCGCATTTATAATATTAATAGTAAAAAAATAGTATGGACAAGTCCATCTTATGGTTCCCTTGAAAAGAGCGCCATGTGTGATAAGGCCGCGGTTTTTCCATATATTTCTTTTTTATGTTTCTAAGATTAATATTAAGATTAATTCATGAATAACTTTATAATAACATTGTCATATTTATTATAATATTTATTATATTATAATATAATATAAAGCAGTGATGGCCTCGAGGTTTAGGCGCGCGGTCGAGAATCTCGGCGGTCGCGGGTTCGAACCCCAGGCACACACCTCTGACTTTTCGGAAGTTATGTGTGTATTCAAATTGAATTATCACTTGCTTAACGGTGAAGGAAAACATCGTGATGAAACTTGCACACCTAAAAAGTACTTAGGAATTTCTTAGGTGTGTAGTCCGCCAACCCGCACTCTGCCAGCGTGGTGGACTATGGCCTAAAGCCTCTCAATGGTAGAGGAGACCCGTGCTCGTATATGGGTTGATGAAGAAGAAGATTTATTATAATAAAATGGTGACCCCACTATTATTCATAATCTTTGTCCACAGCTTCAACAAGCTTCTCCTGCAGAAGGAAGAGCTAGAACAAAAGCAGCTACATCTGCTGCAAGTCGTGGAGAGTGAGAGGACGTCTCGTTGGCAGTACGCGCAGCAATGCGATGAGCTCAGCAACGAAGTCAAGAAGTTGAGGACTGAGGTATGTTGACACTCATTTAGTAGTACACGTAGCCAGATTCTTGTAGTTCAGGCTACAATCTATTTCGTCTAAAAAAATCATCAAAATTGGTTGTATGGTTCCGGATATTTTTAATAGTTCCCAGACTTATTAAATTGCCCTTCACATATATACATAACATGAACAGCATAATATTAAGTGACATGTGTTATTATACAATGGATATATTGTTTTCAATCGAGTATATAAATATAAAGCCTTGGAAAGTGAAATTCTAGACAAAATTAACCTCCTAATTTTCGAGATCCTCTGACACTCAGGTAATCTTCCCTTACTAACCAAATCATTCCCATGTGCATGTTAATACAAAATTAGAGGTGTAGTGTTGAAAGGCAGTGACTTGCACGTGTCCCCAGCTGTGCTCGTACAAGAAGGAGCACGAGCCGTCGATGCGCGCGGCCTCCACCTCCAGCTCCTCGCCCAGCCACTCGCCAGACATCGACCCCGCAGAGCTACGCAAGATCAAGAAAGTACAGGTAAGCTTGTAACAAATTACTCGACATCGAAGGAATTTAATTTTACCTTTTGGCAGGACCGTCGCTCGGCGGTCGGAGCATCAAACCTCAAACAGTTTCAAACTTTTGTATGTGTTAGCAATGAACTATTACTGGATACTGGAACTAATACTGGGTACTTTTAAGTGAAGTAAATGTTACTAGGAAACCTGCACACCAATAAATTCTTATTAATCTCTTAGTAATTACTCCGCCCATCCGCACTAGGCTAGCGTAGCCTCTTAATTGTAAAAAGTGAAGATTATGATTACTCTTGCTTTTTAAGAGTGCTATGATTGAAAGCGACAAACATATTCACAGTACCTCGACCGTCGCTCGACTAGTTGCTAAATTCTTCATCCAATGATCCCAAACCTGAGTATGTAATTTTTTTAACTAACATATCGCACGCTTAAAAATATAGTGACCTAATTCAAAATTTTGTATTTTCACCTTTATTCACTTTGTGATTAAATATATTCGGATTAAATAATAAAATTGTAATGGATGTAATGTAACTATTTAGTACACATATTTTTTAAACATGATGATGTTTTTTATATTTTCTATAAATTGTATTTAACGAAGTAACATTTTTTTCCCATTTCCTTACCTTAGACTCGGCTTTTTGAATTAGGTCACTATATTATTAAGCGTGCGATATGTTGGAATGCGTGAGGTTTTGGATCTCATGGATTGAAGTAAACTCCAATTATTTTAACTACAAAAAGAGAAATATGATGATTCATAAAACCATCGATTGCAATTCCAGAATTTAATTAAATTAGAGATTATCTCCTAAAATTGTACATTCGTGACCACTCCACGCCTTTATTGTCAATTTGACCTGTATATGACGACACCCTCAAACTATGGACATGCATGAACGCTACGCAAGTGTAAACATATTCTTCAACCGATTTATACCAACATACATATCGCACTAGTAATACAACAGTGCTGTAACTCAAATAAGACGATTTTTCAGAATCAACGAAAAACTAATTTGTCACTTCCTGTAATAGGTACGAATGTAATGAATGTGTTATGTGTTTTTGGAATGAAATTAAAGACATTACCTTTTTACAAATTAACAATAAAATAATAATAATAGGGAATTAAAGATGACACAATATTGGGATGGGAGGTTGGACATCCGGTAAGTCATGGATAATGTCTTAGAATGTCATGACTCATTCATTTTTTGCATTATTCCAATGGTGATTTTAATGACTTTTGAGGAATTAAATTTTACGTTTGATTATAGTGTTGTGTCAAATTCGATGTATTTTGAGTTACAACACTATTGTATTACTAGTGCGATATATCAGCTAATATAAACCTCGCTGGTAACAAAACTAAACAAAACTCAGAACTCTTTTACAACCGAAATGGCTTATGTCCAAGTGGCAGTACTTCCATAGAAGCTCAAAACCCCAGTTTGCCTTGCTATATTCCAAGTAACAATTTTAAGCATTAAATCTAAAGCGGTTTAGCGGATTACGTACTTAAAAAAATCCTAAGATCTTATAGGTGTCTAGGTCTAGGTTTTAAATCCTCTTCTTTATTGTGTATACTACACATGCCTTCGAAAAGTCAAATATTTCGACAATATTCGAAATGTTTTTTGTTACAAACGCTTTGCTATGGACATGCAGCGATAAATGCCATTCGTGAATATGGAAATTGATTCGCATAGTTGACGATTTTTACGCACGCGTTGGACGGACGGATTTTGTTGCTCGTTTTATTGTTCCTAAATACGAAAACAGAATTGTTGTTTATATTTAACTGTTTATTATAGGTCTTATATTTCGGTAAATACAGCTTAGTTGCTTATAAGCTCAGCCGTGATACAATTTCAATGAAGTTAGTAAATCCTATTCCTCTGCTATTTCTAAGTATTAGAAATGTTTCGTTCATGTTCTAAGTGATGTTTTTAAGGCTGACTAATATTAGTTAGTAAATGTAGACATCGGTTTATAAATGCACCTACAATTCAATAGCTTGTAGTAAAATCTATCAAAAAGACGGTAGGAATAATAATTTCTAAGATTATTCATCAAAGTAAGGCGAAGTGCGAAGTAAGGCTTCGCATATTATTGAAGTGCCCGATTATAATTCGAAATAACGGTGAAAAACACATTTTAAAATCAAGCTTTTATTATGCACGAAAAATTAAAAAAATAAACTAAGAAAACATTCATAAAATTCGTATTTTTTTAAACTTTACAAGTAACAATTTACAAAAGTGTTCGGTTTATCAGTAGAAGTATGATACATAAACATATATTATCTATAACTAGTATATTAATATTCTTAAGTGATCTAAAAGCTCTTCGCAGCCGAGGTCTTTGCATTAACGAAATTGCGCATATATAACGAATATAGATAATATATGTTTATGTATCATACTTCTACTGATAAACCGAACACTTTTGTAAATTGTTACTTGTAAAGTTTAAAAAAATACGAATTTTATGAATGTTTTCTTAGTTTATTTTTTTAATTTTTCGTGCATAATAAAAGCTTGATTTTAAAATGTGTTTTTCACCGTTAATTTATTTTTAACTTTTTAGTTGGAAATATTTCTAAGTCTATCCATTTCGTAGTCATACCGAAATTCAGCTCAATCGGTCCATGAAAACTAGTGTTCCTATGGGCACCTTCCAACTTCTCATGACACCAGATCAACGATACCTTGTTATTATGTTGTCACTAAAAATACAAAGGCATACCAAATTTTAGCTTACTTGGTCCACAGGAATCGGAGTTCCTATGGGCTTCTTCCAACTCCCCATCAGATCAGCTTCATGATACCATATTTTTGTATTATTACCGAAGTTACGAAGACACACCAAATTTCAGTTCAATTGGACCACAAGAATCGGAGTTCCTATGGGCATCTTCCAACTCTTCGTCAGATCAGCTCTATGATACCTTGTTATTATATTGTCACCGAAATTACATAGGTATACCAAATTTCAGCTCAATCGGTCCAAAGGAATTCGAGTTCCTGTGGGCTTCTTCCAACTCCTCAATAGATCAGCTCCATAATATCATATTTTTGTATTGTTACCGAAGCTACGAAGACATACCAAATTTCAGCTCAATTGGACCACAGAAATCGAAGTTCCTATGGGCATCTTCCAACTCTTCGTCGGATCAGCACCATGATACCATATTTGTGTATTGTTGTCGAAGTTACAAAGACATACCAAATTTCAGCTCAATCGGTCCACAAGAACCGATGTTTCTATGGTCATCTTCCAACCTCATCATCAGACCAGCTCCATGGTACCATATTATTGTATTGTCATCCAAGTTACGTAGGTATACCAAGTTTCAGCACAATCGGTCTATTGGAAGTGGTTCAAATCTTCATTGCAAGATTTGTAAACATACAAACATACATACATACAAAAGTGAAGTTAAATAAAAGCTTGTAATATGGTTATTTCTCAACAGGTATTGTAATAGCTAGGTAATTTCTACTCCTCATTACCATATCTAACTAACTAGTAGATTATTGCAAAATGATATTAGTGTAGATTCTAATTTCTAAGTACTCATTATCATATCTAACTATTTTGAAATAGAGATCGTTTAGGTAATAATATAAGGATAGTTTCTAAGTAGGGTTAGTTTTCTGTACAGAGCTTCTTCCGCGGGTGGCTGTGCAGGCGGCGATGGAAGCAGATCGTCGACCAATACATAAAGAGCCCACACGCTGAGAGCATGAGAAAACGGAACAGGTATACCTTTTTTACTAGAAAGAGATGTTTTTGTGTGATAGAAATGAAAGACAGAATATTCATGAGTATCGTCTCTTCTCTGTCTTTGTATAATGGTATTTTCTTCGCTATAGTCTAAATCACTTCGCATTTACTTTTTCCTATTTTAAATTCTCATTACGATTTATAAATGTCCACTGAATTTCGTTCCTTCGTTCAAAATAAACAATAAAAAATTTTACCGGTGTCATTATTTCTATTCATAAATCATTTTTGATATTGTAGGAAAAAAGTAACCCTGAAAACGGTTTTGTTCGTATAAAAATTATAATATGTACCCACAGTGTAATAAAAATTGCAGACGTAGATGTTAACGTTGTCTAATAAGATAATTATTGTCACAGCCTCGTGTTCAAGATGGTGGAAGCAGAGGAGGAGTATCTTGAACAACTGGAAATATTGGTATGTAAGCAAATCGTGGGTTTCTAACGTAGTCAATAATCAGTCAGTAGAAGACACAGAAATTTGACACGTAAATTGAGCATCAGAATTTTTTGTTTCGGATTTGCCTTTTGTAGAAAGTGGTCATAAAAATACGCATACACCATTCACCACACCAATACACAGAAAGCTGGGGATCAAATATAATGTGTTATGTGCCAATAAAAAATATATGGAAATGACAGATTGTAAATATTCAGTATACTGCTACATAAATACTTTTTATTTTGTTTGATAGGTGACATGCTTCCTACGTCCGTTCAAAATGGCCGCCAGCTCCAAGAAGCCGCCGTGCACGCACGAGGACGTCAACTCGATATTCCTGAACAGCGAGACAGTGCTGTTCCTGCACCAGATCTTCTTCAAGGGGCTCACGTCCAGGATGGAGTCGTGGCCGACCTTGGTGCTCGGTAAGTAAAATAACAATAGCTTTTGTTCTATTTAGTATTAGTTCACAGTATTTTACATCCGCTATACGCTGAGAATTGATACGCCCAATCAAACCCTCTCTTTACCTTACCTTACCTTTTGTTACATTACAAATATTCTTCGGATCGTGGGTTTTTGTTACACCGTAACATTTCATATAGCGTCTGATACTTATTTCATATAGCTCTGAAGCTTCTAAAACGCTAACGCGCTGTTTGATACGCCCAATGAAACCTTTTACTTATGGCCTACAAATATTCTTCCTGGGTTTCTGTGACACCAAATTGTCTCTTATACTTCTTAAGGTATACCAGACTTCCGCCCTGTGGATTGGGGGTGTAAGAATTCCGCCACGGTATCCCCTACCTGTCGTAAGAGGCGACTAACAGGGGTACTGGGGTAGCAGGGCGTACTGCGGGGGCGGTACCCTATGATAGCAACCCCGAGATTGGCGGCAGAGGACGTGACCTCTTAACTGTCGCGGACGTTCCCGAAAGGCGAACGTCCAAATAGATTAAGTGAAGGGCATACCAAGCCCTCCCAATTTGGAGGGGTCCATAATTGGGCGGTGCGCTGGGCGGCAGCGGACCATTTAGGGCACTTCTGGCCCTGAGATGCCGCAAAACCGCCCTAAATGCGTGTGATGGTCACCGAGAGGTTTTAGTCGGTATGCTGGCGTAGCCAGTGACCCCGACATACCCCTTACGGCCTCCCCCGAGGTACCGAACAGGGGAGCTTAAGGCGCTTTCCTCTCGTGATAAAAAAAAAGGTATACCAGACTTGTATCTTAGTGAGCGTATCTTAGAATACAATAGAACTCTTACTTCCAGGCGACCTGTTCGACATGCTGCTGCCGATGTTGACGATCTACCAGGAGTACGTGCGCAACCACCACTACTCGCTGCAGGTGCTGACCGAGTGCAAGCAGAGCCAGCCCTTCGCGCACCTCCTCACGCGCCTGGAGAGCAAGTCCGCCTGCCAGGGACGCTCGTTGGAGACCTTCCTCACATACCCTATGCACCAGGTACATCAGGTCTTAGTAGTATTGTGTTGCCCGGCAATTCTAGAGTAGATAGGTAATGGGTTTTAATATTGACTATAGTAAAATAGACCAGAATGTTATTCAGAAATAGACTAGAAAGCCATGTCAGTTATAATGGAATTTTGACTATAGTATACTTCCATCACGTTTCTTTTCAAAACTAAGGCAGGTAATAGCTACTGCGGTTTACAAACCCCATAGGCGTTTAAAAAATCCCGACAAAAAATAAAAATTTTGACGTCAAGATAATGGTTGCAGATGTTGTCACGAACTTAGTTTCAAGACTTAACTAACATGTTTCTTTAACTTAGTCTTTCATGTTTCTTTAAGTTTTAAGTGTTTAGAGATGACATATGGAAATTTTGTTTTGATTGTAGATCCCGCGGTACATAATAACCCTCCACGAGTTGCTGGCGCACACCCCGCACGACCACGTGGAGCGGCGCAGCCTGCAGCACGCGCGCGCGCAGCTAGAGGAACTCTCGCGACAGATGCACGACGAGGTACTGTTCATCATCATCATCATCAACAGCCAATATTGGTCCCCTCCCAATGACTTCCACCGGGAACGGTTGGAAGCCTACTGCAGCCCAGTCTAGTTCAGTACAGTAGCAGAGGTACTGTTACCTAGCTTACTATTCACTCATTAATAAGGAATATTAAGTGTATTGTACAATCAGCTTTTTACCAGAGAAAGCCGTTTATGTAAGGTTATAAATCAATTGCGTAAACATATAAGGATTTTAGGAGGACTAAGTTTTAGGCAATACTTTTCAAAAGAGAGACAGTCAAGTCATGCTTCATCAAATCATGACCTTCATCAAATTGTATGGTTCTACCACTTTAAAGTTTTCAGCTATTATCGTTATTTTAATTAAGTACTGAACCCACAACTGTAGGTAAGCGAGACAGAAAACTTGCGAAAGAACTTAGCTGTGGAGAGGATGATCATTGAAGGCTGTGACATACTGCTTGACGTCAACCAGGTCTTCATACGCCAGGGTATGTATTTATGTTGCGATCTACAATAATTCCTTCATCGTGAAACATTTGACGTCAAATCTGTTGCCGTTTCAATACCCATGTTGCTCAGTTTTTATTAAAGCCTAGAACTGTAAAAAGTTAATTTAATTTTAAATTAAGATATAGTGCCAGCACAGTAACAAAGCAAAAAGTAAGGTACCACAAGATCACTTCCAAATTAACACATAACGCAGACTAAAAATTATTTCGTGGATACTTTTTTGATGACTGCAAACGTGCAAACAGGCATTATGCCACTATAGTCGACCGTGGTTCCAGGTCTAGCAGATCTCAGTAAAACATTCTATAGGTGACCAAACCTGTCCACGTATAATAATTCGAATACAAAGGTAATTGTGTAAATAAAAATAAATGTTTCTTCTAGGAACACTGTCTCAAGTCGTAGGCAAAGGCCGCAGAGCAACTTTACAAGCTAGGCAGGCGTTTCTCTTCAGCAACCATCTCCTGCTGACCACCAGGGCAACAGGCGGCAGACTACATCTCCCACCGTCCGGGAGACTACCACTACACGACGCTCTACTCGTTGAGGACCCGTCTAACCATGACGATGATGGTAATATCCTATGTATTGGTTTTGCACATGGCGATTGAGATAATCAAATGTGAAGATTGATTGGGCATTAATTAGGTCTTATTACATACATAAACTCACGCCTGTATGACTAGGACTAGGCAGACGTACATTTATGGACCCATATTTTTCAAGTTATCATTCCTACGTAATAGGGGCCTTTGTACTCTCAGCCTATTACTTATTCGGACACACTTCTAGACATCGTGCTACTACTGAATACTTCCTAATGGAAATCCAATAACACTGTTGAATTGTATTCGTATTTATTTATTAACTCTTTAGTGCACACACGGAGACAATGAACGAAACAAAAACAGATGATATTGCAGTACTTACAAGTCCCATTTTAAGACGATCTTTTAGGCACCCTTAGGATGTGTTAAATAGAATAACTAAAAAGACATAAATTCTTATATTTATATAAGTTACTTACATACATACGTGACAATAATATACATGAACATACAACCCATACATACTTTCTATATATTCCTACTATTTTTGGGTTGTTAGTGAGTGACACGAGTACGGGCGGGGACGCTTTACAATTAATTTGCTCATTTTAGATTCTACTTCAGTTTGTTCGTCTCCCGGCGGCGACATCTACCAGGGCAAGGACTTCAAGATCCTCGTTGAAGTCAAGGGAGAACAGATCTGCGCACATTTAGGTAACAATTATCGCTGTATTTTATTATGCTAAACTATGGCTCACCTCAGATTTTATCAGGATAAATTGAAAACGCCTGCTGTAAATGTCTGAGCAATGTTTGAGCCCAGCACTGCTATAAAATGATTTTATAAAATGTGAGTGCAGTGTGTCTTTTCTCCACCTCCTATTTTTAGTTAAATCATTAGGTTAAGGCTTGAATGCGTAATCGACAGAGAGACCGACAAACAGAAAGAGTTACTTTCGAATTTACAATAATGTCTGAAAATAATCTGAATCTAAAATTGTTTTCCACATTTTTTGATTCAATTATTTCATGCTACCGTCTGCAGTGGCATCAAGCGTGCAAGAAAAAGCAGCATGGACAAGCGAGGTGGCGCAGTGCATGGAGTCCGCAGCCCTAACCGCGCTGCTCCGGGCTTGTGGGGCGTGTGGGGGCGCCTCAGCCAGCCTGCCCGCCTGCCGCTCAGACCGCGCACTCTTCACCGACGACGTGGACATCCGCTTCAGCAGAACCCTCAACTCTTGCAAAGTACCGCAGATCCGATCAGCCACGCCGCAGAGACTGCTGCAGAGACTTACAGGTATGCAGAGCCAGCTCTAGAAAACTTAAGAAGGAATCGCACTTATCATCGGGGAAGTGCTGCTGTTTTAGAGAAAACTGATGACTGTTTAACTAGTATCTCAATCAGATAATAAAGCATAGTATACACCGTATTTAACTGAAACTACCGTACAAAGTATACATTCACAAGGGAGCGACGAAATTATGCTACCTTTGGAATCAGCTTGTATCTATCTGGTTACAACTTCATAGTACTTGTGATAACTGCTTAGAGTTTATCATCTTCATCAGCCCATATACATACTGCTGAGCACGGGCCTCCTATATTTTTGAGATGGCCATAGTCCACCACGTAGGCCTAGTACGGGTAGGCGGATAATAGTTTATCATTTCCCTTGAATATACCTAATGCTGGATAATATACTAGAAAGCGCAGCGTGGGAGGTCCTCCGACAAGATGGTCAGATGACCTTGTTATGGTCGCGGGACGTCGCTGGCTGCAGGCGGCTTCCGACCGATCCCGGTGGAGGTTATTGGGGGAGGCCTATGTCCAGCAGTGGATGTTAATTGGCTGATGTTGATGATGATGATGATACCTAATGCCAGTATAATCAATGCCACTACTCCTGTATAAAGACTATCTTTTCCCCCCAGACCTACGTTTCCTCTCCGTGGATTTCCTGAACACGTTCCTGCTGACATACCGCGTGTTCACGGACGGCGTGACGGTGCTGGAGGCGCTCAAGCAGGTGTTCTACGAGCAGTCGCAACAGGAACTCGAACTCGCGCCGCCGCCCGACCACACGCGCAAGACCAGCGCAGCCAGCTCTGTGTCCGGTAACTGGAGTGCAGGACTTAGTACTGTTATGAGAGGAGCAGTATTTTTGTTGGGTGAAGGGTTAAGTTTTAATAGTGTTGGATATTTGAAAGAATAAAAATTGTTGGAAATATAGCCAATTGATAAAAAATGGGGAAAGGCACTCCACTAGGCTTGGGATGAATAACCGTTAGGGAAATTCAAAAATTTTGTGATACGGTAAATAACTGGTGCAAAAATTTCATTGTGATATTTTTTCATATAAAATAACAAACTGAAATCTAATATTATTTATAACACAAAAAAGTCACACAATGTGCAAGGAAGGGAAATTTATAAATACTAAGTTACCTCTGTTTTATTTAGCGTAAAATTACGACTATTAGAGACTATTGCTTTTATTATAAAAGACTGTCAACTCCACTAAACTTGTTTCTCAGGTTACGGCTCTGAATACAGCGACCGGGACTGGCAGTCGCGGTTCTGGAAGGCTTCAAGAAAAAGTAAGATAAATGAAAGAAACAAAGAATATACTACATTATATACTTATAGTTAATCAGAATTTTTATTGCGTTGGATCAGTCTTTCCCAAAGTGGGCGATAACGCCCCCTTGTGGGCGGTAAGAGACCCAGAAAGGAAATGGGGGCGTTGTGTATTACTGTCCAGAGTGGCTCTTGTTTTTTTTTTATTAAGGATTACGGTTAAATAATATAAACAATGTAATATTTAATTTATTTTCGTTTGTGGTTTCGCGCGTTTTAATGGGGGCGCTAAAAAAAATTTTATTCTCAAAGTGGGCAGTACACAAAATAAGTTTAGGGCGTTAGATGGTTCGTGAGTAATGTATAGTATTGATGACTTTATGTATTGGATTTATGTATGGTTGCAACTTTTAAATATCTTCTAGGTGAGGATGAAGACAAGTTGTCACCATACTTGATGGCACCATCTCGACGGACATCATCCGTGAGCAAGGTACATATAAATTTAATATGTTGAGTAATGTTATAGTAAAGGCTGTTTTTACATTTTAAAACATTAGTATATTTAAGCCTGTGGGGTTTTAATACTAACTAATTTAATTTAATAATAACTTTTTACTAATAAATGTTGATTAAATCACTGGAAAGTTAGCTTTATTTTGTTTAATCTAGCGTCATAGGTATTTAAAATTAAATATAAACACTAATTATTATTATAGCTTAAGTACGAATCACAACAAGAGCTACTGAAACGAAATTGCATAATTAAATATTATGCTTATACTGTCAATCTTCCACTGCTGATAACACTGGAAAACAGCATATCTGTTGCATGAGATTTTATACATGAATCTGAACAGTTTTTCCACGCTGATTTCAAAAATATATGCCGTTTTTATGTAGCAGCTCTAGTTTTGGAGTTATGAAGTGACATGGCTTTTCATTGAAAAAGCAAAAAGTTTAAGTTTAAAAATTCTATTAAATATATTAATTCCGAATAAAATTTCCTTTTTTTGGATTTTCTAGAGTCAGATGTATTATGAGTACAATTTTAAATGCTCCATCAATAGCCAACCGTGATATGTTCATTACAGTACCCCCAATACCGTTCCGTTATAGTGTAAATATTCTGGTAAAAGCGCTCTCCTTGTTCCTCGCATAGAAGTCACCGAGATTTTCAGGAAAATGGTCTAGATGACTGTGAAGGTAGTGAAGCTTAATACTCAAGTTCCATCCAAGCCGCTGGAAGGGTATTAGCAACTGTTCAGCGTGCTGAATGCAGCCGTCAGACATCCTCTTGCCAAAAATGTTTCTTTCCTTCAATCGGGAAGCTAAAATTTCTGTTGCTGTTTTGGACAGTCTAAGGTTCCTGATTAAGTCATTTAGACCATCATTTAGTGGTCGGGGACTACCGTAGCAAATAAAATCACTGTCATTACCACCGTCGTCGTTTTTGGTTTGTCCACTTCACTGGTCTGTATTCTCCGAAGATGGACGTGACTGCTATGGTGATGATTTGTCACTAACACTCAAGACTGGTCTTATGGCAGATTTTAAGTTGGATATATCCACTTAGAGCAATTTTTATGGTTTGAACGTATGATTTTCGTTACACAGAAATAACAGTCGTCATGATAGTTGGATAGTTCACGCCAAATCATAGGAGCTTTGAATTTAAAAGTGGGTATTTTTTTGTTGGCCCACAGTCGCAAGGATTCAACACAACTTTTACATACCAAACTTGGTATACAAGATTTAACGTTTAACAGCAATAGAATCCCAAAGTCGTCGAAATATGCCTTTTTTACAAAGTCCGACACATTTAAACGAAATTTTTGAACATATATTCTCCACAAATAATCCAAAAACAATCAGGATTATTTAATCACTTCCTTATTGAGGAAGACATAATGAAATTTAGAAAGGAAATGGTTAAGTTACACCGCTATTGATAGAAACTATCGACTTCTTAGGTAAATTCAAGACGGTACCTGTATCTCACAAACTAGAGCTGCTACAAAAAATCGGAGGCCAGATATGAAATCAGCGCACCCAAATTAGTAAACAACAGTTGAAAAACTTCATGCAACACAAAAAAAGTTTTATTTTGTTGTCCTGTGTAATATATCATTCGCACTCAAAGAAGAAAATATTTTAAAAAGTAAGTTACTAAATTTGATGTATGAAATATGTGTTAATGCTAACTAAGACGGAGGAAGACAACAGCCATTTGACGATACCCAAAATAATGGCTACTTCGTCTAGCAATGAGACCTTGAAAGGTGAGTGTGGGATTCAACTTTGTTCTGTTTCTTCCACTCTTCTCAACAACCGTCAACGCGCCCAAGATATTTAGTAGATTACGTGTCAAGAATACAGTTTCTTATGCTATCTTGTGATCCATTTTTTTGTTTGCCTGGCAAATGGGTTTATTTAAACGTTAGAAAAAGAACACAACAGTATTTCTTAATTATCAAAGTTATACTACTATTCATTGGAAAAGTATTTTCCTGTGTTCGCCTGTTTGGATGTGTAACAATAAAGTTTCTGTTTGGAGCCAAACATCATTAATTTTCTTCAAAATCATCATCATTACCAAGTACAGCGAAGACTTTTTCGCAGGAACATCACCTTCATCTCCCGGAGCCCTCAGCTCGGTGACTCTCGTAGGGAGTCCAAAAAAGGCGAGTCCTGAAAATGGAGCGAAGGCTGAACGAAAATCTTCGCCGAAAGACAACGATGCAGCTGCAGCGATTATGAAAGACGAGAGCATTGAGATGGTGGACCAGAGCGACGAAGACATTAAATACAAAGAAGAAGAACAGGAAAAGAACAAATACAAAATCGATGATAAGTTTAAAATATCCCAGAGGTTTTCGGAGGTCTGTAATGTTAGTGCTCAAGTTTCTACTCTATCTACTTGGGGACGGGGAGAACTATTTCTTCCAATTTAAATATTTGTTTTTCTATGTAAGTTTTTTTTAAATAATTAGTGTCTTATAGAATTTCTTCGAAACTTAAAATTTGTAGCTCATAGCTTGAAGATTTAGAGTAGTCTATAGCATTTGACTTGACTATTTTATTTCCTCTTATTCTTTTCTAGAGTCGTCTTCGTTGTTTATACGGCAAGATGCATTTTTGGTATGAATAACTAAAAATATAGTGAGCTATGATAAATAAAATAAACAAAAAAATTGTAACTGTTACCAAATACAGATATTAATAATCGATATGAAGAACAAATTGCTTTCCACGCAGGTAGTTTTATTACATTATTTACATACATCCGTTTAATAAAGAGGTAATTTAGCACCTAAACATCTTCAAGAAATTCTTTTTTTAATATATACCATATCCCAGCAGCGATGCAAAAATACTTACAGTACTCAGAAACTACGGTAACAGCAATATATAAATATAAAGAAATTACCTATGTAATATGCCCTAAAGTACCTACATAAACATATTCCAGCGAGTACGCACGCTCTCGGAGAGTCCTCGGAGACTGCAGGCGAGCAGTGGCGCCAGCGCGGCGTCGGAGGCCCGGCGCCGGTCGGAGAGCGCGCGGGAGTGCGCCGGCGCCGCGGGCTCGGGGGAGGAGCCGCGCCGGGCCTCTGACTCCGGGACCAGGTTCGCGCCGCACCGGTCGGTCAGGTATGGTGGTGTTTCATTGAGGATCTGTGTCGGGCAGGTTTAGGGTGAGAAGTGTTTTTCATAGATTTTAAGTTCTTAGCAATTTCTTAGTTGTGGGGTGAATGCATAAAAAGTTAAAAACATTATGTACTCACCTCACTTTTAGTCCGATTACCATGTCAAACTATTTTATTTAAAACATAAAAGATTTTGAATGCATCTCTGCCTACCCCTTCAGGGAATATAGGCGTGAACTTAAGATTATATGTTTGTACAGAAGATCCCTTAAATGAGGACTGAATAAATGCATCGACTTGGTATCACATGGATCTCACAACTTTTTGCGGTAGAAGGACTGAGTTGCGAGACTTGGGGTTTTTTACAAGTTTTGATTTTTATGGGATTTCTTTTACACGCATGCTTCTATGAGCGATGACTAAGGCTTGACCGAGATGGATTTTTTGTTCTCGGCCGAGACCGAGACCGAGACCGAGAATAAAATAAAGTCTCGGCCGAGACCGAGAACCGAGACCGAATAGACAAAGCGTGATTTTTTTTAAAACTGTTAATTTTATTAACACGCTACTACTACTACATGCCCCTCGACATAAAATTGACCAGCTCTCCTAAACAGTTGTTCACTTGCTTAATTAGTAGGCGGCGCAGTTAAAAAAATATTTGTTGCAGGCTTAAGCACTAAGCAACTTATAAGGTGACAAAAACCAATACTCAAAAATATTAGCATTTCTTTGATTATCGAGCTTGTACTATATTTACGCATGGCCACGCGCGGTAAAATTTTAATGCCGATTCGAAAAAAGTTACAGTCTCGGTTATGACCGAGAATCTCGGCTAGAAACAGCCGAGAATGCCGAGACCGAGACCGAGACCGAGATCTCGGTCGAGCCTTAGCGATGACACCCGATGATGTGCCTTGTCACTTTGAAATAATACTTATAATAAAGTTTTGTTCACAGTGAGCGCCGCTACACCAACTCATCAATCAACAGTGAGCGCCGGCGATACTGGGGCGGCTCCGAACCACGATCCTCCGTCACTTCCCAAGTGTCGCAAGTGGCGCAGGTATATTTCACCTCACATCATCGTTACATAAGTCTAAAATGAAAGAAACAGCTTAAATCAAAGACAAACTTTATGAAAGTGAGTTAATTTTATTGTGTCCCCGTGACGCAGTTTGCTAGACACCAGCCCGCGAAACAAGAGGCTGAGGGTTCCTTCTCCGATCTGAGACAAATGGTTGTGAGATTCACAAATATTTGTTAGAGTCTGGGTGTTTGTGAGAGCGTAAAAGTCTCTATTAGTTTCTGATACCCTGGACACAGCACTTGTATATGACTTGGTATGTGACTGTAACAAGTAACACAAACTTATGCTAGATATTATGCCTAACCCTGAAAACAGATACCATAAAATTACGATTGAATTGTACCACATCGTATTTCCTCAATAACCACACTTTTGTATTAACTTCACTTTGAATTAAATACTGAATTAAGACCTACTTTAACGAATTGATGCTCTTCCAGAGTTATCGGCGTGAGACCAGCCAACCGAAGGCAGGCGTGGTCATCACATCCTTCCGTCAATCGCACAGGAGGTACGACAAAAAATAAAAGACCTTTCATCCTCTTATTCCAAAAAAAAAAATTACATTCACAGTTCTATGTGGCAGTTAAATCATTCTGGCATGGAGTCATCTCTTTTGATCTAAAACTGTTACTTCATCGTCATTCGAAGCTTTTGCACGTCTATCAGAACGATCTAATTCTAACCTTCATATTCTAGTCCCATCAAAAGAACTATATAATAATTGGTATTCATTTAACAGCTTTGGAAAAGACCTGTTGTGGTGAGTGATTGGCGAAGGTAAAAGTAGAGAAACTAGTAGAGATGCAGTAGACGAGTATTTTTTGAGAATAATTAGTTTCACCTAGAGCACCGTTTTCTCCCTAAAGAGGTTACAACAACTCCTTAACGAAATGTCCGATCACACTACACCACAGGATACATGCAACATTGTCCAAATTGTCTTTATGTGGATTATGAGTGACTGAAGCACCATTTTTACCCTTTCTGGTCACTATAACATCGTGTTCATCTTTCTCATCATTTCTTGAATGCATTTTACAAACATGAACTGAATCTTCATTTATTCATAATAAACTATGTCTGGGTTTGATTGTGACTTAGCTAAAAGACACGTCGTGATGAGAATTTCTTATTTATCACTGGAAACATAACAGGAACACTGGAAACACAAAATATTGCGTATTATTTATGCTGTGTGTATTTTGTTTTTGTAACGTAAGTATAGACTAGAAGATATATTGGCGTGATAGAATTTTCTCTTTAATAGATACACCGTACTTAGAAAACGCAACGTATGTATAAGATTAAATATAATGTTAAAATGCGACGCTCAAAAATCAATAAAAAAAATACTTCTAAATGGTTTTCCAAATCTGCATGCTTTTCTAAAAAAAACTAATTATTTCAAATCAGAATTTTAAACAGAATCTGATAAATTCTTCTTATGACAGTCAATTGGCAACTGTTTTTATTTTCGATCTAAATTCTCACCTGGCTTTCCTATATTTTTATATTCTTCACAGTCTTTGCATGTCTACACTTTTCTTATTGCTGTTTTCTTCTTCTTTTATGGGTTTTACGGGTTTATGGGATTTGGGAGAGTGTGTGAGGTATTGATTAGTACGCCCTGATTTCTGCAAGACATTTCTCGATTTTAATGGAATGATGTCGGTCTAGGAGCAGTACATCGACTGCAGCCGTCGCCTTTGCTGTGGCCACTTCAGCATCATCAAACCCTCGGTCTCCACCGCCTACGTCACCGCCAGCGGCGAGGCGTGACTCTGTAATATCCACTGCAGCTACTATGAGGGTTCTTAACGTGCTGAGGTAAGAAACTGTATTCCTATTCCAAAATAAAGGGACTATTACCAAATACGCCTCTACCCTAAGAGATAGGTAATGGTGAAAATTTACATTACAGTAATTCAAGTATGTTTTGAGCTTGGCATATTGGATTTCGATATTATTGTAGTTTATTGGACATATTGGATATTTGCTGGCTACAGGAGGCTTCCGACCGTTCCCGGTGGAAGTCATTGGGGGAGGCCTATGTCCAACAGTGGGCTAATATTGGCTGCTGATGATTATTGGACATATTTGTAGTCTCAGATGATACCGTGTCGAGATGAATAAACTACCACATTACCCTTACCTACCCGTAACTTTACAATAACCCACTTTATTTTATTTAGAGTTAAATCAATAGTAATAGGACAATATTTAAATTCATTTCAGACACTGGATCTCCAAGCACTCGTATGATTTCTGGTCTGACGAGCGTCTCCGAGGCTTGACCATGGACTTCCTCAAGGAAATCGAGGGTAGTCCAGGGTTGTTACCTGCTGAGCACAAGGCGGCGGCACAACTTCTTCGTCTGTTAGAGCGGGCACCAGATAGAGCAGTGGATCTTAAGACATTGTTCATTCCACCTCCTGTAAGTATTATATATTTATACTGCAAGGGTAAAAATGACTGTACTGGCCTTATGATAAAACCAGAAGAGTCCATTTATCATTATCATTATCAGCCCATGACCATCCCACTGCTAAGCACGGGTCTCCTCTACAACAAAGAGTAAACAATTAAAAATAGTATTGTTTTATAAACAAACGACAAATTTGCCAGTTCGTTATAGGGTATCAATTATGCAAAAAAAGATCTAGAAAAGCGATTTACTTTCATAGAACAGACTTTTAATTCTTTCTCAATATGTCAAGCAGGATATCAATACACTATGACCAACTCATAGAAAAAACCGGACTACTAATTAGGCGACTACGGTGTAGCTCCAGCTCTTCAATTTTCAGTTCAGTTCAGTTCACTGATCATAATTGAAGAGGTTAAATTAATGATAGAAACTTTAGGTAGTTTGGTGTTCCATATGTTTGTAGGTACCGACCAAAGAGAGCATTGAGACGCTGTCGGCTCTGGAGATAGCCGAGCAGATGACGTACCTGGACTATCAGATCTTCAGCTCCATCAACAGCGAGTAAGGAATGTTTTAATCATTACATATTTTAGAATTTTGTTCATTGTCGCTAACTTTACGTATTTAGTAAGCGTTTTTAAAAATATTACATCAGGTTTATCTTTAACCTGCGGAAATAAGATCATAGTTGACCTGAGATCATACCAAACACATTTCATAATTAAATGTATTTCTACAATTAAATTCACGCAAAACTATCTTTTTTGGCTTAAGACCAAAAACAAGTTTAGCATTCGAAATAGAAAAAAATTGTTAGACAATGAACAGTAATATTTATCTTTTGCCTTCTTCTTTGCCAGAGAATTCCTTGGACAGGCGTGGACGAAGGCAGATAAGGCGGAGCGAGCGCCTCACATCCTGCTCATGACCTCGCATTTCAACCACATCTCCAATCTAGTCATCTCGGAGATACTCAAGAAATACACGGTGGCTGGTACGTATCCTTCCAAACAAGGGTGTAGTAGGGAGCTATACCTACTTTTACACCGTTTCGAACAAAGACCTCCTCGAAACAGCGTCAAACATCCTGGTCTTGAACACATCGCACTCAAGTCGTCGAACCATCGTGCTGCAGGTCATCACTACGTCTACCTAAGGTCCAAACCCAACCCAAATACTGGTCTGTTCCACCGGCCGTCGGACCGTCTGCAGACATGGCCAGCCCATTTCCCCTTCAACGTGTTAATCTTGCGGGCAATGTCAACGACTCCGGTTCTCCAGCGGATGACGTCATTACATCAAAAGGCTTTATTATTATGCAATTTGGAGTGGGCCCCGCGCTTAGGCAGACGAGGAATAGGACGACCTGCAGCACGATGATTCGACGACCTAAGGAAGGTGGCGGGTAACAGATGGATGAAGGGTGCTAAGATCAGTATGGTTGGCGTTTTCTTTGGGAGGCCTACGTTCAGCAGTGGACGCCGATAGGCTGAGTCAATTATTATGCACTGGTTTAATAGTATAACGTATTACCCCAGGTCGCGTCGCAGCTATCGAGAAGTGGGCGGCGGTGGCGGACATCGCGCGCTGCCTGCACAACTTCAACGGTGTGTTGCAGATCTGCGCCGCGCTCTCCAACACCTCCGTCTACAGGCTCAAGAAGACCTGGGAGAAAGTCTCCAAGACCGTTAGTAA
The DNA here is from genome assembly GCA_030295005.1 of Cephonodes hylas. NCBI lineage: Eukaryota > Metazoa > Arthropoda > Insecta > Lepidoptera > Sphingidae > Cephonodes > Cephonodes hylas. The sequence goes on from AP025377.1 coordinate 11,059,068, forward strand.
CATCTACAAATATTAAACTATACATTTGAGCTTCATACTCACAGAATTCGGAAGAGTGTATTTTTCATGTTGGCGAGCTTTCATTAGTTTTTCGGAATACTTAACATATAAAGCCCGATAAAACTCTGCCTAACCTGAACTTGGGATTTCTGTATTTATTTCTGTTAGGAGTATACCTATATGTGTTTTATAAATTATTTTCGCAGAGCAAGCAAACTATCGAAAGGATGCAGACAATTATATCGTCGGAGTGCCGGTTCAGGATCTTGAGGGATGCTTTGCACAGGTAATAACTATGTTTTTAAATATGTTTTTTTACATTATATTAAAAAATGACGTTTTTGAGCTATTGGTGAAATTCTTCATAAAAATTATTCAACTGCCACTATTTAGATATAAGCATTTTATAAGCACTCTACAAGATCTTTGTTTTTGAAGGGGTTGGTCTTAAAAAGTATGTTTGTGTAGATGTGACCCGCCATGCATCCCGTATTTGGGCATGTATCTCTCGGACCTGTCCTTCATCGAGGAGGGAACCTCTAACTACACGCCAGATGGGCTGCTCAACTTCTCCAAGATGAGAATGGTAAGATTTCAGGCTAAGATACTATTGTGGCATTACATAATTAATCAGCCCATATGCCTCCTACTGGTAGGCAGAGGCCTCTTTTGAAAGTCCACCTCGCTTCTCAAGTGTGGGATTGTGATATTTAATGTGGTATATCGGTAAAAGAGCCATTAAATTCATACTCCGATCTTACTTATATATTTATGACTAAGATTTCTCTGTGAAAAAAGGAAGAAATTTTATTTGAAGAAGTGGTTTATTCCTTATGTATTTTTTATTGTGTGACATTTGACGTATTTTTTTCAGATTGCTCACGTAATCCGTGAAATAAGAAACTTCCAACAAACGCCGTATAAGATTGAGCATATTCCGAAGGTAAGTTCTATTTTTACTTCTTTTGACGCAAACCGATGAGTTATTGCTCTGGCGTTCGATAATAACACCATTGAGGGCCAAATAAAACATCGTTTGCCGAGAAAAATAAATCTCCATTTAAAACTAATATACCTAGGTTACCAAAACTGGGAATGAAAATTGCTAGTTAAGTTCTTGTGGACATCAGCTGTCATACCAAGTTTCTTAGGGTACTAATCTTCACGGACTACTATCATCATCAGCTTCTAAAACTGCTCGTATAATACCTATTTACTTTTTTGTCGTTGTAGTTTCTCTCTTCGACATACTAGGAGATACCGCGCGCTGAAGGGCTCCTGAGTAAGATCCGAAACCACGGAAAGTCTTATGAATCTATAACGAAATTCCCACTAGTTTGAAATCTTAGGAGATGTATTATGTGGGTTTCAAATAAGGCTGGCGAAATGTAGATGCAGAAATGCATAAATGCTGTCTTGGTGAGCGGTCCTAGGAACATACAAACTGACACTGAATTTTTATGTAGTGGTAACAATTATGGTATTACGTAGGTATGCGAGTTCCTCCTGGACCGTTCGCTGGTGATCGCCGAGGAGCGCCAGTACACGCTGTCCCTGGAGTTGGAGCCCCGCGTGTCCCGGGGCTCCGGCGCCGGCCTGTCAGGGACTCCGGCCTCGCCCGCCTCCTAGCGGCGGCGACGCGCCTCCCTGGCAGCTCTGGCGCCCCTCCGCCACGAGCGCTAAGCTAGGCGCGACCCCGCTTGCACACGCCGCCATTTTTGTTGCGACTCGTGCGATGTCAAATGACGTGCGATCTTTTAGTGCTTGGATGTTTTTCCAATATTTTTTCTAATGCAGTTTTGATTGGTTAAGGAGTACACTACTGATTTTTGTTTCACTAAAAAAATTTTTTTCATTGTGGTTTTTTTTTTAATGATGAGTGATTTTATGTTAAAAACATAGGTTCTTCCAATATGATAACTATTTACGATACTTATTTACTTAATTTCAAAGTTATTCATGAATATAACAATAATATTTAAAATAGAAAAAGTATTGGAAACATGTAGGTAAAGTTTTATCGATAACCTAACTATTGCAGCGCTTGCTTAAAATATGCTTGTTGACTGTCAAGTGATGGACGCTTTTGCGCTGATAAATGAAGCCTGTTTACCCATTTTGGACTATACTTACAAACGATGATTAAACTTGTTTTAACTAAGTAATCTCCGATCTCGCTTCCTCTTATGCAATTTAGCAAGAAGTTTACCTTTTCTTTAAATATTTAAATACTTATCTATTGTTTAACTAAGAAATGTGATCAATGATTGTAAGTAAAGCCTTCGATATGTTCTTGATAAATGCATAAGTTTCAAGTGACATTGTTAAGAGACTATTAAAGCTATTCTATTTGCTAAAAATCTGATATTAAAAATATATCTGTATTAGATTTAAGTATGCATTCTAAAATACTATTATTAACAAGCTATATGTATAAAATACCTTGCCATATACTGAAAAATATGTAAAACTATTTACACAAACAAAAAAATATTTTTAAATCTGTAATGTATCCATTTTTGACTGTGCTGTTAAAATGTTGCCAATTTTAAAAACATAAAATAGGCATAATTTTATATAATCTACATTAAAATACTTTTCACTTCAATATTCCTTTAAATGTAATTAGCTTAATAAAGGAAATTTAATTTCATTTAAATTATTATTTAAAAATTGTTATAGACACCTGTGTATAAATTGTTAATGTCTTGTTATAATACAGCTTATATTTAATTGAAAATCATTATATATTTTAATATTTATGACATCTGAACAGCGTACAAAGAAACAGTATTAAGACTTCCTCTAAAAATCCTTATGATATATCAATGCATACAAATTATAATGAAAAAAAAGTATAATTATTTAGAATCGTTATTATCACACTAATATCTCATTCGACAATATCAGATGATATTAATTTTTAAAATGTGAAATATAAGTTTATTTATTATCATATAAATTTTGGGATAAATTTTATTGTGACGTATTGCTAAAACTTTATGTATTGAAGTAAAATAACGAAGTATTAAAATGCAGAAGGCTTTTATCACGGACGATGTCTAATGTCAAATCGTCAAATTAAAAAATAAGGCGAAGCTCATACGATCAATAAGAATAACCGGTTCTCAATATGGAACTCGTCAGTCTGTCAACCGAAATTGACAGTTTTATTGAAAGTTTAATCTTCGCGTAAATGTAATTTAAATCTCATAACATGAGCTTTGTATCCTTATGATGGTTAGTGTAAATATTAAGATATTGATGTTGCATTTGATTCTCGAAAATTTAGTATTTAATGCGCACTTTTTCTATATTGTCGGCAGAAATAACACCAAGTATTTTGTTATTAAACTAGGACTGGAGTAGCTTCACACAAATATATACAATTTATTTTAATCTTATGACAATAGTTGTCAAAAATTTAAGAGTGATTGTTTAATTTAAATTTTTTATTATCCTAATTCAAAACAAAATCCAAATTGTCTCGAAGATTTTGACAACTTTGTGGCATAGTTGGTTAGCCGATTAGCGACCAGCTTGCGAAGTGAGAGACCGCCGTTTCGACCTCGGCACCGTGAAAAATATCTGTTTGAGCCGCAAATATTTGTTTCGGGTCTGAGGTTTTGCGAGAACGAAAAGTCTCTCGTAGTTTCTGATAGCCATAACACAAGAATTGTATTTTAGTGTCAGTCCCAACTATTTGTGTGACTGTTGGGTGTATTTATTTGTATTTAAATCCATGGCGTTGTGTAGAATTTCTAATACCAACCCCAAGACTCATTTGTGAGTGTGGAGGTACTTGCAGTTAGGAGATGTATTTGATTAAATTACTCTTCAATGAATAAATGAAGTGTGTCGATCCCACTTGTTGGATAATTTTTGACAACATACCGGTGTTATTTCTGACCGGCGATTTATTAAGTTTGATATTAAAATGATCTCTAACACGCGAAATATTATCACTTACGCAGGATCTATATTTTTGTATAATAATTCTTGTCAATTAGACATTAATTCCCAATTTTGGAAATATTGATCAACGTAATTCTTAACTTATTTGACAAAAACACAAATAACTCTTTCTTGTATAGACGTTTATGAGAGCGAAAAGTCCTTCGTAATTTCTGACTGACTTGTAATCAAGGATGAGGTTACAATCCCATAAAATGGTAAATTTATTATAACTCAAAAAATATTTTTTGAAAAATGGATTTTAATAAGTCCAACATCAAAAGATAGAAACGATTTGTGGTCTTGAAGCAATTCATCTTACTTTGACGGTAGAAATAAAAACAGTTGACTGTTACGTTGGTCAGTTTTCCTGGAGAAGGGCTTGATAGATAGAATGTTACATAAGACATATCAGTCGTAAGTCACGCGTTAAGCAATTTCGAAGGATCTCTTCGCAATTGCAATTGTATGGTATGAATATTGCCTATTGTTGCTAAGTTTAGCGGGAATGTGTCTTAAGATAATACGGGCTTAGATATTTGCTCTAGATTTTATAATTTCATGACATTATCGATATAAACTTTACATTCTTAAAAAATCTCAGAAGCATGTAGTTTTTCCGCGACGTTTTATACTTCTTAGTTCTTCTTAAACGTCAGATACGATTTCGGATGCGAACCTCAACATACACATTGGAAAATATAATCTATACAGGGTGTATTTAGACCGTGATCGAAAACTGAGGCAGGTAATAGCGAGGGTGATCAAAAACCCAGTGGCGATATTAAAAATCCCGACAAAAAATAAAAAATTGAGGTTTTCCATACAACCATCCGTGTTAAAAGTCACATACTTTTGACGTTAGTGTGGAAAACCTCAAAATTTTTATTTTTTGTCGGGGTTTTCTTTAATGCCAGGGGGTTTGTAATCACTATCGCTTTTACCTGCTTCAGTTTTCGATCACGGTCTAAATACACCCTGTATGTAACTGAATCCCCACCCGCATATAGACATATTCCTGTTAAATTTATTAGAATCACAATCATTCCAACTGTCATATTAACTGAGATGATATCACAAGACGAGTAAATTATCTGCGCAAACTTTAGGTCGTGATTTGGGAATAACACTGGCTAAACAGAAATCCTATATTCGAAAGAATCCAGTTCTTAGTCTAATCGTTGCTAATGATGTAGATAAACAACAAAAATGGACACTACTGTCGAAAGCGGAAATTTTTGTGGACGGTGAGCGTTGAAAATGTAGTGCTGTAAATTGATTAGATGATTTTCTGTCTGCAATACTAAAGGAATTTCAAAGATGTAAAATAACTTGAAACCTTGTGAAAATAGAATGAATTACGATTTCTCTAACAGTTAAAACAAGCAAAGGTTTGGTTACTCAAAATACCAGATTGAAAAGACAGGGGCCTAGAATAAAGAGAAGATAATGAATAAACATGAAACAAAGCAACAACTTAAAGAGAATTTAAAGTACTTTCAATTCTCAACAGCCCCTCTTTTAAAGAAGGCTTAATACTAAGGCAGTTTAATCTTCAGGCCAGTGCCACCACAAAAATTTCCTCCAAATGTTAAGAAACAAACTGTGTAAAAGTGGTTGTCTGTAACTCATGGTTGTTGGTCGCTGCGACCGTTTTGTAATCAGTATACACGCACCGATGTACTCTCGCTTGTAATTCACGTAAGGAAATGTTGCGAGTCTTGACTGATAAATTTATATGGAGTGGATATTGGTTTTCGGCAATACGCCTAAACCACTAAAGCCATCTAAGGCTGGTTGGAAGGAATTAAGGCCAATTGGCTTATAGAATGCACGTAGTGATTGTTAAATCTAATTTGTACAATTAAAATGAATATCCGTTTTAACACGGATTCTAGGTACAAAAACTGTTTGTATTAGTCATATCTGACATACATGGACGTAGCCAAAATTGGTGGAATATGTTTACTATTAAAATTTCTATTACAATATTCTGTCTGTATTTTGAGAGCTCTTGCTGATGAGACCTCTAAAACATAAGAAATAACTATGAGAAAACATGGTTTACATGAGTGGTGAATGTACAACTTATCACCTTCAGAACTTGCTTGTTTTAATCATTAATAGTCTTAAATACCCCACATAGGATTCAGGATGTAAGAGTTGTATCAAGAAAGTAAATCTTTGTATGACATTTCTTAATTAAAAATATGATAGTGTAGTTGAATAGACCGTTAAAAAGAAAGCCACAGATCCTTTCACTGTTCCATTTGTGTGATTGTTTGTGAATTGTGTTAGTTTTGGATCACGATAAGTTTACATCTTGTATACTGGATATATTCATAGTCCTCTCAATAAAGCGGCTACGTCCGTAGTACTCTGATAAGCACGCTTGGTTTGGTCTATTTATTGAAATGTAACGTGATTTCAAGTGAGAATAGGTACGCGTTTATTAGGTCTTTTCTACGTCCTTTTCTATGCAGTTTAATGTTAGTGTTATGAATGGCTCGCGCCGATCTTAGCGATTAATAATGTTTATGGACAGATCTACTCTGTCGTACTGGTTTTGGACAGGGGGGAAGAAAGAGAGGGAGAGCAAGATTATAGTAGATAATTACTGTTTACGTTGTTCATACTATGAAGAATATTCCTAATTTTGAACGATTGCACTTATCAGGCGGCAAAGAAAACTTCGTTTTCGTATTTCCGAGGATCGTCAAAATACTTTTCAAGCACTAATCTCGTATCTGCCACTTTCAAACTCCCGCTCTTAAACTGAACCCCAAACCTGTCCAAAACAGATATAATAGTTATAGTTAAGAAACATGGCTGTTACTAATTAAGATGGCTGTTTGAAAACTTATGAAAATTGAAAAAAAAAGGTGATTTTCCTCACTTAACTTCATATGCACAATTTAAAAAGTATTCTATGGAAGGCTGTCGAAGTATCTATATTTAAGCATTATTGTCTTGTTGTAATGTTTTTATGTACAAAACACTAATTTCTAAAATCGTCTTCCCTTTGACCTAAATTGTTTTAACTTACCTCTTCTGTACTTTAGTAACGTAGATATGTAAGTCACATTCGTCAAATAACTAGATGTATGTCACTGAAATTATGATAACACTTATGAAATAAATCTACGCTTTATATTTCAACATCTCTTATGAGTATCCATTAAGGATTATGCATACGTAATTATATTTATAAATGGAAAAAAATCTCTGTGAAACTACCTCTCTCACTGAAAGTTCTAAATGTAGATAATAAACGAAATATATTGATTGTTGATCGTTGTCTATGGATTCAGATAAATTTTAAATAGTTCCCCTCATTCATATTGATATGTATTACTTAATATTTTCGTGTGAAATCAATTGTCGGACGATTGGAACTGTGTAGATGCTTGGAGTTGTACCATAAATTAAAGAGTGCTACAGTATATTTTCTATATTGTTATAGTAATTAGATGCATTTCTATTAAGTTTAATTCATATATTTCTTGTTATTGTAATAAAGTCTTATGTTTGTACAGGAATAATGTAATGTGTCATATCTGTCTAGTTTGTGGTTTATCTCATAGATTTTACTCGTTGTTAGTGAGTCCTTTAAGCTGCCTTCGTGATTCTGTTAATTAATATATTAATGAAAATATTTTTCAATGGTAATTATTCTATTTTAATGTGATCTGCTATAAGTTAGACATTATAGTGGTGTCTAGTTGGTTTACTGTTTCAATTTTAAACATTATTTAGTTAAATATTATTCTGTATACACTTCAAAAAGGTCTTTCCCGAAATGTAATATTTTAAAAGTGAAATAATATAAATATTAAAAACCTTTTAACATGACTTATATAATTTTAGTAAGACGAAAATTTACAAATCAGTGAACATAAAGCAAACAACATTATTGACAGGTCAATGACCGCTACAACAGTTGTACATTGCGTTATTCTTAAAAAGCATTAAAACGTAAATGTACAGAATCAATATCCATGTTTTGTAAAGAAAAACAAAAGATTCTTCGTTCACGGTCACACAAGATGTAATGAAAACTAATTTCTTTATTCAGGAGCGACCGCAATACTCTAGCTAATTTCTTGGTATTATAAATACCTTTATAAATAACATGATTAAGTCTTTTTTATTTTTTGTTTCTTAATAATTGTTTGTCAAGGCAAATGAGTGAATCGTCGTAATGTTAAAAAAAATAAAATGACATAAATATTTGTTGGATAAGTAATGTTATCAATGATGCTAAGGTTATTTGGAACGACCTTTTTCGTAACAATAGCAGTGAAACGCTCGTTGACTAAAATAGCCAATTAAATTTAATAGGTTTAGTTAATTGGGCATGCAGGACACAAATTAGACCTGTCATTTTATTTTGACGAGTAGAATAAAAGGTTAAAAATAATTATATAACAGCATACCGTTAAGACTAGTGATTTTATTAACCATTCATTACCACTATAATCAAATAAATCTTTGTATTATTTCTCATGTTGAAAATTACGAAAACATTTATGGGAATCGATTTTTTTTAATTAAAGGCGGTTTACTCATTCGCGTTTTTTAAAAGTAACATATATATTTTAGCAATCATAATTATGTAGATTAATATTGTTTTTTTTCCTTGTTTATGCGATTCGAATATAATTTAGTGAAGTGTAAGTTAATAACATATTTTTACCTATCTACACGGTCATTTCATATTTTTCTCAATTATTTATAATCTGTTTAAATATATATTTACTTTTTGTAATTAGAATAACATATTCCAACTGTTGTCATCTGTAGTTTAAATTTAAATTATTTAACTGTTAGATTTGTAAATATTTATGTTATATCCGCTGTAAGCTCGTCTTTCGCATTAATTCTTATCAAAAGTGACGCTTTTGGTTATTTATTGAAATGATTAATTCATGTTATCAAGATTAAAATTATTTCTGGATAAATTTTAACGTAAGCTTTGATTACATAATAATTTTTTTATTTAATAACCACGAAAGTTTGTATATATGGTTGTTACTTTTATGCAAAAAACTAGTGAATGTAATTTATTGGCTAGATCATTTTCAGTTTTGACGAATCTTCCATGAATAAAAGATGGTGTAATAATTGATACATCTACCAATATACCTTCTTTTTAAATCAAGGTAACATTAAGAACATTGCAGAGTATATAAACTAACACAAGTTAATTCTATATCAATAATGTACAGTTGTCTAGACGATTATGTAAAACAAGCGACGATCCCCGCACAGAAATAAATGTTTGTGAGGTCCAAAGGTATGTATGTCTCTTGTAGTTTCAGATACCATAATACAAGATTTGCATATTAGAAGTAAAAGATGCAGCCTATGGATACATAGGTTGCATACAAAAGGGTTAATCTCCTTGTACATTTTAAATCTACATAGAAAAATACTTTAATAACAGAATTAATTTTGATATTTTTTCGTTTAAACAAAGTTTTGTGTGTTAAATAGAATTACTGCGAGAGGCGAGCGCTCTTGTTAATCTCTGACGTCATATTGTTGTTCCCTTCAAAATAAAATTGTTATTGTAAGTGTGTTTTGATTTTCCTCCCTGTTCCCATATCTCGCGTGCGGGAATACATTGCTCTGTTTAAAAACCTACTATTATGTAGGGATGTTTTTAAATTTTATATGGTGACCACGCGGCTCAATGTGCTGTGCGATTTAAAAGACCCAGGTTTGATTTCCGAACTGAGCAGTGTTATTGGGTTTTTCAATTTGGGAATTCTCAGTAGCGGCACGAAGTTTCAAATCGTCCCAATAGTAGCAATAGGCTCACACCCAATTCACTAAGACCAATGAAACTGATAAAATGTGGGTATAAAAATATTTACTTTAAAAATACGAATAAAAAACACAACTAAAGGAACACGGATTTTATTTCTAAACTTTACTATGCTCCGTTGGTATTATTTGTGTTGCTACGTTTGTTTTTGCGAAACTTCTCCATACACGGGTGTTCGGCGAAGGTTGTAAATCCTGCACACAGTCCTGATGCTATGAGCCCCACGCCAGCTAGATAAAACGTTGCATTCCAGGAGCCAGTGTGATCGTACAGCATGCCTACGAAAAACATTTAGAATTAGATACATCTACATACACTTACATACATACATCGTTGGCTGCAGGCGGCTACCGACCGATCCCGGTGGAGGTCATTGAGGGAGGCCTATGTCCAGCAGTGGACTTCAATTGGCTGATGATGACTTACACTTACTCAATTCTAGTACTGTCCTCCATATTATGAGAGATATAAGTAGCCTTTTGACGTTCTATGTAGACAGTATTGTGCTTACCATCAGCCTTACTTCTCAGCTGAAAAAAGCATCAAGATGGGCCTCCATAACATACTCGTGCTTGTCTATTAAAATCTCAGAGCAAACCGAATTGGTTCTGGCTAGCTCTAGAATATTTTTTTAGTATGGGGGCTTAGATATCTCCCTATTTTAGCTCACGTAGAGTCCTCGTAATATTCGCGTCGTTAAATCAATGATATTTGGGATCATTTTTCAAGATGTTACGTAGTAAATGCGATATACCCTTTTGATTTAAGACTTTACTTAATTCATGAAGACTGGACACTGAAATAAAAAGTATGAAATAATGATAATTTACTTACCTCCGATAAGCGGGCCAATGAAATGTCCCAAACCCTGGATCAGTAAAACGGTTCCGTACGCCATGGTGAATTTGTCCAAAGGGATCATATCCATAATGATCCCTGGTGTGAACGAGTAAGAGCTGGCAAAGGTCATCCCGAATATGAAAGATATAACTGCCAGAATTCCGTAATTGTTGATGCATAATGGATAGACCATAACCATAACACCACTAGTGATAAGACAAGTCGCATAAATGTTAATGGTACTTGTACTAATCTGATCCGCCAACCAGCTGAAGATGACCTGATGAAATAAGTTAGATTTAATATACAGTAAGGAGAGCCTGAGATCGAGCTCAGTGACGTGCCATAGGAGAGGCCTATGTCTTACAGTAGACGAATTAAAGGATGTTGATGATAGACGATGAAGAGAATAACAAATTAGTATAAAGTGTGAACAGAATAAACAATAAAATCAGATTATTTGTAAGATAATATTCTGTTCGAATATTCAAACACAAATGGTGTAGGCAGTAGGTACAGTCAAATAGGCACAATATCATATAGACAGACTCATTTGGTACAAATGTGATGGCATAATAAAATGGTTATTTTGAGCAAAATTTATGATGTCATCACTGAATAGTTTTTTAAAACATCTAGTAATTTTCTAGTAATCTTTTTTAAGGTAATCACCTGAAATATTTTACATGATTTAAGTTAAGATGATTATAGAAAGAAACGAAAATACGTACCATTCCGATGATGCTGCCTACTCCAATGATACATATCATATCTACAGCTCCTCCAGTCCATGCCTCAGACATAAAAGAGTTGAGAAAGAAGTAGGGTATGATGGACCAGGCGTAAACATTCAAAGTGCACACGTTAAATATTACAAAGCGGATGTTGTGGAGTGTGCTGTAGTAGGACTTTGTATCCGGTGTCATCCATGGTTGGTAGAAACAGTCCTGAAAAAAATCAAAGGCATAAAATTAATAGTTATGAAGATTTAAAAACATTTTGGGGATGCTGAAAATTCAAAATGGAAAGGAAGGTTGAGAATTGCGGAGCTTAGCTCAAACCAAAAAATATTCTACAATATAGAATAAAAAATAGCTTTTGTAAGGCAGAGCTTCCATGGAAGTACCGCCGCTAAAAACTATAACCTAATTTCTTTTTGATATTTTTCATGGTTTACATTTCTTACATGTACTAACGCTATGAAAATAGAAGGAATCAAATACTTACAAAATAATCACTGTCGGCTGAGCTCAAGGACCAATTCGAATTTTTGTATATATCAAGGTGCTCATTGCGCCGAAGGTTGTACTTAGGAATGGATGTCATAGCGCCACGGTACACTATTCTATTCTTGTGCAAAGGAGTCTCCTTTAAATAATTGTGATCGGACAATATCTCCATACACCAATCTGCTCGTTTCTTTTGTTTTACTGAATGTTTCTGGACTTCATTATTCCCTTCCACCTGGTTTTGAGACGTACGCTTGGAGTTTGTATTGTGTTCTTCAGATATAATTTCAAGTGGCAGTATCGCTGGGTCCAAGTTACGGACCTCTGAAACTTCGTTACTGACGTTGACATCAGATCGGGATTCTAATATTGTTTCTGTGCTATTAAATCGCGGAGGGATAGATCCCGATAATGATTGCGTAGAAGCATTTTTGGGAACAAAATTAGTTCTTTTCGGTTTCAGCCAGTCGGGGGCCCTCATCAAAGCCCCACATACGCACATATTGAGTAGCGTACAAGCAAGAATAGTAATTGTATAAACAAAATTATAATTACGCAGCAAATACTTTATCATGGTTGAATATACAATGGGTCCAATGCCAAAACCAGATAAAGCAATAGACAGAGCCAAATTTCGTTTCATATCAAACCAAAGAGTAACAGATACAACTGATGTTACATACAAGATGCCCATGCTTAACCCACCCATCAAACCAAACGTCAAACACAGCAACGGAACAGAAGTAGTTAATGACGACAAAAGAAATCCGATAGTTGATAAAATCCCCGCTGTTATTGTCATGAATCTACATCCGTAGCGATCTACCAATAAGCTCATGATAGGGCCGGTGATCAAAGGTAGGGAAATAAATAAACTGCCTATTAGTGAGGTCTTCGACTGTGTGGTTTTGAATTGTCTAGACATCTCTTCGCGAAGGAGGCCGAATGAGAATCCTAGGCCATCGATGCAAACTGATACTAGGAAGGCGGAAAGTACAATCACCCATCCCCACCCACCGTCTGGCAATTTCGGCTTCTTATGTTCCTTAAAATCTGGCGTTATATCATTGCCAGAGATTATTAATGAACCCCGCAATTCTGGGAAAGAATCTTTGCTTTCGTTTTCAGAATGAAAACTAGCAATTTCATCTGATTCGCTCGAATTCCGAGAGTATTTGTTTAAATCATCTTCATCGGTATTTCCCTGAGTAACGTTATACTTTTGTTTTTGAATCATTTTGATTTTCACATAAACTTCTTCACTAATTCACACGAATATCCACACGGCACACAATATTATGTCAAAATGATTTTTGTTCACTATTTCACATTTAAATTGCTTAATTTTAACAACCGAAACGCATTATTTGTGCTACCGAAAGCTTTATTAATAACTAAATGAACGGTAGAGGAAATTATAACATTCCTGTTGCAGTGACCGACGACTTTATCCTCATATTTTGTTTGTATGGGATTGTCTAAATGCGTTGTTTTTATTACCAATCGGGTATTTATACTTTTATTGCCTTATTTACTCTGATTTCATTAAAAAACAACTTTGTCGGTATTACATCTCGTATCTCGAGAAGGGTTTTATTGAGATTTTTTATTAGAATTTCTCAGTAGCAGCACAGAGTCTGGAAAAGTGCTCGAAAAACGGCAATATTCTCGCCCCTTCACAATATCTTCCCCTATTTATCCTTTTAATTTTTTATGCTATATTTTTTATCCTTTTAAACATTCCTATAAATCGTCATATCATCATTCACCCTTTCATATCTTCTCTCACGGCGGTACTTTCATGTAGCCCAAAAGCGTAACTTGCCTTAAAAAATCCCGGCAAATATCGCATTTAAGTAGTAAAATTATACGGGCTGTTGTGAAAAGTACGCAAAAAAATGTATGTAAATATATAATTTGTCGCTCACTGTATCCATACGGTTACCGTGGCATAGTAGTAAACATAATAATATAGATATCCATGTGTACTCAAGTATGACGTCATTCATACGCTTATCGGCGCGGGACACATCGCCGGACTGACACCATTCTTCACTCACATTCAATTTGCAATATTTAAATATGTAAAGGTGCCTTTATGGACGTTCTTAGGAATTCTTATTGTTTTTTTAGTATCCATTGCACGATATACAATATGAAATATATTTGTCTGTCGCTTATATGCATACGAAATATATTTTTATGTGGTAAAAAGAATTCGAGCTCGAATTCTGGGTTGGGGAGTTTTTGTTTTTCTTTCAGTGGCGAAACTCTTAGTCATCATCAGCCTATATAGAACCTACTGCTGCAAGGATCTGTTCTTCAACTGAAAGGGTTTCTAGGTCTAAGTGCTCTGGTGTGAGAATAACGTAAGTGGTTCATACAAACAATTCTGCCAAAGATATTGACAAAATTGACATAATGCCTTAAGAACGGACTACAGCACGAAGGTTGCTCTGACGGTTTGTACAAATATTTGTATAGCTTACTTAATATGTGTACCCGCTTGTGTGTTTGTATGCTTAAAAAATTGAATTTTATTTGAATACGCCTATATGTGCATTGTAAATAAAAATGACGTAATAGAACATTATGCTAAATGTTTGATGGATATGTTCGTTTATCGCCAGTATCTAAAGGACTCACTTCACTTAATACTAAGTGTCACTGCAATTACTTTCATGTCAAATTTCAAAATCTTAGTCATTGTCATCATCATTTTTATCAAGGCTACCATCAACTTTATGATTTTCATTCTCATCAGCCTAAAGCCGTCTACTACTGAATATGGGTTTCCCCAGACTTCCAAAGGGCTTTTTTATAAGCCACCAGTATCCAGCAACTTCCTACGAAAACCACAAACAAAAATAATAACACCCAATTTACATCAAAATCTTTTATTTAGTCCTTATAAAAAAGTCTTGTTCGATTCAAACGTTAACAACGGCAGTTCCAGGTTCGGATTTGGCTTCCTCAGCCTCCTTGAGTAGGGGGGCACTGCCGCACATCCGCGCGTCTTTGGTATAGGCTATGACACCCACGCACAGTCCTGATACGACCAGCCACAGTCCTCCTATGTAGAAGGTTAAGTCCCAAGTCCCAGTCAAGTCGTATAGCAGGCCTGGAAATGATATGATATATTTGTAAAGGTTTTGAGGTTAACAGATTAGGACATTATTATTAGTCTTTATAAGTCCTTCAGCAGAGCTTAGACCTCCCCTCGAATGAGAACATAACTTATTGCAATAAATGTAAGCAGTATGTTACGGTTCTGTAACCCTCGACAGTATACATTATACAAGCTATGATTTTATTGTGACATAAAATTATGAAATGAAAAAAATACTTATTTTGTAGTTTAATTTTCAATAAAAC
The DNA here is from genome assembly GCA_030295005.1 of Cephonodes hylas. Lineage (NCBI taxonomy): Eukaryota > Metazoa > Arthropoda > Insecta > Lepidoptera > Sphingidae > Cephonodes > Cephonodes hylas. The sequence continues at coordinate 11,074,296 of AP025377.1, forward strand.
TATATTATATTTTAGTGTTACAGATGAGTTAAAACTAAACCTGGATTACAGTGAGTTACATAGTGTGCCAAATTGTAGTAATATGGAGTCCAAAGCATACATATCCGATGATTCTATTTGAATAAAAGATAATGATAATAAAATCATGACAATGACATTTTTTTTGCCAAACACCCTCATAGATTACGCTTAAAGAGATCCGTTCTATCTGACTCAGATCTAAAATAAAGACTTCTGTCAATTCTAGTAATGACATACGATCGAAGTTTGGCCCTGAACCATGGCATATAATAGTGTCACGAGACAGACTTAGATTTGTGAGTGGGATGCCCTACATCATCCTTATTTGAATCTTAATTGCAATCAGTGATACGATAAACTTCAATAGTGCTAATTGAGAAATTATTCATAGAATCGTACTTGGACTTAAATTATTTATTAAAGTAACTTTTTTATCATCAGCAGCCCATATACGTTCCACGGCTGGGCATAGGCCTGGGACCGATGTTATCGACCGCATGCCCAAATTTTAAAGCCATCACTATTGTAATGTTTTTATGTCTACTTTTTTATACGAGCTCGGTTGTTACCAATTGGTTTGTGCTTGCTATGACGAACCACTTCAATTTCATCCCCAAAAATATTGTACGGGGTATGAAAGATACCGTAGTCGACGTTCAGATTTTTTGGGATAACCCAGATATATTTTACTATCTAAAAAAAAGCTTTCCTACACCCAAATAATACCAATTATAATAATCGGTATAATCCAATATAATAATTGGTAAAAAAAAATCATATGAACTAACCTCCTATAGGCGGCCCCACAAGATGTCCAATCCCTTGACTCAGCAGGATGAGACCGTACGCCACAGTGAAATGGTCTATTGGCATCAGCTCCATCAGAATCGCTGGGGTGTAGGAGTAAGAGCTGGCGAAGGAAAGACCGAAGACTGCAGATACCACGGTCAGAGCCCAGTAGTTGGTGATGAATAAGGGGTAGGCGGCAACCGAAAGACCACAAATGATGAGACAGCCTGCGTAAGTCTTCGTCACGTTTATCCAGGGCTGATCTCCCGCCCAACCGAGGCCGACCTGTGAAGTAATTAAAACGTTTTGTGATAAGTTTCGGGTTTTGAACCATAAAAAGCATGCTTGATTCACAACCAACATACGTATTTGTTTCAGGTCTGAGTGTTTGCGAGATAGAAAATTCTTATAGTTAGTTTATGATACCCATGACACGACACTTTTACCTAAGTAGTCGGCAATAATTAAATCTTATTTATTCTTCATTCATTTAATTATCGAAGAAGACGAAACTATTACTGCTGGCACTTAGGAAGTAATCCTGGATTTGAAAATTCCATTAATCGTTTCAAGCCTAAGTTACAGACAGTGGGAAAACCTACCGCAAGTAGGCTGATACGATAAAGATCTAACAAGGCCTTAATAAATAGTAGTTAAAAGATAACAGTATGGAAGCGCCTTGAAGACAGTCGTTGGAAAAAACAAAATCAGATAGCATTGTTATAATAGACGTTATAAGCAATATCTTTATCGCAATTAATTAAAGTGGTAGTCAGGGTTAATCCACGCATAAGCTAACGCTTACAACAACAACGACGACGACAACGTAACTGACGTGTGAACGATTATTAAGAAAAAAATAAATGACCATTACTTTGTAATACAGACTCAATCGAAAAAAATGAGTCAAACATTTTCGAAATTATTTTCGTCCGTATATTATAATTTTCTTAATAAAGCACTTGAAATAATAGTGTCAGGAACTATCATTATCAGCTTATATAATTTTTCCTACTGCTGAGTTTCGGCTTCCTCTTCCATTCAGAGGCCTTGTTCCTGATGGACCTACTTAAACCTGGAGTTCATGACTATTCACTACTGTCAAAAATCTGTCTTTATCTAGGGTAAAATTGGGTAATAGTGTTAATGGCGCCTTGTACTCCATCGCGGCCAGTAAACACGTATCGGACCGCGCTAAATTAGCGATACACCTAGGAGTCCTGGTGCCAACACTAACTTATGGAAGTGAGTCTTGGGTATGGCAGAAGAGGCATGAAAGCAAAATTAACGCAGTTGAGATGAGAGCGCTGAGAAGCATGTGTGGGGTAAAATTGGCAGATAGAGTGAGGAATAGTGTGATAAGGGAAAAATGTGGATTGAAAGTTGATGTAGTGACAAAAATTGAAAGGGGAATGTTAAAATGGTTTGGCCACATGGAAAGGATGAATGTTTGCAGAATTACGAAAGAGATTTACTGTGCGGGAGTGAGTGGTGAAGTCGGACGAGGACGGCCCAGATCCACCTATAAAGATCAAATAGGTAATATACTAAAGAAGGGTAATATAAAGAGTCCTCGAAACCGACGTGCATGCATGAAGAGGATTATGTCAGTGGAGGAAGCGAAAGAGGTGTGTCTGGACCGTGGCATTTGGCGCTCTATAGTCTCTGCCTACCCTAACGGGAGACAGGCGTGAGTTTATGTATGTGTATGTGTGTCAAAAATCTAACAGTCATCTAAAAGGAACAAAAATGTATTACTGATTTAACTACGACATTTCTTGGATATACCATATCATTACTACAAAGATATCTACTGTTTAAGGATACACATGCATTGAATACAGCTTAAATAAATTCTACTTACGATTCCGATGCTGCTAGCGATACCAATGATACTGATCATCATCGCTCCGCCGTCAACGTTGTTTTCACTCATGTACGACTTCAAGAAGAAGTATGGGACGATGAACCAAATAGACAGGATGAGGGAAGACAAATTGAACATTAAGAAGTGGAACTCTGTGAACATTCTGAAATCGAAGGTCGTCTTCAAATTCATCCAGAGTCGATGGTACCATCTCTAAAAGAGGAAAATATCATGAGGTTAGGCTATTTTGTGTGTTACAGGCTGTAAGAATAGTGAAAACCTAGTAAGCAGTCTTCTGTGAATGGGGACACTGTACCTAACGTTGACTATATCATATGTTCATTGATTTATTCAAAAGTTAATATTGAAAAGAAATAATTAAATGAATCGATTAATGTGACAAGAAAATACTAATATTTATTAGTTTACATCAGGGTTTCTCAAAGTGGGGTTTCCCACTTGACGGCAGGGAATTGCGACAAGATTTTTACCAAAATTATTCGTAAAATTGACTCCATTTGCGATAAAAAAACAAGCACACCCACCATATTGATTTATAAAATATATTTGTTACGGTAGGTAATTTGCTTGTTTTTTATTATTTTAATTAAAACCTTATCTTCTTAATGGCTAACTAGTTACTTAAGGCTTAAAGAACTATCGATTGAAATCTTCGACAAGGATTCATGAAACCAAAAGTTTGATAAACTCTGGTCTACATGCACAGCAAAAAATAATAAATGTACTTACAAATTCATCATCAGATTCCGATTCTAGAGACCACATAGAGTTCCTGTACATATCTGGCAATGACGAAGCCCGAAGCCTGTACCTAGGTATAGACAACATAGCACCACGATGCATCATAGTGTTTCTATACAACGGCATGTCTCGAAGGTAGTGATGGTCTGTCGATATCTGTCTGAACCAATTGTTCGGCGCTACAGGTTTCTGAGTAGTCTTACTTTTATCTTTCTGAGTGGAAACATTAGGATTTGAAGTAGTTTCTGGCCTTTTTTCTTTCTTATCCTTATCATTTGCATCTGATTCTGAAGTTGCCTTCGGTTTCTTTGCTTTAATTTTGACTGGGAATTGAGCTGGTTGAATCGCAGCGTCAGATGGGCTCTCAACGCTTATATTGACTTCAGATCTTGCTTTTGATATTATGTCTGGGTAGTTTTGTACTATGATGTTGAAAAGCCTTTTGTTTTCCATAAGTTTGTCTATTACTTCTGGTGGCACCTGTAATTTAAATTCAAATTAGTTAAAAAAGGCAAGTTCTTCGCTTGTTTTGTGTTAATATAATCGTTTAAATATTATTACATAACAAATGTAGTTATCTACAGAATTAACTTTATACAATTATCTTCTAACTTATATAGAGAAGATTTAAGTATAAAGATTTTGTTAAAAAGATTATCCTTGCGGTTTAATTAAAAGTACGGTATCTTTTGTTCTTGTCCTACAACCACTAATCCTATCAATATTTATATCTGAATGTGTGTAAAGAATAGTTTATATAATATTGCGACATATTTTAGTGGCGATGATTGAAGTAATTTACGAAAAGTTATCAGTAAAGATCGAGTGGCTGAGATTTGTCTGAATTTTATGGCTGAACAACAATTAGTCATTGTTCGTGTACATGGCGCTTACCTACAGATGTTCTACTTACATTATGCCAACACTATTCGTCATGAGAAAGTAAAGCATGTCGCACATAGCATCAGCTATAGTCAATATTGATTCAAGATATGAGTAATGAGCCTTTTAAAGTGAAATTTAGATGAAGATGCAACGTATTTTGGCATGTTCATACGTTATTACAAAGAAAAAGAATTGAATAATAATAAAATGTTTGACAAAATTCACTTCATTAATTCCCTAAGGAGTATTCAAAGTTACTTCGTGTTTCTTAAAGTATGTTTTCAAATCTCAAGTATTAAAAATGATTTTTATCTCATTAAGATTTGTATATTATTGTCTTGACGCTACCGATTAATGTTTAAATGCAAGTTGTTGACATTAAATTAAATACTGGCGATTAAATTATTTGGCAGAAACTCTTGGCACGAGTAACAATTGTAATTACAATACAATTAGTTAAGTACACATATCTCATTGATTGTTACAACTGTTCGGCGTACAACAAGGACGTCCCAGGTTCAGACCCCAAGTCAGCCAAATTGTTATTCTTTTTACGGTTATGGAATAAAATAGAGGTATAGGATGGGACATAATATTTCGCGATTTAGCCTAAGCTAAATGTAAGAATAAAACTGTTATTATCAATTTGTAGTAGAAGATTGAAAAATCTGCGCCTTGTATTGAAATTTGGTGATTCTACAGACCACAAGTCTTATCTTCTTGGCGATATATTTTTGGTCAATACATAGGTACATATTAAGATAAGACTGCAATGTTTTTTTTATGAATGCGCCCAGACTTCTACCATTACACAGCAGAGTATTTTAGAATGTTTGTGTTGCAAATTAAACGAATGTATATAAACCTAATTGTTGGACACGGCGTCACAATGTAGCCTAAAATAACCCGCACAACAATTTGTTAATTGCTGAGTCGATTGAGCTCTGACTTTCAAATTGTTTTGTGATGCTGAAATGCTAGATACAAAGCTTTTCATGATGAAATAGTTTTTTAACATTGAAAATGTTTGTACTAAAAAATATTTCTTTTGAATCAAACACACATAACTTGGACGATAATTGATGCAATCAAACGACAGACGGATCTTAATAATAAAAAAATCCGAATTATTTTTGATGAAATGGGTGACAATACTTTTGTTTTATTTACTTTAGTATTTTATAACAATTGGAGTTTTAAATTCGACTATGATGACTAAAAATACTACCGATGAAATGCCGATAAAAGCTTGTGCGCAGTGTGATCCACAAATATTTTTTCGGGTCTAAGTGTTTGCAAGACTGACAAAATTCTTACAGTTTGTGATACCCACGTCACAACACTTGAATCTGACTGAGAGGTTCCCATATTTTATGTTATTTTGTGTGTATTATTACTAGATCGGAAGTCCTCTATAGTTGACCCAACAAGAACGCATTAAATAACAAACACGCCTCGATGACTCATATTAAGGGATTGGTTAGTTGTTAATTCTGATAGAACGTTAATACTAACATTTCGATATGTAACTGTAACTGATAATTTATGATTAGCTTCTGATGCTAAATTTAGTTGGTTCAATGCCCGCACGGGTATATTCATATTGCACTTATTTTATCCTTATATCCGTTCTTTAGTGCAGGAGAATACATAAAATGTTGTGTACCTATGTTAAATAGTTGTGTCGTTATATTATCTATACTAACAAGTTGATTGCAAAGGTCTCTATTTCTTTCTATGTTCTGTCTATGTTTTCTGAGCATAGACATAAGTAAATGGGTTCATGGGAAAAGACATTTTTTTTTGAGAAATAAATAGTCTAGTTTGAAAACATAGAAACCTAATCATAATAAGTTATTACAAACTCGATACATTCATAATAATAAAAATTATTCCATCATCATAAATTTATTATCAACTAAATTAAAGCACCACTTTCTCTTCAACATTCTCTTGTCTATACCTGTAAGTCGAACTGTGATCATATGTATTTTGAAAGTCTTAGAAGCTCTCATGGAGCAGTATTACCTACTTAAAATTAGTAAGAAGGAGAAAACCTAGTTTGCTAAGTTAAACTGACGTAAAACACGAACATACCTTTTCGTTTTGCTGGATAAATGTGGGCAAATGAATAGCGGAATGCATCCTCTTGTAAACCGGGTCAGCATTCATTTGAGTCGTTGCTTCTAGTTGTTCTGCCTCAGCTATACTCGATGCTAGAGTGGCCAAGATGTATTCCGGGCTCTTCCCACTCTGCAGTAAGGATTTTAATTCATCTACATTAAGATACTCCGACTCCCCACCAAGAGACTTCGAAGAAACAGAGCCGGCGCTTGAAGACCTTCGCGATCTAATCTTCGACAGTTTTCGTATCCTCTTCTGTTTGATTTCTAACCACTCGGGGTTCCTCATTAAAGCTCCGCATACACACATGTTCAACAGAGTTCCCGCAAGCAGGACTATCGTGTTTCTCCAATCATAGACTTCTAGAAAATAGTTCGTCATCGGGGAGTACAATAAAGTACCAAATCCAATACCACAAGACGCGAGAGATACAGCCAAATTCCTTTTCTTGTCGAACCAAAACGCCACTGACACTACAGCAGTAACATACAATATTCCCATTGCTAGTCCACTTATGAATCCGTATGTTAAGCATAACATAGGTATTGAATTACTTACAGCCGCTAACAAAAATCCTACTGTAGACAACAGTCCAGCAATGATTGTCATTATTCTACAGCCATATCGGTCTACTAACGCGCTCATTATCGGCCCAGCAAGCAATGGTGTAGCTATAAACAAACTCCCGATGAAGGAGATTTGAGACTGGGTCGTTTCGAAGTACCGAGCAAATTCTTCATGGAGAAGACCGAAAGAGAATGCCAGTCCATCGGCACAAGCTGATACTAAAAAGGCGGATACTACGACTACCCATCCCCAACCGCCGTCGGGTATCGGTGGTAGTTTCTGGTCTGCTGAGTCATCAGAGCATATACTATCATTGTCGTCTACTCCTTGGAATTTGACTCTTTCTATCGGTGAGTCGCCATCCTCTTTTGTGTAAAGAGCTGCGATTTCATGATTCGTTTTAGAATTAAGCGTACTGTCATCAGACTTATGTAATACGTTTACATTATTTGCCTCTTCAGTCTTTTCGAGTGATGCAACCATCTTCACCGCGTTGTTTATAATTTTATGCACTTACATACCGTCGATTGGAGACTGAGATCTGAAATAGAACGAAACAATAGCTCATTTATATTGAATGCAACCGGTTTATGGCCTCGCCTTTAATGCAAGAATAATATTAGTTGTAAGATGAATGACAGAATTTCCTATAAATATTTTGAATACCGTAAAAAAAGATCGGATAAATTAAACTCTTCGTTTTATTTTCTTTTCATATTTTTTCCATTCGTTTAACACTAAATTTATCTTTTTATTTTCTTTTATTTACACTAGTACGAGTATACTAATTAACTTTAACTGCACAACTTACATAAATAAATTGCAGCACATCTGGATTTTCCTTATTCAAATCAATTATTCCATAACAATTGTGTTCATAACCAGGTTACTCGGTACAAAGAATTTAGTAACATTATGGTACCACAATTTGCTAGCTATGAGTACATAATACCATAAAGATTAAAGTGTATTCGCATACAATGATAGACAATAACCTGACGACCTTGTAATCGTGCTACCAAGCGCTATTTTAGTAGTACTGATAACATCCACTCGACTCAAATGTACAATGCATTGGTGATTTTAAACAGCTGATATTTGGAGGTCAATAGTTGAATTATAATAAATTATAATAATCAGGGAAACCCTATTTTTTAAATTACGTTTTAATAATCGTAAAAACCAGTTCATTTTCGTTTACTGGTCGTTCATGTGAATAATATTATTTTAAAGAAGAAAGTTTGTATGTTTGTAACGAATAACTCATTATTTTTTATATTTCTTCTATTGATATACAAGGATAAATATCATAAGCTGCATTTTTATAAAATATCTCTCCTAAGAAACGGGGAAAAAACTAGGGAGTTTAAGTATTAAACATCATGTGGTTAAAAACGAATATTTTGGGCATACGACAATTAAAATCAATGAAATCCTAACGTGTAGCTTAAGTTTTTTAAAATTCAAAATTGTAAACGGATTTGAACAGACACAGGCTAATGTTGTGTCTAAAAATACTTAACCGTCCCACTTCTAAAGAATATCAACTTAATTACATTTTGAAGGTCAGGATACCGGTTTGTTAGGATGCGCTGAGATAGTTTTTATTAGAAAGGAAGTAAGGTTGCTAAGTAAATCGAAGATTTTAGATTTCAAATCTTGATAACAGTTCTTTAAAAACTTTCAGTTTTAAATGTACTTGAATTGATTTCATGTAACCGTTTACCCGTTCGATTGGCCAATAATCACCAAAATAGTTTCAAAAGTGTATCGTAAAGGCATATATTAATCGTATTAGAATATTTCATAGTCAGGTTTACTTATTTTTCTAGCTAAAAGAAGACCCTGTTGGCATTTATAAGGATTTTGTAAAATTATACCCGAAAATTAAATCTACATTGATAAGAAACTGCAAGTTTTTACCGCGACTAACGTAGTATAATATATACCTATTTAATATATGAGATGTATTTACCTATATATAATATAATCTTTTGTATACACAAATTAAATGTACACTAGTCGCGGGACCTATATTTTTTTCTTATCGCCTTATCTTCATTAAAGCTCGAGTTCAGGTTATCAAGTTCTATCAAATGCGGTTTTATTACGGACATAAAAATATGTATATAATTTATATACATATAATACTGGTGAGGTTTTTGCTTTATCCACTACGATGTAAGCTATTAAATCGTATAAATATAATTAAACATAACGTAATTGCGTAAAGTCGGAAATGTGTGGGATATGCTCCCGACAACGGGTTTTGCCACACGGTAACTCTAAAGTAAAATTAATGCAAATTGCTTTTTATTACCAAGCTTATTTATAATTTAAATCATTATTATAAACATTATATTTTACCAACTTTATTATGTAGAGTAATATGCTATGCTAATAATTTATGCTACTACATATTTTCCCATAAATTTAAGTGAGGTTTATTTTTATTTTAGTTTTAAACTTGCTAATCTTCCTTATCTTAATTTTTATTTTTGTCAATATTTTCTGCGAGAAAAAAATGTGCCGGTTCTACATAAGAATTAGGAAATCAGATATAGTTTTAAAAAATATTTAAAATTACCACAAAATGCTCCATGTACAAAGCATACATTAAAATTTTGCGCGGACATAATACTACCAAAATGCAAATAAGTTTTTTGTCTTTGGCGACGCTAAAGAAACTGCTGCTTAAAAAGGACTTCGGGTGACTACAATTTAAAATTCGAAAGCTATTTTAAATTCAGAACTGTTATGACAGAACATTACAACTTACCATAAAGTTAATTGGTTAAAATCCGACAAAATAAACTTTTCAACACTAATTCACGCTCACACATCACTAGTATAAAACAATTTTATGTTATAAACTTTTTAAATAAAGGAGGACGTGAATGACATTACGCCAGTAGCCGGTCCGCAAAGGCACTGAATGAATTTCAAACATGTGTGGAGCATAGTGATGTATCGCGCGGGACTTGAATTAACTTTATACATCTGATGAAATCGATAAAAAAATAATGATTATTAAAATTGCATTAATTTACACGTTATTTTAAATATGCTAGTTTTAAAAAATCAACAAGAAAGACTAACATAAACACGATTAAAAACTATTATAGATACCCGGGTATCTATATGCGTCTATTGATGGTGTCTTGTAAACCAAATATCAAATAAAATCGCTAATCGCTATCGTTAGTTATTTCTCAACTCTATCATGTAGAGTTCTAAATCTGAACAACATGCGAAATCTTTTTGGCGGGAGAATAAAAAGTAAAGTTGTAATTATTAAAATTTGCTAAAATTGTGTTAACTAAAAGGTAGAGATAGATTGAGCTAGATCGTAAATCTCCTATGATGTATCGTTTTAACACTTTACTGTAATTCAGCTGCAATATGGCCGAAAGTTGGGAAATCATACCAATAATTATCAAATCGTAAACTTCTGCGACCAAACTTAGCTTATTACATAGTTCTTGACTTCTTATTGAAAAACTAATAAAACCTATCATGTATATAATTTAAAAAGTTATTATGAAGTAATTTTCACAATATTATAATTAGCAATTTTTATTTTAAGAAATTACTTACAAAATTTGAATGACAAGTTACCTACATTTTCCTTTTAAATAACATGTCTCTTTTAGAATCATATTTATCTCCCGATTTTTGCTCTCTGGTTGTTCTTGTTCAATTTATAATATTTAATCATACTATATAAAAACAAATTTGAGTTACTGAAGCACCAGGAAGGGATTAAACCCGATAATTACTGATTCAACATTCGTGACAAATAGTTGCGTATGGTAAGTTCCACGACCTTCGCGCATGTTCACATATTTAGCGGATCCAAATTATTCCATTATTATAATACAACACCAACATTTATTTACAATAAACAGGCATACATTTATAATATTCAGTAGCCTATGCCCTATTTTAAAAATAATTAAATTTGTAAAGCTGTTTAGTTTTGAAAGTGTAGGAAACAGACAAATTGACAGATTTGTTTTCGTATTTATAAAAAGTAGCACTGATATATCAGCACATGTACGACACACTGCTAGGCATGGACCTCCTTTAAATCTGCCACAGTAGGGATTGGTTGAAAACAACACAATGTAGGTACTAAAAATAATTTCTTGACTTGCTAGTTGCTACTGAGAATTGAAAAAACCAACAACATTACTACTGGGAGTCGTATTCAGGAATTTCCATTCGGTAGGTAAAGTGGGTATTTAAAATATTAGATAAAGATGCTTTTCCGGTAAGGAAAAAAACATTTTTACAATTTCACAACATACTTTTAGCATGATGACAAGATAATGTTATCTTTTTTATCAGAATTAATTATGTTTTAACAAATACCAGTCTGATACTTTGTTATGAGGAATGTTTACCCTAGACTTAAACATAATTTAGACATTTATTTATTTATGTATATTTTGACTGCCTTGTGATCTCACGGCGCAAATGTGTTCGGAAGTAATTGTGGTTAAGGTTTCTTTAAGGTTCTTTAGCCATAGAATTTAATATGTTGAAACTTGAAAGCACTAACGAATAGCGGATTCCTAATATGGATACAATAATAAAAGTCTAGGCAATGAAATTTGATGTATTACTTAATTAGTATTGGATGGGGAGATCTTTGACCCCTATACCCTTCTTATTGAGTAGTGTCTGGACTGAGAGGCGCCGCGTGATGTCATCCAGTCCAGATTTCGATACGCCCTGTGATGAAGGCAGGGGAGAAATTAGAATAAAGTTAAAAAATTCTAAACGAAAAATAAATTACAATTTATTTGCAAACTGTCTATTTAACCCCCCTTCGATAGGTCGTATTTTTATTAAGTAGATTATGTGTTTTTCGTAGATTCCGTCTTGCGTTTAAGCCCCGCTTCGATCGGACGCAACTTTGTACAAAAACGGATAATGTCTTTTCCCAAGTTTTTATTAATGTGCACATCAAATACCATCTGAATCGGTTAAGTATATAATGTTAGAGATTAAGAGATCAGCAGAGCTGTTTCATCACTGCTGAGCACGAGCCTCCTCTACCATTGAGAGGGTTCAGGCCTTAGTCCACCACGCTGGCCTGAAAAGTCAGAGGTGTGTGACTTGGGTTTGAATCCGCGACCGCCGAGATTCTCAACCGTGCGCCTAAACTTCGAGACCACAACTGCCGGAGGTGTTTAATGTGTGAAAGTTATTACTTCATATTTGTGACTCTTTAAAAAGATCCAGGTTTTTAAAGGTAAACACAACTGTGTTTCTATATCCACCTTCCGCTAACTGTATTCATTAAATTCCTCATAATAAGCGATAAGTCTATCGCCTTGATGAAATGTACTCATTTCCATAATCCATAGTTTACCACAAAATATCTGTGTGACTATATAATTTAAACCAATTTTTGTTTTGGGGTACTATGCTCCCAAAGTGCCTTCCTAAATTCGCCAGCGCGTAGGAGTCTCCGACACTTGTGGATATAAAACATTTATTACCAAGTAAATAATAATAATAAATACACACAACAGTCACATACATAGCTCTGACCCCACACTAGGTTAGAAGACCTGTTTCGTGGGTATCAGACACTACAAGAGACTTTTTCGGTCTCACAAACACCCAGACCCGAAACAAATATTTGTCGTTCACACAAGCATTTGTCTCGGTGCGGGGATCGAACCCGCGGCATCTCGTTTCGCAAGCTGGTGTCTAGCCAACTGCGCCACGAGGGCTGTCAAATGCATTCAACACTCATATTATTTGCTATAGGGATTGATTTTATAAGTTGGTATGCTTAATATCCATGTGGAAGATATTCTACATGACAATTAATTAATTAGGATGTGCATAAAGTAAGTACTTATGTAGTGAAATGCTTTCAATAACATTTTATTCTTGACGGCATTTTAAATGATTTTTCTCCGATTTCATCATTGTAATTCATTTTATGGCGTTGTTCTCTTCGTTTCTATTTTTTTATTTCAAATTTTGGAGTTGGGTAAATGGAAATTCTATATACATGTGTGTATTTTAGACACTTTTATGTGAAGGGAGAAACAATATTTTTATATAGATGTTAGAACATTTGTCAATAATAAGCTACTAATACTTTGATTACATATTTTTACTTATATGTAGTGTTAATTAATTACATATATTTGAGGTCTTAGCTTTGTTAGAGCTTGACCCAGTATATTAAAAAAAAGGAAATTAAACGACAACATTATTAAACATGGTGTTAAATATTTTTTTTGTGCTGGCCACATTTTGTTGTTATGTCAACAGTTGTCAATGCAGCAACGCAAGCTGTGTGTATTTAATTTCAAAATAAACTCGTATTTTGGAAAATGGCTGAGAAGCCGCCAGAAGAGGGTTATATATCGGTAGTAGACGAAGAACCTGAGATATTCGAGTTACTAAAATGGGATTCCTCGCACACGCAAAAGCCACAAGAGCAGAGACCAGTTGAGAAAACAAGCCCGGAAAAAAAAGTAACGAAGTCCCAAGAGACAGATCCTTTTGAATTGACCGACAATGCTCTTATAGAATCGTACAGGCTGTCTAAGGAATTGGCGCGAAACCTGTGCGAAGAGTTGAAGCCTGTGATGCCAGATTCTACAAAATCCATAGAGTTTTCAGTAGAGAGCAAAGTGAGTTTGTATATCAACACCATTGTTTACATAGTTACCTGTGTTTATAATTAATATGAAATTAAAGTTGAGGTTTTCTTGAAATAAATTTAAATTTATAGGATGTTTCTTGTATATTTCTTGTGTATACTTTCAAAACTGTTTTTTTGCCTTTGTTGTTAACATGCAATTTTTTTAAATTTATTTTTTCCTTTTATGTCAAAAATATTTTTGATAAGGTTTAAACTCCCTAGTGTATTTATTATAAATATGTTTATGATTTTAGGTAATGGCTGCCTTATCATTCTATGCTACAGGAAAATACCAAAAGTCCATAGGGGGTAAATCGGACCCCAATATCACACAATACTTTGTTTCCACAGCAGTGATGCAGGTGACAGAGGCTATGAATCATCCTACCATTGTGAAAAAGTACATTCACTTCCCTCATTTGAGAAACGAGAGGGATATTATTAAGGCTAGGTAAATATATCAACATAATTCATAACACATTGTGTGTATAGTTCTAAACCAAACTGTGATACATGGGGTAGCAATCAAAAACTCTATTTATCAGCCCAAATGTCTTATGTCATGTAATCACATACACTATTTATATTTGTGTTAAGATCAAAGCTTTGATCCTTTGTTTCACATATTGAAATCTGTGTATACTTTTAAAATTAGATTGATTTCTATGCTTAACAAATAGATTGTGTTTATAAATATCAAATTGTTTGATTAGACCTTGAAGAATTCTTTTAACTCTTCTAAAAGTCAGCCAGCCTTTTCTAATTATGCTATATTTTACACTTTAAATTAAACTTCTATTCATTCAACTCATTACAGATTCTACATGAAGTATGGCATACCTAATGTGGTGGGATGTGTGGAGTGTACTCATGTTCCTATTGCAAGGCCTGATGATGACCAGAAGAGTCACTTCAACAAATCATACCACTCCAAGAAAGTACAAGTGGTCAGTAACAGTTACTATATATTTTTTATGTACATTAAGAATATGCTTCCACTGCCTCTGTGACTTTTGGCATTTTGGTGTGCAATTTTTGTTAGTCTAGGCCAGGGCTTCCCAAACTGTGCGTCGCGACGCCCTGGGGCGTCGCGGCAACATCCTGGGGGCGTCGCGAGGCGATCGACAAACATTCACTGTCCGTATTTACTCTGATCTATCTGATAACCTCATATTACGCTGACTACTGCTGTTTTTATTTCCAGTAAAGTAGGTAGTTTTGTTGCAATAGCTTGCCTATCCAAAAAAATGTTATCTTTATATTTAAATATACTTAAAATCCACTCATGTAAAGCATTCACTCAGTCTTCATCAGCTTGTTGGCTTTGCGGTACAACTGAGTGCCGTTTGAACTTGCGATCCCACGTTCGCCCACCAGTGTCGTAGGTATGTCTCATCAGGAAAATTCTCAGGAGTAGCACAGTCTGGAAATGTCCTATGAAACAGTTAGCTAAGCTTGTATGTCGACCTATCTGCAGAATAAAGTTATATTTGCAAAATATCAACTTCTCTTTCTCATACATTTGAACTTAATTGGAAAGAAAATTATCTGTAACTTTTTTGTTATTCAAACCACAACAAAAGTTATGATTATTATTATTTCACTAGTGCAAAGATAAACAAGTTTAACTCTATAAAGACATAAAGATTACTTTGGTGTTATAGTCATTAGTAACCTTATTTTATGTTTGGGTCAATGTATAAACTAATAATACATCAGGAATGCATCTTCTATTCCACAGATATGTGACAGTGACTACACGATAATAAGTGTGGACGCGACGCCGGGCGGCTCCATGTCGCACGACGCGATCCTGAAGCGGCACGCCGTGAAGGTGGACCTCGACAGCCTCAACAACTCCGGGGAACAGTGCTGGCTTATCGGTAACACTTTGAAATGCTTCCAAATCGAGAATTTAAAAAGTATTGAATTTTGGTGTGTTCAGATATTGCTGCAGAAAGTAATTAATAATGTTCCATAATATACAATTAAATTTAATTTAAATTATCACACTTTATTGTACACCACAACACATGCAGAAACACGAATTAAGCGTAAAATAAGTAAGAATTAATTTAGATTTAATTTCATTTTTTAATGACTGAAGCACTGTTTTTCATACTCTTATACATTTTGACGTCACCATCGCTATTAAATATTAATAATATAATTTAGCAGTGATGGCCTCGAGGTTTGGGCGCGCGGTCGAGAATCTCGACGGTCGCGGGTTCGAACCCCAGGCACACACCTCTGACTTTTCGAAGTTATGTGTGTATTCAAATTGAATTATCACTTGCTTTAACGGTGAAGGAAAACATCGTGATGAAACCTGCATACCTAAGAGTTCTTAGGAATTTCTTAGGTGTGTAGTCCGCCAACCCGCACTAGGCCAGCGTGGTGGACTATGGCCTAAACCCTCTCAATGGTAGAGGAGACCCGTGCTCAGCAGTGGGCGAATATGGGTTGATGATGATGATGAATATAATTTAAGATATACCTTTATTCATTCTAGGTGGCCCACACTACACACAAAAGACCTACATAATGACGCCAATTCCGAAGATAACTAAGAAATCTCCAGTGTCACCGGAGAAGTACTACACAAACATCCACGCCCAGACGCACACAGCAGCGACGGACACCATCAAACAGTTGAAGAGCAGGTGGAAATGTCTCCAAGCGACATGCAACAAACAGTTCGACCCACCAACAGTGACCATGATGATTGTCGCGTGCTGTATCCTACACAACATATGCAACCGACATGGTCTACCAGTAATTCCTATGACGCAGACAGAAGAACGCTTAGAAGCAATGAAACAAAAGGTAGCCAACGGCTCCATACCCAGGAAGCAAGTTGAGGATCAAAACGGCATGCAGTCTAGAGCCAGGCTGGTGGAAAGGCTGTGGAATGAAAGAAGAGTTCTCCCCGATGCAACAGGACCTAAGAAGAGGATGGCAAAGAAAGACAGGGTGGTGGAAAATCATCAGCCTCAACCGCAGCAGATGATGAGTCAAGGTCAACCGAGCCATGTGCAAGTGCCATTGGCTCCTCACCCACATGTTCTGGACCATTCGGTAATGCATGAGGACGCTAGCAAGAGGCCACGGATTATCACAATGTCCACACCTACTTATGGACTCAATGTGCCTCCCGTTTGGGGACATTATCCTCAACATTAGTATATGGAAGGTTAAGGTTTCTTTTACGCCTTTTTATGTTCATATTAAAAAGGGGTTGATAGTGTGAAGGCAAGAAATATTTGTCTTTTGTAAAATATTATTTAAAAATTTCAGGGTTATAAAATTTTTATTTTAATAGATTTTTCCTGCCAGTAAACTTTTAGGTGATCAAATAACTATATGGATTTAAAAATAAAATTAGTATAATAATAGTTCCTAATTGTATAAGTGTTCAGTTCAAATAATAACTGTTTTGAAGTTGCAAAGTTTAGCTTCTGTCTAGGCAAAGTAATGAATAATACAAAACTACATTCACCAATTCTTTAAGAGATAAGAGATTCTGTTAGCACTTTAAACAATTTGCCATCTCGTAATTTGGAACTTCTGATGACCTTTTACTATCTCGGTTCTTCCGTATCTTCAAAAGCGCGTAAAAGAAATCTATCCCTAATATCGTAGTAACCTTGTCAATACTTGAGGAGGCTGATGCCCTACAGTGGGATGTGTATGGGCTGATGATGACTATGGCAGCGTTAGGTGTTTTGAAGAAGATATTTTTAAGTGTTAGCATATGGATGTTATTGTATGTTGATTGAATCTCGTATTGTGAGTTATATTTTATATGAGTTAGGTTGGTGAAGAGTTTTGTCACAATTGAGCCCGATAACTTTAAGTCAATTTACTGTTTGCAAATAGTATGTATTTGTGTGGTTGAAGACGCAAGAATACAATGGATTTTATTTTATTTTAAAACAGATGCGCAGGCGCGACAATATACCCAGTTAGTTTTTGTTCCAATGTGTATTGGCTAAAACTATATATTTAAGTGAAAATATTAAGCAGAGGCAGAACAGTGTTAAATGGAATATAGAGCTGCTAGGCCAAAAGAGAATTATCACATTAATTTTTGGATTTTCCAGTTTGACAATAATATAAATTACTTTTGACTGCTATAGTCTTGTAACTATCTTAAAATATTCACTCTATTGTCTACTTTTTAATTTGGTAATTAATGTGATATGGCAAAAGTAAATCTTTTATATTGGAATTGAAAACATTGAGGAGCGATTTTAAAGAATAAGATTTGAATTGCAAAGAATCAAATTAAATAAATAAATACACCCAACAGTCACATACATAGTCCTGACCCCACCCTAAGATAAGAGTCTTGTGTCGTGGGTATCAGAAACTACGAGAGACTTTTCGAGGACACAAACACCCAGACCCAAAACAAATATTTGTGGATCACATAAACATTTGTCTCGGTGCGGGGATCGAACCTGCCGCCGCTCGTTTCGCAAGCTGGTGTCTAGCCAACTGCGCCACGGGGCTGTCAATTGTTATGTGTGTATTTGGGTAAATATCTTAGCAAACAGAATTGTACATAGAAAAAATCACATGAATCTGTTGGTTTGTCATATCAGTACATTTGTATAAGTTTTTTTTACTTTACATATTATTTTATGTACAGAATGATATTAAAATTTATAGAGAATTTTATATAAGGAAATATATAGAAATGTGCCTTAACTATGAAGTTTAATAGTCCATTGGAATGTTAAAATAATTTTTTTCCATCAAATAATAAGATTCTTTAACTTGACTATATAATAACAAAGTTGGCTAAAGTTTCTTAATTATGGTTTCTTATCATTTTTATTTAATCTATACTTCAAAATTTTAAAAGAAGGTATAAGTCTTTTTTCTAAGGTATACATGTATACTCAAACATAGGGTAATAAACATTCTTAATCATAAAAAAGGACCTAAGAACAGCTATACCTATAAACGAAAAAATTATTACTTTAATGGCACTAAGGTCCTGAGAATTCTTAATAAACATATTGTGTGCTTCCTTATTGGGTCAGGGTAGTGACATAAGGCCAAACCAAAAATGAGAAAGATTTTCGTATATTTTTATATATTTTTTAAACATTTAGTAACAAATTATATAGCACATAGGAGTAAAGCAATAAAAATAAATTCGCTCAGATATCCTAGCTAAGTAAAGACATACATTAACTTAATTTCTTAATGAGAAAGTCCATGGCGTAAAAAGTTTTTTACAATTTATTGAATCTATTCAAATATTTTAATTAGGTATTTTTTTATAAAATCATTCAAAACAGAGTAATATTCATATTTAATTTTACAATAATCTTCTCTATTCCATGTAACTATTTGAATTGAATTGAGTTGAAAAACTGTGGGTTTTTAACTTATGACTTGAAATGTCCCATACATTTTCTGAGTGTGAGACATGAAAGTCTCATATTTGTGATGGCAGAAGACTTATATATCCTACTCTAGGGTCAGAATTATGCATAAAACTTTTACATAATATTTGATATATTTTTCTAAACTATCAATCAACTTATGATCGAGCGAAGGCCTGTGCCACGTCGTTGGCCAGTAGCGAGGCTATCGCCATGTTGGAGCAATTTGCCACAACTCGACAGCATTCCGCCTCCACCCTTATGGAGACCAGCACCAGGTCTTGGGATGACATCATCCGCCCAGCAAACCTGGAATTTGGATGCGTCATTATACGTACATACAAACTCATGCAGTGCCGGCACTCTCATTCAAGAACAAAAGCGTTCAGTTTTTGCAACTGTTAGCAGCTTCAAAAAATGTTTTTTCGTGAAATCGTAATTTGTTCCATTATTAAAATTTTTTGTTTTTTAAAATTCCTTAAGAAAACGGGTGCACTCTGGGAGTGCGATGAGTCAAAAATTTTAGAATATTAAAATGTTTTACATAAATATAAAATACTAAAACGTCCGAATTTCGCTATTCTGCCGCGACCAATTTCGGGTAATCTGATGTTAACGGAGTTAGAAAAAGAGGGGGGGGGGGAGGCTTTAAGCAGCAATAGTTACAAGAAAAAAGTTTGATATTTAAGATTGAAAAGAACTTGAACGTGGATTTTAACTGTTACCTGAGGAAGTCTCCGTTGGCAGTGATGGCGGCCACGTTGGCGGTCTCGAACACTCGCTTGCATATTGTCTGCTCATCCTCTAATTTAACAGCTTTCTTCTCGCACTGAAATATTTGGGATCACATATTAGGCAATCAAGTTAGGGGCCATAAAGTTTCCCAGTGGAGGCCACGTACTCGAAAGCGCAGCGTGCGATCGTGGAGGTCCCTGGGGGAGACCTATGTCCAGCAGTGGACTAAGATTGGCTGATGATGATGATGAGCAGGCAATCGTCATTAATCTATACTTCTCACTGCTGGGCATGGACCTCATTTACAACTGAGAGGATTTAGGGCTTAGTTCATCATGCTGACCCAGAGCGGGTTGTCAGAGGTTAAACCTTAGATTAGTGCGCGTTGGTGGACTACAAAACTTAGAATTTTAGGGTGTGCAGGTTTCCTCGCGATATTTTTTGAGCCATTAAAATATGTGATACTTCATTATGAAAAATATACACATAACTTTGAAAAGTCAGAGTTCGCACTCGTGGGAATAACTTCCTATAATGACTATCAATAAAAAATCATTATTAAGTGCGGTGCTAGCCCAGGAATCCTTTACTGATATTTTTTTACTTAAAACACTAAAAATTCTTCGATAAATAAAGTCCACGCACCCACATAAGGCCAGTTACTCAATAGTAAAAGTGTCTCATGGCCAGAAATGTAACTTATATATAGTGACTGGATACCTCAGTCATTCCCCTGAGCTTCTTGTGTTCCATGTCCCAGCGCGCCTGCGACATGGCGACGGCGCGCATCAGCTCGCCCACCGGGGGGGTTATGGAGACTGACACTTCGCCTGAAAACATATATATCCACTATTAGTATGTAATTCCATGAATTTGTATTTATATTTTTTTATAATATTATTAAATGTAAAGTTTGATATAATATAAAAATAAATTGAAGACTGGTAGAAAACTGAGACAGGCAATAGCCACTATTATATACCACATATTTAATTTATGTAATTTTCATTTATGATTATAATTTTTCTGTTTTTACATTGTGCTATTTTTCACCTTTTTAAAAGTGTGTGATAAATAAAAAATATACTTAAAATACACATTTAAGACTGTGATCGATAACTGAGAAGGGCGTCAGACACGGTGATTATAATCATCTATCAATTAATTTGAAAAAAAAAAATGCACATTTATTTAATAATCGTAATTAAAACGTAAAAAATGGCAGGTTTTTTTAATGCCACATGTTTGTCAGCACCTTAGTTTTCGATCACGGTTTGTATATACCTATGACCACAGTTGGACCCAAACTATCTACGTACTGCTGGTCCCTACTAATAATCTCAAGAGATATTACCCAAAGAGCTGATGATGGTGAACTCCACCGGCTGTATGGAGTCTGCGAAGTCCACGCCCAGGGTCACTGCTGCACTGGCGCCCGGAGACAAGGTCGATATGGGGCTGAAGTCGTGGATAGACCGGGAGCCTGTCAGCGTCTGTCGAGTATAGGGTAGTTGAGGTGGTGGGTGATGATGATGATGATAGTAGGTCATCATCAGCTCGTATACGTTCTACTGTTGGGCATGAGACTCCTGTACAACTTGATAGGGTTAGGCCATAGTCCACCATGACGGTCTTGTGAGGGTTGACAAACTAACTAATAAATAAATCAATACATCCAACATCCATACATTGTTCTGACCCCACATTGATACAAATCTTTTGTCGTGGACTTAATTTTTCGGTCTCACGAACACCAAAAGTATGTTGATCACACAAACATTTGTCTCAATGCGAGGATCGAACCCGCGGACTTTCGTTTCGCAAGCTGGTGTTGAGCCAACTGCGCCACGGGGCTGTCAATGGTCAATGCATTATATTATAGAATAGTTGGAATATTGGACGCTGCTGCTACTGCTGATGATGATAATCATGATGACGGTATTGATGATAGTGATCATAAAGATGATAATGATGATAAAGTTAGTGATGATAATGATGCCGAAGATGAAGACACTAACCTTTTTATTAACCCTGACATTGTGGAGATCGTCAGCGGTGCAGTTAGTGAAGAGTATCTCAATGGCGCACATGCGGTGCGAGTATAGATGCGGCGCGCGGGTCCAACGGCGGGACCCCGCCAGCCCGCCGCTCAACACGCGCGGGACCAACTCGGACCTCAGGGTCGGGGATAACGATGGACCCACGGGCGTGATACTATCGGCTAGGGGAGGAAACAAAAATTTATTATTTTGTATTAACTCTCATATACCCCCTAATGGGGGATTCGAATCCTTGAAATCTATGAGGGCTGAAACTGCGTTAAGCGGGCGCCCGCGACGTGCAACCGTCGCGCGTCTACTCGCGTGGACACGCGGGCGGGATCCGTGGGAACGGGTCGCGGGTACCCGTCGCGGAGATCGGATTTACGCAATGTCGCTAGTTCAATTTTAACGGTGTGCATGTACAGTCCTGTCGATGGAGAACTTAATATATTATTATACATAGCAAAACGACGACTAGCAAAAAAGAAAAGACAGCTAGTAAGCCCGTTTATTGACTGAGCAAGTCCGCTCCGCGCGTGCCCCTGCGCCGGTTCCCGTGGCACGGAGGCGGGCCCCGCCGTGCGGGTGGGGGCGCGGCTCCCCGCGACGGGGCACTTTTGTATGAAACCGCGCGAGTGCCCGCGTAACGCAGTTTCAGCCCTGAAGGGTTACTTTTGAGTGTACTACTCAAGCTCTACTAGGCCTACCAGGCTTTGCGGTCTAAATAGGACACACCTAATATATTTCCAAGAATTTTTATTTTAATTTTTAATAAGATTATTCTTGACAAACATTCTTCTATTCTTAAAAGATAAATTGAGAATATCAAAACTAAAGTTTATCGTATGATTAGTAGAATGAAAAACTCGCACGGATAATGTATAAATTAATCTACATTACCAAGTTCATACAACATTGAATAAGTGTAATGAGTTAGAAAATGTTTTAAACCAACGACCTAAAACAAAACTTTCCGATAAAGAATAACACGGAAAACCTTTTCCACTTCAAAAGAGAAGACTAGAGAAAGAAAGAGACGAATTATACAGTGAGGAAAGAGTATGTTACCATCTCCCACGGATGCGTTGGGCTGCAGTGTGGGTGGGGATAGGAACCCCCCACAGGTGGGCGTCATGGTGGGCAGCGTGCTCGCCACTTCATCCAACTCAAGCAGCAGCTCCAAGTTAGACTTCTCACTCTTCTTCTGTTCTACTTCTTTTGGTGGGGGTTTTTCGTTCACCTGCGAATTTACAGGAAATAATCTGAATGAGTGATCGAAAACTTAGCGTATTAGTTAGTCAAATATAAATGGATAAAAATCCCGTAAAAAAACCAGATCTTTTTCTTCTCACTATATACACTTAATTTTTATAAAAGTAATTAAAACTTCAAATCCAGCGTAATAGACCAAGGCCTATACCTTTTCAGTAGCGTATTAAAATCGTTAATTTCAGTGATAAAATAAAACTAGGTTCCAAATAAATATATACCTTATTCTCATTAGCATTAGGCGAAGAGTTGTCCTCGCTATCATCAGACCCATCCTGAGACTCGCTGTCGGAAGAGGAGGACGCGCTGTCTGACTCGCTGTCCGAAGTGCCCGACCGAGAAGACCTGCCGAAACGGAAAGGTCTTTTACACCGGGCTATTTGTTGGGGGAGAAATTATATTCTGAAATGTATCTCTAAAATTATTTTTTAGTTATACATATATGTATAACATACTAAGGTTATTTATATTTATTTTTATTGAATGGGTTTTCTCTTTATTCTGCTATCTTACTTATATAATAATTTTAAAGAATGCTATACAGGCTGTATTCAGGCCATGATGGGAATCTAAGGCAAATAATAGCTACGGTGATTACAAATTCATTGGCGTTCAAAAAAAATCCCGACAAAAAAAAGTTTTTGGACTTGACATGGTTGTACTGTATATCACTGTATTTCAAGATTATCTAACCTGTAGTTATTAGTTTCTTTGACCGGTTTCTCTGGCTTTTTCTTCTCATCTTGGCTTTCTTCTCTGTAGAACAGAAAAAAAATGACATTCAATTGGTGATAAGAAATATTGGATTTAGATTGTCATTAATAGCAACTTTAACTTGTTGTAACTCAATAATTGAGACAAATTTTACTACACTTTATATAGCAGATAATAATATTAATAGTCATAATATTTTGGTCTAAATTAATGCTACAAAGTAATCAGGGTTGATTAAGTTTTTATCAAAGACAGTAACAAATTTCTATTCATCCAACATATATGTATGATAGACTTACTCATCAGAAGAGTCTTCCGAGCTGCTGGACCCTGAAGATGACGACGATGATGACCCAGAGCCGCTGCTATCCGGCTCCGAGTAGAAACTCTTGTCCTTCTACAAAATAAACAAATTTCTTTAAAAAATGGGATTTAAACATGAAACTAGTTATACTACATTTTATAGTCTGATAATGATAACATGGCCTGATAATGATATGGTCTCATGATGAAGATATGATCTGATGATGATCATATAATCTGATGACAATGATATGATCTGATGATGATCATACAATCTGATGACAATGATATGGTCTGATGATGACGATATGGTTTGATGATGATCATATAGTCTGATGACAATGATATGGTCTGATGATGACGATATGGTTTGATGATGATCGTATAATCTGATGACAATGATATGGTCTGATGATGACGATATGGTTTGATGATGATCTTATAGTCTGATGACAATGATATGGTCTCATGATGAAGATATGGTTTGATGATGATCATATAGTCTGATGACAATGATATGGTCTGATGATGACGATATGGTTTGATGATGATCATATAGTCTGATGACAATGATATGGTCTCATGATGAAGATATGGTTTGATGATGATCATATAGTCTGATGACAATGATATGGTCTCATGATGAAGATATGGTTTGATGATGATCATATAGTCTGATGACAATGATATGGTCTGATGATGACGATATGGTTTGATGATGATCGTATAATCTGATGACAATGATATGGTCTGATGATGACGATATGGTTTGATGATGATCTTATAGTCTGATGACAATGATATGGTCTCATGATGAAGATATGGTTTGATGATGATCATATAGTCTGATGACAATAATATGGTCTGATGATGACGATATGGTTTGATGATGATCATATAGTCTGATGACAATGATATGGTCTCATGATCAAGATATGGTTTGATGATGATCATATAGTCTGATGACAATGATATGGTCTGATGATGACGATATGGTTTGATGATGATCATATAGTCTGATGACAATGATATGGTCTCATGATGAAGATATGGTTTGATGATGATCATATAGTCTGATGACAATGATATGGTCTCATGATGAAGATATGGTTTGATGATGATCATATAGTCTGATGACAATGATATGGTCTGATGATGACGATATGGTTTGATGATGATCATATAATCTGATGACAATGATATAGTCTGACGATAATGACATGGTTTGATGATAACGATTGGTCTGACGCTGATAATATAGTCCTAACTCCTAACGATGGTATGGTCTGATGACGATATGGCCTGATACAGTACCGTATGTTCAGCAGCAGTTCTCGTGGAGTCCGTGGGCGGCACGATGTCCGCGGGCTCGCGTAGCTGCGCGGCGAGCGCGGCGGGGGGCGCGGGGGGCAGCGGCCGGTAGCCCGCCGCCGCCGCGCCCAGGTACTGCGACAGCGTGCCCACCGTGTACTGCCCGCGCTCTGAGCCGATACACGAAAACTTATACGAGCTTGTTTTTGTAATTATTTTAATTTATCATTGAAGTTTTGTTGACTGATTACAGCTAGATTTAAGTAGTAGACGTTTATTATTTTGGCTAAATAAGAAAATAGCATTATAGCTTTTTTTTATCTTATGTAAACTTCGAGGTTTTGCACATATATATATATATATATATATATATATATATATATATATATATATATATATATATATATATATATATATATATATATGGTATACATGTATTTATATATATATTTTTGTATGTATATTGTATATATGTATGTATTTTTTTTTGTATTAGTATTTTTTTTTTTCTTCCCTCATTCGTATTATATTTTTTGTTCTGTTGTACACGCTACCCTCCATTTAATTCTTTCAACATATCCATCTTATGGTTGCCTTGAAAAGATCACCTTGAGTGATAAGGCCGCCAGTTGTACCTTTCCTCTGCTTTTTTGTGTATATTCTGTTTATTAAATGTGTACAATAAAGAGTTTAAATAAATAGTCGAGAACCTCTACTATCGCAAGTTATGGGTGTATTCATAATGAATTATCACCTAGTACAACTGCGAAGAACTTCATGATTTTTTTACCCCTTCCCACCTCTTTGTTACAGCTGGTCACATTTGTACTAACTGTCCCTAGTGTGACGTCACATATTTGCAATTTAACAATGTCACACTCAGCCCACCCTTTTCTCCCTCCTAACTTATGACATAATTTATGGACGACCCCTTAGACATTTAATCCTTCATAATACTCCATCAGTACTACATCTAAGTATACCCTGCACCCACTTACCTTTAAAGCTGCTCTCAACAGTAGGCTTCGGTTTGTCTGGGCAGAAGACGTTGGCAGCATGTAGGGGCAGTATCCTCCCGGGCGGCGCCTCTACGAACCGGCGCAGCAGCCGGGCTCGGTCGCGCACGTCGTAGCTCGTGTCGTAGCGCGCCAGGGACAACACGTAGCGGCACATGGGCAGCGTAGCGGGCTGGGTGATCGACACCTTCACTGCCAGGGATACCACTTGCAGCTTTACTAGCTCCTCCTGGGGAAATTATTTGTCATTGGTCTGGTTAGTGATGTGCCGGATCGTCCAAACGGATATATCCGCAGATACGAAAATTTAGGGTCAATATCCGCGGATTTTGTTTGACGCTTAATCTGTGTCAACGCGCGACCTTGAATTGTGTATTTATTTCATAAAATATTTGATTTTGAATAATTATATATGGTACGTTTTCAAGCATTGATTCAATCTTCACTAAAATCGATTTCTTAAATATAACAAACCAGACCACGAAATGACTTACCACAGTTTATTTTATCGAATAAACTTAAAAATTAAAATAAACATTCCAAGCTCATTCATCCAATGCACCACACTATAAACTCTCAACACTATAAAAAAACCGACAATTTACCGATAAGTACCGATGATTCCCCTCCCTATCTCACCTGGTCTGCGAAGTGCTGCGCCATGTGAGCGAGCACGGCGGCGGCGCGCGGGTGCGTGGCGCCGTGCTCCGCTACCAACCACACGCCAGCAGCACGGGCGCCGCCTGCCAACCTGACGGAAACACTATTATCATCAGCCCATATACGTATCACTACTGGACATGGACCTCCTCTACCATAGGGTTTTAGGCTTTTGTCCACTACAAACATTTTAGGTGTGCAGGTTTCATCACGATGGTCTCCTTCAAAAAAGCAAGTGATCATTCGTTGCGAATATACAGAAAAGTACGAAAAGAGACTTTTCGCTCTCAAAAACACCCTAGACCCGAGAAAAATATTAGTGGTTAACCCTAAAAATTCTCGGTAATATCTAGGGCAGTCAAAACGTAAAAAACAGAAACAACACGTTTATCACGGTATGTTTCAACTGGTCGATAATAATACAGGCATTGAGTCCACCTTCCCATATATTGTATGAAGGGTAAATAAATAAGTAATGTACCAGTACCTGTCAGATCGGAGCAGTTTGGCGGCCCTGGCGACGGCGGCGCGGGCCGATGCAGCCCCGCCGCCCACCACGCGCTTCACCACCACCACGGCCTCGCACACCACCCACTCTGCAATGGAGCGATAATTGAAAATTAAAATAAAATTACATGGAATTAGTTAATTGTAGTTTACTTTAAGCAGTGATGGCCTCGAGGTTTGGGCGCGCGGTCGAGAATCTCGGCGGTCGCGGGTTCGAACCCCAGGCACACACCTCTGACTTTTCGAAGTTATGTGTGTATTCACATTGAATTATCACTTGCTTTAACGGTGAAGGAAAACATCGTGATTAAACCTGCACACCTAAGAGTTCTTAGAAATTTCTTAGGTGTGTAGTCCGCCAACCCGCACTAGGCCAGCGTGGTGGACTATGGCCTAAACCCTCTCAATGGTAGAGGAGACCCGTGCTCAGCAGTGGGCGAATATGGGTTGATGAAGAAGAAGAAGTTAATTGTAACATCGCGAGGAAATCCACCAACCTGCCCTGGGTCAGCATGGTGGACTAATGTGTAAATCCTCCCAGCGAAAGGATAGGCCCTTGCCTAACAGCAGAATGTATGTGAAATGGTGATTATGATCGTAATGACGATGATGATAATTAATAATGATAGTGATGATAATAAAGATAATAACGATGGTAATGATAGTGATAATGATGATCATGATGACAAAGATAGTGATAATGAAGATAATGATGATGACGATAATTATAGTGATGATAATAATAATGATGCTGACGACCACGACGACGATGATAATGATAACGATGACAATAATACTGTTGATAAATATGAAGATAATATCACACATACCGTCCTTGCTAGACAGCAGATGCAGCAGTCCACTGAGGCAGGTCTCGGTGACGTCGGGCGCGGCGACGGCCAGCCTGCCGATGGCGTGTATGGTGGCGGCGGCGAAGGCCCGGTCCGCGCTGCCCACGTAGGTCTGGAACTCGCGGAGCACCCCGCCGGCGCTGCCGCACGTGGCCAGGTTCGTGAGGATCTCCAGCTTCAGCAGCTTTATGTGCGTCGGGTCCGAGTTGCGCACGAAGAACGACTTCAGGTATGGCTCGAATAGCGACTGTAGAAAAAATACATGAACTGTATGTAGGTCAAAT
The DNA here is from genome assembly GCA_030295005.1 of Cephonodes hylas. NCBI lineage: Eukaryota > Metazoa > Arthropoda > Insecta > Lepidoptera > Sphingidae > Cephonodes > Cephonodes hylas. Next base: position 11,103,078 of record AP025377.1, read on the forward strand.
TTTAATTATCACTAGCCCATATGGGGTATGGGCCTTTATATGAATTTGATGCAATTGCTGTCATTTATCAAAAGGTCTAGTAACTAAACACACAGTTTAAAGATAAATCTCTAAAAACATAAATTTAAATAACAATAAAATCACAGAGTAAAAATGATTCTTAACGCTATACTGTACTAAAAATAGTTAAATTACAGTGTCCTATAACTACAACGTAGTCTAAACTTACTACAGTAAGTATCATTACAGTATGAAGGCTTGGTAATTAAAAAACAAACACGGAATAAATCAGCTTTTAAAAGTACTTACCCGTCTAGTGACAGTAAGTGATGCAATTGAATTAAGCACGACGCTCTGCACCTCAATAGGGGCTCTCAGCAGACGTACCATCGCCTTAGCCACAGGAGGCAGTTCTTGGACTGAAATGTATATACAATTTGTGATCAACTACACAAAAAACGGCTTTGGAAAATGTCGTCTGCGCGAGATGATCACCGAGAGGTTTTAGTCGGTATGCTGGCGCAGGATTTTGGTTAGGGACCAGAGACCCCGACATACCCCCAACGGTCTCCCCCGAGGTACCGAAAAGGGGAACTTAAGGCGCCTTTATAACGTAAAAAAAAATATGTGTAGTCCGCCAACCAGCACTAAGGTGCAGCCAGCATGGTGGAATAAGCCCAGAATCCTCTCAGTTGTAGAGTATCGTCACCATGGCGAGCCATAGGAGAGGCCTATCCAGCAGTGGACAAATTGAAGGCTGTTGATGAACGAATGAATGAACGAACGAACGAGGGAATGAATGAATGAATGAAATAGTCACCAGGTCCGCAATGATAGAAGAGTTGTGCGACCGCCATGACGACCCCCGAGTTGCGGCTCTGCAGCAGCGGCTTGGCGGCGCGCAGCAGGAGCCGGTGGTCGGCGTCCAGGCTGGGGGACTGCGAGGGGCGCCGCCCCCCACCACCGCCCGAGCTCTCAGACTCATAGAACGGCTTGTCCGTGTCACTATCGCTTGAGTATGACTGGGAAGTATTATTGTCATCATGACCATTATTACCAACAATATCATCAACATAATCGTCATCCTCATCATGATTATCATCATGATTATCATCATTATTATCACCATCATGATCATTATCATCATGGTATTATTACATTATCATCATATAAATATTGGACTATTTACGTCGCTTTGCCTCAAACACTAAACAATCAAATAATATAATCAATCAACAATATTATAAATCCATAAAATATGATGAATATTTTAAAATAAAAGGCGACGATATGTTGTTTAAGTCAGCTGTTAATTTAAAATTCATGGTTGTACCTCATGATACAAGCTTACCTCACTATTAGGGTCCGGGAAGCAGGTCTTGGCATACACAGTGAGCACGTTAAGTAGAGCCAATTGTCCCCACTCGTCCACATCGGCTAGCAGTGAACATAACTTTCTGTCAACAAAATAAATAAATATAAAACACATACTTATAATAATAAATACACCCAACAGTCACAAACATAGACTTGACCCCACATTATCATACAATTCTTGTGTCGTGGGTATCAGAAACGAGAAACTTTTCGGTCTCACAAACATTCAGACCTGAAACAAATATCTGTGGATCACACAAACATTTGCCTCGGGGCGGAAGTCGAATCCGCGACCGGTCGTTTACTTATGAAGACTGACTAATGATATTTAGCTAAAATACATTTACCTGTAGCTCCTGTGTATGAGACTCATGCGATCTCCACATACTTCAGAGAATGCCATCGCCGCCGATCCGACGACTAACGGCGCCTTGTCCGACAATAGCTTGTCTATTATCGACACCAGCTCTTCTTTCTGGTCTGGGTCGAGGCTGAATGGAAAAGGAAAGGAATGTTAAAAAGCACAAGAAAATATAGAATACATGGAAACTAGATGAAGCAATGATTTTTGCAGGGTAGATTATGAAGTTGAGGGTCAAGAATTGTGATATACTTTGTAAATATAATTGATTGGAAAGGCTTATGTTTAGTAGCATTTTATTTTTACATCAAATATAAATATTTGGTAGTAGGTATGATAAGATTCATTCTGATGTACATATAACAAAATTAATAACTTTTCGTTTCATAAATACCATCATATAGAATTCATTAGTACATTTTTTGAAGAAAAGAAATGTATATAACTATAATACAGATATATTTATAGCAGTAAAAATACATACCTGTACAATTTAGGGATGGCATGTGCAGCTGTTTTCCTCACATAGGGACTCATGTCACTAGCTGAGTCTCTGATAGCCAACATCACAATAGGAACTATCATGGGTACACGGATTGATGATAATACGCGAAGAGCACTTGCTCTTATCAACTGGTTTGGATCCTGGCAATGAAATAAAAAAATTAAAAATGTCTTTCTTTGAAACCTTGCCAAAAGATATTTTACTACTTGTATTTTCATATTATGTATAGTTTATCCTGGAAAAATATAATGCAGTTTTTTTAAAAAGATCAGTAAAAAGTACTGCTTAAAATACATTAGGACATTATTTGATTCCCTAGTTCATCATCCATGAGCTAAAACGAATCTACTGCTGGGAGGTCTATGACCTCCCCCAATGAACTCCAAAGTGATCTGTTGAGAGCAGCCTTCATACAGCAACATTTTTTAACCGTAACCAGGTCATCTTCAATTCCTCAGATACTATTTAAACTTTTTATTGTATGTTCTACATTTACCTTATTACACAGTATTATGATAATAATATAATTACCTTAAGTGCCCTCTGGAAGGTGCTGATTGACAACAATGCAAGATCTTGCTGTTCCTCTGCATATCTCACTAGATAAACATAAACTAGCTTCTTCACCTCAATGTTCTTTGATACTACATTCTTTACTACTGCTGGAAACCTTGAAAAGTAGGATATTTATTAGATAACCTCCTTATAATGATTACAAAGTTAGCTTGACAGTTAAAATTCTAGAATCAAAAATCTACATATCCACAGAGTTATCATGTATATTAACATGTATTAAAGTTATCCATTATGAGACATTTATAATATTTTGCTCCTAATAAAACCCAAACCAGAAAAAAATAATTAGGAAATAAACCACTATGTGATTCAGTGCAGGGTTTTCATTTCTTTTCCTAGTCTTTTGGAAACCTTGCAACTAATTTTTGGATGCTCATAACCAAAAAAAGGCCTTTATCACAACACTGTTGGGAATATAAATAAATAAAATGTTATCTTACAAATCAGAAGCATCTCGTCCTTTAGCTATCATGCCAATGATCCTTTTCATAGCCTCCAGCTTAAGTGTGTCTTTTGAGCCATCAAGCATTAGTTTCAAGTCCTCATTTCTGTAACAAATAGTTTGGTAAATACACCTGATAGTCACATACATTTGTCTTAGTCCACATTAAGATACAACCAAGTTTTGTGTTGTTGGTATAAGAAATCAGACTTTTCATTTCAACATATTTTTTGCTGGTTCTTACGATAGAAAATATTTATTTAGAATCAGGCAAAACAGAACCTTTACCTAAATAAGTTAATGATGACATTTCGATAACAATTTAAAAAGTCTGTTAAATAATCCTGTGAAACAATTTTAATAAGATTTAATATGCATAACCTTTAAATTAAAAAAAATCTAATTTATTATTTTCTACATTCCAATTATTTTATACATTCGTACCGATTAATTCTTTTTTTTTCAACATACAAGCATGCTGAATGATCAAATTTAAGTTCAAAGATTTCACAAGCATACTTTAATTTTCGTGTATAAAAAGGAGCTCAATATCTCATCGTTCATTTAGTTATCATTATCATCATTAGTTAGTGAGACCTAAGTTAGTAATAGAAAGTACATAAAATTTTACATACTTTTTATAATCGGGTTGAAAGAACGCCCCAGATGCGGGATCGCTGGCTGCGTATTCCACCTCGCCGGTAACCACTTTGTCATTATTATAAGATGTCGTACTCGTCATTTTAAACAATTTAACACCACAAATAAAAATACACCACTACTCTTATTTAAAAAAGTATTAAGAAAATTAACAGAATCGCATTCTCTCATCCGATGTTGACGTATGACAACAAAACAGTAAATGTCAAAAATACGTTTCGATTTTCCATTTGGTTGCTTTTGACACGTTCAACAAAAAACTTGTTTGGGTAAATAAGATAAAACCGTTGTAAAATTTCCTATTGATTTAAATTATTATAAAGATGGTTAAATATTACTTATTCAATATTTCGAAACAGACAGTAATGGCTATTTTGAAATAATTTTTGAGTTTTGATTAATGTGTTTGTCCTTTTTCGTTCTCAGCGTTAATATAATTAAATAAATCCACATGCATATAATAAAATACATGGACGTCCATAATCTTGCAGGAGGGTTGTAGCTGTAGGTATTTCCCCATCCTAGAGATTGGGAATTAAGTAGTTAAAATATTCGTCAAGAGATGGCAGTGCAAGTGCAATTGCAAGTGGGAGTCTATTGCCTATTTTACGAGCACAATTTTTGGCTGTGCGAATTTTAAAATCCATAAAGAAAATGGAAAACCTCTTCGCAACTTTATATTTTTAAGCTTAAATTAGGGTTTCATTTGTAACATTTTTGTGTTTCTAAATTTGATTTTGATGGAAAACTCAGATCTATTAAGGTAATGAATTAGCGAGTATAGTCCACTAAATGTTATACCTACATCAAAATAATAAACAAATGTTTATAAGTGAAGTAAGTAAAAGGTAATTGAATTTTTCAGAGTTTACCCACCGTGGTCAGACAAAGTGCAGCCAAAAAGCAGCACTTGAAATAAGAATAAGTAACCTACACTTGGCTGAATAGAGCTCCTTTTAGCTCACTTCGTACTGAAAACTAGTTATGGGTGCCTTTGAGTCGGAAATAAAAAAAACAAGTCGAAACGAATTGGAAAATGAATGTATCAAAAGTTGAACTTCTAAGTCATTAACCAAGCATCATTGCGAACGCTATGTGTGTATTTGAAACTAGCTGTTGCCCGCGACTTCGTCCGCGTAGACTACAGGGTTGAGTTCAGAAAGAAAATAAGATATAGTCTATTTTACTCCTTAAAGTCCTATTTATGCCCATACCAAAAATCATACAAATCAGTAAAATTATTTAAACGTGAAACCGTAACGCGCCGGTCGGCGCCTTGTACATAATTATTGCGCGCTTGATGATTATTTTGAAACTGCGATATCTTCTAAGATACTCATCGAAATTAAATGATGTAAAGGGCAAATTTCTTTTAAATTAAATACTTATACTGAATAACGCATTTATTTGGATAAGGATTAATATAATCTTTAAAAAAATACCTTCACAAACAATGCTTTATTTTATAACAAATTTAGTTAGCATAAAAGAGGTTATAGTGAATCAACCCTAAAAGTTAGACATATGCTACCGCTGACTTTTTTGTAGATATTATCAAGCTCTACAACTTTTCTCTAGGACTCAACTATATATCTCCCATGGGTAAGGCAGCGTTTGCAAAAAACGGTTTCGTTCGCCCGTTTTTTCTCCGACTTACTTCGCAAATCCTGCTACAACAAAAAAGTGTTATCATTTTTCGGACTTATATATAGCCTATGACACTCACAAAGAACGTAGCTTTCTATTGGTAAAAGAATTTTCAAAATCGGTTCAGTAGATCGCGAGTTTACTTTCTACAACGTCACAAACATACAAACATACAAACATACAAACATACAAACTTACAAACATACAAACTCACAAACCTTACCTCTTTATAATATTAGTATAGATTAATTTTTCACGTACGTAAATAGTGAAGCGAAATATTTTTGGGAAACCTGTAAACTTGAGAGCACTTAGCAAGTTTTCTGGTGTGTAGACCGCCAGATCGCACCAGGCCTTAACCATCTCAAATGTAGAGGAGGTCCGTACCCAGCTGTGGGACATAGATGATGATGTGACGATTTCGGCAAAATGTGACCGCTCTATCTCGTATATCCGTTGGGATCATTTTAGGAAGCTATCAACCACGGTATACAAATCTTCGTGGTTGCAATATTTTTCACGCGCCGGGCCAGAAGGGAAGTATCTTGACATACCTACATTACCACTTCAGTTGAGCTGACTTGGTAGTATTGCAATCCAAGCTGACTACTGTGTTGGGTACTCTAATATTCCAAATACCAGGTATTGTATGTGTGATGTATCTATCTCGATTCTAAAATTAACTTATTCCTAAAATCATTACGTTGAGCACCTCCAGATTTATAATTGTATAACGGTTGACTGCTTTTTATTCATAAATAAATATACCAAATTACATTCGGAGCCGAGGAATTAAAACCTCAAATATCCCTTTACAGATATTATTTTTGTTGAAGCTTATGAATTACTTGGAACCGTTGCCATGACAACTGTTGGATCATTCTGGACGGAGGATTGGGACAAGTGGACGCCTATCCTTGCTATATTTGGAGACCAAAGGCCTTAGTTGAAAATGATAATTATGTCTTTTTATAATTTCTAATGTTTACGCGAATGCTAGACTCTGAATTAAAACTGTATAGGTACTCATACAGATTTTACTTCAAGAGCGGTCTGATTACGGATTACTGATAACTAAGGCTGCTTTGTGAGCCTAAAGGCTGAAAATTTTAGAAATTTGAAGGAAACCGTAAGCATGTCCTAATTTGTTTTATTTCGACGTCGCGTCTAAATAAGTGTCTCGGTATATTTGGATTGTAAGGAGCAATAGAAAACATTACTTAGCTATAGGCATAGTAACTTTTACAATATAGGTCTCGAGCGTTTGATGAACTTGTCGGGCGAAGGTTAGTAAACTTGTACAATCACTCGCTTGGAAACTTGTTGAACTAGCCGCTGTAGGCACATGTATGTAAGACTATAGTATTGAACGCTATTAAAATCTTCCCTGAATCACATTGGCAATTTTGGGATGGATTTTCGTGAAATCAAATGAAGGAATGGTAGAGTAAGACCCTTCACCAACTGACATAATTATGAGAGCTGCTGTATACACAAGGAATGAATACGATAGATCGTAAAAAAAATAAACCCTTGGGCACCAATTAATAACCAAAACTTAGCTGAGAAGCTAAAACGTATTTAGTAATTAATGAAGATTGTCATAAATCCAATAATGTAAAAGGATAAACCACTATAGAAAATTTTCTAATAAAAGCAGTGAACAAAACAGCTGAATAGTTGCTTTATAGCTGTTTTTGATCTTTACCTATTTAGAGGTTTTCATCTCATATATGTCAACCCCATCCTACCTTCTAAATTATTCTATTACAAAAATGTTATATTTGTCCTTTTTTCATTCTGTCTTATTTACATTGTAGGTCTTTCGATGTCAAGATTTATTTTCATAAAGACTAAAATACGATTTTTTATGTATCCTTCTAGCGTTTCAGTGCTTCAAAACGGCACATGGGATTTCAAAAATGTAGACGCTATTAGCCAAATCGCGAGTGACATTGTCACAGTGATATTTATCTGTTACAAAAATAAACATTAGATTGACGTACGCCTAAGAAGACATTTCAAAGAAATGTTTTAAGCGAAAACAGAATCACGTTGAAGTAAATGATGTGACGTTTTAGTCTTCTCATGTTTCACCTATTTTAATTCGTAAATAAATTAATAAATACGTCTACCTTTCATTAGCTTGAAAAAGATAGTTCTAGCGACTGCTCCAAAGTCTTGATGAACACATGGTCAGCGATCTAAGCTTTAAGCAGTGGTGATGCTTGTGGCGTCAAGATATTCCTATTCATCTGTTATTTTTTTCGTTAAGTTATTTTTTTAAGTTTAAAGATTATTTAGTATTTAGTAAGGTAAACTGGGCTTTTGGGCTTTTATGGAAGTACCGCCACTGGGTTCAAGGGTCAGCTTCCCGATTTGGGCAGAGTGTTATTTGATTTCTCTCTTCGTGTTAGCAGAAAAGCTCCGGTGCTCATGATATTAAGAGAGTTTTAAAAAATACATACCAAGTCCTCAACATAGAAACACTCTAAGAAGGACATATCTATTTGTCCTCCTTGAAATGTAATCTTGTTACGCCTAAATTTATATTTCTCGGGCACATTACAATTTTCTTTTACTGAGATATTCCTTGAGCCCGATACCTCTTGAACACACGCCCCATACGAAGGAATCACCTTATTAACATAGGTAAATGTATACTTATTCATAAACACTTCTTAGAAAATAAGCACGCTTGGAAACTAAAAGAGAGGCTTATTATGACGTCAGAGTAATACCTAATGGAATTATGTAGAATAATAAAATTCTCAGAAATTATTGCTGTAGGTATACGCTTTTTCATGTAATTTTTAAAATAGCCTGTGGGGTAGAGCGGAGGACACATGTGGGTATGCGAAGTCGTGGGTTGAATTCCCTTATTTATATAAATATTAATATTTTTTCATTATGATTGTCATCACTGCTTGCAGTGATGGCCTCGAGGTTTAGGCGCGCGGTCGAGAATCTCGGCGGTCGCGAGTTCAAACCCCAGGCACACACCTCTGACTTTTCGAAAGTTATGTATGTATTCAAATTGAATTATCACTTGCTTTAACGGTGAAGGAAAACATCGTGATAAAACCTGCACACCTAAAAGTTCTTAGGAATTTCTTAGGTGTGTAGTCCGCCAACCCGCACTAGGCCGGCGTGGTGGACTATGGCCTAAATCTTCTCAATGGTAGAGGAGACCCGTGCTTAGCAGTGGGCATATATGGGTTGATGAAGATGATTATCAGCTAATATACGTCTCACTGATGGGCACGAGCCTCCTCTACTATTGAGAGGGTTTAGGCCTTAGTCCTCTACGCTGGCCTAGTGCGGGTTGAGGACCTACGCACCTAAACAATTACTAAGAACTTTTAGGTGTACAGGTTTTCTCATGATGCTTTCCTTAAAACTTTAAAGACGTGATCACTCCTTGTAAATACAGGCATAATTGGTAAAGTCAGAGATGTATTTGTCAAGTTTGAATTCTTATTTCAATACTTACAGTTAATCAAATACCTAGTCGAAATCTAATATTTTTATTACTGTACTTAAGTGTATAAGCCGTTTTGATTGAAATTAAATACTTTACCTTACTATAAGGTGTCTTATTAACTGTTGACTACAAAAAGAATTTAATACGAATATGTTCTTTGATAAAACAGGGACGTATTCTGATTTTAAAAAGTTTTAGGTCTAATATATTTATTACGTCCCTGTTTTATCAATTTATGGATATATTCCATATCAGCCTGACGTCTCTCTGGTGGGCAAGAGCCTTCACTACAACTGATAGGGTTAAGACTTTCGTCTTTAGTCCACCACGATGGCTAAGTGTGGGTTGGCGGACTACACTGGTAATAAATTCCAAAATACTTTAAGGTATCCTCCCGATGTTTTCCCTCACTTTTAAATTACGCCTTAATTCATCGAATATCCTTGTAACTAGAAACTTGGGATTCGTACCGGCGACTGGCGAAGTGAATGTACAAGCGCTTAAGCCTAGAGGCCATCGCGTCATACGAGCTGTGTTCAAAAGTAAAGTGACTTTTTAAATGTCGCGTGCAACGCACATTCGATTACCGTTTTTTATTTTGTCATGTGGTACACACTTCGCGAACATATAGACTGATATCTCACAGCCGCCAAACGTTACTTATTTTCTGATTGACGAAATGTGGACCATAAGGTAGTTGTTAGTGTGTGTATTGTATGCATACTCGCTGACTGGGTCGGACGGCCAATATACAGACATCAGCTGGTCAGGGTACCTAAAATAAGTAACGTCTGGCGGCTCTGGGATCTCCGTCTAATATTATGTTTTCCAATAAGTGTATTTTAAATAACTCAAATTATTATCAAACAATGATTTTCCATGTGAAAAACATGTATATTTGTAAGAAATTCCTAACCTATATTTGAGATGACAGACAGAACAGTACGAGTATTTGTTGAAATTTGCCGACAGATTTGTCAGTGTTAATCCGAGGAGCTTTAGGAGGTAAGACCTCTTGCGATGTTATTAAATGAATGTGTTTGAACTCGGACATGCTCTTGCTCCTTAACGGGATTGAAGTTCTCGTCCAATATTTGCTAAAACCGGGCTGGGATTCAGAAACAAATATTATTCGTATATATTTTTATGATTTTTTAATTTAACGTAAGTTGTAATTAATCAAATATTTTATTTTATGAGGTAAATAATAAATAAATACACCTGACAGTCACATACAAAGTTTTGATCTCATTCTAAGATCATGTCTTGTATCAGGGATATCAGAAACTAAAAACTTATTGGTCTCATACAATAAAGAGGTATTCGACTAAACATGACAACTCTAGTACTAAATTTGGAAGTGTTCAATAAACGGTAGCAACAGTGGCGGTACTTTCATAGAAGCCCGAAAGCCCGACTTGCCTTACATAGTTCCGAATAACGAACTTAACAAACTTAACAACTTAACGAACTTAACTTCCAAAGGGTATCTCAATATTTTGGTATGAATCAAAAATCACAACAAACATTTAGCTGTAAAAAATATGTTTCTGAACTTAATTCCTTAGTAACATTCTAAATCATTTCCAGGGAGCTTTTTATGAGTTATTAACGATTAATCAGATCGCACCACACTTTTTTTTTAACTTCAAATTCAAAAGCAATTTAAATCTACAAAGCCTATTGAGATCGATTGAAATAAATCTCCTAAAATTTCTAAAAACGGCTCTGTGTATGTCTTATTTACCTTGTTCTCGTCGTAAGGATTAATGAAACTGAAGGGTTGTTCTTAATGGATTGCTATATTTTGGCAGCAAACATAAATTCATAGAATAACATAAGGAAAGCTATTGAGCCTAGTCATATTACAAGTCAGTATCATCATCAGTCCATAAGTCTTTTTGCCTGAGCACAGACCTTCCTCAACTGAAAGGGTTAGGCGTTAGTCCACCACGCTGGCCTAGTGCTAAGACATTCCTAGGAATATTTAGGTGTGCAGGTCTGCTCACGGTATTTTCCTTTAATATAATACACCCTGTATAACGATACAGGGTGTATTTAGACCGTGATCGAAAAAGGTAATAGCAATAGTGATTTCAAACGCCCAGGCATTAAAGAAAATAAAATTTTTGAGGTTTTCCATACAAACCACATACTTTTAACACCGATGGTTGTATGGAAAACGTCAAAATTTTTATTTCTTGTCGAGATTTTTAATATCGCCACTGGGTTTGTGATGACCCTCGCTATTACCTGCCTCAGTTTTCGATCACGGTCTAAATACACCCTGTATATATGATACGTTATATATACTACGCACATAACTTTAGAGTGGGATTTGAAGCCCGGACAGATATTCACAACCTTACGCTTCAGCCTCGAGCTCATCACTACTTTTAAGTTTACTACTCTACTGCCTTACAGACTCACAAATCTCACCCCTATTATATTAGTAAAGATAATACTTTGTCTCAAAGGTAATTTGGAATGCACTCCACCTCGAAATCAGGATATTGACAAGCCGTTTTTCTTTTAAAGTTAGAGTTTGGAAACTTCTATTTAAGTATACGTCAGAAGTATCTTAGTATGTATGTGGTATGTATATTTCTGTATTCATATTATATATTTTATATACGTATGACGTTATTATGTATTTCCTATGTATATATGTGTGTATATTTATATTCATCTATGTATGTGTGTATAACTATGTATTGCAACACATTTATGCACCTATTCGTGTATCTCTGCACCACCCTGAGGTTGACTGGCAGATAATGTCTTCGGCATTAAGTCCGCCTTTATACATAAATGTATATTATTATGTAATTGAATCAGAGAGCGTGTTAGAGTAGTGTCAAGTTAAAAGGTTGCCGTAGGTGTTATTATTGCTACATTAATTTTATATAACAATATACTGTCTGGTTTACATGCCCTTCGTGTATACCCAGGACCCGGTTTTTCAATGTGATGTGTTCTTAGAATAACAAAAGGTCACATTTGTCTGAAATGTAATTTCCAGGAGCAATTTCATTCGACATTAAGTAAATTTTAATGTAATTCTCACAAAATACAGGGTAACTAGCGAAGTCTGGATTTATTTCTAAAGTTAATGTTATTTAATGATGACAAACAACTCATAATATTTATCATCATCATCATCTTAAACATGGCATGAACCTCCTCTTCAATTGAGAGCGTTTTAGGTCCACGCTGACGTAGTGCGGGTATACAGCCAAAAATTTCCCAAGATTTTTTCAGGTATGCTGGTTGTATAACAACATACTTTTAGCAACAGATCTAAAAGATTTAAGGATTAGAGAAGATTATTAACCTCAAGAATTATTATTCGAAATTTCGTAAGGCAAATCGGGCTTCTATTAAAGCACCGTCACAGTGATGTCACGCTAAGCTCCGCCCTTTATTCAGATGATATTTCTAATAATCATCATTGTCATCAGCCAAAGGTCGTCCACTGCTGGCAAAGGCCTTCCCAGAGATTTCCCAAGTGTTCTATCGGAAACGGCCTGCAATCAGCGGCTTCTCATGATTTATTTCCAATAATACAATATGTTTTTTAACAACATAAAAACTTCAATCATGACAAATCTATACACGTATTCTAATAAAAACCTTTGAATAACTGAGGTTATTGCCTTTATGCCAATATGATTGCCCCCGAAAGGTATAAAGTATGTTTTCATAGGACTTGACTTTAATAACAGTTTGTTTGACTTGACGCCTAGAGGTTTATTTTTCGTGTTTGTAGATTTTTCTCGATAATATTTATTGCGGTTTTGTATTTAAAGTTGTTCGATATTTTTGAATGCATTGTGGTCTCGTGGCTCAAGCAAGCATTTGCCTCGCGATAATTTCGCTCCGGATTCGATTCCCAGGAATCAGGAACGAGCAAAATATGATTGGATTAAATCAATAAATCAATATAAATAAATACTTCTATCAGTCAGTATAAAATAAATACAAATTAAATTTTAAAAAATACATTATTTTGACTTTAGAACTATTTATGCAGTTGTGTGTTATTCATATGTACATACATACATAGAACTCATCCAAACTCGAAAGATGGAAAGTACAAAAAAATTAAAACACATAGATTATGTCTTTATTTCGTTAGATGAATAAGAACAAACATTTCCACATGATAAACGCTAAGACATCTAGACGTGTTTCATAAGCCCAGTCTGTTCGCGTCTCCATCTCGCCGGCATTTCGCAGAATCATATCACATTTCCTTTGCCTGAGTAAATAAATACAAGTATGTCACGAGGAACATTAGTTTGCGGTTCATATTTTGTTTGATTAGACAGCATTTCTGCTTATACCACGAAGCGCATTAGAAACTAGATTTAAAACCTCTTTGGAACGAGTAACTGTTTATCTTAAAAAAATATCGGGAGTTTTATTTATTTCTGCCATGTTGATGGTGGAATTTGCTGTTATAAAAAGTAGTAGTTATAAAAAGTGTATTTTATATTCAAAAAGTGTCAAACAATGATATTGTATTTAGTTTACAATAGTTATATTTCGTTTATAGTTTAATGTCGACAACTTAAATTGCTTTTAAAGCAGCAACTATTAATAAGTGTATTTTATATTCAAAAAGTGTGTCAAACAATTATACTATGTTTAGTTTACTACTGTTCTACTTTGTTTATGGTTTAATAAACATACCTCACGCCTATATTCCCCGAAGGGGTAGGCAGTGATGCATTTCTGCACCCACATTTCGCCAGGTATGTATCGACTGATAATCCCCACGTAATAGGGGGCGAGCCTATTGCCGTTTTTCAGGCACATTTCCAGATTCCGTGCTGTTACTGAGATTTTCCTAATGGAAAAACCCAATAACACTTTGCCTGACCCGGAAATCGAACCCAGGACTACCTAGGACCCAGAACCCACTACTGAGCCGCGTATTGTTTGAATATAACATTAAATTCGTGCCATTTTAAACACGAATTTCGACATTAGTTAAGGTAATAATTAATTTTCCATCTCAGAATATTTGAGTTGTTTTAAATAGGTGCAAATATTTAATATTTATTCAGCTGCAGTGCAGAGAGCGCAAACGAACTGTGTTATTCTAAATTATTTCTGATTCATTACGTCTGTGTCCTTGAAGGAGTGGATTAAGAAACATCTACCACATGTTTTATTTATTTATTTACTCTTTATACATAACATGTACAGGTGGACATAATGCCTGAGGCATTCTCTTACTATCGAACTTTGGGTGGTGCAGAGATTAAAGGCGTAGGTGCGTAAATAAATGTATGAAAAATAAAATATACTATTATGTAGGACTATAATATACATACAGTATACAAAACATAAATATCTTTGTAATACTAGTAAATTAATACATACATACATACATATATATATACATATCAATTCGAGGAATCTGCTATTCTGGTTGACAGCAACTTTCGAACTCTCAACTTGAACGAGTAACGACTCGTGCACGTCCTGATCTCTGAGGAAAGCGCATTCCAAAGGAGTGTAGGTGGGTGTGTAGATATAAATGAATTAGGTTGATTTTAAAATATTATAATGTATATATTTTATTATTCGGCGCAAAGTCACGGCGCAAACCTAGGTTAAGCACTATGTGAATGTAACCGAATGTACTAATAACAGTTCCATTAGCCGCACTGAGTTCGTAATTGGTCTTTACACGGTGTTCCTTCAGGTAAGATTTTGGAAATACACACAAGTCACTTCCCGTATCCACCAAAAACTGCATTTTAGAGCGCCTATCCGTGACGAACAAGCGACCGGTACCTGGACAGCCGTCGGTCGCATCTACTGACTGCCCCCGGCTTTTCCCGCGTAGTTACACGGCTTCACGCACTTAAGCGCCTTCGCACCGAACTTGTTGTGGTACCAGCAGTTTGGAAACTTCCTGTAACTGGACGATGACCTGGTTGAAGCTGAGCGTCCACGGCGGTGTGAGTTTTGCCGGTACCTCGGGCGTGACACTCTATCCAGCTTTACAAAGAATGCTTCCACTTGCCTGGTGAGGGCCACTATTTGATCTGCCTCTGAAGACGCTCCGGTACGTGAAGTTGCTGCTGCTGCTTGGGGGGTCGTTTGTGCCATGGTGTTCAGTCGGCGGGTCACCAATGTAGGTGGGTGTGTAGATATAAATGAATCAGGTTGATTTTAAAATATTATAATGTATATATTTTATTGTTCGGCGAACATAGCCTTCCTTTTTATCAGGAAACAAAATTTATTACAATACATCAAATTTATAAAACAAATTCCGTGACAGCTTTTTCTTCTTCTCTACTGTCACTTCAATTTGAGCAGGTTCTAAAGTGTTATCACTAAGGAGTTTTTATTTATGATAGTGGTACACTACAGGAGTATCGACTGCTGTTTTAGCGAACAAGTTTTGTCCCTGCTGTTTAGGAGGCCCCTGTCCAGCATTCGAACGTATATGGGCTGATGATGACGTACCCGCACTAGGCCAGCGTGGTGGACTTAGGCCTAATCCCCTCAGCAGTAAAAGAGTCTATCTCCAGAGTCTGAATTACCTAAGATCATCGAGCCGTATGTAATTGTGTGAAATAGAACGGCTAATGACATTTGAAGTTCGTTTGATGTAACACTGGTCTTAATCAGCACTCAAGCGAAGGTACCTAATCAAATACCAATAGAACATGGATTCCTGTATTTACTCTTGCGACCTACAAGTTCAAGGTAGAAATCGAAGGCGTAGTTCGAGGTTAGTTCTAGTTTATGTTAGGGGTGGTGGAGTAAGGTTTTACTTAGCCTATCGTTGTCCACTGCTGAACGTAGGCCTCCCCAAAAAAGTGCCGACCATACGCTACCCACCACCTTTCTCAAACCGCCGGATCATCGTGCTGCAGGTCGCCCTACACTACGTCTGATTAAGCGCTTCACTACGTCGTCGTCAGACCGAGTAGAGTAAGGTTAAACCTTAGTAAATCTTAGTTAAAGAGGCGTATACTCACCAGTGAGTGGGATATTGTAGACAGTAGCGCAAATCGCTTTGCTCAGCTGAAGCCATAATTTCTCAATTTTCGCTTCTGAAAATTTAAATTATCTTACCCAATTTTAAGATAATCCCTTTTAATATTATTTTGCCAAAATTACTAATGTAATAAAATCCCCAATTAAACTCCAATTTAATAACGAAAACGTGCCTATTTTTATGAAATACCTACTCTTCGCGGAAGAAATTATATTCTAAGAATTATTAAAACTTCTTAATTGCCTTCCAATTTAGTACAAAATTAACATGAAATAATCCCTTCGTTTTTAGAGAATTTCTGCTTTAGCCCAAAGTCAGACATCGACCTGAAAATGAGTTACGTGTATACTCACAATGAATTATTACTTGCTTTAACGATGAAGAAAAACATCGGGATGGAACCTACACTTCCTAATAAAGTTTCACTTCCAGTTACAATAGAGATAACTTTAGCCCCAAGTTTCGCAAGCCTATTTTAAGGCTTGCTAGACTCCGTGCTGCTAATGATTCTCTTCATGCACAAATATGTATAAGCAACCAGCCCTCGAAATAAAATTTTAGGGGTCTATGCACGCCACAAACATACTGCAAGACTAACATCGTTTCGAAAGCAATTTTTAGCATAAATACTTGAAGTTTGATCATTAATTAAGCTATAGAGTATAACAGATAACAGTATTAGTACATTCCTCACCAAATATGCATACAAAATTGCTTCGCGGATAAACCTTAACTTCCTTAACAACTCGAGCTACGCAACTCTTGTTAACCGGAGTTTGAAACTTGATTTGCGAGCATCCGACAGCTAACTCAACGTCTAGGTACCAGAAAATTCGCAGAAAACAGTCTAGAATATATACCTTTTGCTGTGTATTTAATTCACTTCTTCTACATGACTGCGTCGTGGTCTTGCGGCAAAAATATGTGGGATCTATCTTTGTTCGTTTGGTTGAACGCGCCAATCTCAGAAACCGTTGGTTTGAATTGAAAAGTTCTTTGTGTTCAATAGTCAATTTATTGAGGAATGCTATATCATCACGCTACGACTGGTAGGAGCGGAGCTGCAATGACATAAGTGGCAAAATCGGGGGAAAACTGTTACGAATGTGGATATTTATATCAAAACAAAATTTAAATATACAGGGTGCATACAGAATGTGATCGGAAACGAAGGCAGGTAATAGCTACTGTGATCACAAATCCGTCGGCGTTAAAAAAAAATCTGACAATAAATATTTTTTTTACGTTTTCCATAAAACCTATTAAATTTATGTGGTTTGTATGGAAAAACGTATTTTTTTTATTTTTTTCGAATTTTTCTTTAATGCCAGAGGTTTGTAATCACCTTGGCTACCACCTGCCTTCGTTTCCGATCACGGTCTGAACACCCTGCATATACTCCTCAGTAAAAAAAATCCTTGAAACGTATTGAAAATATTAGACAGGTGCTCAAATAAATTGGATTTAGAACAACACTTGTTTTCTATACAAAGTTTGACATGTCAATCAATTTTATAGCACAAATATTAAGTTTTAACAACAAAAGATAGTGTTGTTGTTATGAATAGAACCTTTATAGTACAAATTTCTGTTTAATTTACTTTGGCTTTATTTTATTAAAAACCCGCCAATATTTTTTACGTTTCATTATTTTTCGGCCTCAAATGTAAGTATTTTTTCGAATTTGGGTGTTTGTGAGGCCGAATAGTGTCTAGTGTTTTCTGATGCCCACGACACAAGACTTGAATCTTGATTTGGCGTCAAAACTATATGACGGTTGGGTGTATTTACTTTTTACTGTGCATTTTTTAAGACCTCTTCTAAGTGACTTGACCTCGCTGCAAACACGAGTATTAAAGTTCATTAATCGAAGGATTTCAAGGCAAGATTAGATTCTTAGAAGCTCGTTCTAATGCAAACTTGCAAGATCGAACGCACATCAAGGGCCCTTATGAAGAATTTTTCCAAGTAAAATTTTTAATTTGATTTATTAATAAATACTCAACGCTCAATGTGCCATAAAATAATGGCACTTGCTTTTGAATGCTTGAAGTATGGGAATAATTATCCCAAATATTATAAATACCGTTAGTGTTTTGTTTACGATTGTCTCACCTCCTATAATATGGTATTTTTAAATACAGTTTGAGATTACTTACCTCATACTTGGCGCCATGAGACGTTTTTTTTGAGACAAATAACATGTAGGTACAGTTGATCTATGAACATATTATGTTAGTTTTCTTTTGACCATGAGCGTCGTTTCTTATCCGAGTGAGATAAATATGTGGTGTGATGTAAAAGTCCTGGGTTCGATTCCTGGGTTAGGAAACTCTCAGTAGCAGCAATATACTGCCTGCACTTAAACATTTTGTTTTTATTTTTCACCGGCAACAAAAATTGATAGAGGTGTTAACAATTTCCGCACCAGGAGCCTAACACTTTTTTAGTCTATAAAACGATTAACGTACCTATTTAATCCATAGGTCGTAAAAAAAGGGAACAAAAATTTTATTTCTAAAAACCGGTTCTATTGACACAAAGCGGGACGGATTCATTGCAATCTAGCAAATATAGTTTTTTTATTCACGAGTTTTTCATTTCTGTCATGGCTGCTGTATGTTCGCGTGAACCACCCACGTCAAATGGACAATACAAAATAGAACTAAAATTTACATTTATTGAAAATACGCCCGTGTGATAGAGACGTTCCGGTTCGATTCCACGAACGGGAGTCTTTGCAATCATTTAGATTTTTTGGTAAGAACAAAAATTTACTTACGAAATACACGACGCCGGTATCATGTATGACTTTTATAGTGCCTATGCCTAGTCACACCTGTCACGGCCTCCTTTAAAGCTGAAGAATAAAGCATTAAGCCTTAATCCACAAGGCTGGCCTATTGCTAACTTTTACCAGCAATCCTCATGACCTTTACGTTCGCCGTTAATCTGAACCCGCGACCGCTGCATAAACAATATGGCTCAAACTCCAAGCTTTCAATACCAACCGTACAATAATAAAAAACGGTGTTACCAGGTCACCAAATCATTGTTACACGTGTATTTGCGGAATTAGGGTCGTCTTCCCAATTTCGTGGACAAATTACGTTTCATTATCTATATACATTTATTTGTATATATAATACAATCACTATTAGAGATCACTTTTTTATTTCCTCTATGACAAAATCTTGGTTGTTTTTAAATATGTGCCACAGTTTTATTAAAAACAAACTTACATATACTCTATTCAATGTAAGTTAATTAGTCGTTTATAAAGGTAAGTATAATGCTTAATATATACCAAGATTAGGAACGTTAATTGTTTAAGCCCTGTTTAGATCAAAAGCCTAAACTTCGGGTCTAAGAACAATCGAGTTTGCCAACAGTTTGACAGTTCACGTGTTTTGTATTATGCGGTTAATATTGATGGAGTGAAATCGTAGCAATTACTATAAAAGTGCGTAAGACTTCTGTGTGTGACCTAAATAAAAAAAAGTACGTTAACTTTCTCGAGTGCTCTACTTTCATGAATAGTACCAAAACTTTATTAAGCACGTGAAATTAAGAGGTTTCTATTTCGATAAATATATAATGTATACAGTTAGTATATGTGTATTTGCAAAAATAAAAAAAATTTGAATAAATTTACATTGCGTTCTGTCCGTCAAGAAAAAGTCAAGGAATAGAGTTAAATATATTTCTTATTAAGTAATCCATTCAACATAAATCACAGACAAACTAAGAATGACAAAACCCACGTGCCCTCTTATAAAATAAAATCGGTAAAATCTTTTAAGAAACAAAAAACAACTTATGTAATTGGGTCTACACAAAGTATATGAAACGGCGTAGCACGGAGATGCCGTAGTTAGTCGCCGCTACGAGCCCGCGTAGCACGCACGCACGTCTTGACGGGCGTTCTACGCGATGTAGAGTTTCTCTGGCGAAAACTTGGTGTGTGAAAATATAAAAAATATTTTGTGAATAGTTTCATAAAATTAATTAGGCAATTTAAAATTCAAATTAATAGGAATGTGTTTAAACACTTTTCGCAAAATAATTTAAAAATTAAAAGTTAATTGCCGTAACGCCAAATTATTAGTTATGAAAATTTTGTGAATATTTAATGTGGTTCCAACGTATTTTTCATAATTAATTGAATTTATAACTATTTTCTGTGAAGTCAAATTATGTGAGAGACAACGATGGTGATGAACACGGACTACGATGACACGCTGGGAATGACCACGTCAGAGATAGACCGAATGTTTTGGGACTATTTCGACGTGACAGTCACTCCGAGTTACAACCTGACTTTCGCCGACCCGATCCCACGGGACCAGACGGCAGTGCTGATCACGTACTGGATCCTGCTGATCGTGGGTGGGATCGGCAATGTGGCGGTGCTGATAACCCTGGCCACTTCGCGACGGAGGAAGTCCAGGGTGGACTTGCTGATGACGCACTTGGCCATTGCTGACGTCTGCGTCACATGCGGAGTTATTCCTCTGGAGGTAATTATTTATTAAAAAAAATGAAAAAGCTGACTTTTTTTCAGACATTATTTCTGTATGTTTCTTTGGTGAGTTTTGGTAAAAACGTATAGAAAAAAAATGGGGACCTTTGGTAATATATTATAAGTGACAAAAAAAATATTTGTACTTCAATTGGACTGGATAGAAGCGAGATTAAGTACAGTAGATAAGAATGCAGAGCGAAATTTAAACCATTACCGGAAAAGCTTAGCCAAGGTTCTAGATGTTCTATAACTATAGTACTTAGTTTTAATCTCTACTTTTGTTTTTGCTAAAAAAATATACTCAAGAGGTTTAAGAAACCGATTGCTTCGTAATCTCGTGGCTTAAATGTGTAAGTGGGATTTAGAGGCTCTGGGTTTGACACACGATTTGCGGAAAGTGTTATTGGATTTTTAGTTAGAAAATTTCTATCATCACGAAGTCTGGAAACGTGCCCGATAAATCGATAATTTGCATCAGCCCATATACGGAACGCATATGTATATACTGCTGCGTACGAACCTCCTTTATTACCGGGGTTTAGGCCCTAGTCCAACACGCTGACCTAGTTTAGGTTGGCAGACTACACAGCTAAGAAATTCCTAAGACATGTAGGAATAAAGTTGGCGAATCGTGGGTGCAGAAATGCACCTCTGTCTACCACATCGGGGATATATGTGTCGGTGTATGTTTCGGTACGTTTTCATAATTAAAACTGTTAAATTAAATGTTTTTGCCAGCTTATCACAAGCTACGGATGCTCAGAAAAGCAAATAAGGGAGACATCCGTAAAACTTGGGACTGAATAAATTCTAACTAATTCTACTTTTAAATGAAGTCGAGGCTTTATGGAGCTTATTTTTTTCCTCTTCTTTCCTTTTTCTCGCCACTTCGTTGTAAACTTCACCTGCTGAGATAAAACGAGTTCTCTGGTCTTTAATAGTAAGTGGGGTGCGATGTAAATACTAAGTAGATTTGCAAGTAATATTAATAATCCAGTGAAGAGAATTATGGTTTGATCAAACTGTATATACGATGACTGATCTCATAGTTTAAGGTATTAATTTGTCGGGTTTTACATCTTATACTTGCTGTTTTTAGGAGATACGAAAACTCTGCGTAAATGTTCCATCATCATCACCATCATCAGCCTATATTCGTCTCACTGCTAGGTACGGGCCGTCTCTACGATTGAGAAGGTTTAGGCCTCAATCCACAACGCTGGCCAAGTTCGGGTTGGCGGACTACTCGTATAAGAAATTTCTAAGAATGTTTAAGTGTGCAGGTTTCATCATGATGTTTTCCTTCACCGTTCATATATATGCACATTCACCTCTATATCAATGTAGGGAAGCAGTGATGGCCTCGAGGTTTGGCCGCGCAGTCGAGAATCTCAGCGGTCGCGGGTTCGAACCCCAGGCACACACCTCTGACTTTTCGAAGTTATGTGTGTATTCACATTGAATTATCACTTGCTTTAACGGTAAAGGAAAACATCGTGATAAAACCTGCACACCTAAGAGTTCTTAGGAATTTCTTAGATGTGTAGTCCGCCAACCCGCACTAGGCCAGCGTGGTGGACTATGGCCTAAACCCTCTCAATGGTAGAGGAGACCCGTGCTCAGCAGTGGGCGTATATGGGTTGATAAAGATAGGTCCTCTACCACTGAGTTTGGTCTTAGTCCAGTTATACGTTGGACTTGTGCGAGTTTTGTAAGTGCAATGTAAATTAATTGAATGTAATGCTGGCTGCAGGCGGCCTTCGACCGATCCCGGTGGAGGTGATTGGGGGAGGCCTATGTCCAGCAGTGGATTAAGATTGGCTGATGATGATGATGATGAATGTAAATTTACTTCAATTACGTTAAGTTTTTCAAATTCTATATACATAATAATGACATGAATATAAACAATATTTATTATTAAGTAGTAAACTAATATGTGTATACTGTATTTACATACTTTGGTATAGATTTCTTTTATTTCAAACAATGTGAACTCAATTTAACACGATTTAATCTTAGTATTTCATGTGTGAGTTAATACAACACACGCACAAAAGTACTTATACCATCACATTTGAGGCAGTAATAAACACATACTCATGCTGAAAAATCTTTGATTGCGTTTCTCGAGCTCCCAACCTCTTTTATGTGGGTTCATGATGATTATAAAGCCGAAGAGATTTATTTTTGGTCGAACGAGACAATTTCAAACAATGCTGCTTCGAATTGAATGAAATATTTTTAAGTTGAAAAGTCCATTTATTGAGGCTTATAGTTTATAAATAAATAAAGAAATAAATTCACCCAACAATCACATACTTAAGTTCTGACCCAACACTAGGATACAAGTCCTGTATTGTGGAGATTTTTCGGTTCACAAATACTCAGACAACATTTATCTGCGGAGATCGAACCCGCGGCCTTTCATTTCTTTCATCACGCTTCGACACAGCAAACACAAATACAGGTGGAATTAAGGCCAGTAAAATATATTTGAAAACGTTAGTCTCAACTTCCTCCGTAGAATCTTATTCAACTCTGACAAACCACGCGACTTCACGCGAGGCAGTTAATTAATTCCTAAGAATTCCATATTATTTCATACAATGGCGGTACTTCCATAGAACCCCAAAAGCGTGACACGTTAATTGTTTTATAACTAGTTTATATTTGTTAAATTGTGGGTTCAGGATATTAATATTTTTATGTCAAATTGAGATTTAAAGCATAAAGATTAATTAAAATTATTAGTCGGCCCTTGTAAGGCTAGTTCGTTTCCGCTAGCTCGTACTAGGCCAGCGTGGTAGACTGAGGTGTAAATCCTCTCAATGGTAGAGGAGGCTCGTGCCCAATAATGGGATGTATAGAGCTGATGATGACGATAATGATGATGAAAACAAGCCTCAGGCAGGCATAAGCCTAAGGGCTAATGAGCTTCTATGGAAGTACTGCCACTGATAAAATAAGGACTAATATAAAAGTATAAAGTAGATCTAATATAAAAGCTCTAACACAAAAATTATAAGTAAATACAACTAAAGTTTAAGTATTTTATAATACGCCTTTAAAAACACTGTTCTTTCTACTGGAACACCGCAGGCGCTCTCGACTACAAGTCAATAAAATAATAACAGAAGTTGTGAATTGGAGAAATTAAATTTTACTTTCATTCACTATGACCTTTGGACACTTATTTTCAAAGCCGCAGGGGGGAATAATTCTCCAAGAAATAACGCTCTATTAAGTATCTCCAATGCAAAAATTTCAATTGCTTTCATTTGAATGTAGTGATGGCCTTAAGTTCCACAAATCCACGCTTGGCCAGCGAGGTGGAAAAAGGCCTAAACGCTTTAGTTAGAGAAGGCCTGTGCTCAACAGTGTGACGTACCTATATGGGCCGATGATGAATAAGATTATGTAGACTCGTAGAGTATTGACTCAACGGTTCTTGCATTTCTTCTTCTTCTTCATCAACCCATATACGCCCACTGCTGAGCACGGGTCTCCTCTACCAATGAGAGGGGGTTTAGGCCATAGTCCACCACGCTGGCCTAGTGCGAGTTGGCGGACTACACACCTAAGAAATTCCTAAGAACTTTTAGGTGTGCAGGTTTCATCACGATGTTTTCCTTCACCGTTAAAGCAAGTGATAATTCAATTTGAGTACACACATAACTTCGAAAAGTCAGAGGTGTGTGCCTGGGGTTCGAACCCGCGACCGCCGAGATTCTCGACCGCGCGCCTAAACCTCGAGGCCATCACTGCTTTATTAATATCTTTAATTAAATAATAATCGATAGAGTATAATAGACTTTCAAATTGGGACGGCAAAGTGATAACAAAGATTATTGTAGTGCCGTCCAAGGTTTTGTGTTAGGAAAGATTTCCGCCTACCCTCCGGCAGTTATTACCGTTATGCCTTGGGGTCCAACACCACACCGGCTGTACTACTTACAGTTATTATATATGTGTAATACATACTCGAATGCCTCTAGACCTCACAACTCGATAACTTGCCTAGTGAAGGGACCATGTTAGATACTTAATTGTAGAACAATTTATTGCATACTAGCGACCCGCCCCGGCTTCGCACGGGTGCAATGCTGATATTTAATGGATGTTATCATACATATAAACCTTCCTCTTCGATCACTCTATCTATTAAAAAAAGCCGCACCAAAATCCGTTGCGTAGTTTCAAAGATTTAAGCATACAAAGGGACATAGGTACAGAGAAAGCGATTTTGTTTTATACTATGTAGTGACGTTATCCTTGTAGACCACTTGTATGTCCTGTAAGTGTGTAATTGTAGATATTAAATATATAAAATAAACTCATATATGCTACCATATAATTTTCTCGGCGAGAAACATTTTCTTTCTATATTTGAGCTCAACATCTGGAGAAAGTTCTAACTCATCCGTCAATTTCAACAACATTTGGCGAAATAATCATCGATATGTAGACGAATATAATGTGATACGAAAATGAAAGGTTGTTGGCGTACACGTTTAGGAGTAAGTGATGTTTGTTGATATTTGTACGTAAACTAAACTGTGATACTGTTTCGTAGTTAAAGCATGTTCCATGCAGGTCAAATACCGGGTCGGGTATTATCGAGTTTTTTAATTAAATAACCTCCTCTTTTTTTTGAAGTCGGCTAAAAAATTCTCAGTAGCCGCACTGAGTTTGGAAATATGTACGTAAAATAGGCTCTCTCTCTATTAAGTGAGACGAAAACAAAATTGGCGAAATTTTCTTTCGGGAAATACAGCCGTAAAGTTATACATGTATGTATGCCATACAATAAAGTTAGACACATTTAAAATTAGGATACCTCAATGAATTCACTAATGCGAGGGGTATTAAGGTACTATTGCGGATAATCCCTCAGCTGAAATGTTCGCCTGAAGAGAACGAACTCAAATACCAAATTTGAGCATTCAGTGCAGTCGCATTGTAAATAGACCCTCGGGCAGCACATTGGCTATTGGAAATTGCGGTTGAAGTTACAGTGAATAACGGTTTGAAGAGTATTCTATATTGTATTTTAAGTGTAGACGTGAGTTTCTGAAACAAATTTCATCTTTTTTGTCGACTTATTGCTGTTTCTAGGACACAATCATGGAATAGGAAAAAACGTGTATCGAACCCGGGACTACTAGATACTATAGAAAAAAACTATAGATTATAGAAAAAAAATTAAGATTAACAAAGTTTTAGAAAAGTACAAATCTTAAAAACATTAAATGATTTTTTTTTTTTTTTTGTTTCCGGTATTACATGCTCTAAGAATTCATAATTAATTATTCTTACTTAAAATACAATTTATAAGTAATAAGAATGAGAGAAACACTCATGATTGTGTAATATCGTCGCTAGTTTTCGTCTAAATTAAGTTGTGTTGTTCATTACGAGTGATATACCACTTTAATTTAATTAGCGATGTAAATAGAAAAGGATTGCCACTCGTCACTTTCGATTCATTTAAACTTTTATTTAATCTGTTCCGTTCGAAAACCAGTCGTTTTCTTTGAAATTAAATCCGGAATGACGACTTCTGTGACAATTTACTTAATTCTGATTACAAATTTAATATTTCACTGCGGATCGAGTTTGCCTAGACTTTTTATTTGATTGGCAACCTTTAATGACTTGAAAAGTTTTCATTTCCATAAAGGTTTTCCGAGAAAAATACGACATTTTTTATTCTTAGATTTTTTTGGTCGACTAAGTTAATAAAATTCTATAGAAACTTGATTTCCATTTATTATTGAAATGCAAAAGATTCTGGTGCGTGATGGTCGATAGTTGTAGTTTACTAGACCTTGGTCGCGGGTTCAAAGCCCGTACACAGTTCAGTGACTGTCGGTTATTTGGTAAGGGTTAGAATTCCGATACACTCAAACTTATCTTAAAAGGGAGAATTTTCGCGAGGAAAATTGTTTGGGAGTTATGTTCAAGGATATCTTGGGAATCAAAGGTCTATTAGCCAATATAAAATTGGAATATATAATTGTAAGGAACGAAAGCCTAACTATATGGTAAACGTATGTAGATTCCAATATACATATAATATATGTCGACCTATGCATCGAATAAGGTTACTTATGACTATAACACCAAAGTACTTTTTATGTCTATAATAGATTTAAAATTGCTTATATATTGCACTAGTAAAGTAATAATGATCATAAATTTTGTTGTTGTTTGAAGAACATAAAAATTTACTGATAGTTTCTTGCCTAATTAAGTTTAAATCGCTGAGAAAGAGAAGTTGTGCAAAAGCACATATAACTTTATTCGATGCATAAGTCGATGTAATATTTTTTTGTTAGAAATAAGGACCCTTTTTTTTTTTGTTCTCGGGGGGAAAGCTGTTTATGGCTCTACTTCCCGCCAGCCCGGGGGAGGGGGGCGGGAAGTGTATGTCGGGGTCACCGGTCTTCCAGCCCGGCGCGCGGCGACGTCATATCCGCGCAGATGTTAATGCCGGGCTGGGTCCCTAACAAAATCCCTAAACCGGCATACCGACCAAAACCCCCCGGTGGCCATCTCCGCGCCGAGTGGGGCGACCACGGTACGCGGGCGAGAGGCGCCCACCGTCAACCGCAGCCGCCCGGTGCGCCTCCGAGACGTAAATGTCTCGGCCGTCTCGGAGTTTTAGGGGGCACAGTTGCACCCCCACTATCTTGGTTCGGACGCCCCGGTTGTGGATGGGCGCCCGCGACGTACACAGGCCACAGTGTCGCCGCCCCTCTCGGGGTCACTTTCAGTGAGGACGCGCTGCCCCCACAGCACGTCCAGCGACCCCAAGGGCCCCTTTAAGTCGCCTTTTACGACAGGCAGGGGATACCGTGGTGGGATTCTTACGCCCCCTTGCCACGGGGCAGAGAAATAAGGACCCTAACGTTTGTGTATTTTTGTAGAGCAATATTTTTATACGCATGTTGCGAAAGTTGATTTGCCGCTTTGTCTCGTTTCCAGAGACCGTTTGGCCTACTATTGAGAATTTTATATTTGAAGAGACTATTGTTGTATACGAAGTATATCCGGGTATCCTACCCAAGATGAAGCCGCAAGGCAAACGAAACGTTTTCAACGAATTCTTTCAACTACACGAGTCTTGTGCTCAAAGTAAAAGATATTTATATATTGCATTTGTTTAAGACCTCAGTATCCTGTAAAATCAAATTGTTAAAATTGTTTACGAAAGTATTAAATTCCCCAGTGTTTTATTTAGACTATCTCTCAGGAATAAAAGTCAGGAATAAAGGCGGTTTAAAATATGCAGCGCTCGCTTTGCCAGCTTCTCTAACATAAAAACTTGATGTAATTCTGAAGTTCAGGTAAGTACGCGATTGAGGAAAGTTTTGTGGGAAGAATACTAAAGGTTTTCTTATTTATTGAATTGCGACTAAACAAATATATACGTTTTAATACGGCTGTAGTAATTACGTTGAGATTTAAGCGATCTATTTTGGAAGTAATGTGTGGCGTACCTAATATAATATTTTATCTATTTATAAAATATGTCTTAACAATGAATTAACACGTTTCTACTTAAACGTTGAAGGGAACATCGTGAAGACAACAACTAAAAATAGAAATAGTACATAGACGGTGACAAAAAAGCCAAGAAGTAATTTAATACCTAAAATTTTTGGTTAAAGCTTACGTGTGTAGTCCGCCTACTCGCACTATGCGAGCGTGGGGGACTAAGGCTTAATCGTTCTCGGTTTTCTATAACCAGAACCTCGGTGGAATGCAGTAACAATATAACAGTAACAATCTACGTCCCGTATATTGTTTTTCACGTTTATAATATAAAAACATAGAATTGTTATTTTTAATATTAGTTAATGGTTATCGTCACACATCTTGCGTGCGTCTACTGATAATTGCTCACAATCCATTACTGTAATTAAAACGTAATTGATATGCTATATAAATAAAAGATAAAAGGCGATTGTGTCATTTCTATATTATTCTGACGCTTGCATCAAAGAGGAAGGCGGAACTGCAGTTACTGTTTCGTCTATTCTTTTCAGTTCTATTAGGTGCAAAAATATTCATCTTAGGAACATTTCTAGAATCAATAATCTCCAGAAATAAACTATTAATAACTCTGCCCGACCCGGGAATCGAACCCGGGACTTTTTAATCACACGAGTATTTGGGCTGCTAATATGTTAAAACTAAATTAAGGCAGGGTTTTGCTTAGTTATTGCTGTCAAATCTCCGGAATGGTTTTGAGAGACAAGCCGCTGTGAGCTAAAATTGTTCTGTGTTCAAGCTGGGCGTTGAAGCTTGAAATTAACCGCAGTTGTATCCTCTGCACGTCGCGAGATATACTCACTGAAGGCGATAATTGCTTTAGAAAGTATTTCGGGTTATACGATCCAAAATGTAGAGTAGCAGTTATGTAACTAAGGCAGGGTATAGGGGATTTACATAAACAATTGAATAAGAAATTGTCAGTAGTAAGCACGAAACACAGCTGGCGAAATATTGGTGCAGAAGTGCACTTCTGCACCAATCAGAGGTGCACCTCTGTCTACCCGTTTGTGTGTATGTGTTTGAATTACGAATACTATCTGCAAAGGAACATTTTAAGGTTATCTAAAATTGGATTAGTCAGTCACACAAATTCTGTTTTTTGAACGTTCATATTTCGATAACTGTTTGACCTACTTATCTAAAATTTTGGATTGTAGGTAAGCTAAAAAATATTTCGAAGTTCTAATTTGTAGGTTTAATATGTTTGGAGTTTTGAAGAGGTCAAAAGTTGTCGAATGTTTTGCGTAAATTTCAGCTCAACTCAGCAATTTTGTGTTTCTGAATTTGCGTGGACAGTCGCGTGTGCTGAAGACAACAATTTAAAGGTTATATTATGTACCGTACTGTTATTTTTATTTTATATATTTGGCATACCAACAAAGTAAATTACTTACAGGAAAAAATAGTTGCATGACTATTGCAGGACATGTAGGCATGCATGACTTTTGAACATTATATCATGTGACAGGCGAAACAAAAAGAAAACATAACATTATGTAAAATACTTAATACGTTTTAAAACAAAAAAGTAACGATAAAAAACATCTTGTATAACTACGAGTAAAGCTGAATGTATAACATCACTAGTGTTTGTGTATATAAAATTTTTATAAAAATAAATTATTCAGAATTTGCCCGTTTAAAATCTAATAAAGCCGCCTAGTCCAGAATCAAATCAAATCCAAATCATAAACTTGATAAACTATATTGTCAAAGCGTGTAAGAGCGCTGCTGTAGAGACCAATATCAGTTCGATATCTTTGTGTCAACAAGTCTGACTGCTCGGCGTTTCTGATTTCCGAATCCCTGCTATCTCAATAAAGGCCTTCGTTTCTGCAGCAGACACATGTATTTGATCACTTTTATTCCTTTTTGACATATGTAAATAGTTTTACTTTATCCACAAAATAATAAAACTTCGAAAAAACTGTGTGACAGTTACGCGGTCACGCCTTAACTCTTCTTCTCTTCTCTTCATCAACCCATGTACGCCCACTGCTGAGCACGGGTCTCCTCTACCATTGAGAGGGTTTAGGCCATAGTCCACCACGCTGGCCTAGTGCGGGTTGGCGGACTACACACCTAAGAAATTCCTAAGAACTCTTAGGTGTGCAGGTTTCATCACGATGTTTTCCTTCACCGTTAAAGCAAGTGATAATTCAATGTGAATACACACATAACTTCGAAAAGTCAGAGGTGTGTGCCTGGGGTTCGAACCCGCGACCGCCGATATTCTCGACCGCACGCCCAAACCTCGAGGCCTTAACTGCTCTAGCAAATTGGATGTTTTTGGTGTAGATGGCTATCCATCTATTGCGAATAGACATATAGTACCTATTTATTTATATCAATCTATATATCTACATTGTATGTAATCAAACATCATCAGAGGCCCATATCGAATCGAAATTCTCGATGGTAGCGAGTTCAAACCCCGTGCACGCACAAAGTTATTTATTTATAAAATTCAAGAAGAATCATCACGCATTTCAACGGAGAAGGAAGAGCTCGCAAGGAAACCAGCACAACTGGTAATCAAAATCAAATAATCTTTATTCAAATAGACCTTTACATGTTCTTTAGAATCGTCAATATTGAACTATTTTTGAAACTATTAGCGCTTCGAAACGTGCGCCTCTACCTCTGCCTACCCCTTAATTTACATGTGTAAGTAATGAGTGCCATAATTAATTCACATACATGTCAATGAAACAATACACAACGTTAATTATGAACGCTGTTCATTTACCGACAATGGCGGCGCCTTATAAATATTTTACAAATAATAATAAATTCAGATCACAAACAATGGATTTAATGTACTTTGCGATTCACGATGGGTTTTTATTCGCACCAATCCTGCCCAATATAATGAACTTTTATGTAAAAATCATCAGCCCATATACCACTGCTCGGCGTGGGCTTCCTCTACATCTGAAAGTATTAAGGGCTTAGTCCTGCTGGACTAAGCCTGGGTTAGTGCGGGGTGGCGGACTACACACCTACATAAGTAATTCCCAAGATGTTTTAGGTGTGCAGATTTCCCCGCGATGTTTTCTTTCACCATTAAAGCAAGTGATAATTCATATTGAATACAGACAATACAACGTCGAAAAGTCAAAGGTGTGCGTGCGCCTGAGGTTTGAACTCCCGACCCCTGGGATTTTCGACAGCGTACCCAAACCTCGAGGCCTCCATTGCGTTGGTTTTGTTAAATAAAGATTTAAAACTTTAAGATTATTATTCGGATATTCTTTGGAAAACTGGGCTTTTGGGCTTTTTTGGAAGAGATATTATCTGTTACTTGATGAGGCTATATTTAGCATTGGACAGCGATAGGCTAAGTATGTTCATGCCTAAGCCGGTAATCTGACTGTGATTACTGTATAAAGTATAAAACTAAATCTTCACGTTTCCACAGAATAAGTAATTCCTTTGTATACAATGTCTACACTTTTATATCTTCCCAAACGGATTAGAGAGCGGTGCTTGAAATATTTAAAACTGCATTTTAAACTTTATTTGCATCGTGGTTACTATGATATATGTTTTAGCCTAGTCGTGCGAATAGAATATAAATTAAAAGTATTTAAATAGCATAACAAATACATATTATTTGACAGCCCTGTGGCGCAGATGGCTAGACCAGCTTGTGAAACGGGGCCACGGGTTCAATCACCGCACCAAAACAAATGTTTCTATGATCCAAAAATATTTTTTTCTAGTTTAGGTGTTTGTGAGGCCGAAAAGTCTCTCGCAGTTTCTGATACTCCTGACTCAGGACTGGTATGTTAGGGTGGGGCCAGAAGTATGAATGCGATTGTGGCCAGAGAGAAATTATTGTTATTTAGATATAAGATTACGTGGGTATATTATCTAATTAGAAAAACGGATAAATGTTATGATCAAAACGTATATTTATGACGATACATTTCATCCACATACAAACTAAGAGAGACTTAGTTTCCGATATCCACGACACAGGACTAGGATCCTATTGTTTCATGTATGTGACAGTGCCTTGATATTACACGCAACCAGAATTACTAAGAAGCGTGTCAAACATATGACAATCTAATTGTAGGTTCGGCACGCGCAACATACTAATATTTCTCTCATCAACACATATACGTCCCACTGCTGGGCACGGGTCTCCTCCACCATTTAAGCCATAGTCCACCACGCTGGCCTAGTGCGGGTTGGCGGACTACACACCTAAGAAATTCCTAAGAACTTTTAGTTGTACAGGTTTTATCATGTTTTCCTTCACCGTCAAAGCAAGTGATAATTCAATTTGAATACACACGTAACTTTCGAAAAGTCAGAGGTGTATAGGTTCGAACTCGCGACCGCCGAGATTCTCGACCGCGCGCCTAAACCTCGAGCCTATCACTGCTTACTGATATTTCTAGACTCATTCAACTGTTCTGTGCATATGAGAAAAATTTAATGCTATGATCATTTTGCGGCGAGTTTAAGTAAATAAGCGAATACAGCCGAAAGCAACTAATCCTGTAGATTTGTGTTCCATTTGCAAACAAGCCCGATATTCCGATCCACCAGCACCCACATAGATACACCAGTAAACAAAGAGCGGACGTCAAATGGAATATTAATCTGAATACCGACAGCCAAATCACATGATTTGAGGCTTCGGAAACGACACCCCTGATTAATCTACATGAAGAAATACAAATTTATACAGGAATGGTTTGAATTATTGCGGATCCTCATCGACCCTACTCAATAGTCAGAGCGACGTGAATTATCTCCTAATTCATATAACCAGAGGCCGGAATACAAAGTTTTTTGGAGATAACGTTAAAGGTCAACTAAACCAGTATCAAATTTCGTGCTTTTCTTAAGGAACATTTTCCCGGGATACAAAATAGCCTAATCTTCAGAGTCTAATTCTACGTATAGAACATTCAAATCAGTCAAGTACTTTTTAAATTACACCTTAGTCACAAACAAAAATAGAATCTTTCCTCTTTGTAATATTAATTCAGATTTATGGGGTATCCGGCTTGTGGCTGGCTAGATATAAGCATGCGAAACAAAAGGCCGCGTGTTCGATCCCCGCACAGAGACAATGTTTGTGTGATTAACTAATACTAGTTTGGAGTCTGGGTGTTTGTGAGACCGAAAAGTCTCTCGCAGTTTCTGATACCCACGACACACGACACAGGACTTGTAGGGTAAGAATTATGAACATTTGATTGTTGAATGTATTTATTTTATTTCATTTATTTTAGGATAGTGGCTGAAAATAAATTTATGTTATTTAAGTTTAGGAGTTTATGGGTGGTACACCTAATTATAAAGAGGATTAAGTGTAAGACCAAAACATATAACATATAAGATATTTATGACGATATATTTAGTAGACATATACTAAATTTCAGCCAATTCCGTACAGCCTTTTCATAAAGCACTAAATAAAATAAAAAAAGCTATTATACACTTCATTCTGCAGGCATGTGGGGAAGTAGTTCCCAAAGGAAATTTAGAAAATAACAACACTGTAAGTGTGTAACAGTGTTTACGTGTTATAGTCAACAATGTTATGTTATGTTTTTAAACAATAACTTTTTTTAAACTAACAGCGTTGGAACTGGTTTGAAATGTATAGTCTTCTAACTATCATAAATAAACATACCCAAAAATTAATGAAAAGAAGTCTGACTACATGTAACATCTCTTTGAAAACACTGTAATCTTAAAGAGGTATTGATAAACTACCAGAAAAGCTCAAAAATCATTGCCAATGTACATACTACGGCTTCTAAATCGAAATTGGAATGGATTTCCAAGAACGGCAACCGTAGACGAAGACTATCTGTGTTTTTGCCTTAATATGTAAGTGAGAGTACTTCCTTTGTTAAACCAAAGTCTACTCCAATAGCTCTCAAGAACTTGTAATTGCATAGTTTTGCAATTGAACGAACGCAGACGGAGGGTAAAAATTTCAATCTCGTATTAAAAGAAGCGTAATTTCATCGCCTCAAAATCTGTCAACAGACACAACACAAACTTCACTATTATAACTCATTTCTATTGTGTATTTGAAACTAGGAAGGGATTTAGGTTTAACAAATATAGATTTAAGACAGATATTTTAACCGTATTATTATCATAAGTCAGTCTCGGTCCGACGCATCCTGCACTTTTAAAGCTGTTAAACGAGAAACGATTTTGAATTCATATTCATTTATTCAAATAGACTTATACAAGTTCTTTTGAATCGAAATTTTTAAATTATTGCCGCTTGTGTTATTGCTGTGAAAAAAATACGGCAAGAAACTCCCTTAGCGACACGAAATTACAGTTTTTTAAGTTCCTAATTTAGCAATATACATACATATTTTAAAATTGTCTTTATTCCCATCATCATGAATGTCATACCACGATTGCCGCACATACTAATCTTTCTATAGAATGCAGGTGCATTGACTACTGAGTCACGATCAAGCGACGTAGTCCCATTGTATCTTGGCTTCGTCTATCGATCTAGCGTGTCCTAGCTCTATGTAGTACGAGTGAATAGAACGAACTATTGATGTCTGTGGCAATTAGGAGAGATTTTGGCCTAACTTCGAAGTACAGAGATTTAATCTTACCTAACTTGGAGTACACTGTAACTGGGTTCCGAGATAGACTATAAGTAGAAGTGGATAAAAATTTAGGTGATCATTTTTGTTTAGTTTCGTATTTTATACATACCTACATAAGCTTAAGCTTGTATTCAACGAAAGAGTAGGCAGAGGTGCATATTTGCATCTACGTTACGCCGGATATGTATTAGTCCCACGTAATAGGAGGCGAACCTATTGCCATTTTTCGGGCACAATTCTAGACTCCGTGCTGCTACCGAGAATTTTCATATTTTAAATCCCTATAACACTTTGCCCGATCCGGGAATAGAAACCAGAACCACTA
Organism: Cephonodes hylas; assembly: GCA_030295005.1. Lineage (NCBI taxonomy): Eukaryota > Metazoa > Arthropoda > Insecta > Lepidoptera > Sphingidae > Cephonodes > Cephonodes hylas. Next base: position 11,138,184 of record AP025377.1, read on the forward strand.
GATCGTACTGAACATGGTTGCACCGCGAGACCACGAGGCTCTCAAATTTCGTATTTTCTCTCGCTGTTTTCTTTTATAAATGCGAAATTAATTTCGAATATGGTTGACATTACGACGAAACAGCTGGACTTTTAAAAATAAATTGTATAAATAGTCTATGTTTTTACAGTTTTTATATATGCTGTCTAGACGGCCTAGGCGAAGGATGACGTGGCGCAGAAACCTAGATATATTATGCTAGAAACCAGATTGTCAAACGGGAGGTCGCGGATTCAACCTTCGCAACAAGATAAAAGTTGGTTTAATCGACACAAATTTCTTTAGTTGTGGGCGTTTGTGAAATCGAAAAGTCCTCGTAGTTTAATTGAGACACAAAACTTGTATCACAGTGTTGCATAAGAAATTCATATTTAAAGTGGGGTGAAGTTACATCGTATACACTTTAAGAATTTAAATTGCTATTTAAGTTAGATGTTCACCGATTTGTTCTTATTTTATAGTATAAAGTTAAAATTCAACTATAAAGAAGTGTCATCAACATTTAGTTTTATATAACACCTTGGTTGTTTATTTTCATACTGTCAACGTGAAGTGTCAATAACGTCATGCTAAGATGTTAAGATAATGGATCTTATTCTCATTAAGTGCTCTGAATTATTGAAGTTACAAGTTACGGTTATATTTAACCTGCCATAACTCGCGCAATTTGACGAGATTTTTTTACTCATTTTTGACCGACAAAATGAGTTATAATTTCTGAGGTTACTCATTCACATGTCTTAATATCTTAAAATTACCTTTACGTTCTTCAAGGAAACTTGAAGGTACTGAGACTAACGGATAACTAACCAGAGAAATTATAGCTCTTTATATCGGTAAAAAATGTGTGGCGTACTGACAGCACCCCGCGCGAGTGATAGCGGGTTAACGGTGAAGAAAAACATCATGAAACTTTCACACAAAAAAAGTGATGCTGATTAAGTATGAAATAGAATAACGTGATTATACGCAGGATCTACTAATACAAACTAACCAAACGAGCCGCGGGTTTCTCGCACCGAGACAAATGTTTGTTTGGTCAACATATATTTGTTTCCGATCTGGGTGTTTGTTGGACCGCAAAAGTTTCTCACAGTTTCCGATACCCGCGACACAGGATTTGTATCTGAGTGTAGGGGTCAGAAGTATAAATGCGATTATTGAGTGTATTAATATCTTAAGTTATACGTTTTTAGAATTGTGGCCAGAGAGAATAACTTCTCTCATTATAACTTAATTCTAACATTAATATGTTGTTTGAGTCTGAGCTGTGTGGGCGGTATTCGTAATTATAAAGAGAATTAAGTGTAAGATCAAAACGTATATTTATGACGATATATTTAATCCACATGCATGCTAAAGTCACAAGAATTAATTTTAGCGTAAAGTCAGAATCATATATTATGTATCTATTCATAATTATAAATAACAAGATTAATTTTAAAACAGCGTTATGTTAATTCCTTTCATTTACAATTGTACAATATCTTCGGCTTTAGTGCAGTCAATTTACTCGAGTTATTGCATTTTACATATTATGACTCTAAATTCAAATGTTAAATCATGGATGCAAATGAGAATATTTTATGAAAAAAAAATGTCCTTACTTTTTTTAATTAATTTCATTTCTCATATATTATGTAAAATATAACATGTGCATTCTATAAAGGGGTAGGCAGAGGTGCATTTCTGCGCCTACAATTAGCCAGGTACGTATCAGTCCGCCGTGGAAGTTTACTATCAAGAGCCAATAAAACTTTGCCTGTCCCGAGAATCGAGCCTAGGACCTCTGGATAGCCAGGGACATACTACTGGAAGACTACGAAACACTCTTAATTATTCATGTGTAGTCTATAAGTGACCCTATGACCCCATGCTAAGACACAAGTCCTGTGTCGTGGGTATCAGAAACTACGAGAGATTTTTCGGTCTCACAAACACTTAGACCCGAAACAAATATTGTAAAAAGCTGTATTTATAAATTAAATTTATAGAGACCACAAAAACTATACAATGGTGGCTGGCAGTGGTTGGATGAGGAGAGCCGAAGATCGAGCCCAGTGGCGTGCCGTAAGAGAGGCCTATGTCCAGCTGTGGACGAATTAGGGGCTGTTGATGATGATGATGATGATGATGATGATGATAAAAAACCTTTATGCGTGTGTGGTGTGAGTGTGTTACTAGTCTGTAAATTAACATTCCCGGAAAATAATTGTGTAACCCAAAGACTAAACTACAGCTCCAGGCTACCGATAAATGTCTACACTGTCTTTTATAATGGAAATATTAATTGGACGTTAGACATACAAAGTCTATCGCGAAATTACTAATTATCGTCTTTGTGATTTTTCGTTAAAATCAAACGAGATTTACATTAAATTAGCTCAAAAAGTTATTAAGGTCGATATATAATAATGTTATTTAATATTCTCAAGGTTAGAAAGTAATTAGGTCTGAAAGTAGCTCCTGTGGCAGATAAGCCGAATAGGAAACCGTTTGTCATCATACTGCAGTTATATAACTCGCGATCGAGAGCTCAAGAATAGTATTTTTTTGAAATTTTATAAAAAGGAAATTCTCTGTTCATAGACTCTTGAATTATACCCGGCAAAACCGGCAATAGTTTCCCCTCTTATTACGTAAGACTAACTAAACTTTCCCTCCTGAGACAAAAACGTCAGTATACAAACATTAATACTCAATTAGCAAGTTAAATCGAGTTATAATTCAACGCACGCCACACTGTGTGGGCGGGCATGCAATTTTATACCCACGTTTCGTTATAGCCTAAGATCCCACCACGAAATTACTACATACATAATGACGTGACTCAAACACACATTTTTACATTCGTGTATGAATAGGATATACCGCAGCCAGTCAAAATATCCCCGCAAGTAATTTTAATTTAATCAATGAAAATTAATTTTCGGAATAAAATTTCATGCACTTCGTTTTTAAATAAAATATGATCCACGTCATAGCTATGCATGTAAAGAATTCTAAAATCCATAGGTGCCGTTCCACACTCAGCCGCAACTACCCCGCAGCCAGGTGCAAACAGGTAACATTATGGAGTTTTTTTACACTCATAACGTACTCGGATGATTTTGGTATCAAATTAAAGCTGATTTTTTTTCTAATATGATGATATATGTCTGCCTGTGAAATAATAGCCGCAAATTAGCGGTGCCATCTGTTAAAAACGCGAGATAATCGGGATAAAGTGTTCTCAGCCGGCACATTTAATAATATTTATTTCAAAAAATAAGTCGGATTCCTTCAAAATAAAAATTGCACGTTATCAAGTATATGTTTTTCTTTTATTTAAATGTTTTTAAATAACTTTTTGCTCGGGGATAAGTTCAATTCAGTCAACTTTTTTTTCATTGCATATTTTATAAATTTAACAGCATTTTGAGCCTCAAAAATGACTCTAAAATGAATTTGTGTCAACCTTAGCTTAGTTATCTTGTTACTTATCAAAATTTACGCAAAAATCTTTAAATGTTCTTAATTAAGTTTTTAGATAACAATATTCCTTAAAATAATTGGTAATTTACATATTTGTACGATGGATGTTTCATCAATTCTAAGGGATTCGAAAAATACTGTTTTTGCCCATATGACGCTAAAACTTATTCATCATCAACCAAAACACGTCCCACTCCTGGGCACGGGTCTCCTCTACCATTTGAGAGGGTTTTTACGCCGTAGTCCACCACGCTGGCCTAGTGCGGGTTGGCCGACTACACACCTAAGAAATTCCTAAGAACTTTTAGGTGAGCCGGCTTCATCACGATGTTTTTCTTCATCGTTAAAGGAAGTGATAATTCAATGTGAATACACAACAAGATAACTGAGCTAAGGTTGACACAAATTCATTTTAGAATCATTTTCGAGGCTTAAAATTCTGTTAAATTTATAATATATGCAATGAAAAAAAAATTGACTGAATTGAACATATCCCCGAGCAAAAAGTTATTTAAAAACATTTAAATAAAAGAAAAACATAAACTTGATAACGTGCAATTTTTATTTTGAAGGAATCCGACTTGTTTTTTGAAATAAATATTATTTAATGTGCCGGCTGAGAACACTTTATCCCGATTATCTCGCGTTTTTAACAGATGGCACCGCTAATTTGCGGCTATTATTTCACAGGCAGACATATATCATCATATTAGAAAAAAAAATCAGCTTTAATTTGATACCAATATCATCCGAGTACGTTGTGAGTGTAAAAAAACTCCATAATGTTACCTGTTTGCACCTGGCTGCGGGGTAGTTGCGGCTGAGTGTGGAACGGCACCTATGGATTTTAGAATTCTTTACATGCATAGCTATGACGTGGATCATATTTTATTTAAAAACGAAGTGCATGAAATTTTATTCCGAAAATTAATTTTCATTAATTAAATTAAAATTACTTGCGGGGATATTTTGACTGGCTGCGGTATATCAGTGTATTCTCCTATTCATACACGAATGTAAAAATGTGTGTTTGACTCACGTCATTATGTATGTAGTAATTCCGTGGTGGGATCTTAGGCTATTATCATGTTCTGCATATGAGGAGGCAAGCTTACCGCCGTATAGCGGTAACATTACTCAAAAAAATTAATGGAAAACCCACAATAATATTCTGCCCGTCCTAGACGAGATCTTTCGCTAGGCGTTTCAAGTAAGCATGTAGGCGTGGTGGACTATGGCCTAAACCCTATCAATGGTAGCGGAGACCCGTGCCCAGCAGTGGGACGTGATGATGATGATGACGATATAGGCTATATCCCTATCGAGCTTTAACCCTCGGAACCATGACTGCTTTGTCTCAAAGGTTTAAATCTCATTCTTATTGTATTTACTTCTATAGCGTGTTAAAAAGTATAATTTTACATAGACAAAATTGAAAAGTGATAATACACGAATCTCCCAATATGATATATGTTTCTCGTTCTATACTACTGGAAAAAATTAAAGGATCAAAAAATAAATCCAAATTTTTGGGCGATTTTCAACAGCCCGCAACTTCGAGAAAAATGGTCTTACAAGAAATTAAAAAAAAGGAAATTGTAGCTTCAAGTATCTAGTTTTTGAATTAAGACAATACAATTTTGTAGCATCAGCGGTTTTGGAGTGATCTTAGGAAAACCAGCAACAAAAAAATCTTGAAAAATTTTTGGTTTCTTTTTTTTGATATACGGGCGTGGAAAATAATGTTCTTGCTTAATGACGATAAAGATCGGATACTTTGTTTATTTAGCTTGAATTTCTTTTATTTAACACCTCGATGCGTTTAGTTCTCGTCGAGATATCAGTCTTCAAATGGAAAAGGATCCTTTTGTCTTTAATTATCGATATCTCAGCAACCAATAATTACACACCAAGTTAAAGGAGCGTTTCAAGAACTTGAATACATATCCTTTAACCACCAGCAATTACTTTTTCGAAAAACCAAGAATTCTTTTGGTCACATGAATTTGAATATGCAGCAAAAAATGGGCTTTGGGTGGCTTTTTGGAAAATCAAGCGCCGGATCGAAAATATAGTGAAAACCAATAATGTTAAGTGTACGTTTTACAGTTCAATATGTCCACAAAAACTCTACAAAGAGCCAAATTAATCCATCCAGCCGTTTTTTTGTTTCACTCGATCAAATTTTTAAAAAAATTAAAAGATCACGTTTTTGCTCCGCAAAGCTCATAATTTAAGAAATGAAAAATGTTTATTTTTTAAAGCTTTTTCCACGTTTCTGTTGAACAACTTTGTTGTTCTGGGTCTACTTGAGGAAATTTAAGAAACCAAAGCCCAATCAATTCAATATTTTGTCAACGCGAATTTGTTGCTCAATAATTCCCTAATCGCACACAATAGCAACAACGAGCAATATTGGCGTTAGTGACTTGAATTTCCTCAAGTTGCCCCAGAACAACAAATTCCTTCAACAGAAACGTGGAAAAAGCTTTAAAAAATAAACATTTTTCATTTCTTAAATTATGAGCTTTACAGAGCAAAAACGTGATCCTTTAATTTTTTCAAAAATTTGATCGAGTGAAACAAAAAAACGGCTGGATGGATTAATTTGGCACTTTGTAGAGTTTTTGTGGACATATTGAACTGTAAAACGCACACTTAACATTATTGGTTTTCACAATGTTTTCGATCCGGCGCTTGATTTTCCAAAAAGCCACCCAAAGCCCATTTTTTGCTGCATATTCAAATTCATGTGACCAAAAGAATTCTTGGTTTTTCGAAAAAGTAATTGCTGGTGGTTAAAGGATATGTATTCAAGTTCTTGAAACGCTCCTTTAACTTGGTGTGTAATTATTGGTTGCTGAGATATCGATAATTAAAGACAAAAGGATCCTTTTCCATTTGAAGACTGATATCTCGACGAGAACTAAACGCATCGAGGTGTTAAATAAAAGAAATTCAAGCTAAATAAACAAAGTCTCCGATCTTTATCGTCATTAAGCAAGAACATTATTTTCCACGACCGTATATCAAAAAAAAGAAACCAAAAATTTTTCAAGACTTTTTGTTGCTGGTTTTCCTAAGATCACTCCAAAACCGCTGATGCTACAAAATTGTATTGTCTTAATTCAAAAACTAGATACTTGAAGCTACAATTTCCTTTTTTTAAATTTCTTGTACGACCATTTTTCTCGAAGTTGCGGGCTGTTGAAAATCGCCCAAAAATTTGGATTTATTTTTTGATCCTTTAATTTTTTCCAGTAGTGTATATAACCTCTCAGTGTAATGCAGATAAATTTTATTAAATGCTTTAACAGCCCTATAACAAACAGTGTAATTACCAACCCAGCCTCACAATAGTATTAAATCAGCACCTATTGTTGATCCAATAGCACTGTTCAATTCTAAAACGAAATTCGGCGAACTAAAACGTATAATAGGCTGTGTCTCTCTATGGAATATCAATGCTTTTTGTTAAATTAAATCAAGTTTATTATTATTTTACTTAAATAAATGGAATAGTATGTTTTATGCTGGAATCGTCATATGTATCTTCTTAAAAACGATATAAATATCAACGATCTAGACATAAATGTAGTCATCAGATTTTATAAGTCCTATTTCTGGGTACGGGCCTCGCCTATACCTTTAGTCCACCACCTAAACACCTTATAAATTCCTAACAATTCCATGCAGGTTTCCTTGGGACGTTTTCCTAATTCGGTAAAGTATTTGATGATTCATTATGAATACACACATAAATAAACAGTTATGTCTTTGATATTTAGGCTCAAAGTCGAGAATCTCGGCGGTCGCGGGTTCAAACCCAAAGCACACCTCTGATTTTTCTAATTCAGGTATTCATAATGAATTTTCACTTGCTTTAATGGTGAAAGAAAACATACTGATGAAACCTGCACACCTAACGTTTTTAGATTTTTTTTAGGTGTGTAGTCCGCCAACCCGCACTAGGCCAGCGTGGTGGACTAAGGCCTAAACCCTTCATCATCAGACCACATACGTTTCACTGCTAGGCAAGAGCCTCCTCTAACATTAAGAGGTTTAATCAATCACAAGATGGCAAATTTTAACCTTCATAAGGTCTTCGGGTCAATTTTGACCCATTTTGTTATAAAAATGCAATTTTCTCAGAAAGTATGCGTTCAAGGAGTTTGATATTCTATGACTTTTAATTATTCGCTTCAATTTACTTAATTATGGAAAAAGTTTATAAAAAATGATTAAAATATTCCACGTATGATTTTTTTTACTCTAACGGTCTTCGGGTCAGAATTGACCCCAACTAATAACAAGCGCACAGTGCATCTGTTATCGTTCGAATTGTTTATGCTTCGCATAACTTTTTGAATAAGACGCTCTTTTGTTCTACTCAAATAAATATTAGTATTATGTTATACATCAAATCAACAACCCAACCTAAGTTTACAATGGTAAAAACGTTATTTGCTTATAAGAAATGATACGACAGTCAAATACATAAAACAGTTTTATTGGATGATATGACGGATAGTAATGAATCTTGTTCTAAAACAGAAGATTATATCATAGAAGCTGAACTATCTGATAGCTCGGATAGTGACAGTGCATCAGTGATTATACTTTCAATGACGTCAAAGTATGGGCTAGTACAATAATCCAGAAACCGTGTCACACAATCTTGTGGCAAAGCCTTCAGAGAAAACATAATTTACTTGACACCAGGTTTCTATTCTTGCTCAAGAATGATCTGGGAAGAAAACATATCACTGTAGTAGAAACCATACGTATCATAAGCCGGAATTACCCACAGAAAGAGTAGCAACAAAGGGAAGTCTGTTATGTTCATCATGTTGCTTTTACCAAAGATACTACACTTGTTCCTTACACAACCAAAATAATAAGTCGGTGAACCTTCTCAGCACTTTTGACCACAGCTTAGAAGTGAGTAATTGCTCAGATACAAAGCCTGTAGTAATTTTACACTACAACAAATGTAAGGGTGGCGTTGATACACTGGATGAAGCTGTCTTCGGTTACAGTAGCAATAGAAAACAAAACGATGGCCTCAAGTGATATTTAGTAACATGGTAAACATATCAACCCACATTACTTTCATATTATTCACGACTGGCAATAGCAGCTGGAAGGAAGGCTGCCTAGCAAAACATTATTTGGATAACTTAGGTATGCAGCTGGTGAGAGTATACATAAAAAACAGGCAAACATTTTCATGGACACCCTTTTCAATACAAATTGCAAAAAAGCTTCGTCAATGTATTGACAACGTACATAATCCATCGATTTTGACCCACCAACTCTCAAACAATACTTGTTTAGCTAAAAAGGCTCCCAAAGAAGTTGTTGCCAACTTTGAACTAAAAGTGACAATAAAACACCTTTGATTGTCCACAATTGTTTTATATACCAAAATTATATCTTATTACACTTATAGGATATAATTTCATTTACTTTTTTTTAAATATTGCTTAGTTTCTTGTTACATAAATGTCTAACAATGTAGTAACTTTTTTTCTATTAAGTGTATTAAATTAAAATTTAAATAAAAAAATCATACTTATTCAGTAGAAATAAATATGATATGTTAAATAAATCCATTACATATTTGTATTTTTATTTTTTGTTCATTTTTCAGTTTAATTTTACTACTGGGTCAAATCTGACCCGAAGCACGGCAACGTTTGTGAAATTAAAGACCGTATGAAGGTTAAACAAGCTGTGAAATCAATAAGAAGAGAGTTGTTTCCATGACAACAGCAATTCGGAAGCCAAACATTTAATATCTCTGTTGACACAAAAGTATGAAACTGATATTGATCTCTACTGCAAATGCCTCTTGCAAAACAGATTGGATATTTGTTTTTTTTTTATATTGATGACTATTGTTTTAAAAACTATGAAGTATTTAAATTGAAATATTGAAATATTTTCGGCTGAGTTTCCTTACTTAGTTGACTTAATTTAAATAAATAAAGAGATTTATGTAATAAAAGCCCCGACGGCTAATAGGAAATAAATAAGATGGCGGTTTGCCGCTAGGAATGTGTTACTTAATGCTTTGGAATGAGATATTGATTGATAAATTTAGATGTCGTAATTTAATCTGTATTAATCTAGTATTAATATATAAAGTTGAAGAGTTTGTTTTTCGGACGAACGGGTCCTATTGAAAAAGGGATTTTTATTTTGAATAGTTATTTTATCGAACCACCCAATACCAACCCGCACTAGGCCTGTGTGGTGGACTAGGGCCTAAACTCTCTCAGTTGTAGAGGAAGCTCCTGCCCAGCAACGGGATTAATATGGTCTGATGATTATGATGAGTTTTTTCATCGAGGAAGACTATTTATTATCACGCCACGATAAAAAGGAACGAAGCAGCAAATAAAAATGTGCAAATCATATTTTTATTGAAGCCTCAAGTTTCGCATCCAGACTGTACTACAGAGTTCCGTGTGTAATACCCAGTCATTAATTCACTATTATAAAAAAATCGTGATTATGTTTTAACAATATTGAGATTTTTGGTCTATAGGACCCCATACACGGTACGATTCGTCTGTACGATCGATCTGATGAAAATCGAGACGATTGGTCGCATCAAAATTTTTAATACAATAATCAAAGTACATAGTTAACGATCTTGACATACACTGTCGATTCGTCGTTTTGATCGGTTGGACGCGACGGATCGTACAGATAAATCGTACCGTGTAAGGGGCCCCTTAATATTTGGGTATTACTACAACATTAACCTTTATCTTCTCACGTCAGTATAGTCTTACAGGCTCATACAACAATAGCCGTGACTTCACTAGCCATTCGGCCACAATTCCGCTCATATTTGTATCAGATTTCGCGAAACTATCAAATGTTTTGGGGTCAATGTGTTCGCAGAACTCATCGGTAAAAATATCCATAGGAATATTGCTATTAACTTTGTGTATTAATTACATCTTTCGCGGAAGGAGCCTAAAAGCAAATTAATTGTTTCCTGCCGGTCGTGTAATTGAGTTAAATAGAACCAGTTTTAGGTCGGAAACTGTCCCGTATAAGGATTAATTACAAATGACAAGCCATTTCCCCGTGGCGAACTTATATCCCTTACTGTGGCCACTGTCCGTGTAATGAAGATCTGTTTTTGTTTTAGACTACCTTGACCCGATTAATTATCCTACCTTAATATGAGTCCCTTTCACACCAAAACCACTGAACTGATATAAGAAATTCTTTCACCAATACAGAGGTTCATTATTACTGACTAACATACGACATAGCCCTTTTTGACAGCCCCATGTCGAAGTTGGCTAGACACCAGCTTTCGAAACGAGCGGCCGCGGGCTCCATTCCCGCACCAAGACAAATGTTGGGGTGATCCACAAATATCTGTTTCAAGTCTTGGGGTTCGGTCTGGTCTGGGAGGTCGTATCTGATACCCACGACATATGACTAGTATTTCAATGTAGGTATGTGTTTCACTGTTTATTTATAAGTTATATTCACCCTCCTATTCCAAAAGGAACAGAAACTGCGCGAGTGTAACCCCGGGACTTAGTTGGTATAAAAATATCACTTTGAGATCATCAGCAGCCTATACCAACATCTATATCAGACTATTATGGAATGAAAATACTTTCTTACTACGATGTACATAGATTAGCAGAGTATTTTTTGAAGCTTAGCGTTGAAAAATATACCAGTACTCTGACACAAATCTGTTGACTGAGGGGGGATTTACGTTTTGTCATGTATGTTTTTTTAGACACAAATTTCACTTGCACGTAAGTAAAATAAAAATTTCATACATACATTTACTCGCAAAAAATGTTTTACAAAACTCCGAGAACTAAATATTTGTTAACTAAAAAATTTACAAAGGGAGTTGAAATTCATTCAAAGCATTCGCCAAAAATCTTCCGTTTAACATGTTTGCGCGCTCATAACAAAACATTGGAAAAGCTTTTCAAAAGGCGACATGAGCGAATTTACGAAACAAAAAGAAGTGCGGCTCAACGTACCGAAAAAACGGACAAGTGCGTTTCGGTCTCGTTTACGAAGGGTCACGTACCATTATTTATTAAAAAGGCAAAAAAATACATTCCTGTTGGTTGGGGGCCCCTTCAAATATTTATTTAGTCTGTTTTTTAGTATTATATTTGTTGTTACAGCGGCAACAGAAATACATCACCTGCCAAAATTTTATCTGTCTATCAATCTAAGTTCATAAGATACAGCCTGCTGACGGACGGACAGAGAAGTCTTAGTAATAGACACTTTACACTTTAAGTACGGAATCCTATAGTGGAACTTCGCTTAACATACATGTTTTATTTTAAAAAAATTGTATTCAAACAATGTCCATACTTGAAACAATCATTTGTAAAATAAGTCATCAGATGCAAATAATAGTAAGTATTTAGTACTTACTAGCGACCCGCCCCGGCTTCGCACGGGTGCAATGCTGATATTTAATGGATGTTATCATACATATAAACCTTCCTCTTCAATCACTCTATCTATTAAAAAAAAACCGCATCAAAATCCGTTGCGTAGTTTCAAAGATTTAAGCATACAAAGGGACATAGGGACAGAGAAAGCGACTTTGTTTTATACTATGTAGTGATGAAGGTATGAGTTATATTTTATTTTATTCACAATGAATTATCCCGAACTTCAACGAAGAAAGAAAACATCGTGTGCCAGTTTCACACCTTAAGTTCTAAGGAATTTCTTAAGTATTTTACTAACCCGCACTAGGCCAGCAAGATTGTATAGGAGGCCCGTACCCAGCAATGAGACTTTTGTGAGCTGGTGACGACATTAAAATCTTGTTTAAGTTTTTGTTATTTTTTTTATCGTATACTTGCCAGTTACATAGCGAGCCTTTAGGAAAACCGCCGACGTTGCAGCTGCACTATTGCAAAACCATATTGATATTGTAAAATCGCTGAAGCAGCTGTGACGTCAATCGAAGCTTCATTAGTAATAATTATTTGTGAGAATAGGCATTCCATATTCCCACCTCGAAGTGGAATCTCTATTCGTAGGATTATTAATTGTAATTTATTTAGTAATAAATTTAGTTCCTAGAAAGCATTTCGGTTTTTTTTCGGCCCTACGTCTGTGGCAAACGTAATTTGCCGTTTCTCTAACACCGTCATCCACCCAAATACGTCATTATCCAAGTACACAAATATCATATCACAAAACTCAGCTGCCGAATGAATTTCCAACCACAAAATTGCACTCGGAAAAAGGGACGGGCAACAATAAATAAGTCACTGAAAATTGCGCTCGCTTTGTACCCATACATCACGGCTTCAAGGCAATATCTTCCAAACAACAAAGCTATCCACGTCCATCCCTTCGTTATGACGATATTGGATTTAGGGCTGTTTTTAATAGGCGCTTTTTTAATAAAAGATTTACAGTTGCAGTTTAAGCGTTTTGGGTCTTTATTTTTTTATAGGAATGGAAGTAATGTAATGAATATCAAAGTTGTAAATTTTATTTATTTATTTAAGCTTTTTACACTCAGTGTATAAAGGCGGACATAATGCCAGAGGCATTAACTTACTGTCAACCTTAGGGTAATGCAGAGATTAAAGGTAGGTTCCTAAATAAAAACAAGATTAAATAATCAACAAAAGTATAAATAAACTACTAAAAATAAGCAAAATCTATAAAGAAAAATATATGTCTATGTAAGATAACTGATTTCATAATTATTACATACAAATACTTATATAATGTTATAGTATACATACATAAATACATAAACAGACGAAAGGAGAAATAAAAAGTCGTACATCACACATATTATTTAGACATTTCGTTTGAATACAGCTGCCGAACTTTTATTTTAAAGGCCAATCGACTTATAGCCGACCTGATTTCGAGGGGAAGTATAAATCCCATTTATGCTGTATTTTTTTTTAGGGGAAAGCCTCCTTATGGCTCTACCTCCCGCCCCCCTCTAGAAAGAGAAGCAGGAAGCGTATGTCGGGATCACCGGTCCAGCCCGGCGCACGGTGAGGTCCACGCAGCTGTTATTGCCGGGCTGTGTCCTTAACCTTTCCCTAACCATCACCGGCATACCGACTAAAACCCCCCGGTGGCCTCCTTCACGCCAAGGAGGGTGACCACGGTCTGTGGGCGAGAAGTTTCTCATCATTAAATCGCAGCCACCCAGTGCGCTTCCGAGACGAAAAGCGTCCCGGCCGTCTCGGTGTGATAGGGGGCGCAGTTGCACAAGCTTTGTATGGGCGCCTTGATAATGACTGGGCGCCTGCGACAGACACAGGCCACCGTGCTGCCGCCCGTCTTAGGGTCACTTTCATTAAGCGACCCCAAGGGTCCCTATTAGTCGCCTCTTACGACAGGCAGGGAAGATCGTGGTGGGATTCTTACGCCCCCTTGCCACAGGACAGATGCTGTGTTTACCTTCCTATACCAGCCTTGTATTGTAGGTATCAGGAACTACAAGAGACTACAGTCTTGCAAACATCCAGACCCGAAACAAATACCTGTCGATCTTGCACTCGTTTTGCAATGAGAGTACTCGCCATAGTAGATGTCAAAAAAAATTGGTTCAAGTTGAAAACTTATTAGTGTTGAATTGTATATTTATCAAGAAATGCTCTATATACATATCATCACAAAAGGGAAAAAAGTTATTTTGCAGTCTAATTCATCGCGTACGTAGTAACGATCAACAGATACGATTAGTGCTCAGTAAGACATAAATTTTCGCAGGCCCATTAGCCCGACCTTTGATCCCTTAGGACCCATTCAGCGGGAGAACAATGAATTAACAATGGAAGGCACTTTAGGATGAAAATCGATGAAGTGTTCGTTATTGGTATAAAAAGGATTACCTTATAATAATCATTATTACCTCCGAGGCTTTACCTGTTCTTGCGGGTGTGCTTCCAGTCGACCTGGAAGTACAGCGTCGCGCCGCGTTATATTTTACCAACAAGCAAAGTATTGATAGGGATTTCCTTCCATCGCGCGACTTTTCAAAAATAACTCGATTATTTAAACCATACGCCGAGATTTACTCGGAATTAATAGAAGAATGGCAAAACCGATGGAAGCTGTCTGTAAAGGGACGTCATCTCTATCAATATTTTCCGTCGGTTAGCGATCGCTTGGCAAAAACCTGGCTTGAGATTGATCATTACGTGTCGCAATTTCTAACGGGTCACGGCAATTTTCGTAGCAAATTATTCTCATTTAAGTTGGTTGATTCTCCTATGTGCCAATGCTCAACACATGATTGCGAATATGAACAGTCCGCACATCATATCCTTTGGGAGTGCAATCTTTGGTCGGATGAGCGTAACAGTATGCTCAATAGTATGCATGTAACGTCTGGTGTTGTTTATTATACAGACCTCGTTGAATCTAGGAGGAATTTCCGTGCCTTTCAGCGATTTTGCCATGCCTATTATTGGAAGTCTGTATAACAGTTCGCACGTTAGGTCCAATTTAAGCAATAGTTATTTATCCGTGGTGCGCTAGTTAATTGCGTCAATTTTTTGGTAATTGTAATTGTCTTTCTTTATGTGAGGTTAAACCTCATAGCTCAATATTTTGTCACCCGCTTTGCTGTGGAGGGAAGTGGACAACTCTTTGTTTTTCCAACTCCTCCTTTACATTGTTTTTCTGATTAACTTCGTTGCGGGATTATGACAATTTAGGTCCCCTTAGATTCGCTGAGCTTCATTGCTCGGCGCCAATACTGTGCGTGCCGCTGTTGATCCTGGAATACAGGAGTTGCAGTGGCGGGTGTGTGGTGGGATAGGGACTAATCATTATTACCTCGTGGTCTCGAGGCTTAAGTAGTTATGTATGAAATGAAATTCTCAGCAGTACGGAGTATGAAAATGAGCTCGAAAAACGACAATAGTCTCCCAGTTTACTTCGTGGCACTGATACTGGCGAAATGTGGATACAGAAATGCAACTCTGGCTCCCCTTTGGGAAATATATCGATAACATTCTTGTTTCAGATATACTGATAATATCAGTGTGGATGAAAATCTTAATTAATCCAGGTTTTTTGCTTACCAAAATTGATCTTCGTCATCACTTTTTATTTCAATATCATCATCATTCATGTTAATATGTTAGTTGTTCCAAACAAAATTCGTAATAGCACATTCTTAAAAATCAAAAGCTATTTTCATCGTAACCTTTAAGAAAATATTTTATTCCTAGTCTTTGTGAAGGCATGTGGAGCGAACCTTCGTGGTTCTTTTGAGTCGCGACAAAATATAAACCCTCATTAAAACTGAAATTATTGTGTTATTCTTACTGGCAAAACTTTACCGTTGGAAGGAATTAAGGGAATTATAGGCGCTACCAACACAACCGGAACAGTTCTTTAATAAACTTTGTAATGTACCCAATAAAAATATTAGACACAAATGAAATTTCTTTGAACTCGTAACTCTTTTATGGGGCAATGTATACGATTCCATCACTAACTTCCGAAGGGTATTTGAGAGCTCCGAGTTTAATTAAAAATAAATTTTATAAAAAAGCATACTAAAAAAAACAGATTACATATATTAAGACTATACTAAGCCCTGGGCGTAAGTAAATTGATGTGTTTCATTCATTGCTTAGGTTAAAGTGAAGTAATGAAAATTACAAAAACTTTGTCTTTAACTTATAATATACAAGATATTACCCACATCTCCGTTTCCTTATTGAATTTTGTGTTTGTTTATTTTTATGTTTACCTCTCCAACACTTCGATTGAACATTCGTACGTCGCTCGAGCCTCCCATATTAAACCACTGTTGCTACATTTTTTACGCGTCGCTGCAGCACGTTAGCTGAATGAAGATATAAGTTTTCTACTGCAATTCTTTTATCAACCTATATACGTGCCCTTGCCAGGGAGCATAAGAAACAGAAGAAGAAGAAAAAGCAGTGATGACCTCGAGGTTTTTGGCACGCGGTCGAGAATCTCGGCGGTCACGGGTTCAAACCCCAGCCACACACCCTATGATTCTTCAAATTTATGTCTGTATTTAACGGTGAAGGAAAACATTGTGATAAAACCTGCGCACATGAAAAGTCCTTAGGAATTTTCTAGGCGTGTAGTCCGCCAACCCGCTCTTGGCCAGCGTGGTGGACTAAGGACTAAGCCCTCTCAATGGTTGAGGAGGCTCGTGCCCAGAAGTGGGACGTATATAGGTTGATGATATTGTAAAAAAAAGAGGAGGTCCTCTACAACTGAGGGGGTTTATCCTGAATCCTGTACGCTGGCGTAGTGTGGGCTATTTTCATTCATCCTTAAAGTAATAATTAGTTATGAAAACACAGATAACTTTCACTAAAATCATCCAAAATTAACCCCCTACAAAAACAAGGATTCATTGATAAACGCTCAGTATAATTCAATTTTGATTAAACCAGCGTCAATTTTAGATTGCGAAAAGGACATACACTTCTGTCATCGACTGAAAATTGAATATTTGCGGCCGTAATCGGATTTGGCGCGCCACCCGCTGCCGAACCAATCCCAGCTTTAATATTTTCAGTAATCGCAGTTATGTTTAACCCTTAATTCGGCAGGCTATTTTTTTAAATTTCATCTGTAATTCGTAACGTCCGCCTTAACACTAAGCAACAAACTCAGGGTCTATTGCTCGATAATATAATTAAACCGATCTGGACATACGGTATTCAACTGTGGTCCTCAGCCAGCAAATCCAACATCTTGTGTCTCCAGCGAGTACAAAATTATATCCTGAGGGTTATATCAGCGGCGCCCTGGTATACTAATAACAAAGAAATCCACGAATACTTGGAAATCCCAACCATTTTTGAAGAGGCGAAACGCTACTCCGAAAAATACAAACAGCGTTTGTCAGTTCATCCCAATCCTCTATCTCACTCACTATTACAACCGTACACGATGAAGAGACTCAAAAGAGCGACCCCGCTGTTCTAATACGGGGAGATAGGACAGTGGCCCTATCTTGCCATACCTCACGACGCCTTTCAACATATCTGCTCATAGTTGATGAGACTGATTGCAGATACGACAAAGAAACAAAAAAAAAAATCTGTAATTCGTCGCATATTTTGTTATAAACCAGGGTCGATATTTTTTGAAACAAAATGAAATTATAGCAATTTTTAAGCCTTAAAATCTACCCCTTCCCTCCGTTCCCGATCTCAGATCCCTCGTAAATTATTTTTCCTTTCGTTTTTGTTATATTCCTTTTCCTTTCTAATGTATTTCATTCTGCTCTATATTTTTCGTATTTCAGTATCCTGAGAAATCTACATCCATTGTAATAGATATTTTCAGGCCACAAGCTTGTTATTTTGACGAGAAATAAACTGCACTGTGTCTAATTAACAGTTAATACTTTTCCTTTAACCCGTTCTTATTGTTCAGCCCGTGCCGAGAAATAATTCAGACTTTAAATCGAATATTTTTACCTCATTTTGTAACATGTGAATTGCTGCTTCGCTCTTATTAATATCGTAGCATAATTTATAGCCTACAGCCTTTAATTCAAATACTTACTATTTCACACAAAAATATTTTTTAAATCCAAACCAATACTTTCTAAGATTAGCGCGTTCAAACAAAAATAACTCTTCAGCTTTACATATTAGAGTAGATTAGCTTTCACCTTATTTAATAAAATCTATTTAACTCAGCTTCAAAGACTTTAGTCTAGAGTCCGCTTGCAAAAGTTTGTTTTAATAAATTGCATCTTGTGAAAGGAATTGTGGATCTTTCAATTTCCTTGGCGTCGGCAATTTCAACGATAAAACGACATTCATTTCCTTGCAAACTTTTAATGTAAATTCAAGGTTGGAGATTTTTATGGCGAGTGCTCATTTTAAATAGTACAAAGTTATTAATGGATCAAATTAATTTATGTATTTTAATCGGAGAGTTACTATCTATGCTAATCATTATTTATTAATTGAGCTATTCTTCTTCTTCTTCATCAACCCATATACGCCCACTTCTCTCCATGGAGTCTCATGGGTCTCCTCTACCATTGAGAGGGTTTAGGCCATAGTCCGCCACGCTGGCCTAGTGCCTGTTGGCAGACTACACACGTAAGAAATTCCTAAGAACTTTTAGGTGTGCAGGTTTCATCACGATGTTTTCCTTTACCGTTAAAGCAAGTGATAATTCAACACATAACTTCGAAAAGTCAGAGGTGTGTGCCTGGGGTTCGAACCCGCGACCGCCGAGATACTCGACCGCGCGCCTAAACCTCGAGGCCATCACTGCTTTGAGCTATTAATAGATAAGAAAGAAAAAAGAATTGATTGTCACATTGTAGTACAATTATAAACATTAATTAATAAGTTCACATAATATGAACCGTGAGGTTGAGACGCGTGGTAGAGACAAATGTTTTGCGATCGTAGCGTAAGACTAAGCATTTGTTATCCATAAGGATTAATTTATTCGTTGCTATACACTTTTACACAAGGGAAGAATTAACAAAATTATTAAAAATGAAATAATAATATGTTGATTGTTGGTTGATTGATTGTTGGATTGAGGGATGGCAGAGCTTAGAAGTGGAAAATGTCAGCGTGATAGACCGAAAGAAGATTGAATACGATGAATATAAGAAAAGAGCTAAAAAAGCCGTAGCTGTCGCCAGGGCAAAGACACAAGACATATTATACAAGTCTCTGGAAAACCCTGAAGGACAGAAACATATCTACCGGCTGGCTAAAGCGAGGGAGCGAAAGGCGAAGGACGTATCGCATATGAAGTGTATAAGGGATGAAGTGGGAGAAATTTTGACAGATGATGATGAAATTAAAAATAGGTGGAGAACCTATTTTGGAAAACTAATGAATGAAGAGAATGATTGGGAGAGGCGGCTTGAGGATATACCAGTGAATGTGGGGTTAGTAAGAGATATAAGTATGGATGAAGTCAAGAGAGCTGTATGTGGAATGAAGAATGGAAAGGCGGTTGGACCAGAGTTTTGCAAGTAGTAGGGTGGAAGTGGCTGACTTTGTTCTTCAATAAGCTGTTACTGGACAATACGATACCCGACGAATGGTGCAACAGTTATTTGGTGCCCATTTTTAAAAACAAGGGAGACGTTCAAGATTGTAGCAATTATCGGGGAATAAAGTTAATGTCACACACTCTGAAAATATGGAAGAGAGTAATTGAGCGACGCCTGCGAGAGGAGTGTGAGGTTTCACGGAACCAGTTCGGTTTTATGCCTGGCCGTAGGACAATGGATGCCATTTTTGCAATTCGCCAGTTGTGCGAAAAATACAGACGAGCACATAAAAACTTGCATATGGCATTCATTGTCCTCGAAAAG
Organism: Cephonodes hylas; assembly: GCA_030295005.1. Taxonomy (NCBI): domain Eukaryota; kingdom Metazoa; phylum Arthropoda; class Insecta; order Lepidoptera; family Sphingidae; genus Cephonodes; species Cephonodes hylas. The sequence goes on from AP025377.1 coordinate 11,158,063, forward strand.
GCTTATGACCGGGTTCCGCGTGAAGTTGTATGGTGGGCCCTTAAGAAGAAATGTGTGCCTGAGAAGTACCTGCAGTTGATCCGAGCCATGTATCGCAAATGTGAAACCCAAGTCAGGACAGCCGCTGGTGCCACAGCCAGCTTCGATGTCGCTGTTGGTGTGCACCAGGGATCGGCTCTTAGCCCTTACCTCTTCCTGTTGGTTATGGATGCCGTTACGGCAGGTATACAGGAAGAGGCACCCTGGTGCATGCTGTTTGCTGACGACATTGTGCTGGTGGCAGAGAGTGGCCACGAGGTGCAGAACAGACTGGAGGTGTGGCGGCATAGACTTGAAAATTTTGGCCTTAAAGTCAGCAAAACGAAAACGCAGTATATGTTTTGTGACTATGGCGGTCTTTCAAGTTCTGTGTCCGTCACACTTGATGGAATGCCGATACCAGTCTGTTCCGAATTCCGCTACCTTGGGTCACTCATGCAAAGTGACGGGGACATAGACCGTGATATAAGGCAAAGGATCAACTCAGGATGGATGAAGTGGCGACAGGTCTCAGCCACAATATGTGACCCTAGAATGCCCCTCAAATTGAAGGGCCAAATATACAAGTCCATCATAAGACCTGTCGTTATGTATGGATCAGAGTGTTGGGCTACGAAGAAGACGGACGAAAGGCGACTGCATGCAGCAGAAATGCGAATGTTGCGATGGATGTGTGGGGTGAAACGAATGGACAGAGTGAGGAATGACTATGTTAGAGGAAGTTTGAAAGTAGCTTCGGTGATAGATAAGTTGAAAGGAAACCGTCTGTCGTGGTATGGTCATATTATGAGGAGGGATGAAACGTATGTTGGAAAAAAAGTGATGAGTATGAGTTTCGAAGGATGGGCTAGCAGAGGAAGGTCAAAGAAAAGATGGATGGAATGCGTGAGAGGTGATATGAAAGAGAAAGGGGTGACTGAAGACATGACGGCTGACAGAGATAGTTGGAAGGAAAAAACATGCTGCGCCGACCCCAAATAGACTTGGGAAAAGGGCAAGTGGATGATGATGATGTTGATTGTTGGTGCAAAAATGAACAGAGGTTCATTGAAGGTCAAGAGTAGGCCTACCATTACAAGGAATACAGGCATTAAGTATATGTATATGAGGAAAAAAATAATAATTTAAGCTAAAGTGAATATTGCAATAGATTAATCGGAAATTTATTTTTATACTCCAATATAGAAAACTTTAAGCTACAGTGGAAGTATAACAAGTTTTTAATTTTAAAAAATATTTTTGTACAAGAATATTCCTTCTTCAATGAAATATGGTATTGACGTGCAAATATCGAGAAATGAATGAACGCATTACACCACAATCAACGGTGTTTGTTCTTGTTCCGCCATTGTGAAGCGCAAGTATTTGTTCTCAATATTAAATACAAATTAAAATGTAATTTCAACATTGATTGTGCCAGTATTTTCAGACTTAAGAGTGGGTCATATTGTGTTTCTTGGAAAATTTTAATTCTTGCTAAAGAGAAGTTATCATCATCATCATTCAAAAGACCTCCACCGCTGATCTAGGCTCTCGGTTCTTTAGGGTCTCTATCGGAAGCAGCCTGCGATTTTCGTTGAATTGTCGGCCCACTTTGTGGGTGGACGTCCAACGCTGTTCTTGCGTGTACAGAGTCTCCACTAGAGAACCTTTCTGCCCCACCAGCCGTCAATTTTACAAGCTATGTACCCTGCCCATTGCCACTTCAGCTAATCCTTTAGGCTGTATCAGCCACCATCGTGTTCCTACGGATCTCCTCATTAAATACCTAGGTATTATTAAATACATAGCCCTCCCCATAGTTTGCTGAGTGACCTTGAGCTTTTTAATGAGGCTTCTAGTTATAGGGAATTAGTTTTTCACTCTATATTATACTGTGACATACAAATCCGTATACGAAATTGTAGGCTTTGAAATGAATATTTTTCCCCGTTTTTGACACATTTTTCATTGATGTTCCGCTTTTGATTGCCAAAGCGTGTCACTAAGCCTTCCTCGTTAAAAAGACTATTGAATATAAAAATATATTTTTCCAATCCGAACCATAAACTGAGATTAGCGGGTTCAGCAAAACAAACTCTTCAGTTTTATTAATTAGTAAAGATATAGGTCGGATAGGATGGATGTTAAGGTCATGATAATGGCTATACTTTACGTACTACACAGTAAGGAATTAGGTGTCTAAGGATAATGACAAAAAGAAATGTTTGCGTGATCCTTAAATATTGATTTCGTTCCTAGATGATAGTAATACAAAAAAAGTCTCTCGTAGTTTCTGATACCCACGACACATTGCATCTTAGCGTAGCATCAGAACTATGTTTGTGTCAGTCGAGAGTGTATTTACATGTACACGAAATAAATCATTCATTTCTTATACCCCAAGATGCTAAAACAGCAGATAATAATATTTAATCTAACAACATAGTTACTTTCGACAACAGATGAAGTAAGTGCTGTATGGTGTGAAAAAGGTACCTTCGTTCTTCTGTCACATTTCTAAACGTTACCCTGCTTTAAAAATGCTCTAATGATAAAAAAAATATTACATTGCCTGACCGACGAATTCGACCCGGAACCTTCAATTGCATTGCACATACTTTTGCCATGAGACCACGAAGCAGCCTTCCATAGAACTAAAAGAGTCATTCAGTTGTCATGGAAAAATCTTTGTTCACAGATCGGCTGGAAGTACACGAACGCTTGGCTTGCTGGGAAGCTGTTATGCAAGCTGCTGTCAGTACTGCGTGCGTTCGGCCTCTACCTATCTTCCAATATCCTCGTCTGCATCTCTATAGACAGGTAAATATATTTTATATATCCCACCATACACCCGCCACTGTAACTCGTGTACTCCAGGATTAACAGCACGCAAGAGTGGATCCAGCTTTAGCGCAATGGGGGTCATATGGTCGTGGTCAAGTCACAAGAATTTATAATTTGATTTTGGTAATAGAACAGATCATATATCTTAGAGCGAGCCTATTGTCTTTTCAATTACCTATTGTAACAGAAAAACCCTACGATAATATGTCCGACCCGGGAATCGAACCCTCGAGAACACCCGGAAAATTTCTACCGCGAGACGTTGAGACAACAAATGTTTTCTAAAGTTATGCTTTCTAGAAAACCATCCGCATTACTCTGAACGAATTTCAAACTATTAACTATCTTGTAAGCAGCAGTAAATGAAGTTTTAATGAGTTCGTGCTCTTCCTTATGATCTAAAGATATGAGAAGTATTGACTTTACCTGAGAGAAATTAATATAATCACATACATAACCGCACTTTTACATTCATCGAAGGAAAAGGTGCATTTCTTCAACCTCATTTTGCCAGGTAGGTATGTCCGTTGCACGTAACAGAAGATGAGACTGTTACCAGTTTTAGGGCATATTTCCTCTGCGCTTTTACTGAGAATTTCCTAATGGAAGAAACAATAACACTTTTGCTCGACAGAGGAATCAAATCCGTAACTTTTAGATTAGATTAACTTAGGAACACAATATTATAATAAAAGAAAATATTCAGCTGTATTACAGACATATTTCGTAGTTTTCTTGTACTCTTCTTGTTTTAACACGTTTCGAAGCGGCACTAGTTTTAAAAAAATAGCATAAAAAATTGACGATTCAAAAGTACTTGTGAAAGTCTATTTGAATAAAGGAAATTTGACTTTGACTTTAGAGTTCCTTATCTGATTGTTACTAGAAATTACTATGGTTTGTTTTACGGTGTGGTTTTTCTTGATTAAGTAAGCTTGATTATATATAGTAAAGTTGAAAGGTTATTGACCAAATTGTTATTTAGGGGACACGATATAGCCGTGTCTAGGGAATTGAAATTATTAACCTATTTGAGCACTATGTTCAGATAAACATCAAATCCAATTGAGTGACTGTGTCATAGCTGTATAAATTACGTGCATGATTGACTAAAGAACAAGCAACTAACTATACAGGTGTATTTAGACCGTGATCGGAAACTTAGGCAGGTAATAGCTAAGATGATTACAAACCCCCTGGCGTTAAAGAAACTCCCAACAAAAATTAAAAAATGACATTTTCTAACGACCATATGTACAAAATGTTTGTGGTTGCTAGGAAATATTTAAATTTTCTTTAAACTGCCTTTGTTTGTGATCACAGTCTAAAAACGCCCTCTATATTCAATCAAATTTAGAATTCGGTCATCACACTAACACTATTTACCGGTAGAAATTTACTCCTAATATAAGGACCTTGAACGCTTGATTCCTTTGCCTACTTTTATTGGTAAAAATAAATGAAAAAAGTGTTCAGCAACTTTGATAGTTCGGCAGCCAGACAATAGTTTCGTGAATTGATTTCTTATTGTTGGTGAATTTTTTCTATTTTAAAATATGGTACTTGAAAAGAATGTATTATTTCCTTTTAACTTTTTGAGTTATCCATAAATTGTTTTATAATAAAGTTGAAAAAAGATAGGTTTGTTGAAATTACAATGCTCTGAAAATAAGATCGTTTTTACTGTGTGAAAATTTACAAGCATCTTTGAACACATAAATTAACGGTGAAAAACATATTTTAAAATCAAGCTTTTATTATGCACGAAAAATTAAAAAAATAAACTAAGAAAACATTCATAAAATTCGTAGTTTTTTAAACTTTACAAGTAACAATTTACAAACGTGTTCGGTTTATCAGTAGAAGTATGATACATAAACATATATTATCTATAACTAGTATATTAATATTCTTAAGTGATCTAAAAGCTCGTCGCGGCCGAGGTCTTTGCATTAACGAAATTGCGCGACAAGCTTTTAAATCACTTAAGAATATTAATATACTAGTTATAGATAATATATGTTTATGTATCATACTTCTACTGATAAACCGAACACGTTTGTAAATTGTTACTTGTAAAGTTTAAAAAACTACGAATTTTATGAATGTTTTCTTAGTTTATTTTTTTAATTTTTCGTGCATAATAAAAGCTTGATTTTAAAATATGTTTTTCACCGTTAATTTATTTTTAACTTTTTAGTTGGAAATATTTCTAACTCTATCCATTTCGTAGTCATACCGAAATTCAATTCAATCGGTCCATGGAAACTAGTGTTCCTATGGGCACCTTCCAACTTCTCATGACACCAGATCAACGATACCTTGTTATTATGTTGGCACTGAAAATACAAAGACAGACCAAATTTCAGTTCAATTGGACCACAAGAATCGGAGTTCCTATGGGCATCTTCCAACTCTTCGTCAGATCAGCTCTATGATACCTTATTATTATATTGTCACCGAAATTACATAGGTATACCAAATTTCAGCTCAATCGGTCCAAAGGAATCGGAGTTCCTGTGGGCTTCTTCCAACTCCTCAATAGATTAGCTCTATGATACCATTTTTTGTATTGTTACCGAAATTATGAAGAGATACAAAATCTCAGCTCAATTGGACCATAGGAATCGGAGTTCTTATGGGCATCCTCCAACTCCTCATCAGATCAGCTCCATGATACCATATTTTTGTATTGTTACCGAAGTTACGAAGGGATACAAAATTTCAGCTCAATTCGACCATAGGAATCGAAGTTCCTATGGGCATCTTCCAACTCTTCGTCAGATCAGCACCATGATACCATATTTGTGTATTGTTGTCGCAGTTACAAAGACATACCAAATTTCAGCTCAATCGGTCCACAAGAACCGATGTTTCTATGGTCATCTTCCAACCTCATCATCAGACCAGCTCTATGGTACCATATTATTGTATTGTCATCCAAGTTACGTAGGTATACCAAGTTTCAGCACAATCGGTCTATTGGAAGTGGTTCAAATCTTCATTGCAAGATTTGTAAACATACAAACATACATACATACATACATACATACATACATACATACATACATACATACATACATACATACAAAAGTGAAGTTAAATAAAAGCTTGTAACAAAAAAATCACTTCAATAAGAGCATATATGAATAAATTGTTGCAACAAAAATAAATAAACCAAACGCGAAAGCCAGTAAAGTTGTTATGATAATCTCGCAACTGACATTACTCAAAGTCTGCGTTGATTAATAACTTCCAGCTTAGCGTCGCCATTATGAATCAGTGCTGCCAACCGAACAAAACGAGGCTCTTTGTACCGACCACGCACGTAATACAGCGTGGCCATGACTTGGGATTATTCAAACAAGTGTCATACATCACTATGCTGGGTGAAATTGTTTTATTTAGGAAATTTATTTGAATAATACCCACATGAAAATATATTCTTTTTGCTTAACTTTAAGTGAGGTTTAATTGACATTTAACCCCTGGTGAGTGAGGCATGCGATTAATAACTTTTTGGGATAATCATTTGCTGCTATAAAGACATTCTGAAAGTATTAGTTTTTTTTACTAAAGATGTTTCTGCGAAGTTAACACTTGTTACTCGTAACCTTGAAATGTTTTTAAAAATGGAGAAATGATCTTAGCGTTCCTCAGAAATAAGTGGAAAAAATTGCGTTTGCAAAAATGAAATTCGCGCATTCCTTTTCTCTCATAAAAGCTTGGAAAAACTAGCTAGAAACAGACGCTATTTGTTGACCCTTGAAATTGAACCCATTCCTCATAACCTCAACCACAATGCTTTTATTCATCGTCTTATTGCATACTGTAATAAAATTAAGTTATATCTACAAATAAATAAATACACTCTGTTGGGCACACATATTTCTGATCCCACACTAAGTTACAAGTCTTGTATCGTATACATATATCAGAAACCACAAGATACTTTTCGCTCTTATAAACACCCAGATCTGAAACAGATTTTTGCAGATCACACAAACATTTATTTCGGTGCAGGGATCGAGCCCACTACCTCTCAATTCGCAAGCTGGTGTCTAGCCAACTGCATTACAGATCTGTCAATTAACCTTCTCTTTGACTGAATATTCTAAACGATATTTGAATGAAGCATATTTTGATTTAAAAAAAATTGTTTTTTCAGGTTTTTCGCCGTAATATATCCGCTGAGGTTGTCAGAAGCCCGAAAGAGGAGTAAACAGATGCTTTACGCCGCTTGGATCATCGCTCTAGCGTGCAGCTTGCCTCAGGTAACTCATAGTCATTTTATACGCCCAAAAATACAGAGTGTATGCAGACAGTGATCGAAAAATAAGGCAGGTAATAGCTATGGTGATCACAAACCCATTGGAGTTGAAAAAGGGCTTTTTGGTGTGCAATTTTCATTATGTTTTTCTTCACCGTTAAATGGATTATCGATGCCGAAGCCTCAAGCCCTCACGAAATATATTTGAGGCGAAGTCATAAGCCCTTCTTTACATCTATTTCTTTTTTAATAAATCTCTTTACGCAAGCTTAAGGTATTTAAATCATTTTTAAAATCCTTACCCAAATAAGTTTGCGTTGCAATCATAGCAAGTAAAATGCTTACAATAGCTTATTTAACAATTATACAATGGCTTCCTTCCTTTGACGAATAAAGCGGAAATACAAAGGGTGCTTTTATTAAATAAGCCTCGACTTTGAGAAGGCAGTTAAACAATAAACGTAGATTAAATTGGGCTTTCTTCTTGTGATTAAATCTATATATTTATTTATATGCTTTATTGTATTATTGTGTATTGTTCACCATATAAAAGCAGTGATGGCCTCGAGGTAATGCCGCGCGGTCGAGAATCTCGGCGGTCGCAGGTTCAAACCCCAGGCACACACCTCTGACTTTTGGAAGTTATGTGTGTATTCACAATGAATTATCACTTGCTTTAACGGTCAAGGAAAACATCGTGATGAAATCTGCACACCTAAAAGTTTTTAGGAATTTCTTAGGAGTGTAGTCCGCCAATCTGCACTAGGCCAGCGTGGTAGACTGAGGCCTAAACCCTCTCAGTGGTAGAGAAGGCCGTGTCCAGCAGTGAGACGCTATATGGGCTGATGATATGGATAAAAACAACATCAGTGTAAGTAACATCTCAGTAAAGTAATGTCACACATGGCAGCCTTATCGTTATCGGCGATTTCTTCCTCATTACATGAGGAATAAAAGTCAACTTAAGTTTTTAAGCCAAGATTCTTTCTAACGTAGACTAATTGGACAAAAGCTGAACTAAGAGCTAGTTCAAGTAGTGTACTTAGACGCAAACGTAACTCAATGAGAACCGGAGACGCAGAGAGCTGTGAAAATACAAGAAATGTAGAGGAGGAAATCCCTTTTGAACATCAGTAGGAAGGAAAAGATATTTAACTCCAGTACTTAATGACTAGCCGGTACCTATTATAGTATTTTATTGTATTGTTATCCTATGTTATACTAAAATGTCTTGTATTGTTTTATCTGTATGAATAACTGTTTTTCGCATCTCCGAATGCAAAACATTAGATTTTAGAAGGAATATTTGTCGTTTTGCAATATTTTCCATCAATGCTTACCCAATTTTGCTATATTTTACATTGGTGCTCCGTTCCTAGTAGTAGTAACGTGATAATATATAATCGAGAAATGGGCAAAAAAAAATCTTAGTACTTACTAAAAAAGACAAAGGCCTTAACCCATTCAGTACCAGAAGGAAGAATGTGGGCTAAAGGGGATGACGATAATAGACTCTAAACCATGGATTTCTTTTCAAATTAAAATGTAGTTTTTTTTTATAAAAATGGTTTTTTTATAAATTTTACAAAAGGTGGATTTAATGCCTTTGGCTGTCTTTACTAGTCGAACCTTAGATGATGCTGAGATGCAAAGCACAGGTGTGTAAGTTTCATGACATAAAACATGTGAAATTAAAATATATAGTGTATCATCATCATCATCATCATCATCAGCAGCCAATATTCGTCGACTGCTGGACATAGGCCTCCCCCAATGACTTCCACCGGGAACGGTCGGAAGCCTCCTGCAGCCAGCGACGTCCCGCGACCTTGACAAGGTCATCGGACCACCTTGTTGGGGGACGTCCCACGCTGCGCTTCCCCGTTCGTGGCCTCCACTGGAGAACTTTTTGGCCCCATCGGCCATCAGTTCTCCGCGCCATGTGGCCGGCCCAATGCCACTTCAACGAGCTAATCCGTTGGGCTATGTCAGTTACTTTAGTTCTCCTACGGATCTCCTCATTTCTGATTCGATCACGTAGGGAAACCCCGAGCATAGCCCTCTCCATAGCTCGTTCTCTCCATAGCATAGCCCTCTGCCTTCGTCGACACTACGCGGCCGCCCTCCGTCTTCAGCCTAGACAACTGTTTTTGCCCAATAGACAAGTCTCTTGCAAACACTTTGGAGCCTCCGTTCCGCTCTATTATCTCTTTAATGCTCACAGTGTTGTGAGCACGGACATCGTGTCGCAAGGACTTCCAGATCCGTCTATTGAGCTGACGATATGCTTCGGCGTCCTCGGAAGACTGCAGCGCCATAGATCGACGTTCGGCCATGAGGTCAAGAGTGTGGACCGAGAGTTTTTGAGGTCTATCTCTGCGGCGAGGTCTAAAATGCTTAGATCCCACCGCATGGACAGCTTCTACCAAACCGCTGTTTAACTCGTCCACGGCAAGGTTTTCTTCCAGGCACTCGAAGCGATTTTTCAGCTCGAGTTGAAAGCTTTCGGGATTTTGGATATGAGCGCGAGTAGGTCGGAGCGTAGACTTCATCAAGCGACGCCTTTCTAATTGGACGTTGATATTCAATGAGCCTCTAACCATTCGGTGATCGCTACCGGTTTTCACCCTGTTGATCACAGAGACATCACGTCGTTTCGTCGTCAAGATGAAATCTATCTCATTTCTCTTGGAACCATCAGGGCTCAGCCAGGTCCATTTCCTGTGAGGCGGCTTCTGGAAGAAAGAGTTCATCGCAAAGAGTCCCTCTTTTTCCAGAAATTCGGCCAGCCTCTGACCCCTGGGGTTCCGTTGCCCATGTCCAAATTGCCCCACTTTCAACTCCGCATCGCTCCTCATGCCCAACTTTGCGTTAAAGTCTCCCATAACAACATTGAAGTAGGTTTTGGAAGTATGTATGGCCCGACTTATGTCCTCATACATCTCCTCTACTTCTTCATCTGGGTGTGTCGAGGTCGGCGCGTATACCTGTATGACCTTCAACGAATACCTTTTGGATATTCTGAGTATAAGGTACACTACCCTGCTCGACACACTTTCGATGGATACGATGTTGTTAATGAGAGACCTGTGGACGAGAAATCCGACACCTCCTCTGGACTGTTGGTCGTCCCCCCGGTAGAAGAGCAGGTTACCGGACTTCAGGGTTATCGTGTCCTCCCCAATCCTGCGGACTTCCGACAACCCCAGAATGTCCCAGTGTAACCAGCTCAATTCTTCTTCTAGTTCGACAATCTTCTCGTCCGTCCTCAAAGTGCGTACGTTGTGTGTTACCAGGGCCAGTCGTCATCGGGGGTGGTAGCCGGGGCCAACCTGGGGATTCTTAGCACCCCCCGCCCCACCGTTACCATGGCCGCTACCGTAGCCAGGAATAGTGGGGCTGCCGGGGACTGGGGGCCTGGTCCTAGTTTCCATCATGTAGGGGGATATTGCCAATTCTCGTCACTCTTGGCAGGCGGGTTGGCGAGCGCAGTAGGGGAATCGCATTGATGACGCTGTTGCCCGTCATCAAGCGGGGGTGGAGGGAATAGTGAGAGAGAGAGGAAGTTATGGGAGAGGAAAATGTGGCCTGTAGGAGTGGATACTGCAGTCACGGAAGGGAAGGTTGGTAGTGACTGCAGCAGCTCGGGGGCCGAGGTCGCGTACTCGTAGCACCCATTCTAGGGTAGGCCATGACCACTAGATGGGAGCATCCCTGACCAAAATAGTGTATGCTATATACAAAACACAAGTAGTATGTAATATAATATAATCGTATGAAACATACTATCACCAGGTCAAAACATATTATATACCGAACAATTGGGTAAACATCATTAACTAGTATTTAGTTAGTTTCCCTAAACACACAACGCACTGCGGATTAATCAGTTACAAATTAATACGATATAAAATATTAACATTACATTACATACATTGACTGCCTCGTGGTCTCGCGGTATAGGTATGTGCCGCGCGATCTAGAGGACCTGGGTTCGATTCCCGGGTCGGGCAAAGTGTTATTGGGTTTTTCCATCAGGAAATTCTCAATAGCAGCACGGAGGCTGGAAATGTGCCCGAAAAACGACAATAGGTTCGCCCCCTATTACGTGGGACTGATACATACCTGGCGAAATGTGTGTGCAGAAATGCATCTCTGTCGACCCCTTCGGGAAATATAGGCGTGAGGTATGTTTTGTTGTTGTAACATTACATTGTTTCCAGCGAAAAGCATACGATAATTTGTACCAGTGTCTGTACTTCTATAAAAGCCCAAAAACGTTACGGTGAATTGTATAATGTATAGTTTATAATTACACTGGACAACAAAATTGACACTTTTCTATGATGATTGACTTTTATCACTTGATGTTTACTAATTTGACATCGCTGATTCTAGATATGACCTCAGTTTTTTTGTATCAGCTCTAGTTTACGAGTTATAGCTATCACAAAACAATTAAAGTATTACCGTGTTAAAATACTCATAAATTCAAACTTATTATTTTTTTAATATAATTTTACATGGCATAGTAAAGACGAGTTTTTGTGAATGATATGAGTATTTTTTTTTTCATTTGCGGAGAATATATGTACAAATAATGGACTTTGAATGTGACAAAGCTCATAATTGAGGCTTACAAAAGTTGCTTTCGACACTCCCTGGAAATAAACAACAAGTCTTAGATACGGCAAAAGTATTGCAAAACGTGTGTTGAGTCTCTAACTTTGAGGACAAATAGGAAAAGGAATAGATTGAACCGCTATCATGTAGAAAGAAGCCGTGAACCATCAGGAAAACAGTAATTTTTGCTACGTAAACATAGCTAGTATTAGCTGTAAAAATCGAGTTAAATGAGAATATCCATCCTTACGGTTCGCTTATAGACGTGTTTTGAGTCCTACTATATAACCTGAACCTCAGTCCGGTCCTTCTCTGGAGATATCTATGGATTTTGTGGCGAAAACTGACACTTTTAATTTAAAAAAGTTTCAAAAACTGAGTGCAGGGAAGATAAAAGTTGGTATTTATTTATTTAGCGGGTATTTTTGACGGGTCACTGATGAAATCGTTAATACACTAAGCTAATTTGATGAAGACTGTGACAGATAGTGAGAAAAACGCATGGAATGCGTTAGTTTTGTTAGTACAGATTTTTTTGTGAAATAAGAAAAGTTTGGACGTATCTTATGACGTCCAAAAAGTATTATGCCACTATTAAAGGCTCGGAAGTAATATGAGCATCGAGGTACACTATTTTCATAACCATCTAAGCTTATTTTTCTGTCAATTTTGGGAATCTAAGTGAAAAACAGAGCGAGCGACTTCACCAGGACATTCGTACGATTGAGGAACGCTATTAAGGCTCCTGGAACACATATATGATGGCTGGCTATTGTTAGAGCATTCAGAATAGCTCTCTGCCTTTAGTTTTAGAAAAAAAAGTAAAATAAAACAAGGTATTTTCGACTTCACCTGGAAAAAGAAGGATTATCCCCAAAATTTTTAACGTTTTAATATGAAAACAAGCCATGTGTCATATTTTTTTAACTAGAGCTCATACAAAAATTGTGTGAGTGGTGCAGAGAATAATTTGTTTAAATTCGTTTTTTTTTTTTTTTATAACTATTATTAGTATTATTTATTTCTATATATTATATATATACACATATATTTTATACCGATATTTATACATATAATTATTATGTCTTCTGATTGTGATTCTTTTTACTCTGCTATTAACTCTGACTCTTCGTCAAATGATGATAGTTTCGATTCTATGACTAATGGGCTTGGTGACTTGGTGCGGCAAACGTTCAACAAACACTCTTCTCTCACTTTTAACGTATGCCATATCAATGCGCAAAGTATTCCAAGCCACTATACTGATTTGGTGGATACCTTTTATAGCGCCAACATACATTCCATCCTGATTTCTGAAACCTGGCTCAAACCTCAGTTGCTGTCGACCGCCTACTCCCTGCCTGGCTTTGTTCTCATTCGGAATGACCGGGTGGGAAAGAGGGGAGGTGGCGTTGCAATTTACCTTCATAGCGATATTCCCTTTAAAATCGTAGCTTCCTCTTCTAGTTTGTCTCCACTTTCTGCAGAATATCTATTCCTTGAGGTTTGGGTCAGGGGAGTGAAGACCTTGCTTGGTGTTGTGTATTGTCCTCCTTCAATTGACTATTTCTCCAGTCTCGAGTCGATTCTGGAATCTTTAGGATCGGAATATGCACATCACATCATCATGGGAGATTTCAACACTGATCCCCACAATCCTCACGTTCCGTCAAACTTCTTGACATTCTTCGATCTGTTAATCTTCATGTCTTACCTTTGCAAGCCAGTCACCATAATGTTAATGGTGATGACACTTGGCTTGACCTCATTCTTACCTCTTCTCCTGCCCTCGTTTTCCGCCATGGCCAATATCTGGCCCCTGGTTTTTCCCACCACGATCTCATCTTCCTGTCCTATACCCTCAAACCCAACAAATCCCCTCCTAAGGTACTGCATATGCGTCGTTTTGGCCGCTTGGACATGGAAAATTTACGTAGGGATGCAGCAAACATCAAGTGGGATGGACTGTGGGCTGCTTCTACAGTGGACGCGAAGATCGACATATTCAACTCAAAACTGCACGCCCTGTATGACATCCACGCACCAGTTGCAAAAGTGAAGTTGAAGCATCCCCCAGCTCCATGGTTGACTGTTGAGGTTCGGAGAGCGATGAAGGGCAGGGATCGTGCTTTCCTCAAATTTAAGAGGGAAAGGACAGATATTAACTGGAGTCTCTTTAAAACTGCGCGTAATCGGTGTAACCAGATGGTGCGTAACGCAAAACGCCGCCATATTCTCAATAATATCTTATCTTCTTCTCATGCTAATATCTGGAAGTTTCTTGGGACGCTGGATATTGGCAGAGAGAAGCATTTGGAATTTCCAACGGGTATTGGTTTGGATGATGTCAATGATCATTTTTCAACCTCTACTTCTCTTGCTCACCAAACCAAGATCCGCACCCTGGATTTTCTTAATGGGCTAAGGCGACCAGATATTAACCCATTCCATTTTTCTCCAGTTGACTCAGACGAGATTAAAAAGGCTATCCTAGCTATCAAGTCCAATGCGACGGGCTGTGATAAGATCAGTCGCCGCATGATAGTTCCTTTGCTTGACCTTCTTCTTCCTGTTATATCCCATATTGTCAACACTTCCCTTGAATCCGGCATGTTTCCTTCATTATGGAAAAAAGCACATGTTATACCCCTCCCCAAAGTCCCTAACCCGTCAACTCCAAATCAATTCCGTCCCATATCTATACTTCCCTTCCTCTCCAAGGTGCTTGAGGCCTGTGTACATAACAGCTGTCTAGGTTTGTACATAACCACAAAATTCTTAGTCCTTTACAGTCTGGGTTCAGGCCTGGGCACAGCACTATATCCGCCCTCCTCAAAGTGACTGGCGATATTAGGGCTGGTATGGAGAACACCGAAGTCACAGTTTTAGCACTGGTTGATTTCTCCAATGCCTTCAATACCGTCAGTCACGATATCCTATTAGCGATCCTTTCCCACCTAATGATCTCGTCTGAGGCACTGGATTGGTTCTCTAGCTATCTTCAGGGACGTCAGCAATCTGTGCGCCTTGGCGATTTATCGTCTAACTGGCGTATTTTGGGTTCTGGCGTTCCTCAAGGCGGTATACTTTCTCCCATGTTATTTTCTATTTTTATTAATCTCATAACGCAAGAGCTTCAATGTGCGTACCATCTGTATGCCGATGACCTGCAAATTTACGCTCAATCTAGTGTGGACTCTGTGGCTTCTGCGATACGTAAGGTTAACAATGACTTGGCTCGCATAAAATCATGGTCAGATAACTTTGGCCTAACAGTTAATCCTGCCAAATGTCAGGCCATAGTGATAGGGAGCCCAAGGTTAATAAGCAGACTGGACCTCAGCACTATACCATCCGTAGTTTTTGATGGCTCGCACATTCCCTGGTCTGCTAATGTTAAAAACCTTGGGCTTCATATAGATTCTGCTTTTAATTGGCGAGCTCAAGTAACCTCGGTGTCGCAGAAAGTCACAGGTACGCTTCGTGCCCTTTATCGCTTGAAGAACTTTCTTCCCGCCAAGACCAAAGCGATGCTTGTGCAAGCCTTAATCTTCCCAATAATCGACTATGGTGATGTGTGCTATTTCGATCTGAATGCAGAATATCTCAATAAATATGACCGTCTTCTCAATAACTGCATTCGATTCATTTTTAATCTTCGTAAGTATGATCATGTTTCCTTTTTCCGCTCTCAACTGAAGTGGTTACCTATCCGACAACGCCGGTCTTTACGCGCTCTCACTACTCTTTTTTCTATCATAAAGTCTTCTACTCCACCCTCTTATCTGATTTCCCACTTTCAATTTCTTAGTAGTAACCACGATAGGAATCTTCGCTCATCTAGCAATCTTCTCCTTTCATGTCCCTCTCATAGCTCAAACTTTTTACATAGTTCTTTCTTCATTCAATCTGTCCTTCTTTGGAACGCACTCCCTTCAGAAATCAGGATGCTGACAAACCGCTTATCATTTAAAGTAAGGGTTAGACAACTTTTTCTCAATCGTTTGTCAGAAGTTTCTTAGTATATATATGTATGTATATTTATTATCGTAGGTAATTATGTATATTTATATATATTTATATTATAGTATAATATTTATGGGTTTATGTTAGTATTTATATATAAGCATATTATCCGAAAAATAATATTTATGCACCTATCAAGTATCTCTGCACCACCCTAAGGTTGACTGGTAGAAAATGCCTTAGGCATTAAGTCCGCCTTTATACAATGTGTTGTATAAAAAGCATAAATAAATAAATAAATAAAATAAAAATTTCAATTACAGATTTGAAATTTTCGTTGAAAATTGGACCAATTTCATATATCATAACCCAATCATCAGAAATGCTGTTGTCCAGTGTTATTTATTGTGGGTCATGGTCATGTGGGTATAAGCAGTGATGGCCTCGAGATTTGGGCGCGCGGTCGAGAATCTCGACGGTCGCGGGTTCGAACCCCAGGCACACACCTCTGACTTTTCGAAGTTATGTGTGTATTCAAATTGAATTATCACTTGCTTTAACGGTGAAGGAAAACATCGTGATGAAACCTGCATACCTAAGAGTTCTTAGGAATTTCTTAGGTGTGTAGTCCGCCAACCCGCACTAGGCCAGCGTGGTGGACTATGGCCTAAACCCTCTCAATGGTAGAGGAGACCCGTGCTCAGCAGTGGACGAATATGGGTTGATGATGAATGATGAATGAATGAAATTGTTTACGTTAAATGCAAATTTAAGCTTGAAGATTATTTATCCAGAATAAGAATTACTGTTCGAAATTTTGTCATTCATGCTGAGCTTCTTTGGAAGTACACACTGATATTATCGTTGTGAAGTATTATCGAGTATGTATCTATGATTTTTAATAAAGACTTTTATACGTGATCCGCTTATTACCACTCATCAAATTTAGTCGTTTTATTTTTATTACTGCTATTTCCTAGTTACATAATCATAGACGTACACTTTAGGTACACTTACATTATATAAGTGACATTATCATCAGCCCACATTACATCTACTGCTGGGTACGGGTTTCCTCCACAACTGAGCGGGTTTAGCCTAATGGCTAAGTGGACTTGCATCCACCACGCTGGCGTAATACGGCTTAGTAGACTACATACCTAAGAGATTTTAGGTGCGCAGATCTCCTCACGATATTTTCCGTGTCCGATATCATTTCTATATTTTTCATATAATATTAGGTACCTACATGTAGTTATACATATAATGGCTTCGACAAATGTAATATGCGATCAAGATGTCCTATGTTCGATTTCCGGAATGGAGTGAGATATTTGTTATTTCCGCTAGAAACAAAGACGGAAACAAATCAATAAATGTATATGTATGTGGCTGATGGGTGTATTTATATAAGTTAATGTACCCTATGTCTAAAAATGACTTTCGGACCACCCAGGAGATATACTCTTAGTCATAATCGTGTACTATTGCCAACCTGCCCTAGGCCAGCGTGGTGGACTGAGGCCTAAACGTTCTCAATACTAGAGAAGCCCCGTGTTCAGAAGTAGAACGTATGTGGGCTGATAATGATAATCATGTATGTCCATAAAAACTAAAATATATATAAAACTAAAAGGAATGCTATGGAAAAGGCAAATGGAATATATTCAAGGAATTACGTTTTAATAAATCCTGTTCGTTTGCGATTTCAGCGAAAGAGAATTAGTTATGTTACTCGTTCAAAAAAGAAGTGGATAAATTAAAAACGATTTGTATGCGAGCCAAGAATAAGATAATATTTACTTGTCTTTTCCAAATGAGAATTTAATTTTAATAAGAATTTGCTAACCTCATTAAATCTAAGCTTTTATCATTTCATTTTCATTTTGTATGAGTTCGTTTTGTCTGTTTGAACGGGAGCACAAGAACTACCTGTCGGAATGGAATAATAAGTTTTCATATCAAAGTTTATATCATTAGCGGTATTATCATAGAAGAGTACTACATATGATAAAAACCCAAAACCCAGTATGCCTTCTAAAATCCTGACTACTAATCTTTAAGCGTTTAATCTTTATTTCAACCTATGCGCAGAATAAAGTTATATGTGCTTTTGCACAACTTCTCTTTCTCAGCGATTTAAACTTAATTGGGCACAAAATTATCTGTAATTTTTACTGTCTTTCAAACAACACCAAAATTATGATTATTATTTCTTCACTATTGCAATATATAAACAAGTTTAACTCTATTTTAGACATAAAAAGTACTTTGGTGTTATAGTCATAAGTAACCTTATTCTATGCATAGGTCGATTTAATAAATGCATTTTGACATATAAATCAGAATATTACGACCCCACAATGAACAATTATAAACTAGAAATTACATAATTAACGTGGAACGCTTCTGCACATCGATATAAGTACCCGTCCAACTTCACCGCCACTGTAACTCCTTTAATGTGTAAAGAATGGAGAAATAACTGGACACAGATCAATTTTTTGTCTCGCTTTATCATGTGTTACATAATGTTAATTGAAGCGAGAGGCAGCATGTTTTACAAAGGTAGATGTTATAAAATTTTGTTTGTAATTTGTAACTCTTATCAGATCAAAGCATGGCTAGGCTTGTTCTACAGTTAGAAGGAAAAAGAAGTTGGCTGATGATGATGGTAACTCTACGTATCCCTGTGAAATTCTGCGGAACTTAATTCCAAAGAGCTGTCGTACACAAAGCGAGCGCTTAAAATTCAAGAGCAAGCCATTTGACGCCGGCCTATTACTCTTGACAGATTTCATAAGTCACTTTGGTTGAAGTCTGCAAATTGAAATGTTACACAGACGGGAGCATCAATTTGAAAATTCAGACCGCAGTCCTAGGGGAACTAAATGTTTATTTTAGATATACGAGCACATTTATTTTTAATTCGTACTACGAAAGCTAATTTTATTACAAATAAATTCACTATTAGATGCGGATACAAGCGTTCATCTAAAAATATCTCTAACATACACCAACACCCAAAATAAATATTTGTAAATCACGCAAGCTTTTTTTTACTATGGGGTTTGAAGTTCAAACCCTTTAACTCAAACTTTGAACCCGCAATACTTTGTTTCTCAAGCTTGTGGCTTTACTGCGCCAATGGGTTCCAATCCATAAATTGACAAAAGGTACATAAGACATTAAAATATGGGTGTGGATGATCAAAAATAGCCCCATGGCATAGTTGGCTAGATACAAGCTTGCGAAACGATAGGCCGCGGGTTCGCTCCTCGCAAACAAGCAAATATTTGTGTGACCCACAAATATTGAAAAACGGCGATAAGCTCTCCTGTAACGTATGACTACCACATAGTCCGTGAAATGACTTAAAACATTATTTAAATCGGGAAAAAGATTATCTGGTTATAAAAGACGTCCTTCACATTTAAGAAAGACCCGTAAACTGCAGAATGGTTTGTTGTTTTTGCAAAGTAGCTCTTATTCTGATCGCGTATGGTTCAATATGGCTGTACGTCTAGTTATAAGATGAACATCTTAAGATGTCACAGATGTGTTGATAAATGATGTCGCTGGGTACAGGCTTATAGCACGTCGTTCTAGAATCTTCGTCGTAATCCCTTATTGAAAATTTTGTGGTTGATGGTTGCATACATACATACATACATACATACATACATACATACATACATACATACATACATACATACATACATACATACATATATACATACATACATACATACATACATAATATGTATATACATACGTCCTTTTACTAATACTGCCTGGATAGGCTCATGGTCACGCGACACAAGTATCTGCCGCGCGCTCGAGAGGTTTCGGCTTCGATTCGCGAGACAGGCAAAGTGTATCAGAATTTTTTGTCAGAAAATTCTAAGTAACAGATTATAAACGGTATATTAGGTAACGGCTATAAAATTGAATAAATTAAAGGGATTTTTTTTAAGAATATTTTTACTTCTATTATTCGTCGCGCCTTCTATTACGTAGGACAAAAACTCAATAGGGTGTAAATATGCGCGCAAAAGTGCACCTCTGCCCCACCCTTACCATACAGGTATGAATTTGTTAGATATATCCATTATTTTATTATTTTATATGGTATATCTAAGTAAATTATTGAATATCTTAGTCGGTAGTCGCGTTTCTCGTTAAGTTGAATATTGATTAATAAAATTATTGTAACTACCCGACTACCTGTTGCAATTAGTGGGGATAGCAGACCCTTATAAAAGCATGCTCGATCGGAACGACAGACAGCTCGTGTCTGGTAGTGGCCATGGCTGGAGCAGTATTATAAAATGACTAAGATAAGTATATTTCCTTATTTATATAGCTTCCTTATACTTTTAGCCATAACGATAGCGATAATGGATAATATATTATAGGTTTCCCATTTAACTTGGATATATACCTAAATTTATAAACATAGATGTATCCTATGAATCTAACAAGTTCAATTCTCAAAAAAAATTGTATATGCTGTTCTACCATAAAAAAAATTCACCTACAAAAAACTACAATGATACTTGCTCATACAGTACTTCGCATCGCCTCGAGGCATACTGTTCGAGTTTAGGAAACTGTTACAAACCCCCCAGGCGTGTGTTAATGAAAATACCTTCTACCGTAAATCAACAAGCTAAATAACGAATGTTTTCACTTGGCCCGAGTTTTTGATTTACTGCGAATAATGTAGAGGAATTTTAGCGAAACCGAGCGTCGAAATAAAAAATATCTCGGAAATTAACATTCTTTGTGGTTGATTTCCAGAACATTCTCAAGTTCGTATTTGATTTCAATCGAATTGAACGCGTGAGATGCTTGAATTTAGAATAGTATATTAGGTTACCTTAAAAATGGTATACCTGGTGAAAGTACCAGCGTGACGGACTTAAGCCTCAACCCTCTCTGTAGTAGAGGAGGCCAGTGCCCAGCAGTGGGACGTGTATGGGCTGATGATAATGTTACCAATTCTGTTTTAACATAAAATTATTCTCATCGACTTTGCCTCATTTTTCATAATACATGCTATAGCCTAAAACCTTCTTCAATAAATAGACCATTCAAATCCAAAGCGATTTTTTCAAACAGAACAAAAAATACTCATAAAAAATCTATTTATTTAACAACTAGCTGTTGCCCGCGACTTCGTCCGCGTAGACTACAGGGTTGAGTTCAGAAAGAAAATAAGATATCGTCTATTTTACTCCTTAAAGTCCTATTTATGCCCATACCAAAAATCATACAAATCAGTCAAATTATTTAAACGTGAAACCGTAACGCGCCGGTCGGCGCCTTGTACATAATTATTGCGCGCTTGATGATTATTTTGAAACTGCGATATCTTCTAAGATACTCATCGAAATTAAATGATGTAAAGGGCAAATTTCTTTTAAATTAAATACTTATACTGAATAACGCATTTATTTGGATAAGGATTAATATAATCTTTAAAAAAATACCTTCACAAACAATGCTTTATTTTATAACAAATTTAGTTAGCATAAAAGAGGTTATAGTGAATCAACCCTAAAAGTTAGACATATGCTACTGCTGACTTTTTTGTAGATATTATCAAGCTCTACAACTTTTCTCTAGGACTCAACTATATATCTCCCATGGGTAAGGCAGCGTTTGCAAAAAACGGTTTCGTTCGCCCGTTTTTTCTCCGACTTACTTCGCAAATCCTGCTACAACAAAAAAGTGTTATCATTTTTCGGACTTATGGTATATATAGCCTATGACACTCACAAAGAACGTAGCTTTCTATTGGTAAAAGAATTTTCAAAATCGGTTCAGTAGATCGCGAGTTTACTTTCTACAACGTCACAAACATACAAACATACAAACTTACAAACATACAAACTCACAAACCTTACCTCTTTATAATATTAGTATAGATTATAAAGAACACTATTAATCATTACGTATAACTGTAAATGAACGGTACGATTTTCTAAGTTTTATGGTAAATTACCAAACTTTGAACTGCTCTTATGATAAATTGCTTTTTAGGAACCACATTCGGTCTGAATTCGTTTTGTGAAAATTACTTAATTTAATTGTTCAAAGTGATAATAAATTGTATTTATACAGATTTCCATTGCCGCCAAAACAGGCTATATTCAAACAAATAACTACAACTTTGCCGGTAATGGAAAGTGTATTTTCGCGCAGATTCTAATTTCACAATAATGGTAGTACTTTTAAAGCCTTACAGCGAGGCACAATGGGGCTCCATCGTTCGTTTTATCCTATTATTGCAGGGCCACCAGCCCGTACAATATTGCATGACTCGCGGAAATAGTTGGCTTAAAATGGATTTATGAACGTGTATTATATCGCTGTCATCAAATAATTTACTGTCTACGTGTATTTGTGTGGCTTTGTAAAGTTTACTCTATACTTTATCATTGTCAAGATCATCATTATCGATTATCGAGCATATTTACATAATACAAACTGCCACTAAAATTTTCAAATAATAAAATTAAAAAACACTGCCTGACCCGAAATGCGAACCCGTGACATCTAAATGGCACATGATTGTGAGAGAACATGATATAGTAAATAAAAAATTCCAAACAAAATTACCTAAATATACATTATATGTACATAAATAACTTTCAGCCTTTTAAGATGTGATTAATTCATGACGAAAATAGCTCAAATTGGTTTAAATAGACTAATTGTCGCGATACAATGTATTATGAGGTCAGTAACTTCCAATTTGATAAAGCGTACACATGACTTTATTTTATTGTTTTATACTGCTTAGAATAACCCTATGACGTCATTATAATTGAGATTGATACGTCACAACCACAGCGGGCGGGGAACGCCAATTTACTGTACCTGACAGCTTGGAGACATCTCATAGAATACCACAAATCTAGGTACTGTTACACAGTGTTTGCAATATCCGTGTCTATTCCTGTTGCTTTCTAATAGGCGTATTACTTGGTGGCACAGAATAATAGAACAAGATAAGAAAGGAAATTTGAGCGTGCCAAATATGCCGAACCGATCAGATTATAATATGTATAACACGGCCGCTTCTTATAAAGCAAGATCCCTGAGCCGCCAGACGGCACCTATTTTCTGACGGACCAAATGTGGACTGTTGGGTAGCGTTGGTATGTACTATCATCGTATGCATACTCGCTAACTTTGTTGAACGACCAATTTCCAGATATCAGGTGGTTCTTCTTCTTCTTCATCAACCCATATACGCCCACTGCTGAGCACGGGTCTCCTCTACCATTGAGAGGGTTTAGGCCATAGTCCACCAAGCTGGCCTAGTGCGGGTTGGCGGACTACACACCTAAGAATTTCCTAAGAACTTGTAGGTGTGCAGGTTTCATCACGATGTTTTCCTTCACCGTTAAAGCAAGTGATAATTCAATTTGAATACACACATAACTTCGAAAAGTCAGAGGTGTGTGCCTGGGGTTCGAACCCGCGACCGCCGAGATTCTCGATCGCGCGCCTAAACCTCGAGGCCATCACTGCATCAGGTGGTTAAGGTAACTAAAAGCTTTACTGACTTCACTGAAGTCTTCATCATCATCATCATCATCAACAGCCTTTCACGTCCACTGTTGGACATAGGCATAGATAGAAGTCTTCATAGCTAATTTCAACGTATGTTGTCAATACTCCTAGGCACTTAACGTCACCCATATTCCTTTGCAGATGCTTTGAAGGTCCCAAAATAATAAGTTACGAATGCCTTCACCTAAATTCTGATGTTGAATTTTTATAGCAGACAACTATTTATTTGACCAGATAACAGACTGATCCAAAAGGCCAAGTTGCCCTAAACTTACATTAATATTTTTATAATTCTCTCGGGCTCCCACCTACAAAGTTATTTAAATTATTTTAGGACCTTTAAAGTCCATGCGAAGCAATATGGCTGACGGAAAATATTTGGAAGTGTTGACAAGTTATTTTTAGCGGTATTGTCTAAAACATATTGAAAATTAGCCATGACATTAATGAAATGTTCCGCCTATATTTATTTCAAGGAATAAACCAAACAATAATGTTTTCTAAAATTAAAACAGAATACGATAAATCTTCTTCGAAAAAAAGGGATATATTGAACGAAAAGCTATTAATCACTGAAAAAGTAATTTGAACACAAGCTACCCTGTACAACCATATTCACTGAAATATTTATCAAACATTCAATCAATTTCGTCGAGGTAATATACAGGTGGGCTCATTTAGGCGTGAAATTAAATTATATATGTTATTATGCCTCGTACTCATGTGGTAGAAAAACGTGCTGTGCGATCTAGAGGTCCTGGGTTCGATTTAATCTTATACAGCTGGTTTGTGTTTAAAACTATTTAACAACTACCTATATACTTGATAATAATATCCACATAAAATCCAACAACTTAATTTAATGGGTCGTCAAGGCTCTAATGTCGCCCAATCATAACTTATTTATACTTAAACATTAGTATTAAATGTACAAATATGGCGGTTTTTTTAACGCCAATGGCTTTGAAATCACCGCGGCTTTACTGCCTACTCTACCAGCCTTAGTTCTCGATCACGGTCTGAATACACCCTGAAGATTATATAGTCTAAATAGACTATTCAACTTTAAAAGAATTTTCAATTCGAACCAGTAATTCCCGAAATTAGCCCGATCATCCAAACAAAAAATCCTTTAGCTTTGTTAAGCGAGTAAACATCGCAATCAATGTTATTAAGTTCGGTCGCTTGGAATTCAATCGGTTGTTTAAATTACTACCCTCCATTGTTTTGGGGCTACTGAAATAAATTGCTTCCGCCCGCGCATAGCAGCGAATGTTTGTATCCCACAAATATTTGTCTCCAGCCTAAGTTGTAGAACCATCTGGTAAAGTTTCTGATCGCTACGATTTATTACTGATGTCTGGGATTAAAACGGTATGAGAGAGTTTATAGTTGTTTATTTACTTAATAAATGAATTCATCGCGTATTTTCCGTGTTCATTTCTGGGATACACCACATCTAGCCCTTAACTAGAGAATTTTCTAAGTGGAAAACCCAACACTGACCAAAGAAGAAATCATACCCTATAAAGTCAACGCTACCTTCTTTTGCTGCGAGAAAATAAGCCCGTCTTAGTCAAAGATAGAGAGGTTACATGTAAAACAATTTATTACATACGATATTCTTGTACACTTTTTCACCTCTTGTATGTCCTGTATGTGTGTAATTTGAAATAAATAAGTAAGTAAACTATCTAAAATATGTACAAGATTTTTCATTCGTATATCTGACACGAAACAACACATAATTTAGAATTATCTTATTATCACCGGTGTTATGTAATTTTATCTTGTTGCTATCTTTACACAGTGCAAATAACCATGAATATAAAATAAGCCATATACGAAGCCAATTAAGCCGCATAACGACGTTGAAAATAACTTCCGAATGTACCAAGAAGCTTGTTAAACACTGTGAATAAGTGCCATTAAACATGATCCCTAAGGAAACTTACTGGCCTAATCTACATATTGTGTACATAATCTGACATACATTGTCTCGCTGATGACATATGTAGATTATTCGTGGCGTCGGTATGTCGGGTCGATTCCCGCGTCAATTATTTTTTCCGTCTGGATTCTTTAGGTCGGGAAAGTGCCTAGTTATTAGCAGTATTATTAGTACGTCGCACTTAACTTTTTAGGAATAGTTTTTTATGTGAGCCACGGATAAACCTGAGTTGGTATGTTGCCATAAACAAATAGTGGCGGTTTGCCATACAAAATTGCAAATAATAATCTTTAAGCCTTAAACCTTATTTTATAAAGCAATTTTATATAGGTACATATAAATGAAAAATATCCTTAAACAACAATAAACAATTATAAAGTAGACATAGCACAATTATCGTGGAAGTACCCCCAATGATATGTATAAGGAATGAATGTAGTAGTACTAACCGCATAAAAAAACTCTGACAGGTTTTTTTTAAATTATTACAATTCAAAAAACAAAACCACCATTGTCAAAATGTGGATTTAAAAATACACCTGTATCTACTACTTTAGGAACACAGACGTGACAGTATGTAATTGGTTTCAATAGTAACAAGATTCCAGTAGCCCATATACAATTTCAGTCCCATGTGGTCTCTGCCAAGATCTAATCAAGACCGCTTGATAGGAAACGGTCTTTGAATTGATAAAGCATTGTCCGCAAACGCTGCAGTCAATATATAGAAATTTGTGGCTATTCAGCGGATCGTCATTTCAAGTACTCACTTCGCAGTTATAACAATAAACCTTTTATTGGGTAATAAGTAATAGAATTGACGAAATTATAGATGTAATGAAATTTGAGAAGTCTCCTTTATTGTTGCACTTAATGTATGACTAGCTTGTGCCCGCGAGTCAATAAATACGTCAACAAATTTTAGAAGAGTAGAGTCGGGTCTGTGTGTTTGTGAGACCGGAAAGTCTCTCGTAGTTTCTCATGTTTAATCAGTCAGGATTATATTTGTGATTGTTGAGTGTATTTTGTTATTTATTTTTATCCCCACCGTGCTGCTAATGAGAATTTCCTAATAACACTTACGCTCGACAGAGGAATCAAATCCGGAACTTTTAGGTCACCACTGCGTCAACTTATGATCACAATAATATAATAAATATTCACCCTAATAGAATACACACATATCAATGACGGTACTTCCATAGATGGCCAAAACGTAACATTAATTATGTCATGTCTAGTTTATAATTCGACCTATGCGCAGAATAAAGTTATATTTGCAAAATCTCAACTTCCCTGTCTCAGCGATTTAAACTTAATTGGGCATAAAATAATCTATTACTTTTTTTGTTTTTCAAACAACAACAAATGATATGATTGTTATTACTTCACTAGTACAAGTTTAACTCTATAAAGACATAGAAAGTACTTTGGTGTTATAGTCATAAGTAGCTATGCATAGGTCGAACTTTTCATTCCGGGGTCATAATATTGTTGTGCTAACCAACCTTTTTGTTTGCAGAGCGTGGTATTTCGCCTAAAGAGCCATCCATTCATCGCCGGCTTCGACCAGTGCGTATCTTTCGATGCGTTCAGCTCGTATCGACAGGAGGTGGCCTACAACGTCTTCTGTCTCTGTGCAATGTACTTCTTGCCCCTGGTCGTCATCACCGTGTGCTACCTGTGCATCTTCTGCGAGATACGGAGGAGCAGTAAGGAGTTGGATGGTATGTTGATAAACATTGTTTAGTATTTGAGAGAGATAGTTCTATACTAAACTTGCTGAAGGAGGCGGTAGGGGATCTTATGGTAGATTTAAGCTATCGTCGCGAATGAATGCGAATCGATATAATTTGAACTAAAAATCAGCTCTTATACCTATTACGTACATAAAAAAATGCTATGAGTTTTTAGGTTTTGCAGGTTTAAATCAGGATGATTTCCTTCACCCTCAAAGTAGTGATGAATCTTTGTGAATAGGTACACACATAACTTCGAAAAGTTGGGTCTGAACCCGAGATCTTCATAATTCTCGACCGCGCGCCTCAATCTCGCCTCTATCACTACTATTAAAGTCTTACCAAGATTAAAGTAAATTGAAATGACGAAGTGATGAGTTCAATGCTCTCAATAATTTGCACAAAATTAGTTATTTAAATATATTCTATTAAAAAGATTGCAAATGGCCTTTTTTGCTCATCAGATTTTCCAGTTATCGATATTCAAATGAAAGGAGCTGTGCACGACATAATTGCATTTCGGCCATCATTGTCAGGGTTTTATCAACTTTTAATAGCTTTGATGTGTTGGATGTTCTCATTTTGCAACCTCAAAGAAACGTTTACCCGGGGTTGTGAGTTTTCATTAGTTTAACAACTTCTTTGAATATTGAATTCATATTCGACAGCCCCGTGGCGCAGTTGGCTAGACACCAGCTTGCGAAACGAGCGGCCGCGGGTTCGATCCCCGCACCGAGACAAATGTTTGTGTGATCCACAAATATTTGTTTCGGGTCTGGGTGTTTGTGAGACCGAAATAGTCTCTGATAGTTTCTGATACCCACGACACAAGACTCATATCTTAGTGTGGGGTCAGGACTATGTATGTGACTGTTGGGTGTATTTTTTTTTTTTATATATTTAGTTCGTAACAGAGTTTTTGATTTTAGCTACAGAACAGTAGAAAGAATATGACAGCAAGCCAATCGTGCCGAACCTACGATTAGACTTTCATGTTTGATACGGGCGCTTCTTAGTCATTTGGGTACCGTATAAAGACTTTTATAGATATGTGACAACCAACAGTAGCTCTTCATTTTTTTTAGATATTCCGTTAGGAAATTCTCAACTGCAGTAATTCAACTGTAGAAGTCTTGAAATGTGCTCGAAAAACGGTAATATTCTCGCCCTTCATTACGTCAGACTGATAGATAGGTGACCAAATGTGCGTCAAGAAATGCATCTATGCCTACCCCTTCGGGAAATACTAGCGTGAAGTTATTTATGTACGTATTTATTTACGAATGGATTTCGCTTAAATTAGGCATAAAGATAGTTTATAAAACTTAGTACCCCCTTAAAACGGAAAAATTCACTTCATAAGGGGATGAAATACGTAACCAAATATTCTATGAAAAAAAGTAGACAAGATTAATGCAAGAGAAAGATGGAACAAAATTTGGCAAGAAATATTTATCCCTAATACCTCGAGCTGATTAAGATTCACAAAATATTTAAGAAGCTAACGAAGTCTGCGATAAATGCTAATATTCAAAGGAATTTCATTACAATACATTCCAATATTCAGAAATAATCCAATGGAATGTTGTAAGGAATAACCTATATTACTTTTAATTATGATTGTTTTAATTGAGTTCATTACACAATTTCTCTCCACATATATGCCTGTCCCATTTTATATCCTTTATGCCTTTTTCTCTCAAATCTTCCCGCATAGACTCTCTTCATCCCCTTTTTTTAAACTCATCACAGAATCCACTATGAAATTTCCTCCAACATACTCATTTGGACTCAGTCCATCAGTGTTTTTCGCATCTAAATTCACCACAGAATTTATGAATAAGACTAAGAAGGAGATTTCAAAATGCCAAGCGTGCCGAACCTACCATTATTATATGTTTGACACGGCTGCTTCTCAGAAATTCGCACTTGTCATATAAGACTTTTATAAATGTGTGACAACCAGTAGGAGCCCTGCATGTTTGTTTGAATTTTTTAACATTGGTCATCGTAGAAGATAAAACAGATGACAGACAAGCGACGACACTCGTTCCTATACAAAATATTATTACTCTCTTAATATTTACCTATTCTGGGAAACCAACTATGTAATATTAAGTCAACCAACTATGTTTTATTGCGGCTCATTTGTTTGGAACATAACTAAAACCTCACTGCTCTTCTGTCCTTAAAACTTATTTACAAAGCGGTTATTTTTAAAAACGTCTGGAAGGAATTTAATATAAGCGTTCGGTGCGGCTGGAACATGCGATAATGCCCGGAATGCTACTCGTACCCCAAATCTAAGGTACATATGTACAATTGACCTCGGTCTACTGAATTTCTTGTTTTCGTGTTATCTAATGCCGTGTTTGTGGCATGTAGTAGTCTGCAAAACCTAAGGTTTAGACAAGATGTATACATATTCAGGGTGTATTCAGACCGTAATCGGAAAGTAAGGCACATAGCACAAGCTAAAGTGATCACAAACCATTGGCATTAAAAATAATCGCGACAAACATAAAAATTTAGACGTTTTCACCGTGGACATTACCCACCTCAATTTCCGACAACGTTCTGAGTACTGTATATATATATATATATATATATGTATACAGCTATGATTATGATATGCTATAGTAATTGAATACTGGTTTGTTTAGAGAAATGCGTACATCGGAACGGCGTGGGCCACGTCCGCCTGCGCCGGTCAGACCGTCGCGTGCTGGAGCGCGCGCGGCGCCGGACGCTGCGCATGACTGTCACCATAGTCGCCGTGTTCGCTCTCTGCTGGCTCCCATACGCCACTATGGCTATGTGGTAATTGTATTATTTAAGTACTATAATCTATTACCGCCCATGTACATATTCGTCCCACTGTTAGGCTCGGGTCTCCTCTGCCACTGAGAGGGTTTAGATCTTAAGCCACCATGCTGTTAAATTGAAAGTAAATGAATTTTTTCTAGAAAATATAATAATAAATGAGATTTTGAGGAACGAATGGTAGAAAAGGCATTAACATAGTAGTATTCCTCATTTTACAATTAAAACAGTCTTTAGTCCATGCAAACCCACAAGTAATATTTACCTTGTAACCTCGCGTTTCTACCTTTAAGATCAACCGATGATCTGACGAAGGGAGAAGCCCTTATATGTAGGCTGTTTCCAACAGACCCATTTGAAAGTCTTTGTTTGAGGCCTATGTCAGACAGTAGACGTCTTTTGACTGCTGATGATGATGATCTCATACTCCATAGGCCCAATAAACAATAAAATAAAACCCTCATCCAGGTACATGGTAGACCGAGACTCAGCAGTCCGCGTGGCCCCAAGAGTCCAGGACCTGCTATTCGCCATGGCGGTCTCCAACTCCTGCATGAACCCGCTGGTGTACGGCTCCTACACCCTGGACCTCCGGGGGGTCATACGAAGGTTTCTGAGGAACGCGTGCTGCGACTCTTCAGCAGCTTCTGATACTATAGGTGAGATTTGGTGAATTGATTTCTTGGTAATCTAACCTAGACTATTTAGAATTATTAGAAGGATAAACAAAAGTATGATGTTATTATTATATTATGAGCGCCCTGGAAACCCATATTATATATTCTTAAAAAGGAATGAAAAAATCGCTTAACGGATATGTACACTGATGTCATAAAGCAGAAAATTTCGTTTAGTTCGATGCGTTAATGTAAAGAAGTACTGCTTCGAATTGAAAATTATTTATTTCTTGAATAATTAACTGCCGAGAAAAGCCAATAAGATTACAGCATTGAAAAATTAAAATAGGAGGATAATAATCCTTTTGAAATCTAAAGTTTCGCGAACTAACAGACAACAGCTAGTTCATATAAAAGAGCCAGCTACTATCAGTTTTTGTTGATAAAAGCTACGATATTAAGGTTTACTTTCAATAGTTTTGAACTAGTTGGAACTATTCCAATACAAGACAACTTCCAATGAATCAAACAGTAAAACAAAACTAAAGCAGTAAACATAAGATTATTCCTCGAAGGAGCTTTAATTAAAATGTATTTAATAGTTTTTCTAATTTTGTTTGACAACTAAATGTATACTTTGAGGAACTAAAATAATTGTTCTTTGGAATAAGTAGGTACATAGTATATATTTTTAGTTCTGACCGTTGAGAATTTCCAGAAAGAAAACTTCCAATAACAATTTTAATATAATATATATAATTGTAACTGAAGACTGGATTTATTCGTTTAAAGCCACATCTATATACTTCTGTTATAGTATGCTACATGTAATCATAAAAATACATACGCTTTCACACAAGTTTTGCGTAAGCTCCCTCAGCACAAACTTTACTTGAAAGCCATTCACATAACTTAGTTCCCAAAAACGGGAAATGAGTGCAGAAACGGGCGTAAAACTGAAGCGCTTAAAAAATTAATCGTAAAAATTTTAATTAGGGACTGGTAACGGTAAAAAATCCTAAAGAGATACTTTCAGACCGGTTCTATGCAAATTGCTGCTTTAAGCGAAGCAAAATAAATTATTACACGCATGCGGTGAAAGAATTTAATGTTTTTTGGTTGTTCAATTTATATTTGTAAGCATTTTTAGCTTCAATTTCAACGAGAATGGTTAAAGTAATGAGATTTTTTTGTGGTAAAGAAAATTAGCGCTTTATTGTGGTTATCGCTACAGCGAAGCTAAAATGCTGGTTTGCGACCTGTTTGTCATTGCTTGAAGTGTCGACTCATATTTTTAGTAACAAAATCGCTAGATTTTTCTTTCAAGTATTTATTTATTTCTAAGGTTCAAACCCCTTAACATTGACTTTTCGAAGTTACATGAATTCTTACTAACATGGTGATGAAATCTGCAGACCTAAAAGTTCTTAGGAAATTCTTAGGTATGGAGTCAGCCAGCCCACACTTGGCAAGCGTGGTGGACTATGGCCTAAACGCTGTGAGTTGTAGATAAGGCCCGTCTCCATCAATGGGACGTATATGTGCTGACGATGAAATAATGATTGCTTAACTTATAAAATTACTTTTTTAAAAATTCTAAATCTTATTTTTAATAATATTGTTCTCAGGTAACTCTGGGTCCAGTACGATAAAGAACAGAAACCTGAATGTTGAAACTCCACTGACAACTCCTCTTAAGGTTTGTATAGTAAGACTCTGCGAGACAAAAAAATCATGCTATCCACAAATAATTTGCCAATGTTAGTTGCTTTTTCGCGTTTGGAACGCGTTTGAAAGGTTCAATGACCTTTCCATTTTTATATTCTACCAATAACGTAATTACTACTCTGTGATATTTTAAAAAAAGTTATGTGCCTCATCAAACAAAAATCGTTATACACATTTTTATTGGACTTTTTCGTTTAAAAGTAATCAGTGCCACGTTAAACGAAACTTCAACAAACATTTTTGGCCCGAAAACTAAACATGTGCCAGAGTAGAGTTTGTGGTAAAAATACAGTTTAAATCGAGCCTCAATTTCACTTTTTATTTTAGGCTTGGTTGCCAACTTGGTTGGTATAGTAATATACTCTTTTTTTACAAAGTTCTTAAGAATTTCTTAGGTGTTTAACTAACTCGCACTAGGCTACCGTGGTGATGGCTGGCGTGGCTGATGATGAAGATTTTTACAAAAATAAAACTTATAATTATTTGCCTTGATACCTATAGACAAATCATTCGAATTTCTATCCTTTGCTAGAAAAAATTAAACAAATCAATACATTGTCCATTCGAATATACTACATACAAAACATTTCGGTGGCTGTGGCGGGCTTTAGCTGCGGTACAGACTACCACAGAGGTATAATCGCTAGTAATTACGGCTTGCAATCGCCCAGCGCAGTCAGATAGTGAAATAATCCCTGTAAAATTAGAGGGATCCGAGATTTTCACTTGACTGTACTTTGGACGCTCAACTAGTATGAGCGTCCGCGATAATCACGAAATTATGGTATTAGCCGCCTATTTAGGTTAATGATTTAAGTAATTTCTCAAGACTAATAGGAGATAGCGGTAATTTATTGCCATCAGTTTTTTTAAACTCTAGTTTAGTCGTGAATCAATGAGTGAATTTCTCGTGGAGTAATAAAAAGTCAAAGTAATATACGATTTCCCTTGTTGAATGTTATTAGATAAAGTCTCAATGATCATCAGCCAAATGACGTCCACTGCTGGACATCAGCCTCACCAAAGACTTCCAAAACTGTCGGAAGTGGCTTTTATGTTATCCAGGCCCAATCAATATTAACTTTTCAATATATTTCCAGTATGCCACGCATTACCGCACCAGTTATTTTAATATAACTGATACACTTTTAAGCCAATATTCAAGCCTGAGTTTTAATTATTTTTATACTAAAATGATTTTTACTCAGTTCCGATATCTCGTATAAGTTTGTAAATTTTTATATTGTTTGTTGTCCGACCTACCTAGCAGTTTATTAATGTGCTAGAATATACATCCAAAAACTAAAGTTACACAAATAAAATTTATGTGATCCAATAGCATTTTTTATTATGTTATGAATAACCAAATATAATAAATAAATACACCCAACAGTCACATACATAGTCCTGACCCCACACTAAGACACGAGTCTTGTGTCGTGGGTATCAGAAACTACGGGAGACTTTTTTGGTCTCACACACACCCAGACCCGACACAAATATTTGTGGATCACACAAACATTTGTCTCGGTGCGGGGATCGAACCCGCAGCCGCTCGTTTCGCAAGCTGGTGTCTAGCCAACTGCGTCACTCATTAAAAATTATCCAAAAAATATTGTCAATCACTGTTTAGCCTCTAAAAGTTTCCTCTCTATTAAACACCTCACTCCATTAACTAAAAAAACTACTCTATCGCACATCAGCCACAACACACGCTACCGACGCAAATTGTCCAAACCACAAATCTCCCCAAAATAGTCGATATTTCCCGATTCACCCCAGCTTTCGTTTACAGCATAGTCGAGTGCGCACTCGTCTCGGAGTGAGATTCGCCGAGACGTCACTAACAGCGATGCCGGAACGTTTGGAGGTTCCCCGCGCCCCCCGCGGCCCCGCCTGACACCCCCCCGCCCGCCTGCTCTGCGCTCATCACGAGAGATGCAGGGTCCTGCACGAGTACTATAGGGAACGACTCGCCTCCGTACAAATAGATATAGACGTGTAAATATAGCAACTTATATATCGCACGCTTAATAATATAGTGAACTAATTCAACAAGCCGAGTCTAAGTTAAGTAAATGGGAAAGAAATGTTACTCCGTCAAATACATTTTGTAGAAAATATAAATATATCATGTTTAAAAAATATGTATACTAAATAGATATACAGGGTGTATTCAGACCGTGATCGAAAACTGAGGCAGGTAAGTGCGAGGGTGATCACAAACCCAGTGGCGATATTAAAAATCCCGATAAAAATTAAAAAAAAATACGTTTTCCATACAACCATCGGTGTTAAAAGTGTGTGGTTTGTATGGAAAACCTCAAAAATTTTATTTTTTGTCGGGTTTTTCTTTAATGCCAGGGGGTTTGTAATCACCATCGCTATTACCTGCCCCAGTTTTCGATCACGGTCTAAATACACCCTGCATATTACATACATTACAATTTTATTATTTAATCCGAATATATTTAATCACAAAGTGAATAAAGGTAAAACTACAAAATTTTGAATTAGGTCACTATATTTTTAAGCGTGCGATATGTACTATGGAAAAAAATATTTTTCTACAGCCACAAATCTGAGGTTGGTTGGAGTTGGGGTTTTTTTTTGTGTTGAGTCCATATGTCGAGGAAGATTATAATTGTGTTATCAAGTACAAAGAGCGGAGCGGGAATAAAAATGTTCATTTCAAAACGACTACAAAATAAATTTCCATATACAGAGTACATAAATAAAATAGTGAAGAAACTAACATTTTTCATCATTTTTATTAAATTCATCAGTTGTCTAATGCGAAATTATTTTATAAGTAAGAAACTTAAATAAAGTTTAAATCTGTAAAGTGGTATATAAATGACTGAAGGAGCGTATGCTTAGATGACTAGCGTATCGACTACAGGGGTTAC
Organism: Cephonodes hylas; assembly: GCA_030295005.1. NCBI lineage: Eukaryota > Metazoa > Arthropoda > Insecta > Lepidoptera > Sphingidae > Cephonodes > Cephonodes hylas. The sequence goes on from AP025377.1 coordinate 11,193,141, forward strand.
GAGTGCTACGAAGTAAAGGGTAGGCTACGTAATATTAAGCTAAATTGAACTATTAGCCCGGTGAAAATAGACATTGAAAGTTACATTAATTCACACAAAGCTAAAAATAAAAAAAAAATGTCTCACCTATTTTTATGATAAAACTGGTCGTTTAGTTGAAAAACGTAAAAAAAACCGTTTTTGCAACATACCTTGAATTTTTTTTTTGCACACGTCGGAACAATAAGTACTTTGGCAAATTGTCTGTATTACTGTAACATTCATGCCAAGTTTCAGCTTTGTGCGAAATAATGAAACCTTACCCCTATTTTTGAAGCTATTTTGACCGGGATAAATGTATATGGCACAACTATAGATAGGATCGCTATACATACCGAACCTTTACCGCCGTTTTAGCGTAACCGACAAAATCAAAATTTACAGGAGAAGGTTTTGTTTTTAATATTTTTAAACAGAAAAGTGCCAGTAAATTAAAATTTTACATACATTAATATTTTTTAGACATTTACATGTATGATTAAAAAAACACATCGGCAGGTATAGGTTCGTAAAGGCTTAAAATAGTAGTTTCGATAAAAAACGCATTTTCGACAGAAGTGTCGCTTACGATAATTTGGCGGTAATGGCTCGATTGCTATCACAGCAGTGCTACGCCAGTGTGCTACGATAGTTAGCTACGATGAATGCTACGAGAAGCTACAAAAGGGCTACGAAAGTCAATTGCAAGTATGTATGCCATAATTTTATTTACTGTGTTGTTTCTACATGATTAAATTTGTTTCTCAAAGCGACTTCAAGTCTAAGGTTCGATCATTGATGAAATAATTTTAATTGACCTGTGGATGTCGATTTATTATATTTTTGTGTTAGTTAGTTAAAACTGTGTTTACGATAATACATTATGTAAAAAAATATATTTCTAAATATTAAAGTTGTATACGAAGCGAAGACTGAATTTGGAGATTAACGAGACCGATTTATTAAAATTACTACAATCGAATAGTGTTAATATAAAAACGTATTTTTGGGGCGAGAATTAATTCATTAACAAATTTAGTGCGCTTAAATTTAAACAGAATATTTACAAACTTTGTAGTACAATGAAACGAAATAAAATGAAATTCTAGCTAGATTTGCGAATGCACAGATTGCAATATTAAAGCGACCCAGACAATGAAATAAAATAATATTTATTGAATCTGTAAAATGACGAATATATTAGCAATACTCAGACATTTCAAAAGTTACATTACCACCCCGTTCGGACAGCAAATATCACTAAAAAAGAACAGGCGAGAAACACTAGTGTTGCTCTTTGCCGGAATTTACTTTTAACGCTTAAAACATTTTAAGCCAATTTACGCTTCCAGTAACTCTATGTATAAAAAGCGTACAATTAACGTGTCCAATTTAATTAAATTCTGTTTATCAACATATCCATTGGAGCATACGATAATGTTTTAATTGGAAATTGATATATCAACCTAGATACACAATATATTTTATACTGCGCTTGGAAAATGAAACAAAACTGGTTGTCAAATGTAAGCCTAAACTTGCCTTTTGTAATGGCCCAGCCCAAAACGTGAAGTAAGTTCGAGGGCTAAGTCCTTCTCTTGAATGTTCTTGTAAATATAATTATAATAAAAGTTGTTAATTGTTGTGTAATATATGTTTTCTTAATAAATATATAAAGATATATAATAATTTTATTTTTTTGAATTTAAGGTCCTACTTTCATACTAGTATATCGGCACTTTATCATTTGATTTCAGTTTCAATAACATAGCCATAAAAATCCCACAAAGTATATAGGATTGGATCGTCATCACTATCAGCCCTTATACGTCCCTTTACTGGACACGGGTCTACTCTACAATTGAGATTATTTAGGCCTTAGTACTGCACGCTAGCCCAGCTCGAGTAAGCGACTTACATACCTTAGAAACTCCTATGAAATTTGAGATGTGCAGGTTTCCTCACAGTGTTTTCCTTCACCATTATAATACCTTGATTGTAAAAGATACGATTGATGGAAATATTTCCGTATGAATACGTGATGACTTTGTGGCTACCACCTACATCTAAAGAAATGGTGCTCTAACGTGTCCGCAGTGCGCGCACCTTTGTAAACAAAATCGGCTATGTAAGCCATGCTAGGGGACATGCAAGACGAGGGACTTAACGAAACAGAAGTGGTCGCCATGGCCGAAATCAGTTCGAAGTGATGACATACGATTGATTAAGATTAACATTTAACTATTTTCAAGTATAGAAAAAGTTGTTGCCATAATATATAGATGTCGTATTCTTTTGTGAAAGATCACACGGTCTTCTTGAAAAATACCATCCGGAAGCAGGAAATGAATATTCACTGAACAACGAGGATAATAAAGGACGCCAATGTAATGTAAGAACCGTACAAAGATTTCGTTCTATGTAAGCCCGCGTGAACACTGAACAACTTTCCAAGAACTTCGTATCTTATATTTAACTGACTTGTGGTCTCGCGGCTCTAGTATATGCCGTGCGATCAACAGATTTCGGATTTTCTTCTTGGGTTAGGGAAAAAGTTAATAGTATTTTCGATTAGGAAATTCTATTGGAGACTGGAAATGTGCCCGTAAAACTGCAGAAGACTCGACCGTTATTACGTAAAGCTGATTCTTACCTGGAGAAATGTGAGTGCTAAAACTATCTATATTATTGCATTTTATATTATAGAATTGTATTCTGTAATCATTACTGTTACAAAAAAAACAATCTTTCCCGACCCGGGAATTGATACCAGAAACTGAACATAGCACATACTCGCACCGTTAGACAATGTGACAGTTACCTCTTAAATAAGTAAAGCACATAGGTACATGATATATAGGGTGGAAGTAACTCATGTGAAAACAGCCTTATCAACACATGATAAGCCCCTCTCAGAAAACAAAGCTTTATGTTAAAATAATACACTTCACAGGAGACTTCCTTATAAAATACTTCCAGCTAACCATGAGTGATGGAACAGGAAGATACGTGGGAAAAACAGGAAAATTTCTCACAACTTTGGTTCTTAGGTATGATGGAATGATATAAATTATTTATGAACCTTTTAAAGCACTTTTGGGGTCATTATTCTTTGCTTACGAAACAAAAGGCCGTGGGTTCGATCCCCGCATCGAGACTAACGTTAGTATGATCCGCAAATATTTGTCCTCATTTTGGTTGTTGGTGAAACCGAAACTTATTGCCTTGACACAGAATTTGTATCTTAATGTTCGGTCAGAACTATGTATGTGACTGTTGCGTTTGTTGAAAATATAAATTACCCTGAAAAACCTGACATTACCCTGGATATAAATTACTTTTAAAAGTCCATCACAATCGATTGAATGTTTAAGGAGTGAAGTTTTATCAAACAAAACACTACTTTTTGCACTTTCTTTCGCCGTTAAAACAAATGATAATTCAATTTGAAAAATAAAGACTTTAAAATTTAAAATGTAAAGCAATAACAACATATAATGGCGGTGGGGTCGCTATTTACTTGCGACACGGAATTCGTTGCTCAATTGTGCATGCTTCACAGCAGCCTCCACCCCCTAATGGTGGCGAGCATCTGTTCCTGGAGGTTGAACTCCATCATTCTAAAATTCTGCTAGGCGTCTATTACTGTCCTTCACTTCGCATCGATTACTTTTCTTCTCTTGAAACTGTCCTCTTTAATCTTACTCCTTCATACAGTCACACCATAATCATGGGCGACTTTAACACATGCCTTCTCAAAAAGGATTATCGTTCTTCCTCGCTATATAACGTCACTAATTCCTGTAACCTATCTATTCTTCCTCTCAACGCCACTCACCACTTCCCACATTCTGCTCCTTCCCTTTTGGATCTTATTTTTGTTTCTTCTCCTCATCTGGTCGATTGTCATGGGCAGCTCTCGGCCGACGCATTTTCTTGTCATGACCTTATCTATCTTTCCTATAAAGTTCGCCCCCCAAAAATGAGAGGAAAGTTTGTAATGCAGCGTTGTTTTCGGGGAATAAATTCTGAAAGACTTCTTGAGGATGCCGGCAAAATTGACTGGGAACCTTTGCTTGCATCGACTTCAATTGACGAGAAGGTTAATTATTTTACTTCCAATATTATAAAACTGTATGATGAGCATGCGCCGATAAGACCAGTTAAAATGAAGCACCTTCCGTCGCCCTGGCTCACTGAGGAGATAAAAGAGATTATCCTCAGGAAAGCTAAAGCTAAGACCAAATTTAAAATTAATCCAACCCAGGATAATTGGGACAGATATGTAAGTATCCGTAATCACAGCAACAAGATGTGTAGGAACGCACAACGCCGTCATGTCCACAACTCAGTAGAAAATAGTAATCCTGCCAAAGTATGGAAATTTCTAAGATCCATGGGTGTTGGGAAAACTCAAACTGATTCCCGTCCAAACAATTTAAATATCGACTTACTTAACTCTCATTTCACTGAAGTGCCCCCTTTTGACGGGGCAATTAAAAACAAAACTTTACAAAATCTTTCATCAATTCCAACACCTAACTATCCTCCATTTGTATTTAGCCAATTATCCGATTGTGATGTTAAGAAGAGTATTCTGTCTATTTCCTCTAACGCAGTTGGGATTGATTGCATCAGCCGCAGTATGTTATTACCTGTCCTAGACGTAATCCTCCCTATTCTTCGTCACATCCTCAATTTTTCCTTATCCAATTCCTCATTTCCTTCACTCTGGAGAGATGCAGAGGTCATCCCTCTTCCTAAACGTCCCAACCCAGCTTCTTTTTCCGAATATAGGCCTATCTCCATTGTACCTTTCCTCTCCAAAGTATTAGAAAATCTCATTTATAACCAGCTTAACTCTTTCCTTAACAACAATAATCTTTTAAATCCCTTCCAGTCCGGATTTCGTCCGGGACATAGTACCACTACTGCGCTGGTGCATATCACGGATGACATACGAGCTGCTATGGAAAACGGAAAGTTGACAGTACTAGCCCTGTTAGACTTTAGCAACGCGTTTAACACCGTGGACTATGATGTCTTGCTTAGTACTCTGTGCTCTATTAACATATCTCCAACGGTGATTGGCTGGTTTCGAAGTTACCTGATGGGACGGCGGCAACGAATACGTGTTGAAAATGACACCTCGTCGTGGTCTAATGTAACTGCCGGCGTCCCTCAGGGCGGCGTTTTATCTCCTTTACTCTTCGCGGTATTCATAAATACGATTTCCCGTCACCTTATTTCTTCCTACCATCTGTATGCTGATGATTTACAAATCTATTACCATGCTCCAGTGGACAGGGTGGCGGAAGCTGTAAGTTCTATCAACAAAGATCTTTCATCTATAAAAGAATGGAGCATTAATCACGGCCTTAAAGTGAATCCTACCAAAAGTCAAGTGATTATTGTCGGCAGCCCCAGAATGGTTTCCAGAATAGATACCCAGTTATTACCTCAAGTTATCTTTGATGGGTGCGTTATACCATTTAGTGACATAGTCAAGAACCTGGGTATCTATTTTGACAAAACCTTATCCTGGGGCCCCCAACTGCAAGAACTCAGTAGGAAATTGTTCGCTGCTGCGGGGTCCTTAAGAAGACTACGGAATTTTCTGCCTATTCCCACGAAGATTGCGCTCGTACAAACTCTTCTACTTCCTCTTCTTGATTATGGTGACGCTAGCTATCTTGATCTCACCGAAGCCCAGTTTGAAAGACTTGAGAGACTTCAGAATTTCTGCATAAGGTTTATATTTGGCCTTCGCAAATATGACCACGTTTCCGAATTTCGAACTCAACTCAAGTGGCTCTCTGTCCGCCATCGCCGGAATAGTCGTATTCTTTCCCTCCTCTATTCTGTCCTCTTCGTTCCTTCTACTCCCCGTTACCTTAAGGATCGGTTTAGATTCCTAAGCGATACGCATGCAAGACCTTTAAGATCCATGGAAAATTTAACACTAGATATTCCTAGACATAGCACTTCTTACTTAAATCATTCTTTTACGATCCATGCAGCTCGCCTGTGGAATGAATTACCACTGCATATACGACAAGCTAAGTCGCTTCCTACTTTTAAGAGACTCATCAGATTATTTTATTTGCAAAAATAATAGATTAGGTATTAATTTAAATATTTCTTTTGTTTTTATTATTTTTTTTTTTCTATTTTTACTTGTTTTTTTTTTCTCGTCTTGTTTGTTTTTATTTTATTTTTTTTGTTTTGTTTGTGTACATCATTTTTTTTTTCTTTTTTCTGTTGATGAATTACCCGTACCCTTTCTTTTTTTTATATTCCCATTGTAAAATAGGTTGTCTGGAAGAGATCACATTTAGTGATAAGACCGCCTATTGTTCACCTAATTTTTTTTTAACATTGTTACTATTATTATTTTTTTTTTCTTTGTATTCTTGGTGTACAATAAAGCATATAAATAAAAATAAATAAATAAATAAACATATTATGAGCATTCTAACTTCTCTTCTTCTTCTTCATCAACCCATATACGCCCACTGCTGAGCACGGGTCTCCTCTACCATTGAGAGGGTTTAGGCCATAGTCCACCACGCTGGCCTAGTGCGGGTTGGCGGACTACACACCTAAGAAATTCCTAAGAACTTTTAAGTGTGCAGGTTTCATCACGATGTTTTCCTTCACCGTTAAAGCAAGTGATAATTCAATGCGAATACACACATGACTTCGAAAAGTCAGAGGTGTGTGCCTGGGGTTCGAACCCGCGATCGCCGAGATTCTCGACCGCGCGCCCAAACCTCCAGGCCATCACTGCTCTAACTTCCACGAACCTTAAATAAAACAGCAAACATATATCAGAGCAGCTCAAAATACACAAAATTGACTAATTGAGGGAACAAAATGACTTTTTACTTTTATGACTCTTGACCTATAGAGTAATTACTAAAACGGAGGCGTCGTCGATTAAACAACATTCTCAGAAACACTCAGATTTTTTTGTAATAATGTTTAAAATATGATCCATTTTCGAAATTTGTTCTATTTTTAGCCATGTTACTTAAATTGCGTATAAATAAATACACTTAACAGTTGCGTACACAGTTCTCACCCCGTACTCAGATACAAGTCTTATCCCATGGGTATCAGAAACTACGGGAGAATTCTCAGTCTCACAAATACTTAGACCCGAAACAAATATTTGTGGTTCACACAAAATAATAATCTCGATGCAACAATCGTGTGTTACGAAGTTATACAAATTTTAACTGGGCTAATTAAGAAACATGCGAATAAGTCATTTTCACAGGCGTTGAAGTAAAACGTTGCTAAATTAAATGAGAAGGCGCTATCAAAGGCAACTGTGGTTTGAAATTTAGTGCGATAGAGATTTCGTATTTAGTTGCAGAGCTTCAAATACAGTCTAGATTTTTCAAAACTCAAACGCTCAGTAGCTACACTAAGTCCGGAAATGGGCTGCTATAAACTTGCCCCTTATACCCTCTGGAGTAACCCGATCACTAAAAAGCATTCCCGAATACATGTACTTCGAGGATAAAGTAAAGTATACGCTTATTTTTTCTTTATAAAAGGTTCTTCTTCTTCATCAACCCATATACGCCCACTGCTGAGCACGGGTCTCCTCTCCATTGAGAGGGTTTAGGCCATAGTCCGCCACGCTGGCCTAGTGCGGGTTGGCGGACTACACACCTAAGAAATTCCTAAGAACTTTTAGGTGTGCAGGTTTCATCACGATGTTTTCCTTCACCGTTAAAGCAAGTGATAATTCAATTTGAATACACACATAACTTCGAAAAGTCAGAGGTGTGTGCCTGGGGTTCGAACCCGCGACCGCCGAGATTCTCGACCGCGCGCCTAAACCTCGAGGCCATCACTGCTTAAAGGTTACTCATTTGTATTTTACGTTTTTGAATTATTGTGTTGGGTTCAATTGTAATTAAAATTACATTGAAATAAAAGGGTAATGAGGCCGGAAATACAGATAGAACTGTTTTAAAAGGTAATCCTATAGTAGGCTACAATTTCATTATCATTAAAAATGTATTAATAGATTTACCCGTCGTACCTAATGGAAGAGCGTAGGTTTGGCATCACAATCATCAGCCTATGTAGCCTTATGTATGTATACGAATACACACACAACTTAGAAAAGTCAGAGGTTTGATCTCGTGACCACCGAGATTGTCGGTGCACCTAAACCTCTAGCTACACCATCACGACTTAATAAAACCTATTATAAAAGGATATTAGTGCAAAATAGGAAAAATAAATTAAACTCACCGACCCGTTCGGCTTTCTTGTGCCCCTAAACTAGCTAATTCCATCCGAAATTCTTAGAGAATCGAATTACTTGGAAAGACAGACATGTTTCTGTCATTTACTACCGATATATCGTACTTCAAATGTGTGAGAATTTTCTCTATTATAACAACGTAATTACGCAGAACAACTGAATAAGATTAGAATTGACATAGACAGTATTTAGTATGGGGACGAGTGTTCATTCTACTACGATTGCGCGAACAATGATAAAAACCTTAAACAAAAATGAAGGACTGCTATTTGTTGTCACACATTTATAAAAGTCTTGATATTACACGTTACCTGAATTACTAAGAAGCGGTGTCAAACATATCTGTCTGACACGCTCGGCATGCTGAAATTTCTTTGTAATCTTACTCAACTATTCTGTGGTCTACTAGAAATAAAATAACGGGTGAAAGACCAAAGAAAAAAATAAAATAAGGTCACATGTACTTCGAAGCATATACTATATTGCCTATGGCTCCAAGTTGTCTTTTATTTTAAGTTTTTTTATTGTAATTTATTTTTAGGTACCAATAAAGTGTTGTCTATCTATCTATCTATATTGTACATATTTCCAACGTGTTTACATGTGTACGCAGAAATGATTTTGTGAGAAAGTGTTCCTGGAAGAGGTGGGCAGAAATATATTTCTGATCCCACATTTAAGAAATAAATATTTAAACCACACAATTGAAATGTTATGTCGTGACTATAAATAAAAAACGACGAGGGATTGTTTGGCCTCACAAAAACAGATGCTAAACAAATTATGGTGGATCACACAAACATTTGTATCGGTGCGGAGATAGAACCCGCAAACTATATTTTCGCAAGCTGGTGTTTAGCTAAGAACGTACAATTGTTAACTTTTGATATTTTTTTTATTTTTATTCTCTTAGAATTATTTCATACCATCTACCCCTTTTGAGGCAACTTAAATGTTCTCTTTTATAACTGAATACTTAGCTTTTTTATCTCGCATACATAAGTTTATCCTAAGTTTAAATAACTGAATATTTAAATTCTTTAAAACCAGTTCTTAGAATTTAGAAAATAAAATGTGCCCTTTATTCGACAAAGAATTTAATTGTGCAAGCGGTTGATGCACGCTGAGATTGTGTTTCATCTTAACTTTCAGTCTAGAGTAGAAATAAGATATCCAATGACAGTTGTAATGGTCTCAGGGTTGAAGGACTTGTCAAGTATCTTAGCGGTAGCGGGTTCAAAGCCCATGCACACACGCCTTTCTTTTAGAATCTTCTTCATCAACCCATATACGTCCGACTGCTAGGCACGGGTCTCCTCTACCATTAAAAGGGTTTAGGCCATGTGATGGCATCGAGGCTTGGGCGCGCGGTCGAGAATCTCGGCGGTCGCGGGTTCGAACCCCAGGCACACACCTCTGACTTTTCGAAGTTATGTGTGTATTCACATTGAATTATCACTAGCTTAAACGGTGAAGGAAAACATCGTGATGAAACCTGCACACCTAAGAGTTCTTAGGAAAATCTTAAGTGTGTAGTCCACCAACTCGCACTAGGCCAGCGTGGTGGACTATGGCCTACACCCTCTCAATGGTAGAGGAGACCCGTGCTCAGCAGTGGGCGTATATGGGTTGATGAAGAAGAAGAAGAGGCCATAGTCCACCACGCTGGCCTAGTGCGGGTTGGCGGACTACACACCTAAGAAATTCCTAAGAACTTTTAGGTGTGCAGGTTTTATCACGATTCTTTTAGAATATATGTATTCGCAAATTTGAACGTACCTTTCATGATCAGCAGTCCATGTACATCCCACCGATGAGCACGGGCCACCACTAAAACTGAATGGGCTTAGGCCTAAGTCCACTACGTTGGCCTAGTCCGCGTTGGTGGACAAACGCAAGCGCTTTTACTAGTAGAAAAATATCGTCCGAATACACGACGGCCTCGTGGTGTCCCGATTCTACTGGTATTTCGGAACACGGGTCAGGCACGGTTATATAATCCAATTTTATATTAAAGATTCAATCCTGCTCCATGCTCCTATAAAATATCAACCCTTGTTTCAAAGCCTAAAGGCGGATTTGAAAAGAAACGATTTTTTTTTTTCGGAATGTTTTTGACATGAATAGCTGTAGGGGTTACGCGATGTCATACAACAGGTTGTTACCCTCTAATAATCTCAAGACCAACAGTACTTATAATATTAAATAAATAAAATAATGAGATAACAAGCCCCGTGGCGCAGTTGGCTAGACACCAGCTTGCGAAACGAGCGGCCGCGGGTTCGATCCCCGCACCGAGACAAATGTTTGTGTGAACCACAAATATTTGTTTCGGATCAGGGTGTTTGTGAGACCGAAAACGTCTCTTGTAGTGTCTGATACCCACGACACAGGTCTTCTAACCTAGTGTGGGGTCAGAGCTATGTATGTGACTGTTGTGTGTATTTATTTATTTATTATCTAACATAAGATATCTCGACAGCCCGTGGCGCAGTTGGCTAGACCAGCTTGCGCAACGAGAGGCCGCTGGTTCGATCCCCGCACCGAGACAAATATTTGTGTGATCCATAAATATGGATGTTTATGAGACCGAAAATCACCTCATAGTTTCTAATACCCACGACACAGAACTTGTATCCTAGTGTGGGGTCAGAACTATGTACGGGACTATTAGGTATATTTATTCATTTAAAAGGAATATTCTATAGTGGGCATCAGGTGTTGTATTTACCTGGCTAACACAATTCCCGCAGTAGAGAAAGGATTTTAGCAATGCGATTCACCGTACTCCCGGAATGTCGAAACCTAAATGAAGATTCCGAAGCACGGCTACCTATTAGGGATTGTGGTATCGATTTACTGCGCGTATAACACTGCTAGATCATTCGTTGTTTCCTCACAGCGAAGGTTTAGTTATTTATTTTCACTTTATACAATTAAAAAAATAATTCTAAAGGTGGACTTAATGCCTATAGCATTCTCTACCAGTCAAACCATGGATGTAAAGATGATATTAGCAGGTGTGCAACTAAAATCATTTATAAACATACACAGATACATGTTACAAAACCTACGCTACTGCTACTACTTTAGTAAAGAAAATCATCATCATCATCATCAACAGCATATTCGTCCACTGCTGGACATAGGCCTCCCCCAATGACTTCCACCGGGAACGGTCGGAAGTAAAGAAAATACGAGTAAGTAATGAATTAATGAAATAATAGTTAGCTTGAGGTTATTCGGACTCAGGGACAGAAAATAGCCTATTTCCGAATTATTATAATACATACAGCCGTTTTAAAATAATATGGTCTGGACATTGATTTTCACTGTTTATTTTTTTTATTAAACATACCATACAAGTTCTTCTTCTTCTTCCTCATCAACCCATATACGCCCACTGCTGAGCACGGGTCTCCTCTACCATTGAGAGGGTTTAGGCCATGGTCCACCACGCCGGCCTAGTGCGGGTTGGCGGACTACACACCTAAGAAATTCCTAAGAACTTTTAGATGTGCAGGTTTCATCACGATGTTTTCCTTCACCCTTAAAGCAAGTGATAATTCAGTTTGAATACACACATAACTTCGAAAAGTCAGAGGTGTGTGCCTGGGGTTCGAACCCGCGACCGCCGAGATTCTCGACCGCGCGCCTAAACCTCGAGGCCATCACTGCATACAAGTATTAAGTATAATACATGTGCTAAAAATCCAAAAGGATTTTAGCCCGCGACTGCGATGCCGTGACGTCACTTCCCACACATGAAATTGTAGTCCAAAATTATTTATACAAACACATTAACTGCCACAGAATCTACACAATAATTGACCCTTTCTAGGAATTATGCTGTATATTCCTAGTGAAATTCTTGTTTTGCTGAAATTATTCGACCAACACTAATGTGCATTATTTGTAAATATAATACATCACTTTGTTATTTCGGTGTTAGTATGTGGTAATTTATCGTAAATACTCACATAATTTAAGAAAATGGTATGCGAGTGCGGGGTTTGAACCCGCAACTGCCGAGAGTTTTATCCAATAGGGTTTCATTAATTTATTTCTTAATAAACACTAACCACTTCCAAACAACTGTTTATGAAATCTGCCTTTGATAAAAACTATTCTAAAACATTAATGATATGCACTAAATAGTAGACAAATAATTGTACCACGTAAAATGTGGGAAGGTACCTACTACCTATCCACTTCAAATCTCACTCAACATTACCTACGACAACAGAAAAAGATCACAATCATTTTTAGAGTCCTTCTAAGTAAAATAGTATGAAAAATATTAGACTAATTAAAAGTTAATCAAATTATTACGATAATATAATGTGAATATAATTATTATTGCTATTTTTGGAGTCAGCGTCAATCAGTGGAGTCGGCTTTTTTCTATCTTTTAGCTTCAACGCATTTGTAATCACCGTAATTATTACCTATCATTGTTTTTGATCACGACCTGTTTACAATCTTACATAAAAGATTATTTATTTATGCACCTATCATGTATCGCTTTTATACATGATTTTTATAAAAAGCTTTAATAAATCAATAAAAGAGCCAAAAAATCGAATGCTATTACAGAGCTGTCATTATGGTAACACGGCAATGGAACAAGCCTAAACACACGAACCGTTTATATGGATAACCGCGGATTCACGCACCGCTGACCGCTTTTAATTACCACGCCTTGGGCTGTAATCCAACGCCACACGATTTTGAAACCAATTATGAAGCAATAAAGTTCTTTTTTATGAAACTCCCACAGCTACATTCTTATAGGGGCAACCAGACATTACTTTCACCGACGTCATTCTTGTAATTGCATGAATAATTGATCTTTTTATAATATCAAGAAACATCCATTACATACTAACACCTACATCTGAAAAGGTGTAATCAGAGATATATCTATAAACCCGAGTTCTGTTGTTAACTCCCACCTTCGAGTATTCCAGCCCGAACCTGGATGGACCTTTACCGGAAAACGATCTCAAAATATGTTTATCGCACGCCGTTTGAATACGCGAGAAGACCAAAGGTGGTCCCAAAAGAGACTAGATGACAGATCATCGTAAGATATAGCTAAATTCGTCAGATTTTTTGATTCCACCAACCCGCACTAAGCCTGCGTTTGTGGGTACTTACCTTTCATTTCTTACTTAACGGCTACCTTTCATATCCCACTTAGTGACTACTGACAACCCTTCATTTTTCACTTACTGTCTACCTACTTTATCCCTTCCTACATCCTATCCTTGGTTGTCTGTAAGAGGTCGCCTTCTGCGATAAGACCGACTTTGGTACTAATTCTACTGTTTTATCTTATGAGAACAATAAAGTTTTCAATTATTAAAAAGATTATTAGACTTGTTTATTTCCTTTTAAAAGAAATGTTATATTCAATAAAAATTTTGATGGGCTAAAATCGGCACTAATGTTTTCGTCTTAAAGTCTATTATCGCATACGTGAGTGCAATTTCAGTGTAGTGCATATCCGATGGAAGCTTCACAAGTAGTTTTGAATAATTCATGTTCTTAGGTCTGCATCTTAGAAAAGCGCAATTGTGTGCCATCTAATGAAGATTCAATTCTCATGTCGAGCATGGGTCTTTCCATTAGGTAAATCTCAAAAGGCTAGCCGTATATGGATTGAAACACCAATGGCGAAACGGAGCAAATAAGTATTTCTGCCCACACTTTCAGGGATATAGTATTGAGTATTACTTTTTATTTATGGGCCGGCCACATGGCGCGGAGAACTGATGGCCGATGGGGCCAGAAAATTCTCCAGTGAAGGCCACGTACTGGAAAGCGCGCGGGACGTCCTCCGACCAGATGGTCTGACGACCTCGTAAAGGGCGCAGGACGTCGTTGGCTGCAGGCGGCCTTCGACCGATCCCGGTGGAGGTCATTAGGGGAGGCCTATGTCCAGCAGGGGCCTAAGATTAGCTGATGATGATGATATTTATTTATTATAAATGAGTATTTATTTGGGCATAGACAGAGAAACGTTTCTTCGTTAGATTTTACGCGCTGATATCCAAAAAATAATTTATTTATCGCGAGAATTTAGGCTATATCATCACGCTACGACTAATAGGAATTCATTTAATTTCAATTAAATTAAATTACAGAGAATTAATGAAAAATATGGCTTAAACTGAAAAAAATATCGTTTTGAATTGCGAGAAAAATGTAGGCGTTAATACATTTAATTTAAAAAAGGTTTATTTACCATGTACCAGATATTTTTAATCTCACAGTAAAATGGGTGAGTTTGCTAGTATATTTCCAGACTAAGTACTACTACGAATTTCCTATGCTTATCTCACCTAGGCTTCTGTTTTATTTCATGAAGAATATTATTTAATACAACAATAATGTTTTCCATAATAACTATACTTACATAGATTAACATTACTTATTCTTTAGGTTACCCTTTTACGTCTTAACCGGCAGTCAGTTCTACGAGCTATGTGCCCTTTGCCACATCAGCTTGCTAATCCTTTGGGCTATGTCGACAACCTTCGTTCTCCAACGGATCTGCTCATTCCTGATTCGATTACGTAAGGAAGCACCAAGCATAGGCCTCTTCATAGCTCGCTGAATAATCTTAAGGTTTCTTACGAGGCAAGTACTTAGAAGCCACATTTTGGTACCTTAACAACCTGCTAAGTACCTATGGATAAGATATAATAGCTCGATCCCCGCACCGAAACAAATATTTTTATGATCCACAAATATTTGATTCGGGTCTGGGTGTTTATGAGACCGAAAAGTCTCTCGTAGTTTCTAATACCCACGATTCAGGAATTGTATCTTCATGTGTAGACTAAACTATGTATGTGGCTGTATGTGTTTCTTTAAAAGGAAAGACACAGCTGTAAGGAGGCATTATGTGGGTTGATAGTTCATGAGGAGCAATCTTTGACGAGGATAAAACCACGGTTCATAGCTAGATAACTATAAATTACCTGTCGAGAGTTAAAAATTCTCAAAATATTTTCCTGTTATGAATCGTGCCGAAAATAAATTGATTATAACTTGGAATTTTCGTCTCTGACGAAAAAACAAAAGGTCACCTCGATTTGTTATGACCCGTTTTATGTGAAGTACATTAATATCATACTAATAGCCACTTTGATACAAAAAGTTGCAAAATTTTAAACAATTTTAAACCAACGCAAAAAATGACCTGCCTTATTTTTGTACCGAAATAACCTAGCACATATGACCTTTAACAAATCACATACATATACAGGGTGTATTTAGACCGTGATCGAAAACTGAGGCAGGTAATAGCGAGGGTAATCACAAACCCAGTGGCGATATTAAAAATCCCGACAAAAAATAAAAATGTTGACGTTTTCCATACAACTATCGGTGTTAAAAGTATGTGGTTTGTATGGAAAACCTCAAAAATTTTATTATTTGTCGGGATTTTCTTTAATGCCGGGGGGTTTGTAATCACTATGGCTATTACCTGCCTCTGTTTTCGATCACGGTCTAAATACACTCTGTATATACATACCCTCACGTTTGTATCCCTAATCGGAATAAACTGAGATGAATTTCTGCACCAAAATTTCGCCAGTGTTCGCCATTCAAAATGAAGCCAGCTTATTGGAGTTTTCAGGCATAGTTCCTCAATTATAAATTGTAAGTAATTTCTCCGGTGTATATTCCGCAAAACCGCACTAGGCCCGCGTGATGGATTAAATAAATAAATACACCCAACAGTCACACACATAGTCCTGACCCCACATTAAGATACGAGTCTTGTGTCGTGGGTATCAGAAACTACGAGAGACTTCGGTCTCACAAACACCCAGACCCGAAACAAATATTTGTGGATCACACAAACATTTGTCTCGGTGCGGGAATCGAACCCGCGGCCTCTCGTTTCGCAAGCTGGTATCTAGCCAACTGCGCCACGGGGCTGTCTAAAACCTAAACCCTCTCAATTGCAGAGGAGGCCCTAGCAGAGTATATGGTATATAGGCTGATGAAGATAATGATGTTTTCTTAACAAATAACATTATATCTGTTGTCGTAAAACATTATTTAAAAAACCAGTTAATTAAAGTCATCCTTGATCATCAACAAAATTTTAAAAATTACCTGATTTCCTCTGCAACACGCGTTAAAAAATTAATTAAAACTTGGATCAAAAGAGTTAAAGGGTCAAATTTATCGGTTATTTTTTACGATTACATGACACCTTTTTGTATCGAGGATTTAATTAATTATTTTTAACCTGTAAACGTTAATTATTGATAAAAGTCGCCATTTGTAGTGGTTATTACTGGCAAGCTGTCCGTACATGTCCGATGGACGATCACTAGCCAAGGTGAAGGATCGGCCAATTTGACATAAGTTCTTAGAGTATTACGTCTTATACACTCAAATAATTCGATTTCAATTAAAATCATATTATGGTGCTTGGTTTAGAATTGGATTGAACAAAAAAATTACCACATTAAAAGAATAATAATTGATCGTACAAATACGTAAAAGTTTTACTGCGCGGAAATGAGTGATGAAGTATTTTTAAGACGTCCTAGGCGAACTTATAAAAACTAATTCATGATTTATTACATAGAAAACGCATTAAAAAAAGCCCTCGAAACCGTCATGCATGCATAAAGAGGATAATTTCAATAGATTAAGCGAAATTATTATATCTGGACCGTAGCATTTGACGCTCTGTAGTCTCTGCCTACGCCAACGGAAGACAAGCGTAAGTTAAGAAGTGTTCAGAAATATTAACACACTTTTATTTTAAAACAAAATTTTAGTCCCATAACAATTTTTAACCATATTAATTGTTTATTTTATACTACCATTTTACTACAACAAAAACACCAAAGCATGTGTTAATATTTCTTTGAAAATCCTTCTCAAATACTGATTCAATAAGAAATATTTTGTCTATAAATAATCAAGTGCTATATGTGCTAATTAATTTTACCTACAAGTGTAAATAAGTTATCACAACACCATGTCGAAAACTTTAGCATAAGTTTTGATTATATCTGACAACTTCCCGTTGAGATGAGGTTATCTTGTCTTCCTTGACACTTACCGTTTCCAACTAATAACTTTTGTGATTCTAAACTGTTGTGCTTAACAAACTATATCGGTACTAATAATTAATATGGATGTAAAGCTTAGGGGTTAGTTTGCACTTATTTCAGGATTTTCTGGTTCAAATAAACAAAACTTTTCATGTTGAAAGTCAGAATAGTAATGAGTAGTGATAGTCTCAAGGTTTATGCGCGTGGTTGAGAAGTTCGTCGGCCGTGGATTAAAACCTTTAATTTTTTTTAATTTGTGTGGGTATTCACAATGAACTATCACTCGCATTAACGGTGAAGGAAAACATAGTAATGAAACTTGCACACCTAAAAGTTCTTAGGAATTCTTCAAGTGATAGTCTGTCGAACCGCAAGCTTAGTAGACTAAGACCTAAACCTGCTCAATGATAGAGGAGGCTCGTGCCCAGCAGTTGGACCAGTTCAGCACCTCGTAAGTATCACGTTATGAGAGACAAAGTTATTTTTTCTGTCACATTCCCCTTCTGCTACTGAAAATATTAAAAAAAGAAAAACCCAAATCGAAATAATTCTCCTGCCGTCACACAAAAAATAAAACAAAAATTTACAAAAAGATATATTTATTCTATCGCTTATTAAACTTAACGTAAATAGGTTCTGCTGGTCGTAACACCATGTCAGCCATCAGCGCTGGTCTCCACCCCTTCTCGCGAGGTTCCAGCGTGAAGTTCCTGCAGATCTCACATAGCACACACTTCATTTCGATCATGGCGAACCGCTGACCTGGGGAAGGAAGGCAGGAATAAAATAAATTCACCAAATAAACATAGTTTTAACACTAAGACGTCATCATCAGTCCTTTCACGTCCTATTGGTAAGTCGTCCGTTTTAGTCCTTACTGGATTACGGGAGGGCCTTAGTCCAATAAACTGGCCTAGTCCGGGTTGGCAGACTACACAGAAAATTCCTAAGAAGATGTGACTGTCGGGTGTATTTATTTACTTATATGAATATCTGTCATACTAAGAACATTTCGGATGTCAATAACTTATCAAAACAAAATTATGTACATTACTATATTGTGTGTCTTAATTTATGAACCGCTCAAAATAAATCAATTTCATTTATATTAAACAATACAGATATTAAAGTGCGAATGGAAATGTTTACGATACAACCCTCTCCATAATAATAGATTATTGTAATCCACAGCGGGATCGTGAAACAATAACCGTTATTAGAAGCGTTTAATAAATTTAATATTTCATGACGTTTTCAACGCCCACGACTTTTATTCCGAGCTCTTTCCACGAAAATCGGGACAGAAGACATTATTTTAACTATAAATTAAGTCATTCGTCTATCCTAATTTCGGCCGGGCAAAGCCTTTTTCTCTTTATTCTATTCTCTTAATACATACATAACATCACGCCTGTATTCTCAAAAAGAGTAGACAGGGGCGCATTCCGACTTCCATATTTCGCCAGGTTTGTATTAGTCCCACGTAATAAGGGCCGTTTTTTCAGGCACATTTTCAAAGCTGAATAACACTTTGCCCAATAGAATTCAGGATTTCTAGATCGCTCGACTCATGCTTGCACCACAAGACCACCCGTCCTTTCATTATTCATTCTCCTAATAATTGGATTTTAAACTTAACAATACTCTACGTGGCTTGCGATCTAGGTTCGTATTCAATTCCCGGGTCAGACAAAATGATATATATATTTCTTTTAGGTAACACTTCGTCGTAGCACATATTCTGCGAAAGATTCGCCCCCATTACGTGGACTGCTAACTAACTGCGTAACAATATTATTAAACACACAAGTTATATATAAATCGGCATAATCGCTTGTACGAACACAAAAGCAGCGAATATTGTGGGAAGTACTAGACCGAAGCTAGCATACCTATTCAATGTCTCAAACGGTTTGCAACGGCGGGCGATCCGAAATTTGAATAATGCGGATATTATATGCAGTGATGAAGCAGTGATGGCCTCGAGGTTTAGGCGCGCGGTCGAGAATCTCGGCGGTCGCGGGTTCGAACCCCAGGCACACACCTCTGACTTTTCGAAGTTATGTGTGTATTCAAATTGAATTATCACTTGCTTTAACGGTGAAGGAAAACATCGTGATGAAACCTGCACACCTAAGAGTTCTTAGGAATTTCTTAAGTGTGTAGTCCGCCAACCCGCACTAGGCCAGCGTGGTGGACTATGGCCTAAACCCTCTCAATGGTAGAGGTGACCCGTGCTCAGCAGTGGGCGTATATGGGTTGATGAAGAAGAAGAAGGATATTATATCAATTTACACCCAATAAATACCAATGAACATTCCCAAGCTTCTTGCCCTGCTGTTTGTATTTAGGTAAATCTAAGGAGTTCATTAATCGTATTCTATCTTAGTGGCCTAGCGGTGACAGCGTGCGGTGAAGTCAAAAACTTAGCGACTGCAGGTTCAAAACAAAGGGACAGACGTTTAGAAGTTATGTGTGTTTTAAATAAATTATGAAAATGTCGTAAGGAAACCTGCGCACCTAAATATCTTTTTTAATTTCTTGTATTGAATTCTATCTTCAACCTTCTATGAAAAACACGATTGTTAACTCTATAAATTTTGAATCTCAGGCCCATGCCCATAAGTGGGACGTATATGGGGAGATGATGAATAAGAAGCGAGCGTATTCCTTCAGGAAAAATAACAATTTCTTTACCAAGATTAAACCATTGAACGTGTAAATAAACTTCGGTTTTCCTTGAAATGAGAGTTCAACACTACACAGACTGCTCTAAAGTATTTTCGTTTGACAATTTAATGGTTGTTCAAGTGCGCGCCGACCCGTGGAGTAATTCTATTGAAGTATCACGTTATCTTCTCTCCTTGTTCTCCGCAATTTACTATAAGATTTGATCTGATCTTGCTCTCTAAGATTAATGGTATTAAACTAAGTTTTACTAGATATATGCATAAGCAAGGATATATGATGTCTGGGGGTGGGGTAGGGATAAATGTCCAGCAGTGGACATCTCTTAGCTGATGGTGATGATGGTGTATAAGCAAGGCCTAGGTACAAATATTTTTATAAACAATAGTACGGTTTATTCGGTTTCAAAACACAAAACATACCTCACGCCTATATTCCCCGAAGGGGTAGGCAGAGATGCATTTCTGCACCCACATTTCGCCAGGTATGTATCAGTCCCACGTAATAGGGGGCGAGCCTATTGCCGTTTTTCGGGCACATTTCCAGACTCCGTGCTGCTACTGATAATTTCCTAATGGAAAACCCCAATAACACTTTGCTCGACCCGGGAATCGAACCCAGGACCTCTAGATCGCACGGCACATACTTGTACCGCGAGACCACGAGGCAGTCCGCGAGACCACGAGGCAGTCAAAGGCAGTCAGTCGGTTTCAATATATCGCAAATTTTATTTTTTACTTTACTATTTAAAAGAATTCTAGTATAAATTAAAAGTCTAAAAATTCTTTATTACCCTTGCCAAATACAGTGATTTTATATCGTAGTTTTAATTTGTGAGTCAATTAATGCGTCAATGATATTTGAAAGAGTACTGAGAAAATGTCTGGATCTGAAAATGATATACTCAGTTTTTTGTGGTACGATTGAGTATATATGTATAAATATTATATATAAATATTTTATTTTCGATAATAAATTTTGATGGAAAGTCTATCAGCATTCAATCCATACTAATATATACTGAAGAGTTTCTTAAGTTGAACACGTTAATATTGGTACTACTGGTTTTGAGGATGTTAAAAGACAGATAAAATAGTTGCAATAATAACAAACACACTGACGTAAAAAAAATCCCGACATAAAATATAAAAATACGTTTTCCTAACGACCTTAGCGTGGTTGACCTTAAAGCGGAGAACCAATTTAAAACCAATAACAAAACGAGAAACATAACTCTTTATGAAGTCTTAAAGCTTCGCAAACGTAATTAATAGCTAGAAAAAAGAAATAATTCTTGTCTTCATTGAAACAGCTATCCTTCCGCCTCTACAAGGATATTACCTAGATGTCAAACTTGGTATAACTCATTTATTATTGCCGAATAAATTTGTATACAACTCGAAAGACTGCTTCGTGACGCATTCATTGCTTATTTACGAAAAGATTCTCGGAAGGAAGTAATGATAAGCCCATTTTCGTCCTACTCTAATTGTACGGGTGATTGGGTAAAACGTGAAAAAATATATTGATACAGTTGGAGCCTACTTTAGAGGTAGAAAAATAAACCACAGGACAGGGTGCCGTGTCGTATGTTTTATGGAGTGTCGTATGACATAAGATCGTAAATTCTATTTCCGGATCGGGTAAAATGTTATTATGTTTTATCAGTCTTTGTAAAATTTTTAATGCTCCACTCCTATAACTAGTACCGAGACGATATATACATTTGTACATACAGGCTATGAATTTTGTCGATAAATGTGCTATTTAACAAAAGGATTTTTTTTTTCAAATATAACGAACAGTTCCTGAGATTATCGCGATCAAACAATGAAACTCTTAAACTGTATTCATTAGTAAAAAACATGGATTCAGACACGTCTGAAAAAGTCACGACTTTTTTTAATAGGCACTATCAAACCCCCATTTTTTGATTCTTTACTAAAATTCAGTACGTGTCTGTAACATGAGATATAATATATATATACCCGTCATAATCATGACTTCATAAGTCGTGTTCCATATTTCGATAAGATCAACCTACCTATACAGTTTCTGGGTCCCGCGCTGAAGGGTACGAAGGCGTAGGGGTGTTTCACCTCCCCCTCCAAGAACCGCTCTGGTCGGAACTTCTCAGGCTCGCTGTACAGGTCTTCCCGACGGTGTAGGTCGTAAATGTGCACTCCTACTTCTGAACCCTTCCTCACTTCCAGGTCATCTAGAACAATCATTTCTCATTAACACCACCTTTAAAAACTCATTAACGAATACATCGTTAACATTTAACTTTTAATTTTAGCATTGTAAATTTGAATCTGTTATTGTCTAATTTTTTTCTTTTATTTTTATAGTAACTAAATAGCACACGTCTATTTGCAAAACCTTTAATGTAATATCCGTGGACAACAGTGTGAGTTATATATTTTCTCAAATAGCAAATAATTTGTTTTTTTTTAGGGCTTGTACATTATATAGATTAATGTACAAGATCTTTTATAAGCTGTGATGGGCTCGGAGTTTAGGCGCGCGGTAGACGACGTGTCGGCGATCGAGAGATTAAACCGCAGACACTGATTGACATTCTAATTTGTGTGTGTATGCATAATAGATTGATACATATCAAAATGGTGTAGCAAAATATCCAAAGGAAACTTGCCAGTCTAAAATTCATTTTGAAATCAATACATTGGTTTTAATTTAATGAATATGTATTCATAGATTTATATGGGTATGGAACTTCGATCAAATAGTATGGAATATCTATTTGAAGGAAGTCTAACGGGCAATTTTACCCTCTTTAAAAACGTTGGCATTTTAACTTGTGATACAACTATTAATGATCAAAGAATTGTATATTTTTGTACAAAGGTACACACAAAGTATATCACACATTTGATAAATATAGCATTTTTGTTCTCTTACAAATTAAACGTTTATAATAAAAATAAATTCAATGTAATCCGCGGAAAAAGAATTAGGTTGTAATTTTCTTAATGTATATTAACTTAGTTACAATTCTGAGTATTCTGTTCGCTTTCCTTTGTATAATAAAACAAAAAAATGTCTACTTAAACCTATATTACTTTTGCAATTTTTTTAATAAACCTCGTCGGGAAAGAAGTTTTTAAATAAATCGAAACGGTAGAAACGGCATTAACATTACGTAACTCACCAAGTTTGAAGGTTTCCGTGATTTCTCTTGCAACGAAAGGCACGCTGGGGTACAACCGCAGTACTTCTTTGATCACAGCTTCTAAATACTTCATCTCGGCCAGGTCAGCCATGGATGGCTGCCGGTTTGAGTCCCCGAAGACACCTTGTAGCTCTTCGTAGATGCATTTCTGTCAAATAATGAGAATTTTATTGCCACCGTGTTGTTCTTTGAGAGTATATCATTGTCAACACATGTACGTCCCACTGCTGGGCACCCGTGCCCAAGGAGGCCCGCCTCCTCTACCATAGAGAGGGTTTAGAGTTTACCCTACTATGTTGGTCTACTGCGGGTTGGCGGACTACATATCTAAGAATTCATGAGAACTTTTAGGTGTGCAAATTTATCACGATGTTTTACTTCACCCTTAAAGCAAGTGATAATTTATTAAACATATAACTTTGAAAAGTCAGAAGTGTGTGCCTGGAGTTTGAACCCGCGACCGCCGAGATTCTCGACCGCGTGCCTAAACCTCGAGGTCATCACTGCTTCTTTTGCTTTGATGAAATTTCAACGGTAAATGTTAACAACCTTCCGACTTTGACATCTGACAATTATAAAAATTAGCTAATGAGTAGGATTATTTCGCCTATACTACTATTCTGTTTATTTCCATCCTTGCAAGGTTGTCTGGTAGACATCGCTTTTAGTGATAAGGCCAGTTTATGTCACCAATAATTTATTTTATATGCTTCGACATCTGGACTTTGCTTGCTTAGACAACAGATGTACAGACATCTGGCGTGAAATAACTAAATAAAGAGTTATTATTATTATTGTAACTGGTTCAAAGGGGGCACAGCGGCACCTATTGAAATCAATATGAATATCGCAAAACAAACGGTAAATACTAAAAGGTAGATACACCAAGGAGCGCAACTAGGCAAGTGGAAACCGCACAAAATTCAGGATTATATTTCAAACACAGTAAGATATAGAGCACGGATTGAATTCGTTCTAGTAACTGAAAATTGAAAGCAAACATGAGGTAACGGCAAACGGAAAAGTTCAATACTATGAACATTAGACTCGCAATGCTTCACATAATGATCCGACTAGGTTAAAGATGTTTCAGTCGGTAGTCAAACTCAATTTGACCTTAACTCACTTTGAATTTTAAATAAAAACCTTAAACAGATGTAATGTGGTTGAAGCTAGTAATCATACAAATAAATCATATGTCTTAAAAATATATTATAAATCCAAGAAAGAGCTAAAAAGCGAATTTGATCACATATCATCAGCCCATATTCGTATCACTGCTGGGCACGGGCCTCCTCTACATCTGAAAGGTTCTAAATGCAGTGCAGTTGATCATTCGTGGATACTCAAAATCAGTTGAGCGGTTCTGACAACACTTTAAGACATTCTGCATCCTACTATAGATTCTAGTTATACAAAGTTTAACGCACAAATACATTTTTTTTTTCGCTTTTTGTTAATATATTAGGTATCACGATAACTATTGTCTTAGTTCTCAATAATGGCCTGTTTCAAAGGCAAATTATATTGTCATCATTGAAATAGAGAGGAATTAGACTAACCTGAACCCGTTCGTCGTCAGCCATCAGCATCAATCCGAATGTGAGGGCCATTGCTGTTGTGTCGTGACCCTGGGAACAAAAGTAATCATTAAATACTATTTCAGCAAACTTAGTGTAGGACGCACTCTGGCTAGGTGGAGTAAAGATATTCTTAACGCTGGCAGCGGTTGGATGAGGGCCGAAGATGGCGTGCCATAAGGCTTATGTCCAGCAGTGGGTGCGAATGGCTCGTGTTGATGATGATGATGAAATACTATTTACAGTAATGTTCCTCTGACAGAACCCTATGGTCTTCTCGCGAGCAACGCTTGTATGACGATCACGAAAACAAAGAAGGAATTCGGTTGTCAAGAAGTCAGTCATGCTTGGCGGGCTGGCTATATTAGCAACATTAACATTTATCAACAACCGATATATGTCCCAATGCTAAAAACGGGTTTCCTTTATAACTGAGAGGGTTTAGGCCTTTATCCATCACGCTTGTACAGTACGAGTAATCAGACTACACACCTAAAATAATGATAACATTTTTTAGCCGTCGTTTTGGATCATGTTAAAATTTTGAGAAAGTAAATATTTGCGTCAAAACTTTCACTAATTATCCTTTAGATTTTTTCAGAGAATATAGACACTTAAGTAAATACCTGCTATTGATACAATAGGTGTGCTGCGAAATTAATACAGATACATTTCTTATTAAAATACCGGATTATGCTCGCTTCACTTAAAACTGTGTCGGAAATTTTAACATTCTCTTTATATTAAAAAAATCTTTTATGTTTTTAATTAATTGTATTCACTATACAAAAGTGTCATTGAGTTTTTAAATTAGGAAATTTATAGTAGTAGCAAGAAGGTTGTAATATCGAAATCAATATAAGGTTAGCCCTTTGTTACGTGACACTTCAAACGTTTGACGTAACATAGATGCAGAAATGCTCTTCTGCCTACCCAATCGAGTTTTGCGGCGTGGTAACAATCACAAATTTCTTTAGATATTTTTGTGTCACATTTTTACCTTTAAAATATTTGGAACTTTACGTACTATATTCTTTTGTTCTAATTTTTACTAATCTAAATAAACCGTCATTAATCTTACCTCAAACATAAACGTATTAACTTCTTCTCTTATTCCATCGATATCTATTTCACCCACTGCCTCTGCCTCTAGTAAGAGATCCAACATAGCCAGTCTCTTCTTCCTTCCAATTGTATCTTCTGCTTCTCCTTCTGTCTTGTTCACTACTCTGTTCTTCTTCCTGTCCATTATAACTCCATTTGCAAAAGAGTGGACAATGTCAAGACATTTTTCGAACCTCTTGCCGATGGGTAGTTTTCTGAATAGAAACTCATTGTGAAGCCACACCCTGGTCAATCTACTGAGGAGTAAGTCGCCTATTTGGAGGATGGCCTGCTTGTATTTCACTACTGCTGCTGACTTGTCCGAGTCTAATTGTGTTCCCATTGCTGTTTCTGTAACAATAGATTTTTTTATTACTTGAATAAGATCCAAAGAAATTATCCGTGAATTTTTGTGGTATATTTCCTCACGATGTTAACCTTCAACTTGAAAGTGTATAGTTCGTAGTGAAAAACCAGTGGGTAACATTAATCAAGGCCTTGACCCTCTAGCTTGTTAGAAGGTCGGATGACGTAGCCCATGTAACCACAAAAGCATGGATGAGAGTACCCCAGGATCGAGAAAAATGGCAAGCATTGGGGAAAGACTTTTTTTTTATCACGGTAGGAAATTGGGGGAAGACTACACCCAGCAGTGGGCATCCTCGGCTGAGTGATGAACCTCTCTCACTGTAAAAAAATGCTCGTGTCCAGCGGTGGGACCTACTAACGCCATAGTACAACGCTTTTAGCGATGCAGTGGTAACTGTTATGCTAACTTCAAAACTTTGTTTAGTTTAGTTAACTTAAGATACAGTTTAAATCAATACCCAATACTCCGCCTTCCATTCCACTTAGATTAATGGATTAAGAGGATATCGTGGACGCTCTCGGCTGTTAATTTAATTTTAAATTTGATGACGTTGTGTAACTAAGTTATTAAATCATAGTCTAAGCGGCTTTTGGAGCCTGATGAATATTAAACACTTATATATCTATAACCCCGTAGCGTCGTTTGCTAGACAGACGCCGCGGGTTCGATCCCCACTCCGAGACAATTTTTTTTGTGATCCACATACGTTTTATTTGAATTTAAGTGTTTGTGAGACCGTAATAACATATAAATAAATAATAAATAAATAAATACACCTAACAGTCACACACATAGTCCTGACCCGACACTAAGATACGAGTCTTGTGGCGTGGGTATCAGAAACTATGAGAGACTTTTCGGTCTCACAAACACCCAGACCCGAAAGAAATATTTGTGGATCACACAAACATTTGTCTCGGTGCGGGGATCGAACCCGCGGCCGCTCGTTTCGCAAGCTGGTGTCTAGCCAACTGCGCCACGGGGCTGCCTATGGCGCTATGTCTCGTGGTTTCTCATACAATAGAAGATTTTTATCTTAATGTGTGGTCAGATATGCTCGAGACTGCTGTGTGTATTTATTTACTATAAGACATGAAAACAATGATACAAATCTAAAAGAATAAGACTTGCGCCACGTTAAATAAATTGAGTAAGCCTCTAATGAAGAAAGTCAGGGCGTCTCTATGTAAACAGGATTTCTTTCAAGAAAAACAAAACACTTCTTGATTTTTTGCCTCGTGTTGACTGAAACAGAGGTGTCAAGTGTGCGTCTGTTGCTTTTGTAGGGTCCTTTATAACACTTCCTTTTTTAGCTTTCACTTCCTAATGAAATAAAACATGGAATATGGAATGAAATAAAATTTGTTGATTCTCAACAGTAAAGCAAACATCGTGTAGAGACCTATACACCTAAAAAATCTAAGAAAATTCTGAAGCGGACAACATCCGCCAACCTGCACTAGGCCAGGGTGGTGGACTAAGATCTCTGTTGCCCAGCAGTGGGACGTATGTATATTGAACGTACTGGATACTCAAGAGGAAAAGAAAAAGGTACCTACCACATCTACATTCCATTAAATATTATTCTAAAGTCTAAATTATATTTTAAAGGTATATTTCCCGAAGCGGTATTGAACCAAAAATTCCCTAACTTAAAAACTTGAACCTATTAAAGTGTATAAATTTGTTGATAGTTTAAAAATGTAATATTTCTTTTTCTGTTGTAATTATATAAGGGTACTATGGGGCTAGCATAATCGCTTGATTGTAATATCTATACTAATATTATAAAGCTGAAGAGTTTGTTTGTTTGTTTGTTTGAACGCTAGGATCTCAGGAACTACTGGTCCGATTTGAAAAATTATTTCACTGTTAGATAGCACATTTATCGAGGAAGGTTATAGGCTATATACCATCACGCTACGACCAATAGGAGCGGAGCAGCAATAAAGAATGTTTCAAAATCGGGGACTTTTTTCCTTTTTGTGAGCTTCCGCTGCGCACGCTGCAGAAACGGTTAAATTTCGCTAAAATAATGTATGACAGAATTGTTCCTCTTTAAAAATTCTAAAAAAAAGTCCGCGACAGCATATGTCTATCTTTTAAGGTTGGCTCACTATAACGTTTTTTATTCTAATCAAATTTATTTTAAATAAAGCATTATTTGTGAAGGTGTTTTTACAAACATGATATAAATCCTTATCCAAATAAATACGTTATTCATTACAAGTATATAATACAAAATAAATTTGTCCTTTACATAATTTGATTTCAATGAGTATCTTAGAAGATATCGCAGTTTCAAAATAATCATCAAGCGCGCAATAATGATACTCAAGGCGTCGACCGGCGCGTTACGGTTTCACGTTGAAACAATTTGACCGATTTGTATGATTTTTGTATGTTTAAGTAAATGGGGCTCTGCGGAGTAAAATACTACAACTTATTTTCTTTCTGCACCCAACCCTGTAGTCCACGCAGACGGAGTTGCGGGCAAAAGCTAGTATAATAATAAAGAGAAAAAAAAAAAACTTGAACATTTTGCCTGCAGTATTAAACCTGAGATCGCTACATCGCAGGCACATACTTTACCGCAGTAACACTGCATTTACATACATTCTAATGTATATAATTCACAGTTACTTCGATCTTCCTAAATCCTGTGGCTTAGGAAACTTCAAAATGTTATATTCAACGGAACTCTAAAAAAAAAAAAATTTTCTTCTGACCTTCGAGTTGACTTACGCCTATTTAATGATCCCTATATTATTGTGCTCAGTAATCCCTTAAGGGCACGGGAAACACTCTTTTGTACATCATTAGCTCTCTAATAACAAAAACAAACTGACAAAAAATAAAAATACAATATTCGTCCTCAAATATCCTATAGTCAAGTGACCGCAGAACGCATATAATATTTTCGCAGACAATTTAAGTACCAATATAAAAATTATAATAAATGTATAAAAATTACAGCCACATACATAGTTCTTACCCCACTGAGCTACAAGGCTTTTCGCTTTCACAAATACAACAATTTCCGAAATAAATAAATAAACATTTGTCTCAGGGCGAGAATCAAACCCAAGGTAATTTTGCAATCTTGATTCTAGCCTATTGGACAAAATTTACATCGGCGAAAGTTCATGAAAAAGCAATATTCTATGTATTTCAACTGTACTTATAATAATTAATCAGCAAATAGAGCATTTTGTATGACAAACATAAAATCCTGAATGGTTTTCTCAAATAAATTAAGACACGTGAACGCTGAATACAGTTCAAATATGAATGTACGCGTTTTACCTTTGATCTAATATAATTAAGGGCCTCTCTCACGTACTTCATTCGAGCATTGCTGAACCCGATGCATAGTAATCGTGAAACGAAAATAGAAAGTCCCATTCATATTTAATTACGTGATTCCAATGGTTCATTTGGGTTATTGACTTATTATTCAAAGTAAGTATTATCCTTATTTTTTCGCCGCTAACATAATTACTTAAAAAATGACATTTCGAATTGCCGAGGAAGTTTCTTAGCCGATTTTTTTTCTCCATAGCAATAACACGTTCTCAAACGTTACTTTAAAACCTCTAATACAATGTAAAATTGACGATTCAAAAGAACTTGTAAAAGTCTATTTAAATTTAGAGTTATCCTAATACTTATATATACAATGTACATGTAAAATACTTATTTGCTATTGTTTACCGTTGCCTTATTAGAGGAAACTGTTTTTGATATTTGTATTCATTTTAAAACTTAGTTTATAAGAAAAATGTATTATAAGCTTCCCAAAGAAGATAAATAAATTTGGTAAAAACTTACCACAGATAGTGTACAATGTGAAATCGCTGATCTTGGGCATGAGGTCGACTTCTTGTCCGGCGATTTTGTTTAGTCTCTCCACCAGGTCTCTGCTCTTCTCCTCCATAACTTCGCAGAAGTATTTCAGAATGTTGAAGTGGAAAGCTGGAGTGAGAATCTTGCGGCGTCTGTGCCATTTAGACCCTGTGGAATGAGTATCATGATTAAATAGGTTGTTAGAGAAAAATATTTAAAAAAATGTATTTTTGTAAAAGTGTCCAAGCTAGGCCAGCGTAGTGGACTAGGGCGTAAATACTGTCATAGTCTAGTCAACATGTTCAAAAACGTGTTAAATAGAAATAAAGCTCCTAAAAATATGAGCGATGGCTCATTCGATTCGGAATGACGTCTAGAAAAATGTTTTTGAAGGGTATATTAGCACATAAAAAATTGCAATTGTTATTAACAAAATAAAAAAAATAAAAACAGGTATTTAGTTTTTCGTTAATAACTTTAAAAATAATAATATTTAAGGAATTTTGAAAAAAGATCCTGAAAGAGGAGAAAATTTCCAATAAAAAAGAATAACTCCCGGAACTCTATCTATATTATTTATGTTATTTTTTTTATACTGAAAATAGAGCTCCGCGAGGGCGTTACGGCATAGGCGCCGCCTAAAAAGCCGGTATATCACCTAAAACAATTTATTTTTAATATTAAATGACAATTTAAAAATTTGAAAAAATTTTGGTGTAATGTAGACACTTGAACGAAAAAAACCTCGGTGACAAAAATTTTTTTTGTCGATTTTTCAAAAAGTTACATCATTGTTAATTAACTCATTTTTTTCCAATCTCTGTTTTTATAAATTACGGCATAACATTTTTAATAATTGATCTAAAAATCTTTTCGCTTCGTGGAGCTCTTCATGTTTATGTACCTTATAAAGTTATGCAAAAAAAATTAATTTAAGTTAATTATTTTGTTAATTATAATTTTTTTAAATGAACTAAAAATGAAATTTCTAAAAAATGTTATTAAAAAAAATGTTTTTTGGTAATGTATTATTATTGCTGTTTTTGCATCTAATATAGGTATTAATTATCATCGGAAAATTTTTTTTTACGTCATTTGTTAAGAAATTATTTATAAACAAATAGACTATTTTGGGACTTAAAAAAAAAATCTTTTTACCATATTATAGCATAGGTGGAATAATGATTTTTAAAAAAAAAATTTTTCTTAAATATTTTTTTTTATATTTTATAATCGTTTTTTTTTATATTTCAGTTGTTTAAATAATTAGTTCAGAAATTATATTATTCTTAAAAATAATCACTGACCCTTTTCAATAGAATAACAGAGAAATATTTTTTTTTTATAAATAAATTAATTGCTTATTAATTTAAAAATTTGTTATAAACAAATAATATTAACCGTTATATTTTTTTCGAAAACTTCAAAAAATTACAAAAACAAACATATATAAAAAAAGTTTAGAAAAAATTTTTTGTAATAAAATAAAAAAAAATACAAAAAAAAAAATTTCTTAACTTTTTTTATATATGATTGTTTTTGTAATTTTTTGAAGTTTTCGAAAAAAAATATAACGGTTAATATTATTTGTTTATAACAAATTTTTAAATTAATAAGCAATTAATTTATTTATAAAAAAAAAATATTTCTCTGTTATTCTATTGAAAAGGGCCAGTGATTATATTTAAGAATAATATAATTTCTGAACTAATTATTTAAACAACTGAAATATAAAAAAAACGATTATAAAATATAAAAAAAAATATTTAAGAAAAATTTTTTTTTTAAAAATCATTATTCCACCTATGCTATAATATGGTAAAAAGATTTTTTTTTTAAGTCCCAAAATAGTCTATTTGTTTATAAATAATTTCTTAACAAATGACGTAAAAAAAAATTTTCCGATGATAATTAATACCTATATTAGATGCAAAAACAGCAATAATAATACATTACCAAAAAACATTTTTTTTAATAACATTTTTTAGAAATTTCATTTTTAGTTCATTTAAAAAAATTATAATTAACAAAATAATTAACTTAAATTAATTTTTTTTGCATAACTTTATAAGGTACATAAACATGAAGAGCTCCACGAAGCGAAAAGATTTTTAGATCAATTATTAAAAATGTTATGCCGTAATTTATAAAAACAGAGATTGGAAAAAAATGAGTTAATTAACAATGATGTAACTTTTTGAAAAATCGACAAAAAAAATTTTTGTCACCGAGGTTTTTTTCGTTCAAGTGTCTACATTACACCAAAATTTTTTCAAATTTTTAAATTGTCATTTAATATTAAAAATAAATTGTTTTAGGTGATATACCGGCTTTTTAGGCGGCGCCTATGCCGTAACGCCCTCGCGGAGCTCTATTTTCAGTATAAAAAAAATAATATAAATAATATAGATAGAGTTCCGGGAGTTAATTCTTTTTTATTGGAAATTTTCTCCTCTTTCAGGATCTTTTTTCAAAATTCCTTAAATATTATTATTTTTAAAGTTATTAACGAAAAACTAAATACCTTTTTTATTTTTTTTATTTTGTTAATAACAATTGCAATTTTTTATGTGCTAATATACCCTTCAAAAACATTTTTCTAGACGTCATTCCGAATCGAATGAGCCATCGCTCATATTTTTAGGAGCTTTATTTCTATTTAACACGTTTTTGAACATGTTGACTAGACTATCAATGGTATGGAGGCCTGTGCCCAATAGTGGGACGTATATGGGCTGATGATGATGATGAAATTGCAAGAGGTCACATTTGTACGATGGACCCGGATAGATGGACGGAAGTCGCTACTGATTGGGTATCAACTGAGAGCCGCTTTTCCTTTATTTTTCGATAGACTCGACCTCTACTATACAGTGGTGGTATTTTCCATTGAAGCCCAAAAAATCCAGCTTGCCTCAGAATATTCCGTATAATATTTAAGCTTTTAATATTTAACAAAAGTAATTCGACACGTAAATGAAAATAAACTAACTCCACAATAAATTACAATAACCCAGACACTACGCAATTAACGTGTAAGTCCAGTCTGTTCTATTGACCACAGGCCGAAAACTTTCGCCACAGACCGAAGAAGCAGTCATCCGTGAATTTAAACGATACCAAAACACAACTATAAACCAGTAGTTTCCCAATTAACCAAATTCGAGACAGATGTCTTAACAAATGTAAATTTCTTAGAAATGTGATATAATTACGTTTTATTTCGTTGCGGAATGCCAAGTAACTTTACTCCGAAATTATTACAAAGGAATGAAGAACTTTGTAGCAGTACGCCATTCAGTGGTTACGTGTTTTAACAACGAACATGAAAATTATACTATGCATTACCCGCAACCGTATACGAAACTTTAGACTTCTAATGTAATATTTATTTTCTTTTTACGACGCATTTTTCATTGCTTTTCCGATCTTATTGGTCGTAGAGTGATAATATAGGTATAGCCTTCTTCAATAAAAAGACTATACAACACAAACATATTTTTTAAATTTGATTTAGTAGTTCCCGAGATTAACACGCTCAAACAAACATACTAATAGGCTTTATATGTAATGTCCGACCGAGATCGAAAACTGAGGTAAGTGATAGCCACGGTGATAAAAAATCATATGGCTTTAAAGAAATCCCGCCAAAGAATATTTGTAAATGTATTTTCTCATATTTTTTTAATACTCATGGGTTTGTAATCATCGTGGCTATTACCTACCTTAGTTTTCGATGACCATCTTAACACAGGTATTGTACTTTACTTGAATTCCAGACTTTAATACGTTAGGCAGTAGTTTATTATTAATTCTTCTTCTTCATCAACCCATACACGCCCACTCCTGAGCACGGGTCTCCTCTACCACTGAGAAGGTTTAGGTCATAGTCCACCACGCTGGCCTAGTGCGGGTTGGCGGACTACACACCTAAGAAATTTCTAAGAACATTTTAGGTGTGCAGGTTTTATCACAATGTTTTCCTTCACCGTTAAAGCAAGTGATAATTCAATGTGAATACACACATAACTTGGAAAAGTCAGAGGTGTGTGCCTGGGGTTTGAACCAGCGAACGCCGAGATTCTCGATCGCGCGCCCAAACCTCGAGGCCATCACTGCTTTTAATTATTAATTACTATTCTAGAAATTAGCTCTCGGGTGTGAAAAGGTCGCGGTTTCGTCACCGCATTTGTATCCCCTTCAAATTCGTATACACGTGTATATTAGTAGTAATTAATTTTACATTTAAAATTGTAGTATACAACAGAAATATATTAAATTATGTATTTTTCGAAAACCAATATTATTAATAGAGAGAAACAAACTCTAATCAGAGAACTTTTGTAGGAAGATACAATAATCTATTTATTTATTTACTCTTCATACATTACATGTAAAGACGGACCTAATGCCCGGGGCATTCTGTGACAGTAGAACCTTTGGTAGTGCTGAGATGAAAAGCGTAATAATATCAATATATGCGCCACGGAACAGATTAAAATCCATAAAAATTTTGAAAACCTATGAAGTGCTTCGTTATCATCATCAGCCAAAGGACGTCCACTGCTGGACATAGGCCTCCCCCAGAGCCTTCCAAAGTGTTCTATTGGAAGCGGCCTGGGTCTAGCGGCTTCCCGCGATTTTCACCAATGAAGTGCTTAGCAATAATTAATGAGAAACTTACCAGAGCTAAGTAGTAGTCCAGTGCCGAGCCAGGCCTGCAGGAAACTGTAGGGCTTGCTTTTTGTTATGTTCTTAGAATGCGCCAGCACCACCTGATGAAGAATTGCCAATAAATTTCCAAATATTGTAATACAGTGATGGTCCAAGGTTTATGTACCAGGTTGAGAATCTCGGCGATCGCAGGTTCGAACCTACAGGCCTTAACCCTATTAACCGTAGAGGAGGCCCGTGCCCAGTAGTGGGACTTATGTATATAGGCTGATGATAATGATCCGAATATTGCATTCATAGTTCTAACCCAACAAAATGCAAGAAACTATGGTTTTCCTCTTCTCAAAGCAGTTTACATTATATCATAGTACCTACCAATATATCGATATGATTTAATGCAGTTCACATTTTGTGTTCCTTTGAATTCAGATTGATTAGGTATATTTTTCACAATTATTTAAGATTTTAGATTTCCAAATGAACAACTCTTTGAAAAATCGAAAATAATTACATTGGAGGCCTCAGTTATCTAATCACGTCATGTTTACTCAGATGTAAAGCTATATTTAGAGGCAGTTTCCTTGTAGTATCAATTCCGAATATGCATAATTTGAACAATATAAGCCTATTTTAAGTAAATTCTACTTTCAAGTCAGTTATTTTTGTGTGAACAATGCACTAAGGAAGAATCAATTCCGAGGTTTTAATCGCAAATAAAAAATATAAAAATGTATGGATTTAAAAAAACTTATAGGAAAACCGCGTGGTCATATCAATTTCATATAATTTTATCTTTATGATTAATTATCGTTTAATAAATTTTGTCTATTCATTCAGCAAGCATCTCGCCTGAGGTGGCACGTCATTTCTAATCATTACTTTTTTGTATACGTCAATATTCTGAAGAAATCTGTTTTAGTTTTCACAGACATATTATTACTAAACATACATGGATCAGTCAGATCATAAAGTGTATAACTTTACAACCGCATCTATGTTTTGCAGTAGGCAGAGGTGCATTTCTGCACTGAGGTTCCGCCAATTGTCCTATTTCTAGAATTACTGTAAACGTACTATTTCTAGAATTACTGCCAGTAAAAATACACTAAGCTTAATCTGACAATAGAACCTTTACATATTTTCTATTGCTCATTATAGTTACTTGCTGGTCCTTTTACCGGCAAATAAACTTTTTATTTGTATCGTCATTTCTCTGTATGAATGTAGGTCGGTATTTCACCTTTCAAAGCCCAAACATAGTATATTTATTCAATATACGAATAATTCCACGCGTCAATGCCCAATAAACATACGAACGATTTGCGTAAAATAACAATAGGGAATACTTACAGCTGAGCCAACACTTCTGTTATTCTATTTGATATATTTCAATGTATATCTATACAAACCGAATGTCTCGTGGCGTCATGACAAAAATAACGTCCGATCTATAGTTCTCGGGTTCGATTTCCGGGCGAGGAACACCTCGCCTTTTAACCTAAATAAAACTCAATAACAATTGAGTTTTGTCCAGTTAAAAAAAAGGCTCACTACCTATGAAGAATGCTGCCTACCCTTCGTGAAACACAGACGAGAGTTTGTTGGACAAACGTGGGACTGTAGTAAAACGTGGGTGCAGAAATGCACCTCTACACGTCTGCACCCTCTCCCACTGCTAGGCACTAACCTCCTCCACCAGAGAGCGTTTAAGTCTTCGTCCACCACGTTATTGTGGTTTGGTGAGCTACATCTTAGAAATTCCTGAGGATTTTGGGTGTGCAGGTTTCATCACGTTTTCCTTTACCGTTAAAGCAAGTGATAATTCATTGTAAATACACACATAACTTCGAAAAGTCAGTGTGTGGTGTATGTCGGGGTCTCTGGCCTTCCAACTCGGCGAGCAGAACAATTGTCCGCTTAGCCGACTTGGGTCCCTAACCAAAATCCTACGCCAGCATACCGACTGAAACCTCTCGGTGGCCATCTCGCGCATTTAGGGCAGTTTTGGGGCATATATTTGTCTTTTACATACCTCCACGTCTTTAACGCTGTGTACATGAAGAATTCTCCTCTTGAACACCTTGATAGTGTATCTGTCTCCATAATCCCTTGCAAACTCACGCATCTTCAGAAACAGTTCACCTGGGAACAATAAAAATATTTACAACAACGTACCTAAAAAATTCTTAACAAATTAATAGGTTTTTATTTATAGGCTATTTTGATAAGGAAAATTTTAGTAAAAACGAGGGAAACGCCACATTACGTGTGTCAAAAACACATTTAAAAACCGGGAATCGAATCCGGGACCTCTCACCAACTTGCGCCGCGAGACCACGAGAGCATTGGCGGAAATTAGTAATAAATATTCAAATTAACGCATCAATAGGACGGTAACGTTTGCAAATTGTGTTTGAAGCTTGATCTAGGCATATTCCGATAATCAGGTTGATATCAGATATACTATAATAGACAATGTGCATAATCAACAGTCACTATAAAATGCAAATCTTGTATCCGTAGGTAAAACGAAAAAATACGATGTTGTAACGCGATCAACATAACTCAAGATTACGTCAAGAGATGGCGCCATTTGAGATCCTACATCGCAATGTCAAGATTCTCCGGTGATAGTATGTACCTAGTCTCAACCACAATATTGTGACTTCGCTTCAAGCTTCAAACGTCAGCCCTCGCCGTAGACGTAAGTGAAAGACTTCCACCACTCTGGGATCTCTTACTGAAATCTGCGGCAGGACCTTAATGTTGTAAACTATATAAGTTTGAAGTCAAATATAGTCTGTGTCAGTTTGTCTGCATTTTTATTCATCACTCTTGGCGCCACCACGGCCCGGAACGCGCTACAAATTTTATAATAGCCTTCGTTTCTTAAAAATAACTTTTAGCTTGTAATTTTTTTTTATTATTAGCCTATACTAGATCTCACTGCTGGGCAAAGGCCTCCTTCTTTTTCTTACAAACCTCTCTATTTATTGCCAATTTGTGGCGTAAATTAGCTTGTGAATACTATACACAAAAAAAGACAAAAGTTTTTATAATCTACAAATATTTATTAATGTCTTACTGTTTATACGACACAGGATAAATATCTGAGTGTTGGATAAGAACTATAGAGGTGTACTTTGGGTGCATTTATAATATCATTTATTTTTATATCTATATAGGAATCGAACTACAGACATTTTCAACACAGGCGACAAACTTTACAACTTCAACGGGAAAATTTTAACCTTGATCAACATTTTTTGCAAAAGTATTTAACTTTATCTCTAAGCACATTACGGCATTTTACAATTTCAACGCGAACAAGCCTTGAACAACAAACATTTTTTGCGACATTTTTTTAACTTTCTCTTTAAGGACATTGCGACTGAAAAGGGTCTGGCAGACTTCAGAATCTCAACCTAACGCGGTCAGCTTAGAGCCGAACAAAAACCTACATGACATACTAAAGTCCCTCTGTGGCTAAAACAAGCACTCAGGAGAATTATTGTCGAACAAAAACGCTGTACACAGTTTGCCCTCCGCAACCGCCAGTCGGATTCATTAAGCAATGTGACGTAAATAGCATTAAATTAGATCTTAAAACATTTACTTGTGACTACTAATACTAGCATTAAAACATTTTGGGCCCCAAATAAGCCTGCTCCAACACTTTATCATCAGCTCATACACGTCTCACTTCTAGGTTCAGACTTAACTCTATAACTGAGAGGGTTTAGGCCTTAGTCCATCATGGGGGCCAAAAATTCCTAAGAATTTTTTAGGTGCGCAGAATTCTTTAAGATGTTTTTCTTCTCCGTTAAAGCAAGTGTTAAATAATTGAAACACACACATCAATTCGAAAAGTCAAGGGTGTTCCTGGGATTTGAACTCGTGACCGCAGAGATTATAGACCGCGTGTCTAAACCTCGAGGGTATCTGTACTTTCCCTCCAACTCTGTGTAATAACTTTATAATTCGTAACACAACTACGTTTTGTATCCC